>JAVRXN010000007.1:34983010-36183010 GCA_033556935.1 Timema podura | reverse complement strand
CAAATTTACAAGTCAGTGAAGAAATTTACAACGAGGCGTTAATATCAATTGAGGACATGTGTTTGATGATGACAAACAAAGTATTATCTCAATTAGGCATGGCCGCGCCCAATCGCCCGATGCACGACGCTTTTAATCAAGAGTTGAAACGAAAAAAAATGTACGATCTCGATGCTTTAAGAGAATCAGTTCGAATAAATCTTCCGCTGTTGAACCAACAACAAAAGTATATATTTGATACTCTTATGGAAGTTGTACATGATGGAAGTGGAGGGATTTACTTCTTAGACGCTCCTGGTGGTACAGGAAAAACTTTTTTGATTTCTTTGATTTTAGCAACAATTCGCTCACACAATGAAATTGCACTCGCACTTGCTTCATCAGGCATTGCAGCTACATTGTTGGAAGGCGGTCGAACAGCCCATTCAGCGCTAAAATTGCCGTTGAATATGCAAAGCAACGAAACTCCAATCTGCAACATTTCGAAGAACTCTGCAATGGCTAAGGTTTTGCAGCAATGTAAATTGATAGTGTGGGATGAATGCATGATGACATATAAAAAGTCTTTGGAGGCATTAGACCGAACCATGCAAGATCTACGGAACAATCAAAACCGATTTGGTGGTGCGATGATTTTGTTAGCAGGAGATTTTCGTCAAAAATTGCCAGTGATTCCACGATCAACGCCAGCTGATGAACTTAATGCATGTTTAAAGTCCTCCGTTTTGTGGAAACATGTAAAAAAAATAATTAAGCAAGAATATGTGTGTCGAGTTGCAAAATCATCGATCTAGAGAAATATTTTCAAAATAACTCATTGACATAGGTAATGGCAACTTCGCTTTAGACTTTTTCACTGGCTGCTTTACCTTTCCTGACAATTTTTGTCAGTTTACTGATTCAAAAACCAAACTCATTCAAAAGGGGTTCCCAAACGTTGCTAAAAATTACAGAGATCATATTTGGTTGAGCGAACGAGCTATATTGACTCCCAAAAACAAGGATGTAAATGAATTAAATTTCAAAATTCAAAATGAAATTGCCGGTGAATTGAGGACATACAAATCAGTTGATTCCTCTACTAACCAAGATGATGTCGTCAACTATCCACCCGAATTTTTGAACTCGCTGAATTTGCCAGGATTGCCGCCTCACAATCTTCAATTAAAGGTCGGATCGGTAATCATAATGTTACGAGATATCAACCAACCGCGTCTTTGTAACGGCACACGGATAGCGGTGAAAAAATTACTAAACAACGTGATCGAAGCAACCATTCTAAAGGGAAAGTATAAAGGAGAAGACGTTTTGATACCACACATCCCAATGATTCCGACTGACATACCATTTGAATTTAAACGACTGCAGTTTCCAGTGCGGCTTGCTTTCGCTATGACCATAAATAAATCCCAGGGGCAGTCATTGAGTGTTTGCGGCATTAATCTTGAAAATCCAGTTTCTCGCATGGCCAATTGTATGTTGCCTTTTCCCGTGTTGGAAAACCATCAGCTTTGTTTGTTTACGCGCCAGCTAATCAAACAAAAAATATCGTGTACCATAAAGCATTACAATGAAAATATCATTTAACACAATATTACTAAAGTATTGCAGTGTACGAAATAGAAAACTGAATTTTGAAAGTAGTTTTTCTTTATGATTATGACATTAAAAATACATAGAAAAGTATATTAACATTATGCAAATTTATGGTTTATTCCACGGTCATTATTTGATAGTAAATAAATAAAGTGATCTCACTGAAACACGTTTATATTCAATTTTTTGTTTAAATTACACATTTGTGACTGTATAGTATCACAAACTTATCTGTCCTGGTGACCATTTCTGAAAACTAAAGATGTCATCACGACATGTGCACTTTATAAACGACGCCATGACCAGAACTTGACCAGAAAAGATAAGTTTGTGGGACTGCCACAGTCCAATAGCGTTTGACAGAACGACGTCTGTCGGGTTAGCTAGTTACTAATAAATATGTAATATTTTTAAAACATTTTTCAAGTAAAATTACTTAAGTTTCATTCCTGTAAGGTAAATTCTGCTTTGTGAAGAAGACCTATCTTCTGAAATTATATGTACGATATATTGTCTACTAGTTCATAAAGGCGAATCCATCAATAAGACCGCTATGTCCTTTGAAACTTATTTTTAATTTTTAGCCTCTGAGCTAGTTTTAAATTTATAGGTGTTTTTAATACACACGCTCATATATTTATCGGATTTAGGATTTTTGCTATAAGAAACTTTTAGAAAATATAAAATAATTTTTTGTGGTTAACATTGATTACATTTTACCTGGTTAATAGTGTTATTTTATAGATAATATAAAAAAGTATATCAGAAGTGACAGTTGGAGATCACATGACTTGACGCATGAATACGTGAAATTAGATCTAGAAAATTGTAGTATCAACACCCTTATTTTGGTAGGAAGTCCGTTCTGGAAGGCCTTTTATCCTATCAAAATACTACTATACAATCGTATTTTGGTACGAAATAAAACCTTCCAGAATGGGCCTCCAATCAAAATCAGGGTATAGTAATAGTCTAGTGGTTCTTACTTACTTTATGGCATTGGTAGGTTGAAAGTTCACTGCTGCACTTACAAATTATGCAACCTATGCCTATCTTGAGCTAGTTATATCCAGTCAAACTCATTAAACCCTATCTATATCTTGAGGTTGGTGACCTGGCGGTCTAGGGGTAAGGTGTCGGACTTCTATGCTAGGGGTCCGGGGTTCAATCCTCGGTCCCGGCACAGATTTATCTGATTGTCAAACTCTTCCTTCACCTCTGACAAGATGTGTATTAATCACAACTTGTGAATGTGAGGAATGCCAGGCCTCCACCGTGGTTCGGATCCCACGTTAAACTGTAGGTCCTCCATTTCATCTCACAATCACCCTACCATTACATATTAGCGTAAGTGCGTATAACCCGAATGGGTAGTAAGACGCGGTGCTAATAATAATAATAATAATAATAATAATAATAAATCTTGAGCTAGTTTTATCCAGTCCACTTTATTACAACCTATCCTTATCTTGAGCTAGTTATCTAGAGTCCACCTCATTAAACTATATCCATATCTTGATCTAGTTCTATCCAGTCAATTTTTGTACACCCTATCTCTTTCAGATCAATTCTAGTGCTATCCTCCCACCTGCATCTAGGTTTTCCAAACGGTCTCTTCCCATTAAGTTTGCCCGTCAATACACTGAACAAGGTTCTAGATTCTCCCATTCCCACTGTATGTCCTGCCCACCGTAATCTCCGAGATTTGATTATATCCTAACAACGTTTTGCGATTAATACAGTTTATGTAACCCATTATTATGTAACTTTCTATACTCCCCAATACCTTCATCCCTTTTTGGACAAATATTTTCCCAAGCATTTGTTTTTCGAACATTATAAATTTCCTTTTTTCATGTGAGGTAAAGAGACCATGTTTCACAATCATTGAAGTCTATAAGTTTTACCTACGAAAATTGGACCGTATGAACATTATGCAAGAGTATATATATATATATATATATATATATATATATAAATCTATTAGATAATAAGACTGATAAACAAATCTTCACATATACCATTGCTGCACGAAACTTTAGTGTCTCAAGTATTGCCTATACTTCCATCTCTGTTCCGCACATTTTGACCCTTTTCTAACCACCTTCCTCCCTACGCCGCACCCCCCTTTTCTAGCCCTTAAAGAAACAGAAAGCGTCAAACTGTATGGCTTTGCCCCAAGATATGACAATTGTACGTGTTCTATATTGTTGGTTATTATTTTATACGACGAGCCGACCCCCCTTACCCCGCATCACACACACGTGTATATATGGGCGGTACATCCGAGCAATTCTAAACAGGGCTGGACACGGCACAGTTAGAACAATGTTAGAATGACACGAGGACAACTTGGTTTGAAACATTCATCAAACTGTGCCTTATCAAACGTTGAGGATCAAGAATATTAATATATATTATTATTTTTTAGGGTTCTTAAAGTGGGATTGAAGGGAACTCGGGTTAAGATCCGTATTTAGTTAGATTTTATGAGAACAATATTTTTGCAAAATATATGAAATATGGTTTCAGTATTAATTAATTAATTCAATTTTCTTACTTAATTATTTACCTACTTACTTTATAGTGTTAGGAACTTGAACGTTCATTGCCCCACTCACAAAAGTATGAAACCTATCCCTATCTTAAACTAGTTCTATCCAATTCCCCTCATTACACTATATCCCTATCTTGAGCTAGTTCTATCCAGTCCCCCTCATTGCTCCCTGACGCTAGCTCTATCCAGTCCACCTCAATATAACTTATCAATATCTTGAGCTAGTTCTATCCAGTCCCCCTCATTGCTCCCTGACACTATCTTGAGCTAGCTCTATCCAGTCCACCTCAATATAACTTATCAATATCTCGAGCTAGTTCTATCCAGTCCACCTGATTAAACCATATCCCTATCTTGAGCAATTTCTATCTAGACCACCTCATTACACCATATACCTATCTCGAGCTAGTTCTATCCAGTCCACCTCATCAAACCATATCCCTATCTTGAGCTAGTTCTATCCAGCCCACCTCATTAAACCATATCCCTATCTTGAGCTAGTTCTATCCAGTCCACCTCATTAAACCATATCCCTATCTTGAGCTAGTTCTATCCAGCCCACCTCATTAAACCATATCCCTATCTCGAGCTAGTTCTATCCAGTCCACCTGATTAAACCATATCCCTATCTTGAGCAAGTTCTATCTAGACCACCTCATTACACCATATACCTATCTCGAGCTAGTTCTATCCAGTCAACCTCATTAAACCATATCCCTATCTTGAGCTAGTTCTATCCAGCCCACCTCATTAAACCATATCCCTATCCTGAGCTAGTTCTATCCAGTCCACCTCATTAAACCATATCCCTATCTCGAGCTAGTTCTATCCAATCCACCTCATTAAACCATATCCCTATCTTGAGCTAGTTCTATCCAATCCACCTCATTAAACCATATCCCTATCTTGAGCTAGTTCTATCCAGTCCACCTCATTAAACCATATCCCTATCTTGAGCTAGTTCTATCCAATCCACCTCATTAAACCATATCCCTATCTTGAGCTAGTTCTATCCAATCCACCTCATTAAACCATATCCCTATCTTGAGCTAGTTCTATCCAATCCACCTCATTAAACCATATCCCTATCTTGAGCTAGTTCTATCCAGTCCACCTCATTAAACCATATCCCTATCTTGAGCTAGTTCTATCCAGTCCACCTCATTAAACCATATCCCTATCTTGAGCTAGTTCTATCCAATCCACCTCATTAAACCATATCCCTATCTTGAGCTAGTTCTATCCAATCCACCTCATTAAACCATATCCCTATCTTGAGCTAGTTCTATCCAATCCACCTCATTAAACCATATCCCTATCTTGAGCTAGTTCTATCCAATCCACCTCATTAAACCATATCCCTATCTTGAGCTAGTTCTATCCAGCCCACCTCATTAAATCATATCCCTATCTTGAGCTAGTTCTATCCAGCCGACCTCATTAAACCATATCCCTATCTTGAGCTAGTTCTATCCATCCCACCTCATTAAACCATATCCCTATCTTGAGCTAGTTCTATCCAGCCCACCTCATTAAATCATATCCCTATTTTGCGCTAGTTCTATCCAATCCACCTCATTACACCCTATATCTTTTAGATACATTCTAATGTTATCCTCCCATCTGCATATAGGTCTTCCCATTGGATCTGCCAGTCAATACTCTGAGCATGGTTTTATATTCTTCCATTCGTGCTGCATGTCCTGCCCACCGCAACCTCTGAGACTTAATTATTCTAACAAAGACTCGTGATAAGTACACATTTTGAAACTCATCATTATGTAACCTACTCCGCTCCCCAGTATACTCATTTCTTTTTGGACAGAATATTGTCCAACGCCTGTAACTTTTTCTTCTTATCTAAAAGTTTATTTTCAAACGCTGTTATATTCATGACAGATATTCAAGAACTATTGATATTACCTTGTGTAAAATACTGATCAGATCGTATCTTAAGAAGCAACATTTTATTTATTTTAGCCCAAATTATTTTTGGTCAGAAATATTGAAAAAAAATTGAACTTAGCTCGCCTTCCCCTCCATTACAATTTAAAGTGTATTTTATAGTCAAATTAATGATATAATCACAGGACTTAAAATATAACAATGTAAGAAAAGACACAGCCCCAAGTCCTACATCCATGTTTATGAAAGGTGCAGCATCAATTTAACAAATTAACTCACTTCGGTGGGCGAATGGTCTCAGACGTCACTTTCGCAATAAACTACAGCAGACTGCCAATGACTGGGAGATCGGGGTTCGAATCTTGATCAGGTGTAATGAAGGTGGTATTTCCTAAATGGTTTTCCACTCTACCTCCATGAAAATTCGAAAACACTTCCTTTAAATTCAACCTTCCTTACTCTTAACACGTTAGAGTAATTAGTACATATGAGTATATGACCTGAACGGTTAGTAAGACGCGGTGCTAAAATAAATCACCAGTGGTAAAATTTTCGAACCCGCGATCCTCAATTCAGCTACTGACTGAACTAAGTTCAGCTGAGTAAAGGGAATAATTTCTTATGTAATTTTCTTCACTGAGTACTAATTTGTATTTATAAATAAATATGTTTGATTATTATTATTAGCACCGCGTATTACTACCCGTTCGGGTTATACGCAATATGTTTGATAAAGTGTTTTATTTTACTGAATATTCTTAATACCCGAGTGGATTATCTAATTTATTTTATCATGCGTTTTACTACCTTATTAGTATGAAGTACCCGGCTTTGCTCGGGAGAACTAGTTAAGGGCAAAAATAGTAAGAAGTACAAAAAAGGGTAAACATGAAATTTAATAATTTTTCTAAAAGAGTTTTAAGAGAAAAAAGAATTAAAAGATAAAAATGGTAATAAGGTAAAAGGGAAAAAAGTAAATTAAATAAAAAGCTATAAAGTTTAAAAGTGGTAAATCCCACACATGAAAGTAGCGTTCTATAAAATTTGTATCAATTCGAGCTATTAAATTTGGGTTTAAATTTTGAAATTAGATAAATTCAGACGTCATCAATGTTTATTGACTTACTTGTCAAACTACTATTTTATATCACACCAAAAAGTGTGTTTTTATTTGATTTAAGGAATATTGAGTGAAACCCCTTCCTCATTTAGTTATCCTTCATTTTGAAATTTAAGGATCAGAACTTCATGGTTGTTTAAGGTGGTTCTTATACCCACCTGACAAATTTCAATCTTCTACCACACTGAAAATTAATTTAATGATTTAGTTTTGGGAATTTTGAAAACCCCCATTTCACCAACCTCCTTGGTACTTTGTAAATAATAAATATTTGAAATTAATTTTGTTATTGGCGTAATCTCTATAAATTCCTGGTAAATCCCAATTTTTTTGCCTCACTCAAAAGGCTCTTTTACCTAACACTACTCACCCCCTCCCCTATTTTCTCAATTTAAAATCTTAGGTTTTTTATTGTTATTTGGAATATTCTCTATACCCTATCGCTGAAATTCAGTTTTATACCACAAGGAAAAATAGTTGTTTCTATTAGTTTGGGAAATTGTAGCCCCTACCTCTCCATTTAAGCAACTCCTACCTAGAAATTTCAAATTTGAAGACAAAGTGGGTTATCTGGAGTTGTCATTCAACCTGCATGTCAAATTTAAATTTTATACCACGTCTCTATACCTGTCTGCCAAATATTAATTTTCTACCTCATCTGAAAAGGTTTTTTTTAATATAGGCCCTCAATTTCTTGAATCCCCATTTTAAATTTCACATATTTAGATTTTTCTGGTTGTTTGGGGAAATCCTTCTGCCTTTATGCCAAATTTCAGCTTTCCAGCTTATCTATAATGTTGTTATTAACAAACACAATCTTCCAAATCCCGTTTCACCCCATCTGGAGTTGAATATCGCAAAACTCCTTCTTATCGGATTCCTAAAGGCTTAAGGTAATCTCCCTGCCTAATTTCAAGATTCCAGGTCTAGGGGTTCGAGAGATAGTACTACGTTGATGATTCGGTGAGCCAGAGCTTTCGTCTTATATATATATATATATATTATATATATATATATTATTCTAATGGAGTAGGGATGTGAAAGGAAGCATTTTAGAGGTAATCGACCCGCATTTGCGCGTAAGGAGAGTGGGAAACCATATTTTAGGAACATTCACTCTCAGTAGTCTCAACCGGGATTTTAACTCCGATCTCCCCGTCTTCAGCAGTCTAACATGAGAGTGACACCTTATACCGTTTGGCCACTGAAGTGGGTTGAATTTAACTAAGTTGAGGTATAAGTAATGTATTATTAAGAGGACATGTGTCCACACTTGTATGTGGGTAAAATGGAAAACAAAATATGAGAAAACAGCTTCAATGTAAGCCTACCTGTCTAAAATGCAAACTCATACCTTTCTGTCATCGGAAAAAACCCACACTAGACAAGCCTGACGGTTGTTCCGCATGGTCACCGATACGGGCCTGGCGGGAGTACACTTACAAGTATGCTGCCCCATGTGGATAAGGGCTAGTTGTTCAAATCTTTCCATTTCTGTAAATAAAAACTAGAGATTTCTTTATTTTAGGGGGAAGGTATTGAATCTTTTTTTCTTATTTTTTTAGCCCCCCGTCTTACTACCTATTCAAGTTATTCCCATATGTATTTTCAGAATATGATATCTAACTAAAGTGATTACCATTAATATAGCTTCGGATATTACTCTTAACCCATATGTACTAGCTATGATAATGATGTAGAGATAAGGAAGATTGAATTTAGAAGTGTACCCGCATTTGTGTAGAGGGAGAGTGGAAAATCATTTAGGACAAACCCCTTTAGTAGACCCGACTGGGATTTGAACCCCAATCTCCCTGTCATTGGTGGTCTAATATATTTATAGATTGAATCCTTAAACCATACGACCACCGAAGCAGGTTTGAATCTTATTGATTTGCTATTTTAAAAAACCTTTTTTTATAGATAGCGAGATGTTAACTGGCAGCTAATGAGTAGCTGGACTTGTTTAATGTGCGATTGCTTCGAAATGTATAACCTAGTGAGTGAATTAGGAATTATTTTGAGTTATCTATAAGTTCAGTCACGGATGCTAGTGAACATATTTGTGCTAGAAATTAGCAAACAGAATTATAATTATTACTACTTAATAAATTATTCTACAAGTTCAAGGAAACACTAAATATTACTAGTCTTAGTATCCAGTTGAAAAATCCCCCAGGTCAACTTTATTGGTTGTCCAAATAACGGGGTTTGTAGTGAACGCCAACTTGAGTTCAGACGTTTTGTGTTTTTTGTACAAATCTACAACTCAAGACCTTTGTTTAGAGACCTCAACCACTTTTAAATGACATCTGGAACCCTGTAATAATAGATTCTATACATTCACCGATTACTGTAAATCATGCATGGATAGTTATGGTTATGTTTTAATTTTGATAACATATTATATTATTATGAATAATTTTTAAAATGTATTCAGGAACAAAAAGCATACTCCGACCCCCCACCCTCCTTTCACTTTTCAACCCACACATAATTTACAATTTATAGCTACAAATCAAGCTTTATTCTGGAATTTTTTTAGAAAAAAATAAAAACGAAGAACTCTATGGCACATAAAATATTTTAATGTAATTGAAAACAGCTATTTATGAAATTTGGATGGACTAATATAACTAACAGAGATAAATATGAACCAAATCTAATTTTTAAACCCAGAAATTTGTCACAGAAAAAAGCTAGGCGTATGTTTCGAAATCTTTCTCAAAATACTAAATATTGCCTCGTTGTCTTAATTAAAAAATGTGTGGGTACGAAATAAACTCAGACAGCTGAAGGGTAGAGCATGAAAGAACACATTCTAATGCCCATGGCTTGATTCTAATCTCCAATTGCTAATCTTTTAGAAAATTATATTCTTCTTTAGAAAAAACATGTTTTAAATGTTCAAAATAAAATTCCTAATTATATTAGTATATTATTGTTGTTATTACTGTATCAAAAAATAAATTAATAAAGTGGTACAAATTTTAAATGTTTGTTTATTAGGAATGTTAATAGGTTTTTTATGCTCCTTTTAAAAATATATATGTTTTTAAATGGCGTGTATTTTGAGCGTTCTACATAAGTATATTAATTTCTTTTAGTATATATTTTGATAAATTACACCAGAAATAACCTAGAGAGCTCAGGTAAGATTGTTATTTATAAAATTCCTTCCATTGATCTTTGTCGGAATTTAATTGGATCATTCCATGTGTATATTGATTCTACGACCAATTACACCATAATTCCGAGCTTAAATTTCTGTTTAAAGCTACTAACGGCTTAGCTTATGTCTATAGAAATTGTTTTAGCTAAAAAAATAAATGAACATTTATAAATTGCTGAACCAACACAGTCATAAAATGGTATATAGGCTTATTGAAATCTAAAAAAAAATAAAAATCTCATTAGATTAAACATAAGTTTTCATGCTACAAATTTACGAAACTTTACATCTCATTATAATTAAAAATATTTAAATTATTATTTCAAATATTTGTAGTGCAATAATATTTCAGTTAGAAAAAGTGTTCTAAGTTAAGGATTTTTTTTTGTACAGCTTTGTGAAGCAATAAATGAGTAAGAAAATATTATTTATACACCTGGGTTTCATATAACCCGATTCGTTGGCCGCGTGGTCCAACGCGATCGGCCTATTCTTGCAATATACTAAATTGCCGATGATGGGGAGATCAAGGTTCGAATCTTGGTCAGGCATACTGAGGGTGGTTTTCCAAAATGGTTTTCCACTCTCCCTTCACGCAAATGCGGGTACAATTCCTTGAAATATAACATTCCTAATCCTAAAGCCATTGGCGTAATTAGTACAAAAGCTTATAGTCCTAACGGTAATTAGGACGCGGTGGTAATAAAACCAAAAATACTTTCATACATGTACCCTTCGTATATCATGTAAGGTAGCAAGCTAACTTTGCATGATTCCACTATGGTATGAGCTTGTAAAATAGGATCATAATGTAATCCGCCAAGGTAAGATTGCGTCCTTTAAGGTACACTCCGTGTATTCTGAAAGCTAGCTATCATTATTACCTTGACTGATTGAACTATGAACCTATATCATAGCCTATTTTTGTTTATTTTATCACCTTGTCTTATGACCTGTTAAGTTTATACGCATATATGATCAATTACTCTAATGAGATATGGTTGAGGAAAAAAGCAATTTCGAGGTAATTTGGCTGCGTTTGCGTGTAAGCGAATGGAAAAACATTTAGTACAAACTACGCTCGGTAGACCCGACTGGAATTCAAACGCTGACCTCTTCGTATATCAGCAGACAATCTAACACGAGAGTGACGCCTTACACCGTTCGGCCACTGAAGCAGGTTGTGCTGTAGTGGAAACAAGCAAGGTAAACGAAGTGTGGTATAGGAATCCAAGTAATTTTATAACCACAGACATTGACTTTGATACCCCTGGCAAGAGCGAGTGTAAATAAATATAAACGCAAGTATGTGGCTGTCGGCTATCGAAGAATGCGGGTCTAGGGAAGTGTTATGGCGACCAATGAAACACTAACATAACACTTTATGAGCAAACATTTTGCGATGCGGAGAACATATTATTTTGCGGCATTCTCAAGAGAACGTACAAAGTATAAGAATGTGTGATATCAAAGTTGTCTTGCCAGTAAAGTTTATATCTTCGACAGGTCTTATCAAATAACATATTCTTTGGCATATATATATATATATATATAAAATAAGATTATATTTAATTTAGTAATACTGAAATTAAAAATAAATTAAAATGATTCTATGAGCATAATAACCCTTTTTAGATACTTTTCCTTTAAATTAAATTTACCAAATCATATGTAAATTCGGGTGCTCCCCATTTCAGAGTGATAAATTAACTGCTGGATTCTGGGTGTTGTGTCTGTTCTAGATTTAAGTTATTTTATGAGTGGTATACAGATATAATCCGTCGGTTCAAAAAGTGAATGTTAAATATCTCAACTAAATGAAACTAAATATATTAATCATAAATCGAGAACGATGATTTTTTTTTAAGAATTGTGTCATCCTGAATATATTTTTAATAAATCAAAATTAAAAATTATTTGTGATCGTAATTTGAATCTATTTTTTATTTTAACGTTTCACTTTAAATAAAAAATGTTGTTGTTTAATAAAGATCCATGAAATGAATATTAATTTTTATTAATTTGAGGATACAACCAAATGTAATGATTAGTAGAAACTAAACTATCTAGATACTTAAATTTGGCTGGAAAATGTAATATCAAAACAATTATCATTGATTTTAAGGGAGGTTCGAGTCGAAGGCTCATGGAATAGTTTTTAGGTTGATATAGTAACTGTCATATTTATTCTATTATTATTAGGTGTTCTGTCTCACAACAGGTTCATTTCTTTTGTCGGTGAACTTAGAGCCGTCAATGCACCCTATCCTTTGCCTCTTCCTTGAGCCTCCAGTATTTTCCTCTTTACTTCAAGTCACCTGATATTTGAATGCTCCTTCCTAAGCTCCTCTTTCCCTCAACCTTTCGTTCTATGACGTCGTGCATACGACAGTTCCTTCCAAGGATGTGTCCGATTCAGTTTGGTTTGTACCAAATAATAACATCCAAAATAGTTCTCTTCTCACCTAACTTCTTAGGACTTCTTCATTTGTCACCCTGTCTGTCTACCTGATCTTCTTAAGTCTTCTTCAGCACCACATTTCAAAGCTCTCAAAGTATTTCTCTCCCATCTTCGTAAGACTCCAAGTTTCTTCTCCATACAGCGCGATGCTACAAATGTAGCATTTACTAGGTTTCGTCATCAGTTCCAAACTCAACTTGTTGGTCAGCAGTAAACTCTTCTTTTTGAAAGATTCATATTTTACAAATCTTGATTTTCAGCAGCTCTTCATTATTTGAAATCGCCATCACTTTTGAATTCTCAATGTTGTTCTCCATGCCATATATTCTCCCTCTCTCCACCAGCTAGTCCATAATTTCTTGCAAATCTTCTTTATTTTCGGCCAGCAATGCTAGATTATCTGTGTATTTTATTGTGTTGATGACGCTTCCTCCTATCCTGAAATTTCACGCCCTTCTAGGGCTTCCTGACCAAACACTCCATACTAGTTGAACAGACTGATTGATAAACAGAATCCCTTTCTCCCTCCTCTTCCTATCTCTACATTGTAGGTCTCTCCATCATTCAGCCTCACCTTCACTTGCTGTACCATGTACAGGTTTGCAAGCAGCCTTCTGTCCCTCCAGTTGATGCTAATCTTCTTGAGTATTTCCATAAATTTCTTCCACTTGACTCTATCGAACGCCTTTTGCCAGTCGATGAAACCAATGTAAACCTCTTCCTTGACTTCCAACACACTCTCTGAACTTATTCTCTGCATCCTGAATGCATCTCTGTTTCTTTCGTCTTTTCTGAATCCAAATTGGTCTTCTTCCATTACACTTTCTATTTTCTGTTCCAGTCGCTTGTTGAATATTCTTGCCACGATCTTCCCCACAAGAAAAATTAGGCTGATGGTCCTGTGCTCACTGCATTTCTTGGCTTGTTTCTTCTTCTTTAGAGCCACCATGGTTACGTATATAAAGTACTTGGGCCATTCTCCTGTTTCGTATATCCTATCTATAAGTTTTGTCAGATACATTAATCAATTGTTTCCCAGTTCCTTCAGAAGGTCAACTGATATGTTGTCATTTCTAGCAGAATTCCTTCTTCGCATATCCTTTATAACTCTCTTAACTTCACTCTTTAAAATACTAGCTTCTTTTTCGTCTTCCTCTACCTCGTCTTTTACTTAAAAATCCAGGTTTTTTAGTCGCTCTTCGTCATACAGTTTTTCTAAATATCTTTCCCAAATGTATTTTATAAAGGAAAGTATTTATTTTAGAAAATACATGATAAAATAGTTGACACAACTTTTGCGCTATTAAATTAAATAACTTTTTTTCAAATTTGGTAAAATATATGTGATTACAAAAATGGACGCTAATAATAACAAAAATATTAATGAAACGAACATGTCAGTTTTAAAAATTTGGTCACCAAAGTTAACCTATTAGTTAAAAGAAGAAACTACTTATACTAAAGCCTAAGTGTGAGGTTTGTGTCCTCATATTGGAAGATTACATTTATTTTTAACTGTTTTACATGCATAGGTTTCAGGTTCAGACTTCGCCATTTTCTTTTATAGAACCTTAGATAATTTTCTAAGGTATATCTTAGATAAAAGATTTGTAAAATATGTTATTTTATAAACTATCCTTGGTGGATCGTCAAAGTTACAGTACATCATATTTATTTTATCAGAGAAACTTGATAAAAGAAATGTGTCAGTGTGCTACCACCCTTAACAATGGTTTTATATTATCTTTCCAAGTGTATGGTAATAACATTATTTTTATATAGTATTCTTGACTTTAATCTTTGATACTAAGCGGCCTGCAACAACACTACAGTTAAAATACCAATACAAAAATGACCATATTGGTGGTCGTATGGTCTAATGCGTCACTCTGTTGTTAGACTGCATCTGCCAATGATGGAGAGGTAGGGGTTTGAATCTTGGTCGATGTACTCACGGTGGTTTTCCCTAAATTTTTCCCAGTCTCTCTCCATAACAATACGGGTATATTCCCTCCAAAATTCAACCTTTTTCATTTCTATTAAACCAGTGTAATTAATGTATGCGTATAATCAATACGTGGTAAAAAAAAGTAATATTGTTTAAAAAGATAGTGACTAAAATTTTAATTATAAATTTACCTTCTGAGTTTTAGACTGTTTGTTTCAAGAAGTATTTATTCAAAAGTATATGTAAAAATCCAAGTATATAGGCCTGGCGCTCGCTCATGTAAATTCAGTATGGAATGAAACGGAAAATCCCCACACTTCCTGAACTCCACTAGTACATGAGATTTATACCAGATTGTGTTGGCAGCACTAACCAGCCGCAGGGCTGAATGCATTCCCAGTTCCTGATGAATATTAATCACATCAAACTAACCTTCGGGTTGTTGACAAGAAGATAACGAGGCTTATATATTTAATTAAATTAAAAATCCAAAAATAGTAAGATTTTGTTATGAAGAAACATTTAGAAAATTCAATTATATTTTTCGAGCTCAACATGGGTAATATTTTATTACATTATTAGTGGTATTTTATAAGTACGGTTAATGTTAATCAAAAGGGGTGGCTTCAGCTCACATGACTTGATAAATGCATACGTGAAAATAGGTCTAGTAACGTTTCTAGCTGTCAGATAAGGCATTAACTTTAAAAATGGTACTATTAATGTAAAATAATATGTACGTTTTCCCGGTAAAAGTTATCGAATCCAATAACAAAGTAAGTTTTCCCTACTAAACTACGAAGCTAGCGGTGATAATATTGTCTCCAGACTCTGGGTATATCACTATCGCCTCTTAACAAGTTTCCTCCCCCATCTTAAATTTCCTCCGGCTACCGATATCTAGAACTGAAGTGTTCCCGTTTGAGAGAATTCTTAGCAAAGTTTGCCAGTTGGAGACCACGTTCAAACAATCGTAATAATTCAAGTGACGAATGACTTATTAATCGGAAAATACAGACAAAAGGGCAATCGAAATTAGAAGAGAAGCTCGGAAGAAGGAGGGATCCTTTTATATTGCCCAAAGTGTAAAAGGAAAGGGTTGGGGTGAGGGGGCGGGGGGGTAGTTGGTTTTCAAGGGAGGAGAATAATTGTTCACTTTGAATTTGTTTTAACTGCACCACCTTAACTTCGCTCCGAATGAATAATCACGAGAGAAATTATCGTTTTTTGAATTTTGACCTTTAAATGAGAACTCGTAGAATGATGATCTCTGCCTTTCTTGTTTGTGGAGGGTTGGTGGGATTGGGGAGTGTGGGGATAGAAATTGAACGTCGTTTTATTGGACTATTGTTTGAGAGTTTCCGTGGAGAGGAATCTTGAGGCTATCACGCATTGCTAAGGGGAATGGATTGCCCTTACATTGCCCCACTCCCCCCTCTCCCTACATCTTCTCAAAATGCCATTTGTATGAGATCTTGGAACCTAAGGCTGTCAATATAATACCTCACCCCTCTAGGTTGGGCTACCGTTAGAGATATGTGATAATTTATTAATCCAATGTAGGTCAGAAGCGAAGATTACTACATTGAAACGGATTAAAACAAATCCATTAAGTAATTTACAATTAATAACATACTCGATCATTATTATGTATTCAGATTTGGGTTCTTTCCGCCACTTCTTACTACCCGTCTGGGCTACCTGAATTTAACCATACTAAAAAGCTATGGATGAACAAGGTATATTTGAGAGGAAATGTATTCGCATTTGTGCAGTGGGATCTTGAGAAAAGCATTCAGGAATAAAAAACACTCTTAAGTACACCTAGCCGGGTTTGAATCCCTACTTCCACGTCTCTAACAAATTATACCAGATGATATTAATGCCTTAGACAACGTTCCCATATATATGGGATATTTATAAATTAATTGTTTCCAGGTAATTGAATCATTAATTTTAAATTACTATGTAAAATCAGCCAATGCATTACTAATTAAGTGAGAGACGGAAGAATGGTAATATAGAGAAGTTATATATATTTTAGTAAGAATGTAGCTTATTGGAGAGATTTTAAAAACAATGATTTTTTTTAATAACGTTCTTGTGCACGTATAAAATCTTAAAACCTTTATTTTATCTTATTAACTGATTAAGTTTCGTAAGCACGATCGATAACAATTCATGGTTGTTGGAGACAGCGAAAATATAGAAAAGTCAAGGAATTGTTTGATGTCAGAGAAACATGGAAATGTAAGGGAGCTTATTTAAAATAAAAAATGAGAATTCAGGGAATTTAAATAAGTGGTTAATTTTGCACCTACTTATATAAACAAAAATGAGAGATTTGGTTACTGATAAATGCATTTTGACTCTAGCATGAGATGGCTGAACAGGGCTTATTTTTTATACCACATGTACACAGGGATACAACTAATATATAAAACATTAAATACTGAAAAAATAACTTATGCATATGTTTTTATTTAGTAGCCGTATTGATTGATTTTTAAACTATGTGATCAATGTAATTAACAAAAAAACTGCCATTCACCAAGAAAAGTGGTAAAAAGGCAGAGCAGAGATTTTTTTAATGTCTGAAAAACCTAGAAAAGTCAGGGAATTTTACAACAAAAGTTTTGTAGCCGCTCTGCTCAGTTGCAAGTTTGCTTAAAGAAAGAAAACGTATAATTCCAAGATGGCACGGATGTTAAATGTATCCGCCTCTACATCGGTCAACTTGATAATTTTTTTTTAATAATAAAGAATGAATATGTATGCACAGTTCCAAAATTAAATTAAATTTTCACGGAAATAACAAGAGTCAACGATGAACTGCAAGCAATTACGTTGATTCTATATCATCTTTTATCATCACTTACACAGCACTTTTTTTTTTAAACCGCACCCAAAACTTCATGTGTATCTTTTCCTCCCGATCGCTTGAACTCGTTTCATTGGGGGGGGGGGGGGGGGGGGGGGGGGGGCGAGGGGTTGGAATGGGATGAGAGCTTGAGAGCTATAAAGAAAAGGGAGAGCAGATTCATCTCAATATTATGAATAAATATGTCTGTAAGGGTGCGAGTAGGTTAAGTAGGGAGAGAATGGGGCGAGGATGTGGAGGAGGTTGTATGAATGAAAAGGGGTTGCATAGCTCGAGGGAACTGGAGATTCTAATGAGAACCAGTTAACGTCATGGCCTTGAGTCATGGAGCTATTTAAACAATTTGTGACTCGAAATAACATTAAAATCTGTCTGAAGGAGCAGCGTAAATCAGGCTTTTACACACACAGACACACATACATATTCACACAGTTTTGGTATTATATCTATGTATAGGGAAGATGGAAAAAAAAAATCAAAAGAGGGGGAAGGAAAAAATAAAGTTGGTTCTCCTAGAATATATGCAAAGTTGCCCTGGATTCTGAACAGTTAAAAAAAAAAAAAAAGAAGTAGACGAATCCGGTGAGCTTTTCGCCATCATACTTACACCGAAGGATGTAATTGGCTCTGGATTTCAATTAACTACGGCAACAAATCAAACAGCTTTAAACTAGTGGGAAGTCTTGCCTCTTATCTTCTCTCTTTCTCTCTATTTATCCCCGTCTCTCTCCTAACAAACACATGTTCTTACTCTGTCTCACTCTTCTTTGAGATATCTTTACCGCAACTTTCGTTGCTCCTTATTTCACAGGTTGAAAATAACAAAACAGAATGATTCAAAGATGATTACAGTAAACGTGTTTCGCTGGTTGAATATTGCACAACAATGACTCAAAGATGATCACAGTAAACTTTCTTTCATCTGTTGGATAAAACTCAACATAGTGACTCAAAGATTATCACAGCAAACTTTCTTTCACTGGTTGAATATAAAACAAAAGAATTACTCAAAGAAGATCATATCAAATTTTCTTTTACAGTTAGAATATTAAACAATAGAATGAATCAAAGATAATCACAGCAAACTTTCTTTCACTGATAGAATATAAAACAACAGAATGACTCAAATATCACAATAAACTTTCTTTTACAGGTAGAATATAAAACAACATAATGACTCATGGATAATCACAACAAACTTTCTTTCACTGGTTGAATATAGCACCTCCGATGATCCAGACAAGCTTTATTTTAAATATTTGAATGGATTTAAACTGTGCCTTGACTACGTATGGATAATGTCTTCTCTGAAAATATCTTGACATGATTGAGAAGAACTTAATTTCTCTCTATAGGTAATCCTTATTTACAGTACCTATTCACCAATGATATTGAAGGCGTACTTGACTTTTCTTGGAAATATTTATCTTTTGACCTAGTAAGAAAAAGTTTGAAAAAGCTGTATTTGATCAAAGATCATGTTCTTCTTAGGTAATTCCTTACGGGCGTGTGTGCTCAACTTAGGGAGACCCCAGTATACGTGTTTCTTGAAGTCCACTCCGGATCCTGAAATATCATCTCAAGAATCGCTGAGTAACAACGTTAGAAGTAATTGGACGTATAAAAATGGTGATGAATGCGACTTAACAGTTCGCTTTTCATTAAACAATTAAAGGGGTTGAAGGGGAGGAACGAAGATTCTGTGTTTGGGATCGTCAAGGGGAGGGTGAGAATGAGGTGACTTGGGGTGGGGAAGAATGGAGAGGGAGGGGAAATAAAACGAGGAAAGAAACTTTCCAACAGAAGAAACTTTTACAGAAGGTGGGAGGGTTACAAAAATTGATAACGATTTGCATATTATTTTATCAAGTCCGCAAGAAGTATATAAAAAGTTAAAGAAAGTGGTGTTTTTTTTGGTCATGGCTTAGCGTTTACTAATTTGACGTTTTTATAAGTGTTGGACTTTTCGGTGAAATATTACATCCCACACATAATTATGATTTAATTTCAAAGTTATTTTACATTCGGTGACATACGCAATTATTTTGATATTGTTGTGCTAATGGAGTTTATAATTTTCAGATCCAATTGTCATTATGTTATTGAACAAATAATAGTTTATAATTACGATTAAAATTTAAAAAATTAAAATAAACATAATACTAATTTTTTTTTGTTAATTATCTACTCAGAAATTGAACGTTTGTTTTATCACATTTTTAAATTATTATCTGTTCTTTTTTTAAAAAAAAAGCTTACGAACGTACTTTTCTTGGATGGCCACAAAAAATAAAGTATAAATACGTATTACACACGTGTTTTATTGAAAATTACATTTTTATAACATTAGATACATTTTGTTAGTAGTGCATATGTATGGTTTAAATGTGATTATCTAAACCTCTTCTACATAACCAGGCCAATATTCGCTTTAATGTATAGGTAACTTTAAACAAATTCATTCATTAATATAATGAAATAAATTTTCTGATACGTTCATAAAATAGCACCAAAGATGGCGTCTTACAGTCCTTAGGTGATTTACCGCGCTTCATTTCCTATCTCAATCAGGGTAGAGAAAGAGAGAGTGAGTAGGGGAAGGAAAAAGGCAGAAGAGAAGACGATCTAACCTTCCATCCCTCCCACTCCCTTCGTATTCCAAGGAAAAAGGGAAGTCTAAAATATAAGAACACATAACTTACCCAATCTCGTTTAGAATGACGTCACATTTCAGAGAGACTGGTCGAGTTGAAGTTGGAGCAAGAGATTATGCTCGTCCATCATAGACCCCAGGGTTTTTAGAGGTTGGAGGGAGGTTTGATATCCCACGAAAAGGTGGTGGGGGGAAATGGGTTCGATACGATACAACCCCCACCCCAACCACCCCCCTAGGAAAAAAAAAACCTTCCTATTTCTGGAAGCAGCGTGATGTATTGCTGACAAACCTTCCACCAGTTCTTAATGACGGTGTCAACCTTCTGGTTGATTTGTGACGCCACCAAGTTTCGATTAAAGACATCACTTTCAGGCGTTTGCCTTGCCGGAGAAGAGGGAATGAGGGGGGGTGAGAATGAAGGGGGAAGGGGTAGAGAAATATGGCAGTACGCGGAAAAAGCCTTGCGGGGTTAATGGGCTAGCTATTGGATGTTGGTCTTATATGAAGGATGGGCGAGACTCTTGTGGCTGTAGCGTGTGTGCGTGAAGAACGTGAACTGAGTTTTACTTATTCTTCCGAGGGTTCGTCTTGATTTGAAAGAAGCTTACGATTCGTCACCACAAAAAAAAAGTTAGATGACAGGAAATGTAAGCTAGTTATCATTAACTATTTTCTAAAGTAATAGAATTAAAATGGAGTATCGTCTTAGTTGGATATAATTTATCAATATCAAACTCTAAATCGGTGAATACTTTTGGACATTGATTTATTTTAGTGAGTTTTCTTCGTGAATATCCAACACATCTGTGATATTTAAAATTGTGTTTATTATATATATCGATTCTAGTTTTTTTAACGCCCTTGTGAGCAGAAGTGTGAAGGGTTGGGGCTGAACGCAGAATGCTTCACTTTATCTCTTAATCATGTAAGGTTTTATTTTACGTTGGGGTAATCATTGATAAGTTACATAAAATAGCGCGTGGAATCAGGGCCGTAACTACCAGTGGGATAGTGGCCCAGGGCCCCGAGAGAGGAGGATTTTTTAAATATATTTTGAACGAAAGCAGACCAAAGCTTTAATCAAACGCATATCCTCTCAATATATTTAACTCTCATTGTTTTTCAAAGTGTATTGTAAAACTATTGTATTTTGTATGTTATTGTAAAGAATAATTTGTAATTTAACTTTATAAATATTTTACCTTAAGGCTACTGCTTAACTTAGTCATATTGCATGATTTTATATTAAATTCAGTATTAACTTCAGTGGATCAAAAAAATCCCATAATTAGCAACACACATCAACAATACTTATTAAAAGAAAGTAGGAATGTGGGATTTCGAGATTGGAAGGAAAATAAAATAAAATGGATGGCTCCATTATTATCTGTGGCCCCGGGGCCCAAAAACCTTTGGTTATGGCCCTGCGTGGAATAGTTTTAAAATATTATATTATTAAATGTTCTGAATTTCGAAAGGTCCCTTACCTTGTCCAGAGTGGGTCCTCCATTATGTCTTCTCAATCTTCCTTTTTTAAATCCTGAAACTTCTTAACTTTTTACATGTTTGAGGTAGCCCATCAGCTGCATTCGTCGTCGTCCTGGTCCTTTTCAACTTGTCCTCTATGAAGTCATTCAATAAGTCATTTCTTCTCAAAATGTGACCTATTCAGTTGACCTTTCTTAGTATAATCACCTGTAGACTGGTTATTTTTCCATGTACTCTTCTAAGAACTTCTTTATCACTCACCCGATCTGCCCATTTTAACTTCTCTATTCTCCTCAAGCCTCACACCTCAAAGTTTTCTAAATATTTATTCTTCTTTTACCTCAAGGTCCATTTCTATGCTCCATACAAAGCGATGCCCTATATGTAACACCTCACCAGTTTCTTCCTCATATCCAGATACAGTTTTCTAGTCAGTAGTATCTTCTTGCTACAAGCAGCCTGGCCATTGCTATTTTTGACTATATCCAACCCAATTCAGACAATAAATTTGTAGATAGCTTATAACTAGCTATAATTTTTACAGTTTTACAAGTGTTCAACAGGTTTATTTAGTCTTTACTACCTTTATTACAAACTTCTATGATTGCAATCACCTGAGTAAAAAAAAAGATAATCGAGTTACTTTTTTTTTATTCACTTTTTTGCTCCACAGAACCTACTCTTCTGTTCATTTCCCGCACTGTACTTCTTTGTACCTACTTTCGGTACAATGGATTGCGAGCGTATGATACCCTAATTGTAGTATTACGTACTGTACATATATGTAACGCACCCCACATTTAAGAAACTTTCACTACGCAGGTCGTTTTTCTCCCATAAGTGTCTCATTACTCGCTAGAACTATACGCGTGCTAATAATTACGATAACTTGATATGTGAGAGAAAGGTAGAACTTAAGAGTAAATTTGCGCCCCTTATTGGTAAGGAATAAGAGTGATAAACTCTTTAGGAGAAAATCACCTCGGTACACATGACCGCTTTTAGAAACCAGAACTCCCCCTCACCAGCAAAACAGGCTAAGTGAGCTTGACATTTTAAACCGCGTGCCCACTGGTTCGGGTATAGGTTAGTTTATAAACGTTCTAAAGGAAAGTCTCAATAAGTTGATGGTCGGTTTCAAAGAGACTTGAGTAAACAGCACTTGAATAGTGAAACTATTTACATTTAAAAGATTTTAATTTAGAAGATTAATAAATAATGCAGTGGTATTTAAATTGGTATTTAGTGTTGAGTAAAAAGCGACTTTAGATTTACATTTATACGTGTGTACGAAACCACAGTTTACGATGTGTTACTTTTATGGCAATGGTTTGTTTAATCCTGTTGAAAGTTTTATAAAGTGTACCCATGTATATGCAAATATACATTTTACTTATATTTATAGATGGGACGCTCGAATCTTCAACTCCCGAATCCCTCAAATAGAGATTTGTAAAAAGCTCAAAAAGAGATCTCGAATACAATAATTATGAATACTTTGGATTAATACAACAATTTTAAGCAATTGGTAAAATGAAATATTTATATAGACGTGTGTAGTTGAGAGAATGACAAAATCACAAAAAGGACAAAATTGTAATAATATAATTAATTTACATAAAAAGTGCTCCAGTGGTTTTTATCACTTAATATACATGACCAACAAAATATTGTTTGTTCAGTGGAACCAAGACTTAAACTACTTTTTTTTAAATTCAATTTAAATATGTTCACTTCAACTAAAACTGTGTATTTTTTAAGATTAGAATTTGAATTCGAGATTCGAAAGAAAATTTAAGATTCGGATTTGAGAAATAAAGGATTCGGCTCATCTCTACATATTTACTTTGGATATATAATATTCTTACATTTAAGACAGTACCAAATAGTTAACAGCAACACTTAAGGCGGGGATGTAGGTAACGCGAGAAAATGTCAGTGTTTTTGTAGTTTTTATAGCAAAACTTTGTTTGGTCAAAATAAATAAAATACAGCTTCAATATGAACATAGTTTAATGTTATTCACATGGTGACATCAATAGTTGTTAAATATTTGTCATAAGTATAGTGGACTTATCTGACTAACTTTTTAAATTAAGAGAAAAAGTTGTCATTAAATTCCAGTACACACCTGACCAATATTTAACAACTGTTGATATCACCATGTGAATGAAATTAAACTCTATGTTTGTACTGATGCAGTATTTTATTTATTTTGACCAAACAAAGTTTTGCTATAAAAATTACAAAAAGTATCGGACTTTCTTTGGCAAAGTAACAATTCTTTCGCTCACGGAACACTAGTTCGGTTTCGGAGTACAGCAAAATTTAATAAAAAAGTATAATCTGATTTATATATGGTTTTGAAATATTATTTTGTGAATATTTTAAATTATTAATTTTAAAATACATGACTTACAGACTGACTCGGACTATGTTAACAGACTTAACATTAATTTCAACCCCTAACGCAAAAAAAAAAAAAACCTCCTACCTAATTTAAATGATATTACGAATCTCACGCTCAAACCAATTATTTTATTAAACACTTTTGAGTTAAAACATTCTCAATCTTTTCAGAAATTATTATCTTTTTTCACTAAGCCAAGGAATTATTTAGAAAAAAATAACTTGTTACAGATTTCTATTTAAATGGCACCCATCGTTGCTTTCGAGTGGAGATAACACATTCACCCAATTAGTTATCAAGCACAATTCATTGTCACCCTCTCATTGTCACCTTCTATTTGCAAGCTAAATCACTTCAATAATGTATTATAAAATCTCAGTGGTTTGTCTAAAATACCTAATTTTTGCATAACATCTTTAACTAGTGGTCATATACCTTCAGGTAGTAGTAATACTGGTTAATAGTTAAGATGGGGTGCTAGTGAGCGCGAATTTAGTGCGCTAATTTGGCAATTTTTATAGGATAAACATTTTTTGACCAAAATAAATCAAATTTTTCTTCTATAGAAACATAGAGTTTAGCTTTCTGCACGTGCTAATCTCAACAATTTTTGAATATCTGGCATGAGTATGGTGGCATTTGGTGACAAACTTTTTAAATTAAGAGAAAAAGTTGTCATTAAATTCCAGGACAGATCTGACAGATATTCAAGGACTGTTGAGATTAGCATGTGCAGAAAACTAAACTCTATGTTTCTATAGAATAAATATTTGATTAATTTTGGCCAAAAATGTTTATGCTATAAAAACTTCAAAAATACTTCCCTAAACTCACGCTCACTAGCACCCCATCTTAAGGAGATGCACCAACATTCGCTTGTAAATAGGGAGAAATCTCACTAGAAGAAAACATCTTTATTAAATTCAAAATCACGCACTTATCTTTGAGGTACTACCTTCTGGCTGTACGTCTATTAGACAGACTATAATTTAACTTACTTTTTACTAATTGCTGCGGGCTTCCTCTTTCTTCATTGGTAGAAGCGTAAAACTTTTTCCTCTTTGCCCATTGGCCACAGTGTAAAGTGTGAACTGTTTTCCAATTTGTTAATTGGCAACACTGTAAAATGTAAAGTGGGTTAATCTTTGTCCATTGGTCACAGTGAAAATTGTCAACTGTGCCTCTCTTGATCCATTGGCAGCACTGTAAAAATAAAACTGAGTTCCTCTTTGTCCATAAGCAGCATTGTAATTTATGAGATGTTTTATTTTAATTGGGAATGACATATTGTGTTCGGCCTTCTATTTTTGGATAGCTTTCCTGCAACTTCTTTCCTACATAAAGTAATGTTACTTAATAGCGAAATTTATATTTTACGTCTGTTAAATAATAGAAAAATTACACAGCTTTAAATTATAGAGGAATGTGGGATTTAATCAATTATGACATTAACATTTTACAAAAGTAATTCACAAAACTTATACTAAGCCAAGAACACCTAATTTACGTTTAGTTTTCAAAGAAACAACTCTTTTTTTACCACTTCGATTCATTATTCCTATTATTTATAGAAAAGAATTCTATTTCAAGCTGCCTTAACAAATAATTCCACTTGTCCGGTGGCATTATTTGTGAGTGTGTGATTAATGAATGTTATATTGCAGTAGCAGTTCCCAGAGTTGTGTTTTAAATACGGACGAGGAAGGAGGGGGGATATGAAAAGGGGGTTGGTGGGGTGGGGGCTAGGAGGTGGACGACAGTGCTGTACTCCGAGACTGCGCTAATATTACTTTCTAGGTCGTATTTTAAAAAACGAAACGGTGGCCGTAGCACCACTGTATTAAAACCTAGAGACGACCAGGCTTTCCATTACAACTGCCCGCCACCAAGAGTGGGGTGGAGGTGGTGGGTTAGAGGGGGAGAATACCCCCTCCCCTTCCACCCCTTCCCAACTAGCAGCTAACAGTGGGCCAAACACAAGAGAGAAACCAAGGAAGGGTGGAATGTATGATAATAAAAAATATAAAAATATTTCAATATGTTGGACTTTAATCCTGAAGAAGTACTCATCTATTACGGCCACTCTTAATCCCAAGAGTAGTGAAAGAGGGGGAGTGGGAGGCGTTTGGTTGGAGGGGCTGTAGGTGGGGGTGGGAAATATGCGAGATTTTCTGAAAAGGTAATTCATCCCAGGGATAGGGATATTTTCTCAAACAATGCTTTCCTCTACGCTTTCTGATGATACATTTCTACTGGGTTTGGTGGACAATTTCCTAACCCTGGGTTCTCGTAAAAATAATAATAAAAAATAGAATCCGTAGGAGGAATCAGGAGGGAGTGTGGGGGGGGGGGGAGGAGGGGCTACGTTTTGTAGGTGTGTGTTTTATTTAAAGAAAGGTTGAAACATAAGTCTTCTTTATTACGCGTGGCTTGTTAAAATAGAGTTGTTTCGCATATTTCGCGAACGAAAACTCGAGGTAAATGGAAGGTAAAATTTAGGAACGCGTTTTCTTACGATTTATTGGTGAGTATTCGTACAGAAGTTACTTTAGTAGAAGTAAAATGAAAGCTTTACACTGAAATGGTTAAAACATAATGTGATTGCTTGTTACTCATTTGAGTAAAGATGTGCTAGTTTATTTATTTAAATAAAGAAAACATATTTATCATATTAATTAATTTTACCTTTAATCAAACACAACATAATCCTAAAAATTAAGTTCTATACTAATGACAGCATAAGGCCTATCCTGAATCGCTGGTCGCTGTGATATCAATGATAGCTCATAGAAGCCGATGAATTTCCCTCGTCCATCACAGACTATGTCTTAGAAACTATGAGTGACGAATGACTCTTGAGCACAGGATAAGTCCTGGGTATCTTGGTGGTAGAGAGTTGGTGCGCTAAGCTAAAGCATTTGTGTCGTTTTTAAACTAATTTAACTTAGTCCAATAGGAGGGTCCATTTTTTTCCTAGAATTAATTATTATATAATCACAAATGTTTAAATTAATTATGCTAATATCCACTTTGGTGGTCGTATGGTCTCGTGTCAGACGACTGCCGATGACGGGGATATTGGAGTTCAAATCCCGGTTGGGTGTACTGTGGTTTATTTTTCCTAAACGGTTTCCCACGCTCACTCCACAAAAATATAGGTAAACTTCCTTTGAAATTTTACCTTCATCGTTCCTATTCCATTAGCGTGATTAATTTAAGCGTAAAGCTTGAACGAACACTGAGGTGCGTTGAAAAAACAAAACACAAACTAGGTTAATATTTCATGAAGAAGATAACGTTTGGTGTCGACCTTTTGGGTAATAGATTCATTTAAGTGCGGCAAGTAAATATTTCACGCACTACAGCACATATTTAAGCCATCAAATTATTATGTCAAGACGAACTTTTAAACACAAAGTACTAGAATCAAATAGCCGAAGCTATTATTTATGCTTTTTAGAGAGGAATTCTCCATCTAGATATCATATTCTTAAAATTGAAAAATGAAACCTGGACACGGGAATCAAACCTGGGACTTTTGGCTTAGTATCGTCAGTGCTCTAACCCACTGAGCTATGCAGGAATTGTCCCGTATTCAGAGTCATTCTTCACTCATATTTTAAGTAGAGTCTATGATGGAAGTAATTATGCAATCCCTTACAATTATAATAATTGTACAAGTGCAGCAATAAGCCAACTACCGAGTCGAAGGTGGCTGCGTTATCTGATAGCTCGTGATCTTAATAAAATCACACATTTGTAGCCGACGATTTCCGCACGTCCATCATAGACTCTGCCTTAAAATATGAGTGAAGAATGACCCTGGGCACGGTACGAATCCCGGATAGCTCAGTGGTTGGAGCACTGGTGTACTAAGCCAAAGATCCCGGGTTCGGTTCCCGTATCCAGGTGTCATTTTTAAATTTTCAGAATATGACGAAAGATTAGATTTCATTTGAGAAAACATACACATTTATTACTAATAACGAATACAAAATTAACGGATTTGATTTCCTATGCTAGAAGTTCTTTTCCAAACAAACATAAAATACACTTACTTGTAAGATGAAGCAAAACAATATTTTTCATATAAAAATTATATAAAATTAATCACAATTAACAAAAATTTGTTATTGTGAGATCAATTATAAGAGATCATATGGCATTCAAATATAAGTTGAGAAATTACACCTGGATATGGGAATCAAATCGAAGACCTTGGTCTCAGCTCGCCAATGATTTAACACCAATCAATCCTGGAGTTTTTGTGTGCCCAGGTGGATACATCAGAAAGATCCATGGTGTACGTGTGATATTTTGAGATATAAGATACCTATTTATGTATTCTTACCTCTGAGATATTCATGTTCAGCCTGTGAATTAAAATAATATATAAATTATATATAAATAGGTAGTCTAGCAATTTTTTAGTTAGTAAAACACTTAAATTGTATATTACTATAGTAAATTTTATTAAATATATACTAAAATACTGCATACCAAAATAACTACATGCATTATCCAGAAATAAATAGATTCATAAACATGAATTCCATATTTTCTTCTAAATTTTACTAAGTCGCTCCTCTACACACAATTTATTAACATGATTCTCTGTAAAAATTATTTTCCAAATTAAGTAAAATATATCTCTGAACATACAAAATAAGACTTAAATTCGATGGTATTTTTGCTAATTTTTAATTGGCAAGTGATAATTCAACTTGTAAATATAATCGTTTTAAGGGTGCTGCTACATGGCAGAGCTTTGAGATGCTTTGCAGACGTATAGAAATCTAGCGTCTTTTTTTTTATATAACTATGTGGTTTGATATTTTAAAATCAAATTATGACTAATTAATAAGTTTAAATTTACTATAAAATGTGTGATAACTTACATCAAACTCTATAAAATAATCACAAATTATCTTAAAATTTTCTTTTGTGACCCTACAAAAACATGACCATATTTAATGGAAGAAGGGTGGATCTAGATTTATTACCTTTTGATTAAATCTCAAAAGTTCCTTTTTGTTTTCTTAAGTCGTCGTTGAATATATATTTTTTAAACCTTTAAACTCAAAACTTAAATTTTTAACTTGTCAGAAACCCGATGATAATTTTCGTCTACATTTTGTTGAAACCAATGTTAAGAAATATCAAACAACTTCTTAGATCATGCGGGATTTCTTATCGTCTATAACGCGTCTCAATGCTCTCCCATTTAGCACCCTTAAGGTATTGTAGTTACACACGGTCTTAATATTATATATAATTAAGGAAGTTAACAACTAAATGTATTAACACTCTACTAATATTGCTTACAACGTTTTTGTTTTTTTAAACCACAATCTTCCATCTCTTTCTCTGACGCATCCATCCCAAACACTTTTTTTTTTTTACCCCCATTCTCTTCTCTCCGTTTTAATTTTGCCTCCGAGGTCCTCTCTCCCTACTTAGGAGTCCAGGCGGCCAGTTTAGTGGCTGTCCAACAGGGTCCGATGGAATGCCCACTCACACTGAACAAAGCTAACTGCTGTAATATAGTAACACCTTCCCCTCCCCTACACATGAGAACATATGACCGGCATGTGTGTGCCAGCCCTACCAAACATAGTTAGGGAAATTATTTACTTGACCAAGTCTCAGATATTATATAGAATGTTAACAATGGGATGAGGATAGTGGTCCGTTCTAGGTGGATGGGAGGGTAGTAGCTTTTCCTATACCACCCCCTACCCTTTCTCTCCCGACAAAACTACCCTTACCCCTTCTCTAAAAACATCCCCCCCTCCTTTGAACCCATAAATATATGATGTCGCTTTAATATTCCGTGGCAGCTGGGGTAAATTGTTATGAATGGTCCGTAGAACAAGCAAGCATATAGGAATAGGAAAAGGTTCGCGTCTATTGCAAACAACCTTTAGTTACTACTCATAATAGCATCAAAAGGGTTAAAGAAAGGGATAGAAACACAGAGGAAGGAAGAGATTTTCCTACAAACGCCCGAAATATTTATTTACGATTCTCTTTCTAGTATTATCACCCCCTTTCCTCAAAAACCATAACCCTTGAAAATCCTTTATAGCCCCCCACCCCTTTTTCCTTCATACTACATGTGTTATCGAAATACATTATTGACTTTATACAGTAACAACGGCAGTAAGCAGACGACGCCTTTAAAAGCGTATAATCAATGACATAATTACAGTAGTGGAATATATTTACCATTTATTGCGAGGGGCTGCGTATAGCCATGTGTTGGGAATATTGTTTTGCTTTCAGGGGAAAACGGGGGGGGGGGGGGGCAGATATGTGTGCGAGGGAAGGGAATAAGAAATAATAATAATGGTTTAATTAGCGCGAGCTGGTGGCGTATCGAAGCTGTTTCCCCGAGTAGGTACGCTTTCCCCATTACCTATGTTTATTGCTGGACTGTATATCTCTGGTTGTGTAGGGGTAGCGGGGTTGAGGGGGAAGGGGATTAGAACAGGGCTAGGAATGAACGGTGGCGAAGAGGCTCAAGTCGCTTCAAGTAGATGATGTTGCATGCTTTTGTTTTAAGGATGCCAGTGGACACCAATAAAAACTTTTTTCGAGAAAATATAATAACTATTAATTTCATTAGCAAAGTAGCTTCATTAAAATACCGTGAAAAATTGTGTAGTATTTAACTTAGAGTGTAGGTAACAAAAAGTATTTGTAGGAAAAGTATAAAAAATGCATATTATTAAATGAATGATTAAACTGCACTAACAGAATAATTTATTTTAAAAAAACATAAAAAAAGTCGAAATAAAAAAATATCTATTCAAAAACTTGATTGGCTCAAAATAAAACTGGGGAAATAAATTTAAACATATGTTATGAAAATATATCTATCCACAAGGGAGAGTATACATTATTAAGCCAACACGTTAATACATTTAAATAATGACTGAATGAGTTGATTTGTTCAATAAGGCTTCATCATTGTATTTTTCTCACTATCTTTCAACGATAATTCAAGTGCACTTCCCCTAAAATTATCCTTCTCACTATAAACTCTTGGGTCCATCCCGAATATACTTTTTATTAAATTTAACTATAAAAATAAAGAATTGTAATAAAACAGGTACGAATTCAAGCTCTAATATTTTTTATTCCCCTCTGGGCTACCAGCATTTAATCATGTTAATGTGGTAGGTATTAGTAGGGTGGAATTAAGAGAAAGATTACCTGGATTTGTATGAGTGGAAAACTATTTAGGAAAAGACAACTTCAGTACACCATACTGGTATTCTAACCCCGATCTACCCGTCATCAGTAGTCTAGTAGATTAAGAGAGTGAGTGACGCCTTAGACCATTAGACCACCGAAGCGGGTTGAACGTAATTAAATAGACCTGGATGTGATACACATGTTCATGGAGGTACACATTTTTCAGAAACCATACAACATTTACCAGAATAACTACCACTACATAGATTCTCTATTACTGTAAAAGTGTTGAATTCAAACTAGTTGAATTAAAAATAATTTTTCAGGGACCATTAATTATAAAAAATACCATTTTACACCCAATATCACCGCTGAGGGAACTGCAGGTCTTATATAATAAAGCTTTATCTTCGCTACCCTCATCGGTGGCTTAGTTGGATAACGCGCTAGTCGTGTTGAGCTCGACTGCCGAGGACGGGGAGATCGAGGTTCGAATCTCGGTTGGGTGAACTGGGGATGGTTTTTCCTAAATGGTTTTACACTCTCCCTCCACACAGATGTTGGTTCACTTCCTCTAAATTCAACCTTCCCAATTCCTAATCCATTAGCGTAATTAGAACTTAAGCGTATAACCCGAACGGGTAGTAAGACGCGGTGCTAAATATTAATAATAATAATAATTTATCTTTGCTCTCTCTCTCTCTCTCAGTTAACTGTTGCCAAATCTCCTCGCTTTTAGTTATGTTGGACGGTGGTGTGCTGGGTTAAGAAGGAACTACTGGCAACCTTGACGAACAAGCGTTGAAAAGTTTGTCTCATAATTAAGGGAGGATTGATCATATGAAAACAAGAGAATGACAACGTTGTTTCCCAATATTATCCATGCAGTTACCTCGGAGATAATACACAATGTAAAATACCTTTTCAATAAGAGATAACTTATGACGTGATAATTATTTTATCATGACGTGTTGTATGGTTTCTAATAACAGTAAATCTACTATGACTTTTGGGGTGAAGATGAATAATTCACGTCCAGAACCCATTAACTCAATAAACTGTAAGACACAATCACACAAACTTTCTCATATTGTGTGTTATAGCTTCGAAATTTTTTTCCAAAAATAGGTTTTTAGTTAACAACCTTTAAGTAAGTTTACTTCATAAAAAGCACATTATCTTTCTCACAACCAACTTGGTTTGTATTTGTTTATAATTAAATTTTAAACCAAAGTGTTCAAATATGTTTGAAAAAATTCAATTTTTCAAAAATATGTTATTTGTAAACTACCCTAAAATTATTTGTAATTTGTAAAATAAAAACTTATTTTTAAGTTAACATAAAAAAACTATTCCCATATATTCACTTTAAACCTATCTTCAAGTTCGATTTCAAAAAATTCAAATTTTCTATAATTTGTCGTGAGTAAATTACCCTTAAATTAATTTATTTTAGAAAAATAAATTTGTTTAGTTATTTATCATTAAAAATAGTTTCCTAATAACAATTTTAAACAAATTCTTTAAAGATATTTTCAAAAAAATCCTAATTATTAGTCATCAGTGAACTACTATAAAATGATTATTTTTTAGAAAACTATAAATATGTAATTATTTATAATTTTAAAAATTTAACAGAAGATTTCAAGCCAAATTGCTAGGGCTATTTATTTTTAAATATTCAATTTAAGAAAAAAAAATCTTCAGTAAAATAACCTTAAACGAAATTTCCCCCCAAAAAACCAAAATAGTTTTATTTTTTCAAGTCAAACACTTCCCATATATACATTTTAAGCAAAATTGTTTTAGCCATTTTCAAAATATTTCAAATGTTTGAAAATCACTTATCAGTAAACTACCAAGCTTAATTCATATTTTACCCAAAAGCCAATTATAGGGCCTATAGTGTTATTTGGGAGATCAAAAATTCCCTATATATTTATTTCAAACAGATTCGCTCGAGCAATTTTTGGAAAATTTGTTATTTAAAACAAATTACGCGTCAGAAAACCACCCTTAATTTAAGGGTTAGGGTCAAAATAAAAATAACGTATACAATCTAAATATCAAGTTGGAAGAAAATCCATACAACCGTTTTGGGTCGGTGACCATAGACAGACAGACACGAGGAAAGATAGAATTATAAAATCAACTTTTTTGATAAAAATAATAATAAAAAAATTATCATTATTATGTCTTTTGTCTTACGACAGGTCCATTCCTTTTGTCAGTGAACTTAGACCGCCAATACGCACTGTACTCTGCCTCCTCTTTCAGCTCCCAAAATGTTCTTCTTTCCTTCATGTCATCCAATATTTAAATAATCCTTCTTCTTAAGCTCCTCTTTCTTTCAACTTTGCCCTCTATGACGTCATATTGAGGACAGTACCTCCTAAGGATGTATGCAATCCAGTTCACTCTGTACCGAAGAATCACATCCAAAATAGTTCTCTTCCCACCCATTTTTCTTAGGACTTATGTTAGGGTTCTTATAAAACACAAAGATTCACCAAAATCTGGATATTTTTTTATCGATTACAATATTTTCTCTTGATATGATAAAGTAAAAATAGGGTAAATTTTCAAAGAAAACACAACACATTAAGCAAATACTAAACAACAGCCTAATAAAATTAATACCATACATCGCCTGTCGATTAAATGGAAAGTTCAAGGACTTGACGGCTCCTTTCTTTCAAGCCTTTTAATCTTCTATTCTCCCTATAGATCAATGTTAGCTTCGTGTATAATATAACGATGCTTTGTAATTCATCGCGGGAGTGTTCCAATACCTTTTGGGAATCTGACGTCCCGCGCGTAAAGCGTGTCTGACACTGTCGGCGTTGCAGCTCGAAAAAACTTGGGTATTTATCGGTTCCTTCTTACTTATCACCCCCCCCCCCCCCTTTCCGTATTTTAATTCTGAACGTGCATAGAACAAATAGATGAGGAATTACCACTGTATATCTCTCCAGAGAAATAATGGCATTATATTTATTACTATGCTTGTATTAATTATAAATATATATTTATACATTATGTGTATATTTATGTGAATATATGTTTGTAGGATGTGTGTATGTATGTATACATGTTAAAAAGGCTTAGGGGTGTGTATATTGTATTTGTGTTCATGTATGTATTTAATATTTGTGCTAAAAAATATGTTTGATTCGAACTTTTCCCTTGGTCCCTTGAACCCTTTATAGCCCATATAATAACTTTTCTAATTAGAATTTTTTGATAATTTGAATTTTTCTAATGGTCCGTTCAGCTTCGAACAATTTAGGCTCTGCTGTTTATACTTCATAACAATTTTTACAGTCTTTCTTTGTATTTATAAGACATATTCAAAATATATTTGGACTAAGGCAAGTGAGAGGGAAGAAACAATTCAAGACCTTTTACATTAAAGAGAGTGACACGAGGAAATATTTGCGTTGAGGAAAAGTGATAAACCATTTAGGGGGAAAATCTTAGTACCCTAATAGGGATCTAAACCCTAAACTCCCCATCACTAGCTTTAGTCTAATGTGGGAGTGACGACTTAGACTTTGCAACCACTGATGTGGGTTTAAGGAAATGACATGTGGTCGGGAAGGAGTGGAATAAATGAAAATAAAACTATTTCCACTAGGCGCATATATTTATTAAAATACCAAATTAACATATCCTTCCAAATTAATGAAAAACATATATTATAATCGTCACACTGGCATCTATAAAGAATCGTAGTAATTAAGAACTAGATGAGTCTATTACAATTTTTACATAGTGGCACCATATATTATGATAATCGTGGTAAACAATCTTGGCACACTGGCGCAGTATTGACATATTAGGCATACCAGGACAAATATAAGACCTTAAATCCACGAGCTATTACCTATTAGTTAATGTATAAGGGAGCTCTTCGATTAAGCGACATAAGCATACCAGGACCCAAGAAGACATTATGTGCCAAAACGTAATGTGGGTTGATTTTATCCCACCGCTATCACCCAACATCCCCATAAACTCTTATTTTTCATCACATAAAGTTAATTTCCCATAAAGGAAAGAGGTAGATTACCAAAATATGCCAAAAAGTTAATGCGGCTAATCCCTGTCTTTGTGGTCCTTATACCTATGCGGTGATACCAGAACCTATCGATCCTGCCGGAAGTAATGCGGCCAAAGGATGTAAATACCATTTATCCTGTCATGCATCCTCCCGCCTAACGAATTCTACCTCCCCAACTATCAGCCCTCGTAATCCTTTTCCCTTACTGCCGCCCTCTCCTCAACGCTTCAAATAGACTTTCGCCCAGCTGTCAACCCTCGTCACTCTACATGTCAGGACTTTTCATCATTAGATCGACGGTGTATGCCTTAGCTCTTTCTATCTTCTGAGAATTTGGGGAAAACATTTTAGTGAATTATCGTGAATAAATTGCATTTCGAAGAAAACTTTTTTTTACGCCAATGCTATAACCACTGAGCTATTCAGGAATCATCACGTGCCCAGGGTCATTTTTCAATCAAATTTTAAGGCAGAGTCAATTATGAACGTGCGGAAATCGTCGGCTCCAAAATGTGATTTATTAAGATCACGAGCTATCAGATAACTCAGCCAACTTCGACTCGGTAGTTGGAGTATTGCTGCCACTTGTACAATTATTATAATTGTAAGGGATCGCATATTTAAGAATCAAATAGCCAAAGCTATTATATTTGTTTAGTGAGGATTTACTCGCATCTAGATGAATGAATCCCGGAATCATAATTTTACCAGGGCCATAAAACACCATTCTTTAGGATGGGACATTTTCAGGTGAGATCAATTTCATCTTTATTCATCCTTTCCAATGTTACAGTCATTGGTCATAATGCTTTAAAATATTAGAGGAAGGAAAAATATTACCATCTCAGCCTATTTTTAGGTGATTTCATTACCTATTTGAGATATAATACAAATTTTAAGTATGGTGATTTTTTGTTTGAGACATTTTATGAAAGATTGTCATCTCAAAACATCCATCCGACCTTTCAGATTAATAAATGCTGAATATTTATTTTACTAAAAGAGAATGATTGAGAAAAGTTCTAAATAACTGTTTATTTAAATACCATGAATATTATTTTTAGTGTCAAGTTGAAAATTACTGTCTGTCAACCCCACAACAATATTTGTGTTTGCTTGTTAAAGAATTGTCAGATTTCTAGTTATTTAAATTAACTTTCTAAATTACACATTTTATCTTAGCCTGTTAAGAAAATTTAAAAACTTTGTATTATTTTATCTAAATAATATATATTTCTGTGTTGTTATTTCATTATTTTTTTATTACAATTCAAGTTAAGAGTTTAATATGTTCAAGTGTTGCTTAAAAATACTTTTATTAATTTTATAATTAGTGAGGTAAAATCTTGATCCTTGCATCCCATGTGTAGAGGTAATTCTAGTAGGTCTGTTGTTCATGTCAAGAGGGCTGATAAGCTCCAGGGACGCAACTCTACCCATCTCAAGTCTGATCATTTTAGTCTGACCAACTCTAGTCTGACCCTCTTAAGGCTGATACTCTCAAGTCCAACAACCATAGGCTGGTAAAACCTATAAAATATTAACCCAGGCTAAACGAGTCATATCCTGGTTGATTTTACGATGGTGAAACCTATAATATAACAAATTGGTGTGAAAGAGGTTGCATGGTTCTATTCATACCTTGATTGATTCCACTATGGTAAAATCTTTGAGATATCAATGAAGCGAGAAAGAGGAATATATATAAATATAATCATTCATCATACTGTGATTAATTTCCCTATGGTGAAACTTATAAAATATAAACTTAGTAGTTTAGAGGTTATCACCGTTAATCAATCTATCAATGGCCAAAGAACAAAAGCCATATCATCACCACCAACGGTGAAGAGGGTTCTAACTATTAATGACTAAAAACATTTATGATACCATGATTGATTTCAAATTTTCAAATCATGAAAATATAATTCGTAGTTCAAACAAAAATATTTAAATACATTATCTTGCATTTAAACACAAATTCTTTAACTCTTCTTTAGATATTTTATTGTATAATAAACAGCAAAATCAAAATTCTAAACAAAATAAACCATTCAATTTTACTTAACTTAAGGCTTATTTCAAATTATGAAATAATTGATAACTATATTAGAAAAAAATATTTCCGCAAGTAACAAATTAAACACTATCAAAAACAATATCAGGTGGGCCAGTATGAGTTTATTTGTCGTGGATTTATAAAAAATTAAAAATAATAATATAATATATTATGGTGCATGACGTCGGCTGCACGCCGATTATTGAGCGCTCTAAGATCTGCTCGATCGATCGCTCACTGAGCGCTCCACGAGATCAGTTCTTAGAGCGCATTCAAGCGTTATGTCTAAGTAACAATTTACCGTTGTTATAAATAGTTATTTAGTTATTTTTACATTTAACTGAGAGTTAATATATTTATCATTAAAAAACTAAATAGGCATAGGTTATTAGCAATATCTGCAAAAGGGCTTATCGGCCCAACCCTACATTATTTAACTAGGTGGAGAAGGGGGTACCATCATGAATCAAATTACAAAGGATTTAAGGTAAGAGTCATACCATTGTTTACTTCACCATGGTGAAACTTATAAGATATAAAGCTAGTGGATAAACCAATTTATGAAGCATTTCATACTTAAAAAATATATTCCATACAGATTGAAATGAAATAAAAAGGGATCAAAAGTGCTTTGCTAAGCATCGTGTTTTTCTACCTGTTCGGTTTATACGCTTATGTACTAATTATGCTAGTAGTTTTAGGGATTAAGAAGGTTATATTAATAAGAAGTGTACCTGCATTTGCGTGGAGTGAAATTGGAAAACAACCCTCAGTACACCCGACCGAGATTTGAACTCCAGTCTCCCCATCATCGGCAGTCTAGCCTACAAGAGTAGCGCGTTAGACCACGTGGTCACCAAAGTGGGTGATCAAAAATGATTTGAACACGTTACCTGGAGATTATGAATCAGGAATCTTCACCATGAATGTGATTTTTGTAATTGACTGTATGTTCACGAGTCCACCTTAAAGCATCCATTAATTTTAGTAATTATTACATTGGATTAATCTAGGAAATCTCATTAAAACCACGCAACCAGCTTCAATAAATATATTAGTTTTGTAAAGGGATGAAGACACATCCCGTGCTAAAGATTCTATTTAGTATAAATTAGCTTTAACACAGCAAAACTCTTTAAGTCTCTTCATGGTGAAATTACTTAATGATGGTTACTCTAACATAAAGGGTTTGGCTTTGGCTTGCCATTCTAACATGGAGGAACTTTTCCTTAAACTTATTTTTTAATTTATGAGCTACCTCACGTTAGAATCGGTCAAGCTGGGTTTCTTTAGCGTGAATCCTTCAGCTATGGCTCCAAACATGCTAGAACTTTTGCCTGAACCATTTGGGTATTTATCTAAAATGTAAAAGTTATTCCCACTGTGGAATCAGTCAAGGTACTTTTCTCTATTATAAAGGGTTCAGTTGTGGCTCCTAGCATGATGGAACTTTTACTTATTTAATTTATTCATTTTTAAATATATGTATTATAATTTCTCTCATACACCATGCCCAGGTTGAGTTGGTTACGATGAAATCTAAAACAAATTCTGATGCAGAATGGATACACCTTATATACTTTCTACACTTTTTATCCTTAGTTTCTTATCTTAGAGCTGTCATTCCCAATATTTTTGGTCACTTAGTTAACGTCCTAACACGATACCATACCACCAAATTCTCATTCACTCATCCCTAGTCTCTAATACTGTGCACTTCTCAACCTTGAATATAGTGAACGTATATTTAACTATGAATACTTTCTATCGCACCTCGGAAAAGAGGGGCTATCCCATGGCTTGGTACAGGTCCAGACAGTTCTACCGACATATTGATGATATAATTCCCACTACCCAGATATTTATGAGGTGGGCTCGTTTCAACCAGAACCTTTTTAGACTTTGAAAATGTTCACCTCCTCTCCGGATTCCTCCTCTTGCCAGCTTGTAATTACGTATGTCTTAGATTTCAACCCTATCTTCTTTAAGATGAAGGAATTCAATGTATTGTAAGCCTTATTCTTAGCGTTAAGGAATTCAAATATTAAAGTGTAATGTCATACGGGTTCCAATGCAAGGGTGATTAATATATATTATATAATATATATATATAAATTGCACCCCTCTCAAGTCTAGTCATCTCAAGAGCATCCATCTCAAATCTGACCAACTTAAGTATGATAATTTCATGTCTGGCCATCTCCAGTCTAACCATCTCAAGTCTATCCTTATTAAGTCTGACTATCTCGTGTATTACCAGCTCAACAGAAGTTTAAAGGGGTGGGAATATTAAATGAGAAGGTTTAACATTAGAAATGATTGATTAAATGCAAGTATGGTTAAGGCTTACCCTAAGCAAGTATTTCTAGAAAAAGCTTGTCTAGGGATAGGAACAATATCATTATTAGACCCCAATTCGAATGGTTTCACTCACACTGTCCAGATATCAGTTCATAATAATTTATAAACTGTAATGATTCAATATGTCGAGCCCCTTACTCTCTATTTATCAATCAAATCATAGTCAGGAAAACCTGTAGATCTTAAACAGTTCATAGAGAAGTCGGACATTTTTGTAGCACAGGTTTCGATGGTAGCGCTATGACAGCAACATTTTCCTGCACTGCGGTGAGTTTAAAAGTGTTCTCGGTGATTAAGGCAATATTAATAAGACTTCCATGATGTCGACTAAAATGAATTTTAAAAATAAACCAAAAAGTAAGAAAGTTTTGTGTAGCTTAGGATGATACTATCATATTGGAACAGAAATCATGAATTCGGGATACCATGCACATTCAGTTTCTAGCATGCTCATATATCATATTTTTCGTACCATCCTTAGTCATCCAGATAGATTCGAGAAGGTGGGTTGATTGCGTCAGCAGACACCTTGCCGGAGAGGCCGTCTACAGACTCTTGGGTGACGTTGCTAGGCAGCTGAACAGACGAAACTCTATACAAGATTAACCATTCTAGTGTGCAGACGTCCTAATCTTCGTTTGTCTTCTAAACTGACAGATATTGTGGATCCTCATTCTGCATCAGACACATCTTATTCTAAGGCCTTGAGAACCTTCCTCAAGAAAGTGGTCTTCTCCCTGAGTTTGAATATTTAGCATTCTTCTGTATATCCTTTCTCGTACTTATTTTGCCTCTAAATTATTATCATTTGAAGATTATAATGCACCGTTCTGGGTATGGTGGTGTTGGGGGTGGCTGGGAGAAAGAGGTGGAGGGGTTGATTGGGAGAGTGTGGAGTTTGAGAGGTAAATTTACCCTTATGAATTCAGTTAAGGCGTTTTAATCAGCTGAGATCTGTAGGTTAAGGTGTATTAAGTGGTTGAAGTGTAACGGAAATAGCCAGAATGGGAATGGAAAACCTTTACATCTTGGACTATGAGGAAGAAAGAGATTTGGGTGGGGGAGTGTGAATGAGTAATTTGCATTTCTGGGTGTGGTGTTGAGGCTCGAAGTCAATGAAGAGGTTAAAAAAGAAGATTTGCATGATCATTAGTAGGAAATTATCTATATCGGTTCTTATGATGAGTAGTTTGCAAAGGTGGTGCATAGGCTCTCCATTTTAATTTTTTTTTACGAATAGAATATACTGTGTTCCACTAAATGTTTTGAAATTATTGAGGAATGCTATTACCAACTGTTATCTGGAGATTTCCTCTTTGGGTTTGAAATACCTTAGACTTAATGACAAGAGTGATGGAGGATGTTGAGATTGCTGAACTAAAAACTAACTTAGGATTACGAACGGCTGTTGGTCGATTTTACTTTTGTGTGAAAAAATTCCAAGCTTTCATTAAAATACCTCTAGGGTAATGACGCAAGATAATTCAATAAATGGTTTCTCCAAATTCCACAGAGGATAGCCAGAGATAAGGCGTAGGCCACTAATGATGACGAGTCCTGATAGGTCAAATAACGTGGGTTGACAGCAGGGGAGTCTGGTTGTAGTAAGGAGGGGGTGGCAGGATGATGAAGGGTGACAGCTGTGGTGTGGAATTATGAGTGACAGGATTATTGACATCTTATATCGTTTGGTGGCATCCTTTCCGGTGTCATCGATTAGTAATGGTATCGTTCTATAGGAATAAGGGCCATAAGAATAATCAATTATACATATTTGCTTGGAAGCTTCTTTGTCAGTATCGTATGGTAATGGCATGCCCATTTTCTATATACTTGGTGTCATATGAATATTTGTGGTAAACAATAACTAGATGACTATATTTTAATATTTGCACAACGGCAGCGTCTATGAATAATTGTGGTAAACAAGAACTATACGAGTCTATTCTTATTATTTGCACAACGGCACCATTTATGAATAATCGTGGTAAACAAGAACTATACGAGTATATTCTTATCTTTGCACAACGAGAACTATAAGAGCTATTCTTATCTTTCACAGTGGCACCATTTATGAATAATCGTGGTAAACAAGAACTAGATGTGTGTATTCTGATATTTGTTCCATGGGACGTACACAAAGCTGTGATGATGCGTTATATACCGATAATGTTTGGCCTCTTTTATCTCTCATCGCCTTGATTATCTCACAAGATGAGATTCAGGGGAAGGGAGGGAGAATCTAAGAGAAAAGGGATCTTGCCCTTACCCACACCCGTAATCCCTTTTATGTCAGCCGCTATTGACAGGGATGCTTCAGAATTCTAACCTCTATGGTAGGGTGTTCAAGGAAAAGTATGGGAAGAGAGGCAAGCTTTCAATAGTTCATCATCAGCTTCTGATTATCTTCAACACACGAACAAGAAAAGCTCAGCCTGCTCAATTCATTGACGCTAACATCAACTTTCCCCTTTTATCAAGAAAACTTTGTACGTTACATTAATTTCACCTTGATAACTTCTTGACTTACTCATTCATCAAAATCCTTAAGGTGCTTAATTTTAGGACAAGGAAGTGTCAGTGAAAAGAGAATAGTAGTCGTCCTGTTAAATATTCATGTTTCTATTGCTCTTTAATATTCAAAGATAGACATAATTGTTTGAAGAAAAAAACATAAGGTCTTGCCACTAGTTAGTTTGTAAATGACTATATACATTTTGATCTAGCTACAAATTTTATATGGATTGGTATTCTAATGAACTAACATAGAATATACTACTGAAATAATATAAACAAATTTCATAGTAAACTCATACTTATTTTAGTATCTAGCTAGATTCCAATTTTTTAAAGAACGATCTTATCATACAATTAGAAAAGCTACTAGAGTCACTTTCAGGTATCATACACCAAGTCATGTAATTTGTAGCTGCAATCGTTTGTTATGTATTATCAATACCTATAAAATATATAACATAAAATCTATGTCTTGTCTGTCTGTTTTATTTCCAAGGTTTTTTTTTAAACTTCTCGGTGAGATAAAAGGTTTAAACTCGACATGGAATTTCCTGGGAATCCAAGAATGATGGTAAACTCCTAAAACTGAAAAATTCGAAAAAGGAAACAAATATGTGGCACAAAAGTCCCCATATGGTCTAAAAAATTAATTTGTCCCATCGCCTGAAATTCTATTTCCAGGTTTTATAACACTTACTAACACAACCTTACTGTTTTTTGTTTTGTTTTTCAAAATTTCAGTAGGCTGACCCTAAATCGATACTAACATGGCATTAAAAAACTTCAAAATTTGTTATTTTCAGTTTAATTTTCAATCATTTTTTATATGGGGGTTTACAAGGCCAGTAAACGAGATTCCGGCATTGGTTTTTCGAATATGAATCAACTGACCCTCAACTGGTATTCAACTAGAAGATAGGGAAGGGGAGGCATAGTTATAAAAAAACTTTAAGGGGGATGGAAAACTAAGTTTCCCAGGAATATAGAGAAAACACTCTAGATAAGAAAATTAGCCCTAAATATTTATCTTTATAAGTGGGGGAAGGTGAAATGGGCAGGGGAATTCTAAATTGCCAAAAATAAAATAATTAATTACTTAACAGTGTGGTAGAAGATTTAAATTAGCCAGGAAGGTGTAAGGACCACCTCAAACCGTAATAAAGGTTTGGACATTCTTAAATTTAAAAAATGAAGGACCTTAATATGAAAAGAGGTTCCCCCTGAAAATTTCTAACACTAAAAAAATCTTTGTTGTAGGCACAATATAAAATTGAAATATTTTGCTAAATATAAAGTGTCAAACCCAAATAAACAGAGATTAAACATTTAAAATTCAAAATGGAGGTACGGGAAATGGTCCGGGCTGGAATTTTTTATAACTAAAATTATCAACCTTTATCGATTAGGTAAAAAATTGAAATTTGGTGAGTCCACACCAAAATCCCAAAACTTTTAAAATTTGAAATTACAAAATGCGAGGGTGGGCGTGGAGGTAGATAAATGAGGAATGAGAATAAATTTCCAAAAATATAGAAAAAACACCTTTTAGTATAACATAAAATAGAAATTTCTCAAATAATTGTAAAAGTATGATAGTTTTTTATTTTAAGATTAAAATCTGAGTTCAAGAAGAGACCAATTTAAAAAACTAATATAAAAAATGTGTTGCTAAGTGTGATAGAAAATGTAAATACCTTAAATCCATTAGGACGACCAACCCAAATAATAAAAAATAAAAAATAAAAAATATTGAAAATTTGAAATTTCAAAATTGGTTTTAAGAAATAGGGTCTCGAAATTTTCTAAGGCAACAGAAAAAAACTTATCGTCGTGAAATATAATTGAAATTTGTCATGTAAGTAAATATACCTTCCCGGATAACCGAATGATGTCTGAATAAATAGAATTTCAAAATTGAAAAATGGGAAATGTAAAACGAAAAATTGATACAACTAATGAAAGAGACCCGCTTCGGTGACCACGTGGTCTAACGCGCTACTGAACAGGTAGTAAGACGCAATGCTAAAATAATCCAATGAAAAACACTTATCAGTATAGTCGAACGTTTAGATTAGGCAAGCACGAAAAAGGACCATATCATATAACCAAATAGTCTTAAAATGTCAAAATGGGTATGAGGGAACCGAAATGTCTTAGGGGGTGAGTGTCAGTAGCTTTAAATTCATCCCAAACTATTAAAAAATCTACCTTACCGTGTGGAGAAAATTTAGATATTTTGGCAAATCGGTAAAAAAGGATCAGTCCAGATAACATAAAAGTTTTAATGGTTTGAAAAAAAAAGTCCTTGAAACGAATGAAAAGTGGGAAGCTTTCAAGACTGCTAAACTAGTAGAAACAGAAAATGTTGGTATGGTAGACAGTTTTTTTAATTTTGTAAAGGCAGATGAATAAACTTCAAAGTAAAAGACACAAAAAGTAAAGATTTATCTTAAAGGGTATTCATATCGCTGCTATCACATAGCTAAGTACCAAGGATTAGCTATCGCCAATACAGGAGCGACATAATAATGAAATAAACCACTTATGGTGGCATAACTTGGTGAACCATGATGCTCTTTGGGAAACCATCATAACAATTTATTTTTTATGTCTCTATATTAGTATATTATTTCATTTAATTATTTTACACTCATCTTAAATGTATAATGATGCTATTTTATTATTTCAACTGAGCACAAGCCCCTTGGCGATGACATTCTTAGTTACTAGTATCATTAATAATACAGTAAAATGGTATCAATGTTGGACGTAAAGATATATGTTTGTATTTTTTAAATTTTCTTCCCACCTATTTATTGCCTACTATACATTTTAACTAAAGTTGGTTAATGACATGGAGTGTGCCCTTGTTTGTACTTTAAGTTAACCAATCTTAAAACCTGAAAAGTAAAAATAAGATTGACCAAAATATAATGCTATAATAATTGTAGATAATACAAATTTTAAAGAGTTATTTATAAAATACTTAGATTATATAATATACCTGTGTACTCTTTAGAGAAAATAAGTAAAATTGGGTTTTTATTTCTAAATGGTTGTTATCAACATTAAAAGCTAAATTTGGGGGGGGGGGGGGCACTGCGTGTATTACGACACCTTCGATTAACCTATATCTTTACTTTGACCTGAATGAGATGAGGAATGTAAAGTCTATTTAAAAATGTGCCCACAGTTTCGTGGAAGGAGAGTGAGAAACTATGTAGGGAAAACCTACCTTAGTTCACCAGATCGAGATTCGCAACAGGATACCTCCATCATTGGCAATCTGGAAAATATTTTGAGAATGACACCTTATACTGTGTAATCATCAAAGTGGTATATCTTTAATATTAATATCGCGGTCACTACTTGAAAAATTGCAAAACAGTAAAACTAACGAGAATCTATGAAAATCAATTAAAAGTGATCTAGCTTAATTTTACCATCAAATTAAATCACATTTAATGCAAATGGCTTCCTTAATCCTCGATTTGATTAAACCAGTAGTTTACAACCTTTTGCTGGTTTTGAACCCAATTTTTGTCTCTTCCGAGACCATCGCGACCCCTTGATGGCCTACGAGCGTTCGTATAGGCCTATATAATTATATATTTAAATGCCTAATTAATTATGTATATGTTTACATTGATATATTATACGTATGTATATATGTATATAGGCCCCATTATTTACATATATATTAGAAATTTCCTTACATCATATTTGAAAGAGAATGTGAACCCATGTATGAAAAATCACCCTCAGTAGGCCTACTGCAACACCAGGCAGGAAGTAGAACCTTGATCTCCCAGTTTCCAGCAAACCACATTTTTTCAAGCGTGACGTTAGGCCCGCGTGCCCACCGATGCTGATTTTAATGAATAAACATTGATTATATTATCAACAAGATCAGCGGTTTATTTTGGATTTGGGCGAAGCGAGATCTGGCAGCTGCTACAGTAAACCAATTCAGGAAGCAACTGTCAGAGCTGGATATCAGAAAGGAACTCAAAAAATATCATAAACAATTTATAATATTCTAACATATTCCACTCATATCTGAATTTTGCGGAGTCCTTAAGATCATTATAGTTAATTAATGTAGGGTGGATGTTAATTATAGCTAAGCTAAATTTCCAAATTTGTATAGAAAATATAATGTTTTAGACCAAAGAATTTAAAATATTGATTAAGTAGATACCTTTGGTTTAATTATATTCATACAGTAATCTCAAAAGTTCTTGAATATTTGTCATGAATGAACATCGAGAAATTTAAACACGACTGTCCCTCTCCCACTAAATAGTTGGCGTCGTGGTATAATATTCAGAGCCCCTTGCTGCTGTCTTATAGGTCCTGGGTTTGATTCTCAGCTGGTATCGAAGGATTTTTTTTTAGAAAGGGGGTTAATTACCATAGTCACCAGGGTTTGGATAATTAGGTTTAAGTTAGGTCAAGATATTCATTGGCTCTAACTTCCCACCCGTGACTCCCAGGCTGAAGACAATTGTCTTTAAAAAAACACCTAATATTCGAATAAGGTCCATGTAATACATTTATAGAAACGGGTTGATGTGGCAACACTGCAAAGGTAAGAGTCGACCCAAACCATTTCTGCATCAAATAAGATCAACGTGATGCTTCTATTCCGTTCTTAATAAGTTTCCTTTCCTTTGGAAACTCCTACACACCTCTTTTTCGAAGAGGTAGAGGAGAGTGTCAAGATCACTACTTTCTCCCCCTCCCCTCTCCTCTGGGGACTCTTACGTCCCTGTTTGACCTCGGGGTCCCCCCCCACTAGACAATCCAACTCTTGTCCCATTCTTTCTGGTTCAGATCGTTCCTTCTTCTTCCCACCACCCTTCCTTCCTGAGCGCAAGTTCCCATTATTTCCTCATGGACCCACCGTACACCGATATCGGGACGGCCTCACAAATAACAACTATACACCCCCCCGTCTTTACCCACTGCTCCTTTCACAGCCCTGTGGGACACGTGACCTGTACACTACTACTCGTGGGTAGGTAATCATGGGGGTTATGCCTGTCCTTTCACTCATAGGACACACGGCCGCGCAAGAGTTCCTTTGCGCCGCTGCCGCTATACAGGAAGGACAGAGCAATAACGGCCCATATGACAGCCTCGATTAGAGAGGAGGGAACCTTTCTTACTATTTTTCTAGCAATTTTTCTTACTACCGCGTCTTACTGCCTGATCATGGTATTCGGATGTATGATAATTACTCTAATGGGGTAGCGACGAGGAAGGGAGCATTTTAAAGGTAATCTACCTATATTTGTGGGGGAGGAGAGTGGTAAAAACATTGTGGAAAAAATAACCTCAGTAGACCTGACCTGGATTTGAACCCCAATCTCCCCGTCTTCAACAGGCCAGTCTAACACGGGAGTGATGCCCTAGACAAGTTGCCCACTGAAGTGGGTACCAAAGCTACCAAAACAATATTCACGTAGTTATAGATTTGAGAACAACTCCAGCCATTTAAATAAAGCTAATGCTCTTGTGATATCCATGTGTTAATGTTCTCCGAGTATTATTATTATTATTATTATTATTATTATTATTATTATTATTAGCACCGCGTCTTACTACCCGTTCGGGTTATACGCACTTACGCTAATGTGCAATGGTAGGGTGATTGTGAGATGAAATGAAGGACCTACAGTTTAACGTGGAATCCGAACCACGGTGGAGGCCTGGCATTCCTCACATTCACAAGTTGTGATTAATACACATCTTGTCAGAGGTGAAGCTCTTCTCCCGAGTACGTTGACGCCATTGACCTTAGCAAACGAGTTCCAATAAAACAATAAAAGCTATTCTAGATCTTTATTCACACTCTTGCGTCGACTACAGCGCTTGGTGGTTGAATGTTTCACTAACGTCGTGTCTTCTGTAGATTAGATACGTTAATACTTCGATATTAAAACGTAAGTCTTGATTTAAATAAATTTAATGTGATTTGTCAGTGACAGGGAATTTGGATTCGAATCCTCGCTGTTTGTACTGAGGGTGTTTTTACTTTCTTAAATGATTTCCCAGACCTCCCTTAGCGCGAATTCTGGTACATGTATATAAAATAATGAATATAGATGTAATTACGCAGTTATCAAGCCTTTTGACGTTTAAAGTATGCCCTGAGAATAGTAAAAAGGTCTAACACCCTGAAATGGACCCATAATCCTCATGACTTGATTTATACTATCAGTATACAAGGTACCTAAGGGCATGGCCATACTTGCTACCAAGATGCCAGCACGTCAAACCATGTTATTTATGTGGAATACCCCTAAAGTATCCCAGTTTGGAAACCAAGGGTTGCCGTAGTATAGCCTACCTCATATATAATACAGGATGGCCACAGCCAGGGAAAGTATGGAAAACCTGGAAACTTCAGACAAGACAAAACTGCCAAGAAAATTACTTAAAACTCTCAAGAGAATCAAGGAAATAGAATGCTTGTATTTCTAGGGAAGAGAAATGTCTTAATGGCATCATATTCATATACTGTTTCTATCTAAATCAATATATATCTAATTTTGAGTACGTTTACATAATTATTGATTATAAAAATATATTTTTTGATCATGGAAAATTCAGTGATATTTGTTTCTAATAATTTGTGGTCACCCTGTAATAAGGTATTCCTTTCTGGCGTCCTGGTTGTGGCGACCAGGTCACAAGTATGGTCTCAGCCTAAGAAAACAACATAACTACTCCTCAGTAAGAGACTCAAAGAATCTATATAAGAAAACTTCACAACGGTTCGAATCCCTGCTAATAGAAATATGTGGCTAGTAGCCGACTCTATTTGTTAGCGGAAACAGGGACGTCGGCTCACCCCCTTCCTACCCTTCCCCGACGCGGGTAATCGGCGCAGATTGGAAAGAATCGTCCCCCTCACTGCGGATTCGGACTCCTATTAACTTCCATCCTCCTCTCCATGAATCAAACAGGTCCGGTTAGCCCCGGGTTTGCATCCCTGGAGAGACCAGCGAGGCCGGCCGCAGTTAACACTTTCATCCGTCACCTGGGAAAGAGATGACTTTCCCCTGGAGTTAGATGTGAGATTGGAGCAGGGCCTCGGTCGTGGTCGGGAAGCCTTGAGGTGGTAATGTGTTTAAGAAAGAGCTCTTTCTTCTGAAAAAGAAAAAAAAATATCTAGGTATCATGTGCTAAGACCCCAATTCCGCGTCTGATTAACCGTGAAATTAGATACAAAATTACGATCAAACCGAAAAACTTAATGCAGAGTGATTTTCTGCGTTCTTTAATTTACAACAACGGAATTGGGATCAGTTATAACAGTTTTTTTTAGCCTTTTCTTTTCTTGGTTGTATTTTCTTTTAATGTAATAAATCAGTTCTACTGGTATCAATTCAATTATTTTCTTAAGTAGAATATAGAAAACCACACCAGGATGTACGATGGTTCTATGTGTTACTACCTAAGTTAGATGTTACAGTTAGGTGAGACGGGCTCTTGAGACGTCTGCTACGAGCTGTACTATCTACCTATACTAGGTGTTATCACTGGGTTGACATGGGCTCTTAATAAAGTAGAGGATGAACAATAATTTCCTTTGTGTGTGTGCACCGCGTCTTACAACCCTTCTGGGCGATTCACATATTCAAATGAGTGATGAAGAGGATATAATTTACTTGATATTTAATCCACGTGCCCACCGATGCAGATATTAAGATATTTTATAGGGGTTATAACCCAATACAGAATTAAGACTGTCCTAATCATAATCCCTCAAATCTGAGGGCGTTTAACTTCTTTAACGAACCTTGAGCCTGCACCTATATTAATATACGGTTGGGTGAACTGGGGGTTTTCTAAATGGTTTTCCACTCTCCCTCCACGCAAATGCGTGTTCGCTTCCTCTAAATCCAACCTTCCCCATTTCTAACCCACTAGCGTAATTAGTATTTAAGCGTATAACCCGAACGGGTAGTAAGACGTGGTGAAATAAATAAATATATTAATATAATGTCCTCCACCTGTCTCTCAAACGTCAAATGTGACGTCCATTGCGTCGCAACGCCCTATTCAAACCTTCAGGTGGGGTGGAAAGAGACACGGATTAAGACCAATATTTTTTGATGTTTCATAATAAAAACTTTGGTCCAAAATAAATAAAACGTTGCTTCTGTAGAAACGTTTTATTTAATTTTCTACACATGGCAATATCAAAAGTTATTGAATATCTCTCATGATGAACGTCGTAGTATTTGAACATAACTTTTTCTCTTGATTTAAAATGGTTCTCATCAAATGCTAATAAGCTCATGACAAATATTCAATAACTTTTGTTGATATTACTATGCGTATAAAGTAAATTGATCGCATCTACTGAAGCACTATTTTATTTGTTTTCCCTCAAAAACTCCAAAAATATAGGCTATCATCTATCAAGCATATGAGTGTTGGTAGCAAAGGTTACCAGATCTACTATCATGTATCTACTCGCCAAACCATATCACCTGCAAGACTAGAATATATGATGTCAAGTTACTGTCACTTTTGGCAGTCAAAACTTTCACAACAAACATTTTATTGGTAATTATTTATTTTCCTTTTAATCTTTCTTACATTATTTAAATACTAAATTATGAAAATAACAGTTTATAAATTTCTTTTTAGGGGGAAGCAGGTGATTTAATTCACTTAGAAGTTTTGTTTGCAAAGCATTTTTAAGAGGCTACTTTCTCTTCTAAATTAATATGGTGAACCGGAAGAAATGAACGCGTTTGATGACGTCAAACAGTATTAGGATGTGTTCATGTACATGTGGCTATAAAATAATAACTTTTATTTTGAAATTAATATATTTTATGGATATTTCTCGAATTAAAAAAAAACCACATTTATTTTGGTTGCCAGTTATAATACATTAGTGAATATAAATATATACATAATACTTTTTAATGTATTATTAAATTAATTTTAATATAGCTTTTGTTGCCCTAACCACGAGACAAAACAAAATACTAGTTATATTAATATATTTTGTTCTTTAAATCAGTTACGAAAAAGCCAATTATACAGTAATCTTTAGGTTATTATTTATTATTATTATTATTTTATTATTATTATTATTATTACTTGATTACAGTTTTTCTGATAATATAGTAATACTGAGACTAATAATTATTTCCATATAGGTTAACATTAGTTTTAATAAGTATTTTTGCTGTCTATCTGTTACCACCACTCCTCCTTTACGGGATGGACTTTACTGTTCTTTACTCGCATTCTCTTTAGTCTTTCCTTCAGCCCTTTTGATTGTTTTACAGAATTGTGGTACAAGAGGGATTATTAATCAACTGAGACTGCCATTTAGTGAACTATGTAGGCCTATTATTAAAACATGACCCGCATAAATAGTCGTATGAGCTAAGACGGCATTCTTTGACAATATACCAATTCTCCGTTAATGGGAATAAATGGCTATGGAAATCCAATCGATGCAACTAAAGGTGTCCTATTTTTCTCTAAACGCAAATTAAGACGTATTTTCTCCGAGACTCTACCTTCCTCATCCTTACTTTCTATTTTAGAGTAATCAAATACCGATGGTGTAGTACGTGGTAAATAAAAAAAACATACTTAACAAAGTGCAGAAAATGTCCGGAAAGCAAAACACTTGACGCTCAGCCTTCTAATTGCTATTTCTTGTTCTTGGTAGGAAAAGGAAGGGCTGGTGGGTGGAGGTAGTATCACCCCTGAGAAACCAAACCCCTCTTAACACCCCCATCACCTCTACATAAACAGGGAAATAAGCCCCCAAGACTGTCGACTCGCAGACGTGCGGACATAACTCAGCCAAGTCGGAGGTTACGGGTGTTCGTGTGTGCTCTCGTTGAGTTATGAGCAAGGGACCCCTGCATCTTGACTAGGATAATGAGACATATTCTCCGCGCCATTACTGTCGGCAATTAGCGCATGCGCGGAACTACACTACTGCTCCTACTGAGCTATGAGTGTTTAGGGATACTCTTGCGGTTACTTAGGAAAGTCCGGGGACATTTATACAGTCTTTTGTTTTTCGGTTAAGGAATGGGAGGAGGGAGGGGAGGGCGGGTGGAAACAGTAGGTCCTTTGTTATAATTCTGTGAGATTTCTCCACAGGATTAATATCAAAGATTAAGGTGGAGTAAAAAAGTTAGTCTGTTGGTCCATTTAATATAATTGGAAAGTGTTGGTCACTTGAGAAGCATTGAGTTCTTTAAAGTTCTTCTTTGCTGCTTGGACGGTAGATTTTTTTTAATGAAAGGGCAACGTTTTATCCTGGCTTGCTAAAGTTAATATGGATTATATACATTAAATAGACATTTCTGTAAAAATAAATTGAAATAATTTATTACTATTAAATATTTTACTCTGATCAATTAAAACAATATCCCAAAGTGTTGTGTTTATATATGATAGTGATGGTTAAACTAAAGTTATAGACTTACACACCAGCTCAGTCGATATTGGGTCTGCGTACTGAGCTGAAGCTCCCTGGTTCGATTTCCGGTACGGCTTAAAAATGGCTCATCAGTGAAATAAGGATTTTCCCCTTTCACTCGGATGAATTAACGATCTGGGAGTTGGGTTTGGTGTCTGTTTTATGTTTATGTTAGTTTATTAGTCGTTTGCTGATTTGATCAGTTGATTAGAAAGTAGATGTTAATACCTCAAATAAAAAATAAATCATGATATTTGACCAATGCAACCTAGGAATTAATGTTTATCACAATCCAGCTATACAAAATTTAATACTTGACGTAAAGATGAGTAAAGCTATATATATATGTATATTATATATATTATTTATTAAAGTATCAAAACTGTAACCACACATTCCTTTTGGAGCAGGTGGAAGAAAAAAATACGAAAAAGCCCTTTCACCGGACCAGGATTTAGAAACCCCTTTTATACGCCCGGATAACCCCAGACTCTATGTATCTGAACACATCATTTCTCCGTGCTCACTAATGCGAAAATAAAATCATACAATCATAAAAGTTTATTCGACTAACTTGTCGATTCTACTGCAGCGATATTAAGCGTATATAGCTTTTTTTTTGTGAGTGCGTGTGTGTGTGTGTGTGTGTTGTGTGTGCGGCGCGCGCGCGCGTCTGTGTGTGACTATCTGATAGTTATCTATGAATTTACACTGGTAGGATAAGTACAAGGAAGTTAGAGTTTGGATGAACTTATGTTGAGTTTTAATTGAGAAAATAAATATTTCGGTAGTAATAATATTAACAAATTTTTTTATCACTGCGTTTGATGAAGTTATATTATGTGAATAAATCTAATGGCGTAGGGATGAGGAAGGAAGCATTTTAGAGGTAATCTACCCGCATTGGTGTGGAAGGAAATGGGAAACAATTTAGGAAAAAAAACACCCTTAGTAGACCCAACAGGGATTCTAACACCTATCTCCCCGTCACCATTAGGCCAGTCTAACATGATAGTGATGCCTAAGACCATTCAGACACAAAATCGGGTAATAAATTATTATAGTTATAAACCTAAAATTTGTTTCATTGATTTAATAACCCTTAATATAACGAACAAGTGAAATGCCATTGCCGTTTGCTGTTAATTGGAATGTCGGTGCAATGAATTCGGATCACCTTCTAGTTTGCGATGGTTTGAAGGCAGAATCACAGAGCGAGGTAATATTTGTAAATTGTATTGGGATTCCAAAAAATTATGGTATTATTCTGAAATATGTAACTTTTATCTAAATTGTAATGTTTAGTATTTTATTTTGTATTTTCTATATTCTGTATGTATAACCTAATATTTTATGATGAAATGCGAGACATTTAATGGATTGAATTCTAATTAAAAGTCATATGTAACAACAATAACGAACAAGATTTTTTTTCATCACTCCACGTCTTACTACCTATCCGGATTACCCGCAAATTAAGTAATGTTACTACATACAGATCATAGGAAGGCTCTCTTAGAAAATACAAATTTTGTTTTGCATTCAACATTAATAACATTTTACTATATTATCATTATTAATATAATAATAATAATAATACCATAGGCATTGGTAATATATATATGAAAATTGACCGTTACAGATCACATAAATGACGTAAGGATATGTTAGAGTAGATATAGCTTCTGGTTTTTCTGGCTGTCAGATAAGACTCTTCCTATGAATCCACGTCCATCCTGCCCTGTATTATTACTTCCATCCTTGCCCTAACCAACCTCCAAGCTGCAAGTACCGAGATTCTACAAGGAGTGTATAAACAACATCAAGCAAGAGATTGAGGAGGTGAAAAGGGAAACTGGGGGGGGGGAGGGGGGAGAGGGAGAAAGGGTTGAATAACTCATGCTATAGAAGCGATTCCCTCCCCCACCCTCCAACCGCTCTCTGCTCCTTTACACCCATCCCTCTTGGTCTTCTAGACCAAGACGCCGCCGAAAATTGGAGGCGACAGAGTAATTATGTGCCTCATTTCTCCAGGGTGGGTTGGGGTGAAGAAAGAGGGGGTGGGAGGAGAGGATTTGTGCACCTCCCCGGGAGATAATTTGAGGTCACAAGTGCCGAGCATGAATATTTAACAACATTCGAGGAGGTCTTGGCAAGCGTCGCAAGGTGTTGCGATGATGGTTTTTGGAAGGAGCGACGCTTTCAATACGAAGTGATGGTCCCTTCTTTCCAAGGATGGATAAACCTTGGCTCACGGGACACGTAATTTGTTAGCACCCGCTTCGGTGGCCGAACGGTCTAAGGTGTTACTCTCGTTCTATACTGTCCTGCTGATGACGGGGAGATCGGGGCTTTAAGCTCCCTAAGATATACTGAGGGTGGTATTTCATAAATGGTTTCCCACTCTCCTTCCACGCAAATGCAGGTACTGTATATCACCTCTAAAATGATTTCTTCCCTATCCCTACCTCATTAGAGTAATTATCATTTAGGCGTATAACCCGAACAGGTATTAAGACGTGGTTATAAGTAAAAAGTACCTCATAAGACAAAATTATCGACCCCGAGCAGTAATGGTTAATTAATATATTTTTTTAATCTTTAGTGTTGATTTTTTATCAGCTATGGATAAATGAGAAACATCAATAGTGAACATATGTATTGTAAATAAAGTATAGGTACTTGAATTATATTTAATATTATAAATTACCCTTTTTAATTTACAAACATTATTATGTAGATAACAATGGAAATCAGTATTAATTTATCTTAGTTGATTATGCGAATTATTATTAAAATTGTGTTCATGGAGGATGGCGTTTATTTCTGCAATAAACCAAACAAATATAGGATGAAATGTTTGACCTAGTATAATTTAGATAGTTGTATAATAAATATTTAATTTACTCACTTTTTACTGTTTGCTGTGACCCACTGTAATCTTTTTCGGGAACCCACAACTAAGATCCTGTGTCCTAAAAAGTCACACTCGTGTTATACTGGATTACCAATGACAGGGAAATCGGGGGTAGAATCTAGGTCGGGTGTACTGAGGGTGTTTTTCTCCCTAAACCTTTCCCCCCCCTGCCTCCATGCAAATGTGGTCACATTTCCATTAAATACTACCGTCCTCATCCCTACCCCAATAATGTATTAAATGTGTATAGCCCAACGGATTCTAGGAAGCGAAGCAAAAAAAAAACTGTTGTTGGTTTTTTTCATCATGTCTTACTACCAGTCCGGACTATACAAATTTAACCACGCTAATAAAGAAGGGGTAAGAAAGGTAGAATTTAGAGGAGAAGTATCCATATTTGTACGTAGAATGAGTGGGCTACCATTTTGTAAAAAAAAAAACTCAGCATACTGGGTCAGGATTTTAACCCCGATCTCTCCTTTCAGCGTAAAACCTTACTATATGGACCTGACATTTACTTTGCGTGACCCCAATGGGGGTGGTTACTTTTTTAACTCACTTGAAAATGCTAGAGTAAAACCGAAACAAAATGTTCCCCGGGACCAGTTAAAATAAAAAAACCTATACAATCAGGTGCTATATATTTCAATATTTAATTTTAAACTTCACTATCTAACAATTAATACACTTGTGCTGAATAGCAATACAATTATACCCCCCATCTCCAAGTATAGCACCTAATTTGGGCAGGTAATACAGATCTAACCGGACGTCTTAAGAGCCCGTCTCATCCAGCGGATAACACCTAACTTAGTTAGGTAAGACAGCTCGAACTAGACGTCTTAAGAGCCCGTCCACCCCATGGATAACACTTAGCTTAGATAATATACATCTCAGACCAGATGTCTTAAGAGCTCGTACCAGACCTCGAATTTTGGTGTGGTTTCCTGTATTCTAAGTGAGAAAACGATTGAATAAGTTGCCATTGAAATGGTTTAACCACATTTAAAAAAAAGTAATCTCAATACCGCTTTTGTCATAACTATAAAAAATGCATAAATCTGCAAATCTTTTTTTTCCTCTGTTTTGAGCGTTATCGTGAGTCTAATTTCTCTTTTAATTGTTCGCTAGCAGGAATTCCTTAAGGTGTCCGCTTCGGTCAGTGATAAAATATCCATCGCTCTCAGGCCACACGGTTTAAATGCTCTATTGTGAGATTGACACCATAGACCGCATTTAGCATGCTATGCTTATGTACTGCCCATGTACATTTTGATGAACCGACACACAATGTGGACTTATAAATATTATTATAGACGTTGTATAAATACACTATATCGGATTATGACATTATTTTGGAAAATGGCCATTATTTGAGGACATCTAGCAAGTAAAGTTGGTGTAGCAAATTTTTACTCTTTACTCACCAGAGGTTTAATTTTTGCACCAAATAGTATGTGCAATCTTTGGTAGCATTTTAAGAGAGAAAATAATTATTTTCCTTTATGAAATTGAACAAATATCCGAGATATCACGTCTTACGGATTTGCTCTCAATTATGAAAGTTTAAGTCCCCACAAAGCTTAAAGCCTAACACTAAAAGCCATTGCTTCAAATAAAAGGTTCCAAGTTTATGGTAACAAAAATAGTGGACAGTAAATCTTTTATTATTAATATTATTACTACCCGTTCGTGTTATACGCACTTACGCTAATGTGTAATGGTAGGATGATTGAAGGATGAAATGGAAGACTTACAGTTTAACGTGGGATCCGATCCACGGTGGAGGCCTGGCATTCCACACATTCACAAGTTGTGATTAGTACAAGTCTTGTCAGAGGTGAAGGAAGGATTTGGCAATCAGATAAATCTGTGCCGGGACCTAGGATTGAACCCCGGACCCCCAGCACAGAGGTCTGACAACTTACCCTTGGACCGCCAGGTCATCTTGTAAGTTTGATAAATTTATGTATAAGTTATTTTATTCCTGTATTTATAAAAATATATATATATATTTGTATGTTGACATAATTCATTGTTTAGAAATGCCGCCCCCTCAGTATTTTTAATTTTAAATGTGGACCTTGGAATCAAATGAGTTTGACACGTCTGCCTTAAGACGGGTTTGACGCTCAAACGTGTTCGCGCAAATCAGTTTGTGCAAAGTGATTTACACAAAGTCTACCCGTTTATATGTTCAGTTAGATGTGCACAAACTTTTACTCGCTCCCATAGTTTCCAGTTTCTTCTCAGGAGTGGTAAATTTTCACTAGATTCCAATCTCGCCCAAGCCAAATAGATGAAGAAGAGTTACTTTATCAGCCATCGGTTTGTGTTTAAAGAAGAAGTTAAGACATGCAATCCAAGATAAGTTGATGGTGGATCAAATATTGGCTGCTAAAAAGATAAGAATTTTCCCATACTAACTTAATTAGTGAATTGCGGGATGATCCTAATGATCTTAGGAACCATTTGCGTATGGACAAAGAAACCTATCTACATACTTAACGTCTCAGCTCCTGTGTGCTATCTCTATTGTCCGCGCATGCGCCTGTTTTGCTACAAACCAACAAAACCCGTTTACACGCTCAGTATTTGCGCCAACCTCAACTGGAATATCAAACACGAAAAGATTTAGTTCAAACCGTATTTTTGGTTTGCGCAAACTACAAACTATCGTTTATAACGACACAAAAGTTTGCACAAACCACTGTTGTGCAAAATAATTGAGCGTGTAAACCCAGCATAATACCATGCGCCCATCAAAGCGAGTAAAACTTTCTTAAATTTGTTCATCCCTGCTTCATGTCCTACATACTTAAACCCGCACTCTACTGTAATATACTTGAATTGTATGAGACTTGAAATACAGTTAGAAAGGGGGCGGGGTATTTGGCCTTCCAGTGAGAGGATAGTTGCGAGAGAAATTGTGGGCGGTGAATGGGGGTGACGGGAAGGTGGGCTTTAAACGGTCACTCCGTCCGACAACATCCTTTTAGTGCCTGGCCGAGTGCTAAAGTGATGGCACGTTAGAATGTCCTATCAAACCTTCCAAGCAACTGAAGGGGTGCGTACATAAACGAATAAAGAGTGGAACTTTCCATTGATCCTCTTTTTATCATCATGGTAAGGTTGTGAGATCAAGAGTTTATGTCACAGCGGTCATCTTGGTTAGTTTTATACAGCTCGAGCTGATTTAAGTTAAAGGTTACAAAACGGATTTTTTTAAGAATATTTTTGTTAGATTTTTTTTTCCGGAATTTTACACTTCATCCCAAGATTTTAAGTTTTCACTTTAATTTGATCTATCTAAAGGACATTAACACCATTAACACATTCACCCGCTTCAGTGGCCGAATGGTCTAAGGTGCTCGTGCTGAACTGGCCTGTGAAGACTAATAAATCAGGGTTTGAATCCCGGTTGGGTCTATCGAGGGTGGGTTTCCTAAATGGTTTTTCATCCTCTTTCCAAGCAAATTCGGGTAGATTACCTTTAAAATGCTTCTTTACTCTTCCCTACTCCATTAGATTATCATATATGCGTTTAGCCTGAACAAGTAGTAAGACGCGGTGATATAATAATAATAATAATAATAATAATAATAAGTCATCAACAGATCTACAGTAAAAATGTTATTTCTGTTCTATAGGTTGTATTAATACATCATGTAAATGGCAACTAACTTCTCCAACCGCCATAACTGATTCAAGAAAATGTAAAGACAAAATATGGTCACACTATTCTGAAATATAATGGAACTGCAGCGCTATACACAAGATAATGGATGTATTATGTAATCTTCGTTTACCCTGGAAGGGGCTGTCCATTAACCACGTCAAGCTAATTTTTTAACCCCTCCCTTTACCCACCCCCTTGTCACACATCTTCACAATTTTGTGAACCTCCCTTCTACTATTACGTCACAATATAACTTACTCCCCGCTATTTAAATAGTATTTTTAATAGAGAGCCTATAACCCTTTTATTGAAATATGTCGTACGTGTTCGACAAACTCGACGATCTAAGTCGATGATTCGATCGAGGTTTATTTATACGCGTGCCCGTTACGTCGGGTTTATTAACACAGAACGCTACTCGATACGCTTGATTGTAATGTGACGTCACGCATTATCTGACTCCCTCCTCGCCCCCCCCCCTCGTCACACTTGGTCACGTAGAGCACTATTCGCCGCTCCCCCCTGGTATGTGTACGTAGTTTATGGACAGCCCCAAAAGTAGTTGGCTTACTTTGACGACTACGCTATGGTGCAGCTTATAAGATAGGCCCATAGTGTAAAGTGTCAAGGTGGTATTTGTACCTTTCCAGGGTAAAAGTAGAGCTCTCATCATTAATCCATGGATGGTAAGGGCAGAGAAATAGAGAAGGAGATTAAATGAATAAGAGAGGAAGACAGAGAAAGAAGAATCGACACAGGACCTTTACCAAAGTTGAAGGCAGTTGCAAATCCCTCTTTCTACCTTTGTGCGAGCAAGTGTTGCGGTTTTAATCTACCTTATTCAAAGTTCTCCAGAGTCAGGTCAGAACGAGCGAGAGAGAGAGAGAGAGAGAGTAAACCTTGTCGTCCAGGGATCTGACCGGGGCTATTGTTGAGTTGTAAGTTTGTTTGGATGGGAGGGGGGGGATGAGACAAAAAGACTAAGAACTGTTTTTAGAACAAAGAGAATTATAATGAAGAGAAAGAAGGGGGAGGGGGTAAAAGAGAAGTGGACAATAGAAAGGTTTTACATGGAGAAGAAAATGACTTGGGGTAAAATGAAAAGGGGAAGGGGGGGGAGGTGTGAGACTAGGGCTTGGAAAAGGAGATATTTTTTTTTCGTTGGGGTGGATGGGGGGAGGATTCTGGACACACGGATGTGAGCAAGTGGCTACGATGAGAGAATAAAACGAAGAGTACATCATTGTTGTCATTAGGGAACAGCTACCCGGGGTAATTTTCAGACAAAGGAGGCTTAAGCGTTGACACGTCGTATTTTGTGAGAGTTTTAATTCTAGTTTCCTTAGGTTGATACTATTACTCTTACCTTCTTTTTTTTTGTGTCTCTGTTAATTTAGAAGTGGAAAAAGATTTCTTCTCTCTACTCTAAAAGTATTAAAAACCTATACTGTATATTAAAAAAAAAGTATTTATTTGGTATTTGTAAAAAGGTTGTATATAACTTTATAGTAAATTTTTGGTACCTACTTAAATATTAAATTTAAATGGCTTGATATTTCACATCACATCATCCCTGTAAAAAAAAAGCTCAAGTCTACTTAGCCTGAATGATTTAATTATTGGCTTCTTCATTAACAAAGAATGTTTTAGGGCTTTTATAAAAAAATCATTAAATCGAGTCAAATATATATTTATATTTAATTTTCTAAAAATAACTACCCGTTTTGGTGGCTTATGGTCTAAGGCGTTACTCTCACAATAGACTGGAATACCGATGACGGGGAGATCAGGGATCAAATCCTTGTCGGGTGGTTTATATTGAGTTTCTCACTCTTCTTTCATGCAAATGAGGATACAACTTCTCTAAATTAAACCTTTCTCATCTCTAACACTAAAGCGTAACTAGTAGGTACATATTAGCGTATGATCCTGACTGGTATTGAGATACCTCCAATAAATCACTAGCCTGACACCCAACTCCTCCTTCAAATACATTCACACATTACCCTACCAAGGTGTCTTGTTTTTCAGGTTTCCCAACTAAAATGTTGTGTACACTCCTGTTACCACCCATATGCGAGACTTGATTATCCTTAATATGTTTTAGGGGATTGTTTTAAGCCATGGAGCTCTTCATTAAATAGCTCTCTCCATTTTCCTGTCTGTTCATCCCTCCTAGGTCCAAATATCTTTCTCAGCACTTTGTTCTCAAATTGATATAATTAAAGAAAATTGATATAGAAGTGCCATGGACGTTATACATTTTTAAATAATTCTTATCGATTTAGTATCGATGCATACCCCTGCCCTTGGGGCAGAGGGCAACAAGGAAGGTCAGTGATTTTTTTTAAAAATTAAGTGGGAGTCTAAAATATATATTACTTATGTCAGTGTTAATTCTATTATACATAAACTAAAATTACTTGATTTCGATGATAAAAATTAATAGAGATGTCCTGGGTTGATTTGTATGTACTTGACTTGATTATACAAACAAACAGCACTTTAATATTATTTTTATTATAGCTATCATTATTATGATTTGAATTCAAAACTATTTCAATTGTAACTTGTGGTGGTAGGCCTGACTAATTCAAATTTTAATATCAACAAATATATGTTAATCGAATATCAACACACAGGCTGCAGATCATTGTAATTATGGCATTGTCCGTACAGAGGAGACCACAATTTAATTAATTTAAACGATGATGAAAGAAAGCAAAGCAATACAATTAAGTAGACATGAGAGGCGAAACTTGCGGGATGAATTATTTATAACCCATAGATCAGCCGTAACTGAGTCATATACGAATAAAATATAATATGATACCTGGACACTGGAATCAAACCAAGATCTTTATTCTTAACGCAACAATGCTATACCATTGAGCTATCCAGGGATCTGCCATCCTCAATGTCATTCTTCACTCATATCGAGTAGTCGGTGTCCCTGGCTACAAATCTGGAAGTGTTGGGTTAAATTCCCGATGGTTCCATATGTATTTTCCCCGAAAGGAACAATGTTCTGGTTATTTTGGCTTAAGCTAGTTTTAATATTACCCACTGACTCCACACCTAAGATAATCACTATCATCAAGTCATCTCATTGCGGTATGACGTGTAGACAACCTCCAAGGTTTACCCTGAGCAACGTTCTGTTCCCACAGATCGGCTAAAAGTCACACGAAATGGTGATAGAACTAGATACTGCATCTCTCACCGAAAAAAAAGGTGATGAATAACCCTGAGAACGAGATATCGATGATGCGCCAAGCCAAATGTCCCGGCTTCGATACCTATGTCCAGCTATAATTTTTTTAATAACTTAAATCATATTTATTTTAGATTTTTTTAAAATAAACTATATTTCAGAACTTATAAATATATAAGATTTCTTTCCCTTTAGAGCATAGAAATGATTTTAATTAAATCATGTTTAATTTAATTTTAATAGTTATTTATAATGCATCGCTGGTTAAATTCTAATTGCTTTTTTTTATAGAACCTAATCAAGGTATTGACTGACAAACCTAATGGTAAAAAACCATTGGGAAGACCTAGACACAGATGGGAGGATAACATTAGAAAAGATCTGAAAGAGATAGTGTAAGAGGTGGATTGGATAAAACTAGCTCAAGATAAAGATAGGATGTAGTGTAATGAGGTGGACTGGATAAGTATAAGAACTAGCTAAAGATAGGAAGGAATCGAGTTTGACACACCTAAATTATATATAAAAATGCACACACACACACATGCACACTAAATATAGTTTAAAACAATAGTATATTATTATTTTTAACTGTTTTCACATGAATGTATACATAGACTAACTACTTGGCCTTTCAATTTCTAGAATTTTGTTTCTCAATTTCCAAACAATTTCATATATTTTAAAACGTCTGTTTATTTTAGAACCACGTTTTACTACCAGTTCTATTTACACGTAGGTACATGCACTAATTACGTTAATGTGTTAGAGATGAGGAAGATTGAATTTAAGGAAGTGTATCCACATTTGATGGAGATAGAGAGAAAAACTATTCAAGTAAAAAAAAACCATCGATACACTCTACTGGGATTCGAGCCACGATCTATATGTCATCAGCAAAAGTATCTGTTGTACACCCCTGGAGGTAACAGTTCTGCCTTGATGGATTATACAATGGCCCTGTATTATCATTTTTACCCTAGTGTTCTCCATCAAGGTAATCTCGCAATCATTCAAGGTAAACGGAGTGTACTATTCGTTCACCCTGAAAGGTAGCAATCTTACTTTGCTCTGTTCCACGTTGGTCTCATATTTACGTGTGAACTGAGTGTACATCTATTTTCTCAAAGAGGTAATGCTCACTTTGTCTCTCTCAAAGTTTCTGTGAACTTTGAAACGAAACAGTAAAATTATCTAATAATCATCCTCAGACAACTTGAAGCCACTGGGAGCACCACACCACACACACTGTCGAGTCACAAAAACGATTCGCCTAAACCCAAAGTCCTCACCACTAAGTCGCGCAACACGGGAGGAGGTAGTACTTGAGATGGGTTGTTTGTTTGGAAGTTGCCACCTCGTTAAGACCGGCTTTACGCTCACCTCCGCGCGAACAAGACTTTATAAAGGAGTTAATCTCCAGTTACGTTACCTACGGAGCCACCGTGGCTGTGGTCAACGCCGCGTCAAGTTAACAGACACGGCACTAGATGTCACACCGGTCGGACGCGGGTTATCCTTACTAAAGTGACACTAACTTATTTACACGATATATCGATGTATGCGTGCTGCCCATCCGGGTGCGCCGAGAGGTTTATTTTTCCTACATCGTTTTCTACTCTCACACCACACAAATGCGCGTATTTACTCTTATTTCTATCTTTTTCATTTCTGCCCATGTGAAATAAATATATGCGCTTACCCCGGAGGTTTAATTAATAGTGAAATACTTTTATAAAACAATAATTGATTAATCCTCCTACACCGTGGCATTACGAGGAATAATCGCCTACCTTGACTCCAGATCCCTAGCCGTGAACGGGACTAAGACGTTGGCGATACTGTTCACCCGCCGCAGATCGGGTCTCCTGCAGCCACTCCCGTTGCGAGAGAAGCGAATTCAGTGGTCACAAACGGTGAAATACCTGGTGTGACGCTGGGAACTCGAACCTGAGAGTATCTGCGGGAAAAGCCAGGGGTGTCATGTTAGGACTGGCCCCTTCCTGCGCCCAGCCAGCCCGTTGAACCACATCCACAAGATTAGACTGTTCCAGGCTTGTTTTTTCCCTCCTTCTCTATGCCGCTCCTGCCTGGGCATTTCTTACCCTCCCCCGAGCGGTGTATCACCAATTTTTGAGGTTGATGCTCGGACTCCCTCCCAGAACCCACACCCGAGTCCTGCTAGACTTGTCTGGCCTCCGACCCCTGGACGTGATCATCCGCGGGTGGGCAGTGACTTTCTCCTCTTCTCACGAGCGCTGGCTAGTCCTAATGCAATCTTACGGAGCATCGGCGATTATGACGCCCCAGCTCTTGTTCACAGACACATCAGAGACGGCGTCGTGGACCCCCCAGCCGGACGCGGATGACCCGGGAGGTAGTCTGTGGCGACGAGGCCCACTTCACCGGGACTCTGCTCCCGTGCCCCACTAGATCTCCCGGCTGGCGCTCATTCAGGCGGTCATCCGGAGTGCGCGAGTGTTTTTGTGTCGTCCAGTGTATGTCCCCAACCCCACCAACCAGCCGGTGTGGGTTGGTCCGAGCTGTCACAAACAGTCATTTTTCTTTTCTCTTTCTATGCTACAGTTATGTGTAAAACACCAGAACAATATTACAAAGATCACATTTATTATTATAAACTCAAAAGAGACAGCTGCACTAATCACGCCACCAAGTGTCCTAGACTGTTATAGCACCCGCCTCACTCGGAACTAGAGATGAGGCGTGGTTTGGTTTATTTTATTTGAATTTTATTTACATGTCTCTGTTATATATGTATCCACTGTTGTGTATGTGAGTGTCCGTCCTCCCAATAAAGATATTAATTGTTTTCCAGCCGGTCCTCGAACTGAGGGCCGGTGTATCCCTGTCTAGTCCCTCGTTATTGTAAACTTTCTCTTCCCTAGCTTTCCACTCTCCTTCTACTGCATGTCCTACCATACGTACCAACCTTAGTACCAACCCCAGCAATAGTATCCCATAAACTTTCTATATTCTGCCCACGAGGGGTGGGGAGCAATTTTAATTTCAAATTTATTCTCAAAATTTTTATTTGTACCCCTCTTACAATATGTCAGCGCCAGACGGTCAAATATGCCCACTGGCAAAACTTTTATTTTCATTTCCCACCAGGATTACGTGTGGAAGTGTGTACGTAACACTGGTGGAGCACAAATCGTCCCCTAGATCGACTTCGGAGACTCCGTCGATCGGACCACCTCACTAGATTTGCACCGGCCGGTCGTCGAACCGGGGTCGGGTGGTTCAGTGTCCGGTCCTTTTTTGTTGCATCTATGTGTCCTCCCGATGTCTCCCCTATCCCATTCATGTTAGTAATAATTATCTCGTCACCCCGTACTACGCAAATCATGTTTTAAGTCTGCTCACGAGGAGTGGGCAGAACTATCAATTTCATTTGCACCAATAACTGTTATTTATATACATCTACAGCTTCACTACACCAGATGGTCAGAAATCGCCCACTGGGGAAAGTTTATTTTATTTTCACGCCAGGGCTACGTACTTATTATATACTCCGACTGACCCCGGCGACTCGCTCGACCGGAGTCCTTTAAACTTTATTTTATCTTGTGTTATCCATATTAGTTCCTTCTTTCTACTGTTTCTTTCTCTCATTCATGCCTTCCTTTTTGTACCATTTATATAGTTAAGGTCACAGTCGTCCGAGTAAGTGTGATGGGTCGGGTTTTTGTAAACTTTTCCGCCCCTATCCTAAAGAAGGCAATTAATCAGCCCGTATGGGCGCCATATTATTTCGTTTAGATTTTTAAGTAAATGTTCTATGTCGTTTAAGTCTTCTAGAGCCCTTCGGGGCTGGTGTTTACTGTCATTCTATGTGCTTCCTGTTTCATGTATCACAATATGACGTTCAAACAAAATAAATACCATACAATCAATCAATCAATAGTTTAAATTTTTGTAACTTAGTTATTTCTATTGACTATTAACTAAAATTAACGAGGCTGAGGTGTTAAAAGCTATGAAAGTGTTAAAAAATGGCAGAGCTGGGGGCGTAGATGAGATCACAAGTAAAATGCTTAGATGTGAGAGCATGGACCATGGCACTATTTCCCAGGTTATGTGAGTTGTTCAGTGTGTTTGCTGGGATTTCAAATGTTCCTAATGACTGGACGAATGCTGTCGCTGTTACTTTGTGCAAAGGCAGTAAGAATGTATGTAAGAATTATAGGAAAATTAGTTTAATGAGAACATTAGGCAAAGTTTTCGGGGGAGTTTTAATTGAGAGGATGCATGAAAAAACTGCGGACAATTTTTGGGGCATGCAATGTGGTTTCATGCCAGTTTGCATGGGTCAGATATTTACATTGAATCAACTGATTGATAAATGCGTGGCGATAAGGAAGAAAGTGTGTTGTGCATATGTTGATCTGGAGAAAGCGCATGATCGGGTGAATGGGACTATATTATGGAATGTTCTGAGAAAATGTGGTGTGGATGCATGGCTAGTAAATGCAATTATGACGGTGTATGATGGACGTAAAGCGTGCGATAAGGTGGATGGAGCGTTGAACGAAATGTTTGTTACTGAACAGGATGTTAGACAAAGTTTTGTTAAGTCTCTATGACTGTTTAATGTTTTTATTGATAGGTGTATGAGGGATGCTTGTGAGGACGCGGTTGGTATGCAAATGGAAAATGTAAATATGACAAGTCTGTTATATGCAGATGATGACGTATTAATGGCTGAGAATTAAAATGATTTCCAGGATGCATTAAATTGTTTGAATGGGGTGGGCGACAGGAGGAATGAAACTTCGTATTCATGTCTCTAAAACTAAGGGGATTTTTTTTTAGAATTATGGATGAGGATATGATTGTCAACTTAGTATAAATGGAGAACTGTTAGAGAAAGTGAATGATTTTGTGTATATGGGCAAAATGTTCTGTAATATTTAAAGGATGGATGGTGAAATCAACAGACGGGTGAATGCATGTAGTTGTATGATTGTGGACTGTTACAAAGAATGAAGTAGTATTGAAAGAGGGGAAAATGGCAGTTTCTAAACGTGTGCTCGTGCCAACATTGTTTTATGGCTGTGAAGTGTGGATTTTTGAGGAGAAACACAAGAGAAAGGTGAACGAAAATGAATGAGATATCTAAGAAATGTATGTGTAAAAACGCATATGGACAGAGTCAGAAATGAATGGGTGCTGAATGGATGGTATTGAGGTGAAGGGAGTATGCAAGGATAGGGAAGTGTGGAGAAAGTTAGTTATGATGGATTAAGTACGGAGTTGGTTTAAAAGCGTAGCCTTGGATAAATTTGCTTTAATCATAAAAATAGCATGATTTATAAAACAATGTGACAAAAATTAGCATGTATTTATAAATGTATATTCACATTAAAGACAGATTCAAGGCCATGATCTCACTTACTACTTTCTATATAAAAAACTACGCACACTTCGTTTACCCTGAAACGAAGCTAACTTATATTTCATGGATCTTCTATAGCTTAGTTTATCATATATCAGAGTGGAGTCCGTTAAGGTAACATTTATTTTAGAGTAACCAGTGTACACATTAAAATAATAAAATAGTGTGTACTTTTAGACGTAATTTTCGTATAATTATTTTTATAGCCTTAAAATTAACATAAGTCCCGAGGGGAAATTAATTAGCAAACATAATACTTATCCGACGTTGAACTATTCAAACGCAAACAAATGATTAACATAGGCCTCACTAGTTAAAATCTAAATATATTTGCATTGATAGATGTTTAAGAAAATATCCAGGCGAATGTCCTAAGAAGCGTGTCTTTATTTTATAAAGGATTTTCTACTCACTCTCCCTTTGCTCAGTTGCGAGCACATTTCCTATAAATTTTACTTTCTTTATTATCCTTTCCCATAGCAGTAAATATGCGGATGTTCTAGAAAACTACTAAGTGATGTTGGAGAAAATAAAAATTGTTTTGTGAAGTGTGGCCTAACTCAAAAATATTTTGAATTTGCAGATAACAAAATCCAACTTGACACCTAACTCAAAAATATTTTGGATTTGCAGATAACAAAATCCAACTTTACAATTAGTTTTCTAGATAAAGAGGTCATACCAAATTAAATGATATAATATCCAAACGTAATACAGAGCCAAGAAATCAATTGGAATGTATTTATATAATTATGTTCTAACTGCTAGAAAACATGAATCGCTCTTTCATCTGACGTCATGTTTGCCAAAATTCACGATACCAAGATTTTTTTTTTTTTAAATCGTCAATATTACAACAGAGCCCCCCTCCCTCCTTTCAAACACACTTTGCAAATTTAGTGCAATGTGCACTTGCAGTCCTAATTGCGATGTATGGCTGTTTGGTGCATTTTGAACGCTACCATCAAACATATCATGGATCCTATAGCCTTGAAGGCTATTTGTTTCATGTCAACAGGAATATGGCATAAATTGTAAATAATAGTAAATTATTGCGCCGAATAGTTTTGGCTCCGTCCAAAATGAGTGTATAAATTATGGAGTTGTTTTGTGAAATGTTTGTGTGGAATAACTAGGACTGGGACAAGAGTGAGGGGGGCAGAGAATGCATCATAATAGGGAGAGAAAGGTTTTACGGTGATTGATGGTAATGAACGATTTTTCTAAATTATAATGTTGTGCACGCGGAGCTTTTGTGTTGTCACTTGGCAGCTTGGCCCCGTTATATTTTCTTTCTTTACACCCTTTCTCCACCCTCTCTTCCTCTCTTCACCCTTCCGTTACGAATGTATGACATGCAACAATTACCTCCTCGGTGGTAAAACTACTCATGTCACGTGATATATATATATATATATATCACTTAAAATCAGGTTTGAGTGAAAGGGCAGTCAAAAAGGGCTAGCAAATAATAGTCTTTGTGGCATTTTGTTTGTTAGAGACTGTACATTCAGAGGACCAAAATCCGATTTCCATAGAAACTATCAGGGCTGTCCAACTTTAGGTAATCCGAGGGCCTTATTAATAAATAAAAATAAAACGCCTCGGTGGCGTGGTTGGCTAACGCGCTTGTTTTGTGTAGAGCCAGACTGCCGAGGACGGGGAGATCGAGTTTCGAATCTCGGTTGGAGGAAACTGGGGGGGGGGGGGGGGGGTTCTAAAATGGTTGTCCACTCTCCCTTCATGCAAATGCGGGTTCATTTCCTCTAAATTTAGCCTTCCCAATTCCTAATCCATTAGCGTAATTAGTACTTAAGAGTATAACCCGAACGGATAGTAAGACGCGGTGCTAAATAAATAATAAATAAAATAAAACTAGATCAATCCGAGGTCTGCATTCATAATTATGAATAAAATGCTAATATTAAAATATATGGAGAGTCCTACCACTAAGATTGGCAAGAACTTCTAAATTTTGTAATAAAGAAAAGTCATGTTGCTTATAAAAGTTATTATTGAAACAGTAGACAAGCTACATTTGTTTATAATTATTATGTCATATTAATATGAGCTCTGCGGCTCATTTGCATTTATTAAAGTAGCTATATCAATATCGATGCTTGTAGTTGCCAATCGCAATAAATGTAAAAGTGATTTATCAGTCAAAGAACATCTGTATTTGTATTTTATGAATTTCATTGTTGAAATAGCGATTTCGCAAAGATATGTGCTCCCAAGCATTGAGCAGATCTTAAGTCCATAGTCCCTCAATTTCGGATAGTGCTCTCGTGGTAATAATTTTTAAAAAATCTTCTCCTTTTTTGATTCTGCCATTGTAAAATGGGTCTGATTGCAAATCGCACAATTCCAGTTGAAGTTCAGATCTTACGTTCTCAATACTGACAGTCAATAGTTGAATGAAAACTGAAATATCTTCTTCTATATTCCTGAGATCACCAAATCGGATTTCAAAGTCCTCCATGATTGATTCAATGTACTTTATATGAGCCGAAAATGATGTTCCTACAAAATCTTCATTTCTACAAATTGTTCTTTGCAATTCAGAAAAAAGTAAAAGTATTGATAAAAAAGATTCAATTTACTTTTAACCCATTCAAATTACCAAATAAGTTGGCAATATTATGTTGTTCACCCTGCAGCTTTAAGTTCAAATGGTTGGTCGTGTCTGTTAAAAATGCAAGAGCAGAAAAAAAAAGTGGGATCTTGCATTTGATTTTCAAGTTCTGTTGTGTCAGACTTCACTTCGTTTTTAAGAAATATGGCTATTTCTTTCTGAATGGCAAAAAAGCGCCCAGACATTTTTCGGCACTCAACCAGCGAATATCAGAATGGAGGAGCAAATCGCCAAATGCAGCATCCATTTTGCTCAAGAAATCGCGAAACTTACGATGGGCTAGAGTTTTATTACCTCCTCGTATGATATTGGTTACATTTACAGCTACTTCCATTGCATTGACTTGACGTAGAGATTTTTCACAAAGTGCCTCTTGATGAATGACGCAATGAATGTTAGGGTAGTTAATATTATTTTGTTTTCAGTAGTCCACAAAAGGCAATTCCAATCTCCGTCATAGCTTTCGCCCATCGATGACAATGCAGGAATATTTATCGAGTCCTCCACATTTTATAATAGAGATTTAAACTGCTTCGAAAATATCAGTACCTTTAGTAGTCCCATGCAAAGATAAAATACTTGGCAATTTTTTATTAACAGTAAAGTCCTCCTGAATAGTCCGAACACAAATTAAAAGTTGACTTGGTCAGTACTTTTATCCAGACACAATGAAAAGTACCCACATTTTGCGATTGAGTCACACAGCTTTTTTGAAACATATTTTTATCAATCCATGTGTTCTACACGTCTGGTGACTGTCTGATGAGATAGTGCCACTGTTTCGCGCTTTTCGGCTTATTTTGGCTTATTAAATTGTTTTGCCATTTCAATCGCACATTACTTCACAATCATACCGTCACTAAAATGTTGTTTTTTGCTCTCTCTCTAACTCCAATGCTACCTTATACAAAGCGGCAAGGCTTGAATTTTCTGTAGTGCTAAGTTTTCCAAAAAAATTCGTTTGATGCATCAATTTTGTCTTATATTCAGCAATAATGGTGATTTTTGATTCCCCAACATGAATGTCAAATCTTTTAGTGTGTAGTGTAGTGTCGTTATACTACTTAGGCACTGACAAAACTTGCATGAAAACACTCGCTTTTCTTCTTAAATTTTTCTTTTACTGTCAGACATCGTTGTCGTACTTGCTAAGTGGAAGTGAACAATTGAAGATAACACGGGAATCAATCACAATTTGTGTCTAGTAATTTGGTGAACCGCAGTGACATAACCTTCGTAAACGGATGAATGAACGACACCAACCAGAGATTGATATTAAGAGATGTTGACACCACCAATTCAGAAGACTTCCGCAAACAGCCCGCTCTTATTCTTAGCTAGCGAAAGGCATGGGTACGACTTGAGACACAACTTGATTGATAGATGAGAAAACACTAACAGCTAGTCTGTAAACTAAGTTTACTACTAACGCACTAGCGGAAAACTGTTTAAGCACTAAATTGGTGCCGCTGCTGTTCAATTGGTAAAGTTTTGATTGACACTAATGAAGGCCGACCCACTTAAATGCACTTGAAGTCGTGCCTGTGAAACTAGGTTTGAGTTTGAGTTTTGCGACGAGAGTTCTATTTTTTCGCGGGTGAAAATAAAATGCCGTAACCCACATGAGGGCCGCATCTTGCACAACCCTGTTTTAGAACATTCAAATTATTAATTTTTTTGCGTTCATAATTTATACCAATTAGTATAATTTTAATGTTTTTTTAGTCATTGATAATACCTATAAAAAGTGACTGCTGCAGGTTTGTTAACTCTTTTAGCTGTCATACAAGGTCCTTCCTATGAAAATTGGTATTTTATAGAATAAATAATGATTAGTAAGTACATTTTAGTGTTTGAAGGATTACCGAAATCGAACTGTAGACATTTTGGTTTAGCTCAGAGCCACCAGCACTAGTGGCAGCACGGTCTAAGGTGCTACTCTCGCAGTATACTAGACTGCTGATCATGGGGAGATTGGGTTTCGAACCTCGGTATGGTGTATTGAGGATTTTTTTTTACAAAATTGTTTTCCACTCTATCTCCAGGAACATTCGGGTACACTTTCCTCTAAATATAACCTTCCTAATCCCTAAAACCTCTTAGCGTAGTTAGTACATAAGCGAACAGATAGTAAGACGTGGCGCTAAAGAAAAAAAATTGATACCATCAGGTAAACTATATTTTGTTTGTGGATACATAATATAAAGCCATATATCTCGTACAAATGGTCAAAGATAGTAACAAATATTTAGATGTTGTTTTAAAACCATGTTTTATGTGACCCCAAACTAAAAAACTGTCTTACATTTCTATCTGTCTGTCTGTCTATCTGTCTGTCTGTACCCAAGACTGAAGCCGAAACTGTTTTATATATTTAGTTTAAATTTAATATATTTAGATGTTAAATGATGATACCTATGGGCCAAGCCTTGATTTTGATTCTAGCTTTAAAATTTAGATTTTTGAAAAACATTTGAATGGTTAATAAGGAACGTTTAAGATTATTACACAATAACATTCAATGTTTAGTGAAGTTAATGTACAAATTGTTAATTTAACGTGAAAGATAAATATAATAATAATAATAATATATAACTTATTAGGTCGGTTAATAAGTATAATTATAAGTAGAAGAATTTGAATTGAGGGAACAACATTCGTAAGAGTAAACATTTTTAACGATGAAACTGACTAAGACTGGGTTAGTCAGATGTAATATAAAATAATATAAAAAATGCACAAATATTTGATTAATATTTGGAGAGATTGGTATAATAAAAGTTATGACACATTATAATAAAGAAATTTGAAATTATAACAACATCTTAAAAGTTCAATACTTTTTATAAAAAAAATTGTAGACTTTTGAGTCAATTACATTTAAAACTAAGTTTAAAAAAACAAAGGATGATGTAGTTTGTAGATTTGGTTCCAAATGGTTAGCTCGGGAATGTTTGTTTTGAAAATTAACTCTGTAAGCCTATATTTGTTTTTGAGGTAAAATAACATTTATGAGTGGTTTAAGATGAATGATTTTTCAAAACTGTAAATATTTTTAAAATGGCCCTAGAGGTTTGGTTACTACTGGTATCTTAGTGGTGTTTGATATAAAAAATAAACTTGTATAGTTAGCTTTGGGTAAAAATTCGACAAAGGTTCGTTAACTGATGAATGATTTTTGAAAATTCGAATTATTTTGAAAATGGTTATAACGATTTTACTTAAAATGTACATCAGAAGAGTGTTTGACATGAACATGACATATACAGATGTATAATTGCTTTAAGGGGGAAATTTGGTTATGAGTAATTTACTAATGATTTTTTTAATTTGAATGATTTAAAAAATATCTTTAGTGATTTATCTCAAATTTGATATCAGGAGACTATTTTACATATAAAAAATAATGTATCTTTATTCATCTAAATTAAATTGATCCAAGGTTAGTTTACTTGAAACAAATTATTGAAAATTTGAATGTTTTGGAAATTGACATTGAATATTGTATTCAAAATAGCAATCTGTGAATAGTTTTTCATGTTATAAAATAATAAGTTTTTATTTTTTTAAATAACAAATAATTTTAGGGTAGTTTACAAATAATATAGTTTGGAAAATTTGAATTTTGTTAAATATATATTTGGACAATTTGGTTTGAAATTTATACATAAAGACGGATTATTGTGATTAACAAGATGATGATTTTGATTTTATGAGTAAAACTTATTTAAGGCTATCTTACAAGAAAGTTTGTGCGATTGTGTCGTACCATTTTTTTTTTCAAACGTATGGAATATTTGACCGTAAAAGATGCAGTATCTAGCTCGGTCGCCGTGTATGTAGACTTTTAGCCGTGCTGTGGGAACAGGATGTTGCCCAGGGTGTACCTTGGAATTTGTTTACACATCATACCTGCAATGAGATGACGTAATGATAGTGATTATGAAGGTGTGAAGCCAGTTGGAATCTTAAACATAACTTAAACTTAACTAACCAGTTCATGGTTACCAAAGAAACCGTTTCTCATTCGGAAAAAATACACATGGTACCGCCGGGAATCTCATCCAGGACCTTTAGATTCATAGTCAGGGGTACCGAGCATTAAACCAAGAAGCCGGGCATCCCTGTCATTAATTTGATATGAAAAAAAAAGTTATTTTCCAATTCAAAGGAAAAATTGTTTTTTTCTGTCCCTCCTCTAATAATTAATAGCTATCGACTCCTATTATTTTAGCCCCCCCCCTTTATTCCAACCCCCTCCCGTGCTTAATAGCTACCAAACTGCCACTGCGGGAAAATGTTCATCTCTAGGTATTCGTTTAGAGTGATGAGTAATAGTGTCACAGCGACCAGTTAAGAGAGTAATTTGTTTCTAATTTCAGCCCCGAGTTTAGCGGTGACATCACGTGACATGTTTGCTGATAGAGTGTGTGTGTGTGTTTGTGTTTGTGTGTGTGGCGCTCGCCTGGCGCCCCCTGCCTCCTCCCCTCCGCCGTGTACCACGCTTGATTGATGCCGAGGAGGTGAGACGTACTCATCACAAGCCAAACCCTGGCGATGGCTTTCCAATTATTCGGAGGCCGCCCTGCCCGCCCGTCTCTTCCCCCTGTCGCAATCTGTCCCGGACGGTACAAATCACCCATGAGGTGTCGACACGTTCATTCATGTAGACGTTTTATCACCCGGTCAACGTTCCGTCACCAAGAGTTGTTAGACTGTGGACGACTCCATTTAGGACAAATTATTAATCAATCAATAATAAAAGAAATACATGTTTTATTTTAGATCCGTTACGCCGCCTGGCTTTTATATCTCCTGAGACCTACTGATCCCTTCCCCCTCTCTATCATATAGAGAAAGTATTGTAATTTTGAACATTTTCTACCTCGATATTATTATTATTATTGTCCTTGACGTTTTATGTACCCCCGAACCAGCAAAAAGTGGGTTTCACTGGTCGCTCTGTCTGTACTTGGGGCTACAACCTAAATGGTTTTATGGATTTCGTTAAAACTTAATATTCAGATGTTATTCAGCTTTGATTGTTGTTTCAGATTTCATGAATTCCAGAAGCCGCATTTATTTCCTGCCCCAAAGTAAATTTGCCATCATATTTCTGTATGAAAACGTTTCTTGAATTTCTTGAGCTTAGGTGAACCTAGGTGCATTCATTAAATGGACTGCCGCTTTGTTTCGATATTAACGTGCCAAATCCAGGTTTCATCTTCAGTTAAAATGTTATCAAGGAACTTGCCACCATCAATCGTGTGGCGTTCTAGGAATATCAGGGCTGGTGCCATTCGTTGCCTCTGATGTTTGTCATCAACATCTTTGGCACCCATCAAACACAAACTTTACAATACTGAACCTTCTCGGTAACAATCTCGTACAGACAGTACGTGAATTCTGGGTAAAATCTGAGGAAAGTTCAGAACACGTGAAGCATCTTTTTTCACGGTTTGCCTTGCTCACGCGACCAACCAAGGCTGGAGACACAACAAAATACCGGCCACTCCGTTCCTCGTCATGAACATTTGTTCGGCCATCTTTAAATCCACGACACCATTTCCTAACCTTACCTTCACTCATTACAGTAAAGCCATAAAATTGACAAAGCTGACAAAGAATTTCTGTTGCATTTGTGTTCTCTTGCGTGAATAAATTTTATCACGGAACGGAATTCATTCACACACCGCTGGATTATTTATATGATTAAAGTGCTCTTTCACAACCTTAAATAATCACTGATCTCTGAAAGCTTAGATGTTGCTTCCTAATGAATACCTCTAGCATCCTGCGCATGCGCCAACATGACCGCACCCGTGACACGGCTGCTATGAGTATTTATTTGGCCCTTACTAGCTGAATAGCTGTAGTATATAGTGGCCGGTTTAAAACACTGGGCCAGAAATATCTGGAAAAGCCTGGGAAAGTTAAAATATAGTTTGGCTAGACACCCTGTCATACCTCGAGGACAAATCATGATTTTGGTTACAGCAACAAAATTCCAAAATTAAGGGTAGTTTACTGATGAATTAGTTTAGAAAATTTGAAATATTTCAATAATGGCTCTTAACGATTTTCTTTGAAATGGTACGGTATATCTGGAAAGAGTTTTATCTAATTAATAGTACTATATAATGAAATGACACTTTTACTGTTCTACAACACTCGTAATATTCAACGATACATTTCCTTTTCATCGACACTTTTACTGTTCAATGACACTTTTACTCTCAACAATACTGTTACTGTTCAGTTACTGTTCAACGACACTTTTACTGCTAAGGACACTTTTACTACTCAAAAACACTGCTACCATTTCTTTTTAAAATAACCAGGTAAAAAAAAAGTCGCATTTCGCCCGGGAAATCGGCTCCTTAGAACACAGTATGTTTAATACATTAAAAATAAGAACTACCACGACAAAAATACTGCAACGTCAAACTATCATCTGGAATGAAACGTCGCTTCTGACGAAACAACGGCTCACTCGGTAATAATCTTATACGATCCATTTTGTTGTAAGTTTTTGAGTCCGAACTTGCGTGGCTTGATATCCAAACACGTCATCTTCCAGGGTAGACTAGAAGTGACGGCCATGTCGCGTCAACCTGACAGGAGAAGACGGCGCTCAGAACGCTACCTGACGCTGCGGTCTGACAACATGTTTACCTGACGAAGACAGTTAACCTCTTTGAAACATTCAAATTATGAAAACACAAGGCGACATCAACAGTCTAATTAAAAGTCTGTCATTGGCTTAGCCTAAAGATTTCTCCTCCTTTTACACGGGTGTCTGTCTACCAGTTATGAAAGTCACGAAATGAGATTTTGGTCACGAAAGTAATTATAAAGTCATCAAATGATATTTTGGTCATCAAAGTCATAAGTAAGTAATTAATTCCGACACCTTATCTCAGTCACTAATTGGTTTGTCTAATGAGTTAAGGGCCCCGAGTTCGATTCCTTGTATGGCCGAAAAATGTATTATTGGTGAAATGTGGGTTTCACCTTTCACAATGATGAATTAACGGCCGGAGGACTGGATGATGTGTCTGATCTATATTTAAGTTAGTTTATAAGTCGTGTGCGGAAATAAACAGTCGGTTCAAAAAGTGCACCTTAAATAAATTAAATGAAAAAAGAAAGTCATTAAATGATATGTTTGTCATAAGATTCGTTAAAAAGTAATTAAATGAAGTTTCGGTTATGCGAGTAATTGAAGTGTAAATAAAAAATATGTTGTCATGGAAGTAAGTCTAATTAAAAAGTCATTAAGTGATGTTTTGATCATGATAGTCGTTAAAAGAGTTATTAAATTTGCTTTCTGATCATCAATTTTTGGGAGCCAAGTTTGCTATGCAAGTAAGAATAGTATGAATTTTATACTTTCCTCAAAAATATCTTAAATTTACAAATTATTCTACTCCTCAGTGATGACGTAGTTCACAAACGAGAAAATTTTAGAAATAAGAATTAATGAAATTTTAAATTAAAATCTCAATTTAAGGGGATATATAATAACTTTTTCTAAGCACTTTAGGAAGATTTTTTTTGTAATGAAAATATATGTATACAGTAAAACCTTGGATTGCGAGCATAATTCGTTTCGTAAACGTGTTCGTAATACAAAGCACTCGTATATCAAAGTGAATTTCCCCCATAAGAAATAATGAAAACTCAGATGATTCGTCCCACAACCCAAAAATATTTAATCTAATAATGATTAATACCTTTTTATTCTAGTTATTTAAATGTAACTGTACTGTAATCAAATTTATTAATTAAATTTAATGGTGGCTGGTGTGAGGTGGACGAGAGAGATAGGAGGAGGTGAGTTATTGTTTAGGACGACTTTCACTGTCACTAACGGAATCACTGCTATATGTTGGCTAACTCAAAATCTTTTTGTGCGACTTTAACAAAGAACCTATCCAATGAAACTGCTCGTAGTGCAAGATATTGCTCGTTTATCAAGTTAAAATTTATTGAAAAATTTGCTCGTCTTACAAAACACTCGCAGACCAAGTTACTCGCAATCCAAGGTTTTACTATATAGGCTTTGGAAAAGTCATGAAATATGGTTTACATAATTTGGTAAACACCTTGTGCTATAATGTTTTAAATTTTTTAAATATCAATCATCAGCGAAACACCCTTAAATTGAGGTATAAAGACAAAACGGGGAAAAAAGACCCGAGTCATGACCATAAAATATATAAATATCAAGTGTGAACGAAATCCATCGAACTGTATCGGCTGTAGCCCGAGGTACAAACATACAGAACTGTAAGATCCACTTTTTTTGGGTTTGGGGCCACATTGAACGTCACGCTACATAATAATCGCAAGGGCAATTTTTTTATTGAATTACAATACTTTCTATACATGAGAAAGTAAAAAAAGACCGAGCTATGAATAGCAATGGCACGTATCTTGATGGGTGTTTGAGAGATTACGTCAATCAAGAGTATATGAGACATCTTATGTTCTCGGGCAGGGCCAATATTTAATTTTTGATGCTCAACACGTCTCATTACTGGTCTGGGCCATCTGTATATTTACACTGACTATGGATGAAGGGCGAATTTAAAGGAAATGCACCTGCATTTGAGTAGAGAAACAATTTAAGCGTGGGGATGTAGGGAAGGCGAAGGCGAAGGCCAGTGCTTTTACAAAAATTGTTATCTCTATAAACTTTCTTGACCAAAATAAATAAAATATTGATTCAATACAAATAGAGAGTTTAATATTCTTCACGTGGTAATATCACCAGTTCTGTCAAGAATGTCGTGGAATTTAATGACAACTTTGTATCTTCTTTTAAAAAGTTTCTCATCCAAGGCCGTAGCCAGGGGGGTTTGGGGGTTCAAACAGCCCCCAAAATCTTATGAACAAAATATATGGCCTTATTTATGGTTCAAACAATATCAAAATTAAGATACAATTACAAATTAGGGTGTTGTGTTACCATAAAAAGCACTTCAGAGAGCTTCTATAGGTGTTTAATATTTAGAATTTGTCCAGTTATAGGGTTATGTTGCCATAAAAAAAACATTTCACATAACTTCTAGAACTGTTTTATATTTAGAATTTTTTCTATCCTCCGGCAATTAGGGGATATGCCTACCAAACTTCCCCTGAAATTATTGGCTGGCTACGGCCTTTTTCTCATCTAATGTCGCTATGCTCATGACAGTCAACAATTATTAATGTTGATATCACCACGTGAAGAAAATTAAACTATATATTTGTACGGAAGCAATATTTGATTTATTTTGGCCAAAAAAAGCTTTGCTATAAAACTTGCAAAAGCACTGGCCTTTTCTCGCGTCCCTGCACTCTCACCTTAAGGTGTTCGCCTCTGTGAGTGAGAAAGTATCAATCACTGTCACACCAAACGGCCTGAAATAAAATAGTCTGTGTCGTTTTCCGGAACTACCTCTCTATTCTGTCCAAGCTTATACTCCCTCCCTTTCGCCATTTACCTACAAACACCCTTTATCATGTCACTAATAAAGAAGGGAAAGAATACTACGAAACTTTTTATCTCAGGGTGGAGAGGAAAGTCCTTAAATAGCTTTAAATTTTGGACTCGCCTGAATTGCGCCAATCTCGGGGAGTGACCGGATCCGAACTGCACCAACTTTGAAACCAAGCTGTTTCAGTTTTTAATCAATTAGTTATTGATTCAGTTTAGTTTTCTTGTCCCTGTTTTGAATATTTCCTTCTCGTACACTGTTGATGCGAACGGTGCACACGAATAGTAGAACAACTCATCCGAGCTCGTTAATATCCTAACACGAACTGCGGAGTAAAAATTAAATTAATGATGACTTTGTTCAAAATGGAAAATGGAGGTTAGGTTAGGTTAAGTTAGGCTAGGTTAGGTTAGGCTATGCTAGGCTAGGTTAGGAGTTGAGTAAGATTACAGGTTGTTTCATTTAGGTAATCTGTTAAGCTCGTCAGTTTTTCATCGGCTGTTTGGATGCTGATCAGATCTCAAAGCGCGTCTTCTTCTTATTCTTCGAGCTTAAAGTAATTAATCTAACTGAACTGGAGTTGGCGCAGTTCGGGCTTGGATTAGTGAACCTTTTTGGAACCCTTAGTAATGGTCAATTATTTGGGCACAATTTGGATCTGTTCAAAGTTTTATGTTGTAAACCTATAAAAAAAAACTATTGTATTTGTTAGAAGAAGGCTAAATCTAGAAATTGTTTTCATAAAGCTTAGTCTCATAGCTACGCAAATAGGCACAGAAAGTCGTTAAAAATGAGCTAATGTCACATTTTCACACATTTAGGTACCTGAGAATGCAAGTGTTCTATGTCCAACTTTCCACTTTTTGTGTAAAAGAGCATTGAAGTTTGACCATGTGTGTAAAACCAATGTTACCAGATGACAACTCGGGTTTGTATCTCCTTGAGTCATCATATAGTAGTTTCAATTTCAGCGCAGGTGAACTATATGCATTATAAATAGAGGTAAACACCAAATATCTCAAATTCAACACTTTTGGAGATGAACAATTGCATTCTTGGGTGACGATTTGTTCTATCAAATAAAACTGAAATAGGGTTGTTAAAGAAAAATACCCCTGTTGGAATCTTTCGAGTTTATTTTGGCGTGAACCATATTTTTTAATAACGCATCTTAGAATTAAATATTTCGTTAGAGCTGAACGTTTGTGATTAAATTTATTGTTACCGGGATCACCCCCTTACCTATCATTATACCTAGCTGGAAATATGAATCCGAACTTCCTGTGAGTAAAAATTCAGTCTTTTCTCGATCCCGATGCCTTACACCAAGCTATCAACGGGGCAGGTCGCAACATATTAATTATATATTTCAACACAACAAAGTGTGCCAAGCACGACCATTTCTCCTTCCTCGTCTAACTCTTTCATCACTGTCACTTTGCTTCTATCCTAAATTTACATCTACATCAAGTAATTAGTGGCAAACAAATAATGGACGCTAACATTTGGCCAGCAATCACGCTATCTTTTTGTCTCGCTCACAAACACGAGCCATCTCAACTCTTAGTCGTATAAAAAAAAGTTTACAAGAAATCTACGATTCATATTAGATTTACTTTTATTCTTAGGTGCCCTCGTGGCTAAATGGCTATATATATTCGCTTGACACAAATATCACTTTTACAAGGAAACCTTGATCCGTGTCAAGACTTACTTTTTATCTAGTTGTCCTCGTGGCTAACTGGCTAGATATTTTGGCTTGACACAAACATCACTTTTACAAGGAAACCTTGATTCGTGTTAAGACTTACTTTTATTCTTAGGTGCCCTCGTGGATAAATGGCTAGATATATTCGCTTAACACAAACATCACTTTTACAAGGAAACCTTGATTCGTGTCAAGACTTACTTTTATATCTAGTTGTCCTCGTGGCTAAATGGCTATATATATCCGCTTGACACAAACATCACTTTTACAAGGAAACCTTGATTCGTGTCAAGACTTACTTTTATATCTAGTTGTCCTCGTGGCTAACTGGCTAGATATTTTGGCTTGACACAAACATCACTTTTACAAGGAAACCTTGATTCGTGTTAAGACTTACTTTTATTCTTAGGTGCCCTCGTGGATAAATGGCTATATATATTCGCTTAACACAAACATCACTTTTACAAGGAAACCTTGATTCGTGTCAAGACTTACATTTATATTTATGTGTCCTAATGGCTATATATATTCGCTTGACACAAACATCACTTTTACAAGGAAACGCTGTTATGATCTCTACTCCACTCTTTTTTGTGGACGTCCTAATGTTTAGTTTTTTATTGGTTTTAGTTTTCACTGCATCTTGCTACTCGCTTAGGCTATACAATAGCATTAATCATGCCAAGGGTGATAGGGATAAGGCAGATAGAATTTGAGTGGAACTGTATCCACATTCGTGTGGAGGAAGATTAGGAAACCACCCTTAGAATAGGCAACTGGGATTTGAATCCACATTTCTAACGATGCGGGCGGGTGTAACGTAAGTGAAAAAAATACAAGTATTTTTACAAACTTAAATTGCCGCTTTATTTTGAAACTCGGTAGCCAAAGCCTTCTTCAGCTCGTAGACTTTATTGAAATGAAATTGTAATTTGTCACGACTTGACACGAACAGGGCGGGGTATATGTTGCGTGTTAATATCTTGTAATAAACTACGACTAATTACGCGCAGTAATCAATCAATGGGTTGTCTGCCGTTTTAATAAACGTCCCACATCATCCTCTATTCCGACTGCCTACTCTTTTTTTTTTAGGTTGGGTTTTTAAAACTTATCTGAGGACTGACGTGACAGAAGTGGTTTACAGCGATACATCAACTCATATTAGTTGGGAGAATTTTCAAGGCGGTTGCTTTGGGATAATAGTATATTTATTGAAAGATTACAATGATTTATATCCATCAACCACGGCTTACACGGTATAAGTTGCAAAAATATTTTTTGTAAACGTAAATAATTACGATGAAGCTCTGTCCTGGTAGAGCGCGATAAAAATGTTGATCTGAGAGTTGTTATGTTTGACTTTGAGGTAGATGCAGTAGAATTTTCATAGGGAAGGTCCTTTTAGGAAATATGAACTTTTTTGCAGATAAAATCATTTGCAGATCATAATATGACTTTACGTATGAATACATGAAACAGAGTGGCTACAATAAGGGAAAATCTGGAAAATCTGGAAAAGTGTACACAGTCAAAAAAATCAAGAAAAATATCAGGGAATTTTGATGTCAATCAGGGGAAATGGTATATTTGAGGAAAAGAGATGTCTTAATGGCCTCTTATTTAAACATTGTTTCCATCAAAATCAATATATATTTATTTCTAAGTGCATTTTAGAAATATTTTTATGACAAATTGAGTACCGTGTTTTGAGTTTTTTTAGACATCTTTATAAATCTCTATATGGCTATTGGTAAGGGAAATTTGTATTTTTGGATCAAGGAAAAGTCAGGGAAACGTATTTCTTGGTTATGGCGGCCATCCTGTGAAAGTAGATCTAGTAACTTTTCTAGCTCTCAGATAAGATTCTTCCTTGATAAATTCTCATATCATCACTGATACAGTATGTATAATTCATGGTCTAGTTAATTCTTACTAAACCATTCATCCAAAGATTTGCCTGAGAAGAACCTTATCTCACAACTAGAGAAGTTACTATGTCTAACTTTGCTTATTCATACGTCATACGCTCTTCAACTGTCACTTCTGATATATTATAGATACCCATAAAATAGCCTCAACATGATAGTAAAATGTTATAAATGTTGGCTGCAAAAAATATATTTGTTTTTTCTAAAATGCCTTTCCAACAAAAATTGGAATATTACGAGAGGTTGACAATATTTCCCATTGCTTGCCCCAAATCTTGCCAGCGTTATGTTCTAATGAGGACAAACAAAAGAAAAAAAGTTGCCGGGTGCTTGATTTGTAAACAGTGCCAAGAAGCAGATCTTGTATTTTTAATCTCAGGACGCACGACCCACAGGAGAAATCTGGTTTCCCCGCGCCTCCTGCCTCCTCGTACGGCAATTCAAACAGGAGACATTACCGCGCGGGGGAACTTGAAAAGTAGTTAGAAGATCTTCAAGGACCAGGCAAGGTTCAGGAGAGAGATGATCTAGTGGTTCAAGGAACTTCAAGGGCCAGGAGACCAGACAGGGACCATTTGGCTACTTTGGTTACTTTTACTATTTTATTCTATGTTCATTATGTTTTCCAAGAATCGGACTAGGGTTCGGAGACTCAGGGTTCGCAGGACAAAATATGAAGGACCCACTTCAATGGTCGAATGGTCTAAGGTGTCTCTCTTGCAGTAGACTGGACTGCCGATAACGGGAGAGATCGGGGTTTAAATCCCTATTGAGCTCATTGGTTTTTTTTTCCTCTAAATTGTTTTCTACTATTCATCTACACAAATGCGGGTACACTTCCTTTAAGTTATACCTACCTTAACTCTAGCACATTAGCGTAATTAGTATATACGCGTGTAACCTAAATGGTTAGTAAGATGCAGTGCTAATATTGTTTTTTCTTAAACCTGTGTCATATAGAGGGAAGTTGTGCGAGTGAGTGAACGATGTGAGATAGATCACTGTTGCCGGCAGACCCTGCGCTTCCCGCGATACAAATGTTGGGAGCCGCCTCGTTCACTACATGGTGATTGTTTCCGTATGCAGCCATTTGATAAAGCTAGATTGGCAATGCATCAGCTCTAAAGCTGATTATATTATCATTTTGTTCAAAAACCTCTTGTATGGACTGGTGCATTTCAACTTGACATCGTATATTGGCACGCTCTAACGCTTCCCCGATTGGCTTATATGGCTACATATGAATCAAAAGGTCGGCGTTTTGTATATTTCAATCGTTGCCTTTTGAAATGATACCAAAACATGTATTAGAGTTTTAAACTGGTATTCGGAGGTTAATTTAAATACATTTTGAGTTATTGTGGATAAAGGCGTCCTAAAACATTGTTTTTAAATACACAGTATATTTAATTTCAACATGTTGATTCTACGTTTAAGTGTCAAAATTTCGACAACATGAGTGTTTTTTTTTGGTCACTGACATCTTGGTAGGGGAAAAAACATTTGGTTTTATCTTGATTCTTAACATAGATTGAGAAAAATATAATATTGATCATACATTAAATGAAATCTACCTGAAAATGAGCCTTATAATTTCATTTTAAAATGCTATTGAACACTTTAGTCTAATAATCATGAGCTTATAATATTTAAATATATCTTAAAAGATTATAAATATAGTTATAATTGCAATTTTTTTAAAAGCTGTATTTGCTAAAAATAATAAGTATATATTTACAATAACCAATATTACTTAAAACCGTAATACAGAAAAATATAGATAGTATTTTTCCACGAAACTATTTTATTTGTCTTCTCCTAGAATTATGTTGGAGCTAATCGCTGTATTTGAAAGTTAAAAAAACCCCACACTTATTCAAATATTTTTATTTGTTTATTTGTTTTTTTAAATAGTTGTTAGTCAAAATTAAATATATAGTAAGAAGATGAAATACAAGTATAAATAAATTTGTTTCCTCAAAGTGAATAAATTTGTAGTCAACTGTTAGTTTATGGATTAATTTGTAAATAAGAATCTACCATTTTAAACATTAAAGTAATCTTTAAAAAAGTGTATCAATTTAGTTTTAATTAAACTTGCAAAATTCTCTCAAAATCTTTGTTTGGTTACTATTTAAATTTGTACCAAATACATTTTAGGAACGAAACATTTCATATCCCAGATAACCAATTGTCAACGTGAACAAATCCACTTTTAAATTGCCATATTTTGGGCCCTGCCTAATCCATATCATCCATCATAAGGCAGCCACACTGAAGTCGAAGTTAAAGAGTTAGCACAGCCGACACAGCCTAAACTCTAGAATCGCTCAGTTGAGAACTGCGCAGAGCACCAGCTGGAATAGAAGGGAAAGCGAGTTTATGTCAGTAATTTATTCTATAACAAACGTTTTTCAGCCAAAATAAATAGAATATCTCCTCAGTAGAAACATTTAGAACTTTATTTGATACACATAATTATCTAAATATATCATGAATACTTGCCAAAGGAATCGCAGAATTCGGCTAGAACCTTTTCTTCACAAAGTGTAACATCAAATACTGCTACGTTCATGATCAAGGCCCGGACTTAAATGAACTGAAATTGATCAAAAAATGGCCTATAAAATGATCTAAATACTATTTTTAAAAAACTTATGTAATATTTTGTACATTTGAAAAGTCCAAACAAAACTCGTAATTGATGCACATGACTAAATCAAACACGCACTTAACAAAATTTAAAATGCAATGAAAAGCCTTATATTAAACAACCAGACTATTGCATTCCACTAAATATAACATTGATTTACAATTATCGGCTTCAGAAGTACTAGCTACCCCGACCCAACGCAACCCTCTCCACCCTAGTGGTAGTCTCACCAGAATGTGTATTTTACAACCATACAAACAAAGAGGATACAAAGTTCATTGACTATATTATCTCCTCATTCCGAAAACAAAGGGCTGAAAAAAATATGTTAGGGTATCTTTGCATTAAAAAATATTGATAATATTAAAAAAATATACTTATTCAACATAAATGCCTAAGAATGACTCATAAAGGACATAAACCAAGAAAATATGACCTAAAAGTCTAAAATGACAAAATATGACCAATAACGACCTATAAAAACTGTTTTCACAACCAGGGATCATAAACAGAATTTATGCATACTTAAGTATTGTCTGTAATGAACCAAAAAAGACGACAATCATCATCAATATTTGGGCCCTGCTCATGACAAAAATTCAAGAATGGTTTTTCTTAGCACCGTGCCTTACTACCCGTTCTGGTTATACACCTATGTACTAATTACTCTTATGGTTATAGGGATGAGGATGGTAATATTTATAGGAAGTGTAGCCGAATTCTCGTTGAAGGAAAGTGGAAAACAATTTTGGAAATAAACACCCTCAGTACACCCAACCTAAACTCAAACCTTGATCTCCCCATCACTGGCAGTCTAGTCAACGGTGAAAGTAGTGCCTTAGACCATGCGGCCAACGAAGAGTATTCAAGAACTGTGTAAACTACTATTGTGTAGATAATAAACTAATCAAATCTACCGTAGCAATGTTTCATTTGTTTTGGGCCAAAAAAAAGTGTTATGAAAACTTCCAAAATTCTGACATTAACTTGGGTCCCTTCCCATCCAACTTTAAACTTGATATGGTAAAAAAAATGTATTATAGCTGGTCGAAACAATTCCAGTGCCTTTACTGCAGAGAATGGCGGCGGCCACTTCTGCTACTCGACTGATACGGCGTCGTATAATGACAGCTAATGCCAATCGGCGCAATGAACTGAAATTGATCTCATCCCCGTCCCCCCTACGTTTCAGACTATTGGGATCATGTGACCGTTGTTGAGGGAAGGGGGGTAAATCACCCCCATAGACCCCATCCTCCCCCGAAACGATTACCCTAACTAACCTGTTTGTTTCTTCTGGGACACATTCCACCAGCAAAACCATTTGTATTTCAAACTAACTTTTCCCCCCATTACCGAATTAAACTACTCGTAGTACTTATTTATCACATTCAACCTTTTTTTTTTTTGCATAAATATATAAACCCACATAAAATCGTTTTAATATCGAACATGAGTTTTGGTTACAATACTGTACCAAAAAAAATTGATCAAATCAAGTCTATATTATAGTGTCCTTTTCCCTTCTCACCAATATTTTCCATTGTGGTTTTAATGCAATGATGGAGGATAGTTTATCGTATTTGTCGTTTTGATAAAACCCTGATTGCTATTTAGAATTATCCGCTGCCTGTGTGTAGGTTTATGTGGAAGTGTGTATTGGTTTTGGAACACCCCCTTACCCCCCCCCCTCTAAATGCCCTTGTATAAAGCCAAAGTTATGAAACTGTTGGTGATTATTGCGCCTGTATCTGTACGACAGGTTAATAACTGAAATTATTTCATCTCTGTATGGCAATCATTGCGCGAAGTCCGATACAGTCCCGTTGCGCATCAACTCTTGAGGATACTTGAATCGACTACCAATTTCACACTTTAAAATATATATATATTTTTAACATTTAAATAATAGACGCATTTTATTAAAAACCAAACTAAGGGTTTGTATTCAAATCACAAATCAAAGGTAATAATATTCATACGGAATGGTTGGGACGGACTGAATGTAAAAGTTTGATTTCCATTTTTTTAATTTAGCATATATAGGTTGGGGTGGAAACAATTAGACGATCTCTGCTGAGGAAAGTTATTGACAACGTGCAGAGGTTTGAGTGACGTCCGGTGGAGTTCACCTGAGTGACATTATCTCCAAAAAGTGAAAGAGTGAAGTATGTAGTTTGATTTTATTTAGCTAATGAATATTTACTTTTCAATTATCGTGTTAATTTTCAATTTACTAATCGTCTTTTTGTTTCGGCCACACCCTATGTATTTCATGTGGGTTTGTTTGAAGTAATTGTTTGGTGTAGGCCCTCAAATAATAATGTTTCTTAAATATATTTACAGTGACTTGGTTCGTATTGTCTTGTGATAACTTTATTTTTTTTAGTCTTTTTAAACTTAAAAGTACTTGTTTTCTTATAGTAAAATGAGTAACTTTTATAATTAAATGATACTTTAATCCATACATATTTACTCTCAAAACATTATTTAGAAATACAATTACTGTAGGCTCATTTAAAATAAAATAAGTTCCATCCACTTCACTGTCCGAACAGTATAAGGAGTCATTCTCGTGTTAGATTGACCTGCTGATGATGGAAAGATTGGGGTTTGAATCCTGATTGGGTTTACATCTAAAATTCTTCCTTCCTTATCCTACCCCATTAGATTAATCATCATATATGCGTATAACCTGAACAGATAGTATGAGGCAACGATAAATAAATATATGTTTCGTCATTTCTTCCTCATTTGTGATTCTAAATTCATCGTAAAAGTAGTTTTTACTTTAATTTTACATATTATATGTTCAATTATGTCATATATTTGTAATTTTTTTATACATTCTAAGGCCTGAAATGACTTCCAATGACATGAAACTTTTTTCTGGAAATTTTTAAATTAAACTATTTTAGGTCATGTTTGGTTGAATAAGAATTAAGCTAGGCTCTATAAACTCATATGTAAACTACATTGTAAAATAGTGAATTTAAATTAATGATAGATTGCGCTAATTCGAATAAAAATAATTTCTATGCAGGTTGTAAAGCACGTCTGAATTGAACTTAGTGTCTTGGTTTCGATTAACTACAAGGCCAAAAATCTATCGCTGTGAAATGAATTTTTCCTCCTTTCCTGCTGATAAATTGACCGCCGGGGGAACTTAGTGATGTGTTTGTTCTAGAATTAAGTTAGTTTGTAAGTTTTAGTAATACTAATATTAGGTAAGGAGAACATTAATTTATAATATAAGGAAGGTACTTGGATGGAACAGATAATTTGATTAATTAATGCAATTTCTTTGGTCAATTAAACACTATAAATAAAAAACATAACATGAAGATAATTTATTCAATGAGAAATTAATAAATCAATAAATTAAGTCAAATAAAACAGGCAAATAACAATTCTAAAAAATCATCATTGAGATTGTTAAATAGTAAAGTTTTGAAATTAATTAGCATACAACCTGGAAAAAATATAAATCAGTGATTAACTAAAATAGAGTTGTTAATATAATAACTTAAAGACACTACAAAATTTGAGAACTTGAGAAAAGATTATAGGTTTTATGAAGATTATGATTTAACAAAAAATATACTAGGTTAATTAATATGCCAACAATAGAGAACTTATTAGTTGAATAATTAAATATACTAGTAAACAGTTTGAAAATATGGTGACAAGAAAGACATGTTCTGTAATGTATAAGATATTTAAACAGTGACAGTGGAAATATGATTAATAGAAAGGTTAAAATAGTTGACTAGGTTGTTATTTATGTACTTTACATATGTAAAAACTATTAACAGTACAAAATCAACATGAAACATATTAAAATTAAAGTTAAGACATAACAAGTGATTATTTCACAAAATTATTAAAAGATTGGCCGAGCTAAGCTATTCAAATCATCTTGTTTACAGTACACTATTCACAATGCACAGATTTATATTTTTCCTTGTATGCTAATTCATTTCAGAACTTTACTATTTAACAATCTCAATGATGATTTTTTAGAAATGTTATTGTACTTGTTTTATTTGACTTAATTTATTTATATATTAGTTTCTCAATGAATAAATTATCTTCATGCTATGTTTCATAGTATTTATATTGTTTAATTGACCAAATAAGTTGTACAATTAATCTAATTAGCTGTTCCATCCAAGTACGTTCCTTATATTATAAATAGTTTGTAAGTGTTGTATTGATATAATCAGTATGTTAAGAAAGTTCACTTCATTACCTCTAATGAAAAGAACAATTATCCTACGTGCTTCGGTGGCCTCATAGTCTAAGGCGTCACTCTCGTGTTAGATTCCTGGGTTCAAATTCAGGTCAGGTGTACTGAGAGTTGTTTTTACAAAATTATTTTCCACTCTCGCTCCACGCAGATATTAATATAACTTTAACAAGTAGTAAGACGCGGTGCTTATAAAAAAAAATTCTGTGAGTCGCTCTAAAACAAGGAATACACTGAAATGATGATTGCTATAAGAATTATTGGGTCCTGCAATGTCCCAACCATTGTAACTTCTAGCGATGACATCTTTCCTCTTTCCCCCTTCCCTCTTTCCCCCTTCCCTCTCAGCCCATCTGGGACTTGTACAGCTGTCCCTTAAGTATGCACTGAAAAGGTGGGGAAATCTATAATCAAATCCACAAGTATCGCATCCCCAAGAATATTATTGTGTTTAGTAAATATCAATTTAATATTTCAACAATAATTTTTTATCGCAAAACAATATTTTTATTTTATGTACACTCCCTTTAACTCTAAAAGATAATAATCTCGCCTTGTTGCATTACACTAAGGCCCTATCTTATAGGCTAAACCATAGTGGAAACAAGCAAGGTAAGCCTAAAACCTTTCAGGCTAAACGACGTGTACGTCCCCTACTAAAGGTGCCTTTAACTGATAAAACCTGAACTGAAGCCTGAACTGATATGAAGGAACACGCGAAATATAGAGAATGTCTCAAAGAGTGCTGTCCTGGTAGCAAAAAGTTGATAAACACTTCCTGGGATTTGATAAAATTCCAACTAAGATCTACTCGATTAATTCAGCTCTCTCAAGTATTAATGTTCGTTTCTATTCCGCACATAAAATATAATCTTGAATTTATATACCGCTGTGTAAAATTACAATCTACTAAAATTATCGATTATTGGTTAGATTGCGATGAACTTGGTTTAAGACTCAAATCGTATTTAAAGGAATAAACTTTTCCTCACTTAGAGATTTCAATGGTTTTTTTTAAAACTTTTTTCCCTCCATGAATAAAAAAAGGGCGAGAGAGAAAGAATCGGGAAGTCGAGTTCGGAAAAAAAAAAGCGGTGAGTTGCTTTAAGCTACATAAACTGGTGAATGATGGCTGAATTATGCGACCGCCCGTACCTAGGAACCCCCATATATCTGCCCCTCATCCTACACAAAGTCTAATAATTTGTTTTTACCCAAGACACTCGCTACGGTAATGTCTTCTGTTAATGGCCTCCCTTTGCTTTTCCAAAATACTCAAGTACTTCCTCTTTTGCCGCTGTAATATTTTGTGTCGTAAGAGAAACGATGCAAAGGAGAAAGAATTACATTAATTATTTGTTGTTGTTGTTGTTGTTTTACTATGTAGTCCTTATGACGTATTTGTGATTTTGAAAATAATTCATCTCGAAATTTTGACAAAGAGGTCCTCTACATTTGATTCCAATTCTATTAATTTATAAAGATTGCGCTGAACTTTCGAATGGACATAGCTTGGATCCCCAGTTAACACAAGCATATTAAAATTAACGTCCACCATTTTGTTTCAAAATGGCGGCTACAAAACACTACCTCTTGCCCTTTTTCTCAGTTTCTACTCATCAGATTTTCCTTGGACTTAATTTTAAATAATCTCAGTCATAGATTAGACATGATGACCATATTGAAAGAAAAACTAATACATAATGGCGAGCAGATTTTCATTGGACCAGCTTAGAATGGTTCTGAGATATGGATTAGACATAAAGGACGCGTTAAATTAAAATGGTGGCTATAGAACACTAGTTTTCAATCCGTCAAGAGCTTTAGCTCTTAATCAGTGATAATAACATAAATATAGCTTACAACCCGAACGGGTAGTAAGAAGCGGGGTTAAATGAAAAAATCAACTTTTTTTTTGTTTATTTCTTATTTATTTGAGGTATTTAACGTGCACTTTCTGAACTGACTGACGAGAATTTTCCATGAGTGAGAGCGAAAAAGCCTACCAATTTTGTCATACCGTCCAGGGTTATTTTACATTCCACACTCGACACGGGATCGACGGCTTCCCCTCCAAAGAAAGCTGTGCTACGGATTTTAATCGTTCAAGAATACCCGTCAACCCCAGCTGGATTTGAACCAACGAACATCGGGTCCTGAGGCGAGCACTTTTCCCCAAGACCATTGAGGTCAATTATAATGTTTGTTATTATATTTAGCAGTTTTTTTATCTGTTTTAATCTATTATTATTATTATTATTATTATTAGCACCGCGTCTTACTACCCGTTCGGGTTATACGCACTTACGCTAATGTGTAATGGTAGGGTGATTGTGAGATGAAATGGAGGACCTACAGTTTAACGTGGAATCCGAACCACGGTGGAGGCCTGGCATTCCTCACATTCACAAGTTGTGATTAATACACATCTTGTCAGAGGTGAAGGAAGGGTTTGGCTGTTTTAATCTAGTTTTAACATTAGATACGTATTATGAAACTAATCCCGTTCAAATAACCTCTGTATGCCTGTGCATTTGCACAGTCCAAGTCCGAAAAGAAGGTACTTATTGAACAGTTACAAAAGTTACTGAAACAATTTCATACATTAATAACTACGTAAAGACATGTGATCCGTATCTGTCACTTTTCATAAGCAATTCCGATAAAATATTGCTACCATTAAAGTAAAATTTTATCAATGTTGGCCTAAAAAAAAGTTTGATTTTTCTAAAAGCTATTCACTACATAAGTCCTATTCCACGATAATATTAACAATTTTGATATAAATTTTTAAATTTGTTTTATAAAATATAGGCCTATATATTTTAGATGGATATTTACATAAACGCAAAAAAAAAATGGTACGGCACACCACACAGACTTTCTCTCTCTTTCTATAAACTCGTAAGATTTCTGAACGGAATAATGTACATTGTATTATCACCACTCCACATAAGAACACGCATAAAATAATATACAATGATATATAATCAATGAGAAAAGAGGCGCATCTTTGTCCACCTAAGAGCATTTCAAACAGTTTAATGTCTTCCACAAGGGTCAACACTTCATATTAAAATTTCGATTTCTGGTTAAAATTTTAACATTTTATAAGGTGTTGCAGATCTTCAAGTCATCGCATTGATATTTAATTATTCATTTATACATTTTGACCAATAAAAAATGTAAATATTGACTATTGAGTCTAAAATGGAGATAGATCATTACTATGCAAACATTTCTCCTAAGAGATTTAAGGAAAAATAACATACTTTTTTAGATACTTATATTTAATTACTCTATGGCATTGGAGAATTATTGCGTTAAGACTTAAGTAGTATATGTTTACAACTAAAGCTCACAAAATTGTATTAATATATTTGCAAATATCTCAGAAACTGCTGCTTTTATAAAAAATATGTCAAATAAAAGTTTTTTATTTCTGATAGTCCTACAATTTTGCAATGATAAGTTGTTTAGTTTCTCCAATAGTTGTGGAGATACGGAAATTAACGCTTCTGTAAAGTACCCTAAAAATCATTTTCATAAGAAAATGAAAATAGCCAGTTTATTTATAATCTTAATCAACGCCTAGATACGAATTTTAATAAAATCGTTTGAGTAGATTTTGAGAAAACCAAATTTTTCTCTTTTCGCCCTTCAGTAAACTACCCTTAATTTTAAGTTTTTATAGACACACAGACAGACGGCATTGCAAAGACTATTTTTTAGGGTTTGGGGGGTCATGAGACGTCGACATCCATCAACATTTCAGGTTAGTTTTTTTTTACGGTCGCAATACTTAAACTTTAATGTCCAAAAAGTTAAAAAAATTCATATAATTGCGTATAGATTGAAAGTTATTGATTTTATAAAAATATGTTTCGGATAAAATATCTGTATTATAAATATATATACATATTTGTAATGCTAAGTAATTTCATATCTCAAATAATTTCGGAGCTATTATAAAAAATATTAATTGACGCATCAGACCGGAGCCCTTAAAGCGATTTTGCCGAAATATTGAGGGTAGCCATTTTGTTTGGAATATTTATTAATGTTCATAAATGAAATTTAATCAAAATCGTTGGAGCCGATTTTGAGAAAATCGTCTTTTTCTCTTTTTGCCCTTCAATAAACTACCCTTAATTTTAAGTTTTAATAGACACACAGACAGACGGCATTGCAAAGACTATTTTTTAGGGTTCGGGGGGTCAAGAGACGTCGAAATTCTTCAACATTTCAGGTTAGTTTTTTTTACGATCGCAATACTTAAGCTTTAATGTCCAAAATGCTAAAAATATATATATAATTGCGTATAGATTAAAAATTATTGATTTTATAAAAATATGTTTCGAATAAAATATTTGTATTATAAATATATATACATATTTGTAATGCTAAGTAATTTCATATCTCAAATAGTTTCGGAGCTATTATAAAAAATGTTAATTTACGCATCAGACCGGAGCCCTTAAAGCGATTTTGCCGAAATATTGAGAGTAGCCATTTTGTTTGAAATATTTATTAATGTTCATAAATGAAATTTAATCAAAATCGTTAGAGTCGATTTTGAGAAAATCGACTTTTTGTCTTTTTGGCTTTCAGTAAACTACCCTTAATTTTAAGTTTTAATAGACACACAGACAGACGGCATTGCAAAGACTATTTTTTAGGGTTCGGGGGGTCATGAGACGTCGAAATCCATCAACATTTCAGGTTAGTTTTTTTTACGATCGCAATACTCAAGCTTTAATGTCCAAAAAGCTAAAAATATATATATAATTGCGTATAGATTAAAAATTATTGATTTTATAAAAATATGTTTCGAATAAAATATTTGTATTATAAATATATATACATATTTGTAATGCTAAGTAATTTCATATCTCAAATAGTTTCGGAGCTATTATAAAAAATGTTAATTTACGCATCAGACCGGAGCCCTTAAAGCGATTTTGCCGAAATATTGAGAGTAGCCATTTTGTTTGGAATATTTATTAATGTTCATAAATGAAATTTAATCAAAATCGTTAGAGCCGATTTTGAGAAAATCGACTTTTTCTGTTTTTTCCCTTCAGTAAACTACCCTTAATTTTAGGGGTAGATGTCCAATTCCAAAAACCCCTCGGGGCAACCCTATGAAAACCCAAGATATCAAGTTTCAGCTCAATCGGTAAAATAGTTTAGGCTCTAGTTGGAGGTACAGACAGACAGACAGACAGACAGACAGACGGAAATTCAAAAACCACTTTTTCGGATTCAGGAAGTCATGAAACGTCAAAATTCATCAAAATCTCGACTTCGATTTTTTTGACGATCACCATACTTTCTCTACCTATAAGATAGAGAGAAAGTAAAAAATCAAAACTTATTGTACACACTTTAAATGAAGAAACCAAAACACACAAAATCAATTTGTTTTAAATTCATTTCAATGATTTTTATTAAATTTCACTCATTTGTGCAGATGTAATGAATGATATTTATGATTATATTTAAATGAGGTATTATTAAATAGATCTACTACGTTTTGTTTCTACTTTAATACAAGCCCGTATAAATGCAAAATTAAGTGTGATTGACCTAAAACAACAATATTAATTTTTATTATTTTTCACTTATATTAAACTAACATAGCTTATAGTTTAAAAGCACTATAATACAACAAAATTGTATCTAAATATTTAATCTCTTAAAATAAGAAATATTATTTAAGTGAATAAGCAATTTTAGTGGGGGGTTTATCTTAAATTGTTTATTTAAAAATATTTTCCTTGTATTTCTGTGAATATGTATAGGCCTATTAAACTCACAAATAAAAATAAGTAGTTTCACTGATAAAATACATTTTGTGCTATTCATTTAGCGCTGTATTTAGATTATTTATGTAAGCAAACTAACATCAAATTTTGAACTCACTTGATTTATATGAATCCAAGGTGTAGGGCATAAGGGTAGGAAAGTAATATGAAATATTTCATATTGATAAAAGCCAAACTGGACAAGGATGATAAATTTTCATGTCTATTGATCGCCGATATACAGATACATAAATATATAAATCGTTTTTGGGAGAGTAGTATGTTTAAAAGTTGCAGTTATATGAGTGGTCCACAAAACTTACCATGTAACGACAAATGTCAATATTTCTGAAGGGTGAATGGATGCTACATGACCATCCTGAAAACCACCACAACTAACATTCTAAAGAAAAACTTCTTTTTTTTTTTTTTTGAAGCAACACGTCCAATAGGGGAGAAAAATAAGACAAGTTTAGAGAATATATTTAGGACTAAACACATAATTTTTTTTCATCTCTCCTTTGCTTTAACCCCTCCCCCATATCATAAAGTTCATGTCATGTAAAAATGTAGATCTCATGAATGTTGCAAAAGTTTCACCATCGATGACTTTTTCGAATTCTTGTCGATATATCACGGTCTCATTGATACATATACGTCTTCCTGTCGAGAGAAACATTTTCAAAATTTATATATATATATATAGCCTATTTTTTATTTATTTTTCGAAGTAAAACTTTTTTCCCCCATCTTGCTTGTGGTGGCGATTTATTCTGTATTTTATTAGCTCTGGTTGCTGAAAGGAATGTGAACTACGACATGTCTTGCGTTGTTGGCTCACCGCACGCAAAGATCCATGTCGGGCAGACAAGGAAGCTCTACATTCTACATTATCTAGAGCTTGCTTGTCCTAAGGTGAAAGAGCAGGGAACAGATATTCAACAACTGTTGATATCACCGTGTCAAGGAAATTAAAGTCTCTGTTTATACTGGAGAAATATTTCATTTATTTAAGTCAAAAAAAGTTTTGCTATAAAACTGGCAAAAACACTGACCTTTTCTCGCATCCTCTACACTTCCACCTTAGGTCAAACACCCACTGCGATATTTTCGTGAGTTGTATTTAGAGGAAGTGTACCCGCATTGGCATTGGGGGATAGTGGGAAACTATTTAGGATAAACCACCCTTGGTAAACCCGACCGGTATTCTAACCCCGATCCCCCGCTATCGTCAATCCAGTATTACGAAAGAAATGCCTTAGAACACGCGACCAACGAAGCGAGTCACTTTTTTTTTAATAGTCGCCATAACGGTTTCAGTGGTCAAATGATCTAAGGTGTCACTCTCGCAGTAGACTGGACTACCGATTATTGTCAGATCGGGCTTAAAAATTCGGTCGGGTGTAATGAGGGTGGGTTTTCCTAAATTGTTTTCCACTCTACTTCCATGCAAATGTGGATACACTTACTAAAAATTAAAAACCTTATATATTACTAACAAATTAGAGAAATTAGTTCATTTGCATATAATCTGAATGAGTGGTGGGAGGCGGGAAAAAAGGAAAACAATAATGTTTCTGATAGCTGATCCTATACACGATAACTAATAATAATAATATATTATTATTATATATTAATAACTATACTATATAATAATTTATTATTATTATTATTGATGGAAACGTTTTCCTTCTGAGACATAGAACTTTATCACAAGTAAAATAAAATCAAGAACCCGATTACAGATCAACACCTTTCGGTTGGGTTTTAATAAATTCATATTGTTTGGTGCTTTTCCTGTCGTAAAACAAAAGCTTTATTATTATTATTATTATTATTATTATTATTATTATTATTATTAATAGTGCTTTCACATCTTAAAAGCATTCATTAATATCCCTTCCGCTTTGGTTGAATGTCTTATAGATAAAAGTTTTTTGGTTTTTTTAGCGCCGTGTCTTACTATCTGTTCGGGCTATGAGCCTATTTACTATGCTGGTTTTAGGGATGAAGAAGGCTATATTTATAGGAGGAAGTGTACCAGTATTTGGGTGGAGGGAGAGTGGAAAACCATTTTGGAAAAAAACTCAGTGCACCCGAACGGGATCGAACCTTATTCTCCTCGCCTTTGGCAGTCTAGTCCAACACTATACTAAAGCGTTAGACCGCGTGGCCACCGAAGCGGATGATAACAGTTTTTATCGTAGGTAAAGTGTTTCTATAGAACGATGTATTTAAAGTGTACACTAAAACTTAAACATAAATAACGCTTTAATAATACATAATTTTTTCAGTATCAAATAAAATGTATTAATTTAAATTTAATCACTGGCCAAAAAATGACTTTTTACGTTAACCTATTTTACATTCAATATATAATATATGTTCTCACAGTTAGGAAATAAAACACATAGTTTCTTAATATCATAGGTTTATAGCATCTGTTTTTACTGAAGTGGATGTTATCAACTTTTAGTCAGATTCTAATCTAATATGCGCTTTTAAATAAAGTCTTATTTAGATAGAAAATATATATTTTTTTCGATTATAAAAGTTACTAAAACCATTTTCATATATTCATATATCAATTCCTGTAATTTTATCATGTCGCTTTTGATGCATAGAATTAATACCTATAAGAAACCTTTATTAATATAATAAAATGTTTTAAATATTGGCATCCAAAAACAAAAAATTGTATTTTCTAAAAAATCCTTCCTACCAAAATATTAATACAGGATGTTTCTAAACTCTTTGCCCAAAATTAAACAAGAACATCTGTGGGCAGAAAGAAACAGAAAATCCTAGTATAAAAAAGTTCGGAAAAGTCATCTTGCATCACTAAAATATGTAAGTTGAAGTTAATCGCAACAACTCGGGGAGTACGCAAATATAAGTACGTATGTGTACAGCAAGTTGCATATCATAAGGCGGTGACATCGCAGCAGGTGTTCAAAACTCCCACCTGGGAGGTAATCAAACCCCGACCTATAAATGAGCAGTAAACTAGACCAGTGGTATTCAACCTGGGGTGCAAGAAGACATATCAGGAGGTAGGTAAAATTCAAATATATATATATATATATATATATATATATATATATTTCTAATTTAAAACTTATTACTCGGTACATTATTTTAGATGTAATTTATTTTACAATATATTATAGAACATGAATAACTTGTATGATGCACCAACTACTTTGGGGGTACATAGTTGAAGATAAATTATATCTTGGGCACGTGAATAAAAAAAAGGTTGAATACCATTCAACTAGACTACAATCTAAAGAGACCCGACATCTCGTCACCGTGACCACCAACGCGGGTTATATAATGTATCATCGCTCTATGAAAGTTCCTTTTATAGCCGGTCATGCGTAATGACCATGTGGTTAACATGGACATCATAATTGCCGACCGAATTGGGTCCGCTCTAAATTGTAATATTAATAATATTATTATTATTTTCTACCGTATCTGCGTGTCTCATGCACCTGTGACGTTCTCTTGTGCCCTTATCGCGCGGACCGTAAGTCGGGGGGTGAAGGGAGGGAGATATTGAAGGGTAGGAGTGTGTGTGTGTTAGCAGTAACTCACTTATAAACAGCTAACCTCCTACCCCAACCCCCCCAACTAACTCATTACTCTGTATTACCAGGTATCGCACCAAATATTCCAGTGACCAGTTAAAAATCCTGGGCTTCAAAACCACAAAATTATGAGCTTGGGGGGTTTAATTATACCAAATACGATGTGTTGTACTTTATAATGGTATTTATAAACACACCCAACGGTACAACAAGGCTTGCACAATAGAAATTACCCCCACCCCTTACCCCTCATCTCCCCAACCCCTTACTCTCCGCGGAGATGTATCGTACGTGTAAATTTTCAATTCATGTGAGGGTTTTATTGGGAGGTTGTTGGGTGGGGAAATTAACATGTTCGCTGTCTGAATTTAAAAAAAAAAGAAAAAGGACAAGTAAATAAATCGATACATATAATAGATTTCTTTCTGGACCACAGTTTGACTTCCCCCCCTTTACCCTCTCTCTCTCTCTCTCTCTCTCACACACACACACATACACACACACATACACACACACACATACACACACACATACACACACACACACACACCTCCCAACCGCTATTAAAATATATTGATGAAACCAGTTTTTAGTAAACTACTTACTCTACTAACTTTAGAACATGTTAATGTTTTCCACCACCCACAATGAACGAGATTATGTTTAGTTGTGAGCTGTCTGGCTTTAGACTGATTAGAAGTATAGTCTTTTATTAAATATATAATTTCAATTTGTAAACAAGCACTCATGATGCAACGCTTTAATTTAAATATATGTTTAGTATTTTACGTAGGGCTACTTAATTTATCATTGCTGGATTATATTTTTTTAATTTTATAATATCTATAGCTAATCTAATACAACATATTTAATTCTAAATGTATTAAATCAGTAGGTGACACATTACTGGGCTTAGTTTTGAATTATTTTAAAAAACTGCACAATACGTCTAACTACCCGTCCGGGGTACTATCAACATTTAATAACATCAATGAGAAAGTGTATATAATATATATAAGTTAAAGAAAAATATACCTGCATTTCCTAGAGAGAAAGTGGGAAACCATTTAGGAAAATAAATGGTACGGCGCACCGCACAGACTTTCTCTCTCTTTCTATAAACTCGTAAGATTTCTGAACGGAATAATGTACATTGTATCATCACCACTCCACATAAGAACACGCATAAAATAATATACAATGATATAGAATCAATGAGAAAAGAGGCGCATCTTTGTCCACCTAAGAGCATTTCAAACAGTTTAATGTATTCCACAAGGGTCAACACTTCGTAATAAAATTTCGATTTCTGGTTAAAATTTTAACATTTTATAAAGTGTTGCACATCTTCAAGTCATCGCATTGATATTTAATTATTCATTTATACATTTTGACCAATAAAATATGTAAATATTGACTATTGAGTCTAAAATGGAGATATATTATTGTTGTACAAACATTTATCCAAAGAGGTTTAAGGAAAAATAACATAAACTTTTTGAGAGACTTACTTATATCTAATTACTCTATGGCAATGGAGAATTATTGCGTTAAAACTTAAGTAGTATCTCTTTACAACTAAAGCTCATAAAATTGCAAATATCTCAGAAACTGTTGCTTTTATAAAAATATATGTCAAATAAAAGTTTTTTATTTCTAATATTCCTAAAATTTTGCAATGATAAGTTGTTTAGTTTCTCAAATAGTTGTGGGGATACGGAAATTAACGCTTCTGTAAAGTACCCTAAAAATCATTTTCATAGGAAAATAAAAATAGCCAGTTTATTTATAATCTTAATCAACGCCTAGATACGAATTTTAATCAAAATCGTTTGAGCAGATTTTGAGAAAACCTATTTTTTCTTTTTTCGCCCTTTATAAAACTACTCTTAATTTTAAGTTTTAACAGACACACAGACAGACGGCATTGCAAAGACTACTTTTTAAGGTTCGGGGGGTCATGAGACGTCGACATCCATCAACATTTCAGGTTAGTTTTTTTTACGGTCGCAATACTTAAACTTTAATGTCCAAAAAGTTAAAAAATATATATAATTGCGTATAGATTGAAAGTTATTGATTTTATAAAAATATGTTTCGAATAAAATATTTGTATTATAAATATATATACATATTTGTAATGCTAAGTAATTTAATATCTCAAATAGTTTCGGAGCTATTATAAAAAATGTTAATTTACGCATCAGACCGGAGCCCTTAAAGCCATTTTGCCGAAATATTGAGAGTAGCCATTTTGTTTGTAATATTTATTAATGTTTATAAATGAAATTTAATCAAAATCGTTAAAGCCGATTTTGAGAAAATCGATTTTTTTCTCTTTTTTCCCTTCAGTAAACTACCCTTAATTGTAGGGGTAGATATCCAATTCCAAAAACTCCTCGGGGCAACCCTATGAAAACCCTAGATATCAAGTTTTAGCTCAATCGGTAAAATAGTTTAGGCTCTAGTTGGAGGTACAGACAGACAGACGGAAATTCAAAAACCACTTTTTCGGATTCAGGGAGTCATGAAACGTCAATATTCATCAAAATCTCGAGTTCGATTTTTTTGACGATCACCATACTTTCTCTACCTGTAAGATAGAGAGAAAGTAAAAATATCTTTAGTCCACCCTGTCTGTATTCAAACTCCCTGTCAACGTTAATCCAGACTAGACTAGCTTAATCCACATGCCAACCAAAGTGAAAAAATATTATATTAAAATCAAAACCATATATATTAATAAAAGTCTAGTGGTATTTGTATGTATAATATACGTCTATCTGTCCAGAGAATTTTTATTACTTATCAATGATGTAGAAAGTTGAGATTTGGTGAAATTGTAGATGGACCATTCAAGAGGTGAACAGATTATTTTTTTTAAGCATCGTGTTTTATAGCCGTTCAGGTTATACGCTTCTGTACTAATTACGTTAATGTGTTAGTGTGTGAGGAAGGTTGAATTGTAGATGGAGTGTACCCGAATTTTCGTGGAGGGAGAGTGTAAAACTATTAAGAAAAACAGCCCTCATTACACCTTACCGGGACTCGAACCCCGATTTCCCTGCTATCGGCAATCAAGTCTACTGTGAGAAGTACGCCTTAAATCATGCGACAACCGGAGCGGGTTACACCAAAAATTGACTTGGCCGTTGTAGACCCTGACATCCCTTTTATTTTGAGATGAAGTAATGTCACACTTACGAGTAAATTAGCGTTCTCAATGATTATTAATTAATTAGTCGCCAGGTTAAACCTTGGATAGGGTTGGTATTTATCTTCCCAAGCCAGTTTTCAGCCTTGGCCAATTGTACGCGACTTTTTCCAGGGGGCGAAGCTCAACAGACGTAAGGGTTGAAGTTGTTAAAGGATCAAATCAGGGGACTTTACTACCGAAAAACCCTACAGTATTCATAAAAACATAGTACCTATATAAATAAATTTTGTAATTTATTAAATAAAAACAAAATTAATTTAGTTAATCATACTTTTATAATTACTTAAAATAACTAAGCGACAGAAATATGCATTTATAACAAGATAGCTCAACCTAACAAAACTTAACCTTTCATGCATCTACAAATTCAAGATTCTATTTGGTTAGGCTGGGTAATATTGACTTCACTCTGTCATAGACAGGCTTAAAAACTACTATATAGAATAGATCTCAATAGTAGCACCCAGTAGTGAGAATATAAATAAAGAAGACAGAATAATCGATCCATATAATAGCTGAAATCAAACTCCGTTAATGGCTCTTAGGAAGTAACTCTCCGTTTACCCTGTGAGTGAGGCCGCACACTTGTTTAGTCTTGGCAGGCTGCAAATGCCAGTCTGGCATCTCACACGATAGATGGATGCTAGAGCAAGGTAACGTATAGTACTGCTGTACACATGTATCGCAAATGCTAGTCACGCTTGTTTCGCACGAGATTCCTGCGAGACAAGACCTCAAGCTTTTGAGCTATTTCCAGATAAGAGATGCTCATGCACGCTACTGCTCATGCTTCCCTTGAGGAGGACATGTTCACGATTGTCATATGACAGGTGAGTGTGCGATGGGCGCTCCAACTCACAATATTGCCATCTGGAATCTGCTATAAGCGATCTTTCACAAATGATAAGACAAGTGTGCGTCCCACCTAAGGTATTGAGCTCATATTGCATTATTCCACTATGTCGTAACTTATAAGGGAGGGTCATAGTGTAATCAGTCAAACTAAGATTGCCACCTTTCTGGGTAAACGGAGTGTACTAGTTGAAATATCCTAACAGGGCTTGAAACAGCAAAAGAGAATGTGAATTACATTTGGTTCAAAGACTAGTTTAAATAGGAAGTCTAAGGTACCACTAACCCAAGTGAGCTCACCTCAGCTGTGAGATTTTAAAAGTTGCCGAGAGTTTATTTTTTTAGTAGAGTTCGATTTAAATATCCTTTGGGTCAAATTATTCTTAGTATTAACATGGTGCGGTTGCCGAAGGATGCGTGAGTGATACAAATTATTATTATTATTATTTAGCACCGCGTCTTACTACCCGTTCGGGTTATACGCTTAAGTACTAATTACGCTAATGGATTAGGAGTTGGGAAGGTTGAATTTAGAGGAAGTGAACCCGCATTTGCGTGGAGGGAGAGTGGAAAACCATTTAGGAAAAACCACCCCCAGTTCACCCGACCGAGATTCGAACCTCGATCTCCCCGTCCTCGGCAGTCGGGCTCAACACGACTAGCGCGTTTGCCAACTACGCCACAGAGGCGGGTAGTGATACAAAGTTCACTATAGTTTAAGTAAAATACATTAATGACCTTTTTTAAAAAATCATCCTGATCTTTGAAGCAGTGGCCTTCATACAAAAATACAAATATTTACTTGGTGGGAAATCAAATCTGGTCCAACTAATTTGGAGTTTAGTAGGTGTAGTGTTTAAAACTTGAAGCGATTCTTTTGGATAATGGTTCCCAGAGGCGCCTAAGACGTTTGGTATAGTCTGGGTTCGTCCTAACTGAAATACAATGGTCGTTTGGATCAGGTTGGTCGTTGAACGTTTGGCGCAGTCTTGGATCATCCTGACTGAAATACAAGGGTCGTTTGGATCAGGTTGGTCGTAGAACGTTTGGCGCAGTCTGGGATCGTCCTGGCTGAAATACAAGTGTTGTTTGTATCAGGTTGGTCGTAGAACGTTTGGCGCAGTCTGGGATCGTCCTGGCTGAAATACAAGTGTTGTTTGTATCAGGTTGGTCATATAACGTTTGGCGCAGTCTGGGATCGTCCTGGCTGAAATACAAGGGTCGTTTGGATCAGGTTGGTCGTAGAACGTTTGGCGCAGTCTGGGATCATCCGAGCTGAAATACAAGGGTCGTTTGGATCAGGTTGGTCATATAGCTTTTGGCGCAGTCTGGGATCATCCTAGCTGAATACAAGAGTAATATGTATTAGGTAAGAGCTTAAGAGTTGAAAGCTATGATCACAAAATTGACGATTGATGCGTAAACGAGGCAGCTAGTGTTTAAAAAAACCACGTATAATTGGGCACGTGGACTAAGGCGTAACCCTCGTCTGGTTTCCCGGTGATGGGAAGTTTGGGGTTCGAACCTCGGTTGGGTGTGTTGAGGATTTTTTCCTAAACAATTTTCCGCTCTTCCCCTCGATGCAAATGAGGATGATTTTCATCTAGTCTATACTTTTTAATACCTAGCGCATAAGTGTAATTAATATCCTAACATACTACAGTCATGACGTACAATGCATACGTGAAACTATGGAGTCCAAGAGTATTTAACCCGAACGGATAGTAATGTGCAGTGCTAAAAAAATAGTCCAATATTTCTAGAAATAATCTTTAAAATAAATATATTATTTGCGGTCAACATTTATTACATTTTACTTTATTGTTATTATTATTATTATTATTATTATTATTATTATTTTACAGGTATTGCTAGTATATATCAAAACTGATAGTTGCAAATCATATGACTTGACGTATGCGCGAAAATGAATCTAGTAATTTTTATGTCAGTTAAGACCTTTCGTATTAAAATTGGACTGTAAATACTATTTATTCTCTTCTAAACGAGTGTGTTCACACTAAGCGATCGCTAGAACTCAACATGGCTATACTCCCTCAGGGGACCCAAGTAACAGAACAGGCGGACATTGAAGACAGAAGATTGGGTTCGAGCCCAACAAGGTTGACAAATGTCCAGTGGAGTTTGTCGTGAAGACGTCAAGGTTCTGGAAGGGGGGGGGGGGGTTAAAGGGGGAGGAGAGGGTCGCTCACACGCGCGCGGAGCTACAAGAAGAATCGGGTTACATCCCTTCGAGCTGTCGAGTCGAGTAGATGAGTTAGCCAATCAGGTTGCTCGTTTCAATCAATGTCAAGTGGCGTCACGCGAGGTTGGGGGAGGGGGGTATCCAACCCTTGCTACGCTTTCCTGTCACCCGCTCGCAGTGAGACGATCGGTTCCCTTGGGGCCTCGGCCGGGGTAAAGAACGTTTAAACGTGATCCAGGAAACCACCAATCACCGTTGAAAGTTCTTGGTTCGAATCCCAGTGACAAAAAAATTGTGTGAAAATAGATAAGGTATGAGTGACTAGTTGGTTTTACCTTCTCTGCATCTTACTACCCATCGGGTCAATGCGAATATATAGCCTACAATAATAGAGAATGCAAGAGGAGGTTGAAGTTTTAGAGAAAATGTATCCACATTTGCTTGAAAGAAGATGGGGAAAATAACTTAGGAACAACATCTTGGGACACTCGACCGTGATTCAAACCTGACATCCCCCGTTGTCAAAAAACCAAACCAAACAACAATGACGCCCAAATATAAGTGCCCTATTATGGGGGTAAGGATATAATCAATTTAGTTCCAACTCTACAGTAGAGTTTTTAAAATATAGACTATATTATTTAGATGAAACAAACTTTTTAACAATCCAACATTCAATCGTGGAGGTATTTTTTTACTCTCCCTCTGTGCAAATGCGGCTGCATTTTATTTATATACCTGCCTCATCCTTACCGAATTAGTGTAATTCATAACCTGACAGGTAAGCGAGTCGTGAATCTACAGTCCAATTTTTATAGGACGGGCCTTTTAGAAAATACAAACCTATTCGTTTTTTGGTCAAATTTGATAAAATTTTACTATTTTATTGGTGTTATTTATAGTTAATGATAATATCCATCAAAAATGACATCTGCAGATCACATGAATTTACGTATGAATACGTGTAAGTATATTTATTTAGTAACTTTTATAGCATGTATAGTATATTTTAATGAAAATTGAACTGTAAAGTTTCATCCACAAAAATTTGCTGTTTCGCAGCATTCTTTTTAGCACTTCGTCTTACTACCCGTCCGGCTATACGAATTGTTTCAAAGTTATGTCTAAAAGTGACATACTTTGTGATACTTGAGTGTGTTGGACAAGCGCTGATAAAAATAACTTTACTTTGATTTAACTTTAATAAGACTGAATTGACTCTCATCGGGTTTCCAAAACCTTCAACTTAATTTGTTACATCTTTCACATTCAAGTAATAGAAAAAAAAGTTAGCATGTCAGGCTTGTCAACATGACGAAACATAACCAGATCCGTGCTCATGGTGATGGCAGGGAAACTTGCGCGCGCAGCTCATCAACAGTATCTTCTTCCCGCGTGTATGTCACGTGATGGGACAGTGGTGCGCTCTGTCGCACGGCAGACGAGTGACATGTGTGACAACTTTTGCCCCCCCCCCCTCCCTCTTTTCCTTTCCCTACTCTTCTTCACCCCATCGTACCCTAGTTTTTTGGGGAATTTTTTTTTGGCCCGTCAACTAGGGGTTTAACTCGTCGGGAGACACAGATCTGTGAATAAAACTTGCACTGACACATTTTGTAACTTTTTTTTTAAAACTCGTTCACAAGGTTTTTGATGCCACGAGCAGATGAAAGGTAGGATCAGATTTCCTAATAAAAGGATAAAGCAGCTGTCTCTAAGGAAGTCAAGACGAATCCGTCTGGTTTTTTTTTACGTGACACAAAATCTATTTACAGTCCATGAGACGATTTTATTTTAAAATTTATTTTATAACTTAATATTCATCGATGAAGTTAAAATACCTTTGTTGAAGTACTGTACTGTTCATCACGTGTGATTAATTATCTCCCGCATATGTGTGCGTCTCATATTATATATATGCGTGTCAGGGCTACGACACTTATAGCCCAGGGGTGGAAAATTTAGCTAGTACTGATGTATCGTAGCCCAGGGCACGCCCGAATGTACTGATCGTACATCCTTTCCGTGGAGGCTCTTTCCATGTCCTGATGATATGAGGTGAAGGTGATAGTGAGTGTGAAGTTTTGGAACCAGTGGAAACAATTAAACCTAACTGAAGCCTAATCAACCAAACCCTAGTGACCGTTGGGGTAGTCACCCTTTAGGGAAATATACTCATGGTACCAGCCGGGAATCAAACCTGGGAACCTTAGGTTTGTAGGCAGGTTCACTGACCACTACACCACGGGGCGGCTATATAAATAAAATGAGATGTATCCTACCCGTACCGGTGGTCACGTGATCTAAATATTTCAACTCATTTGTCTAATTTGACGATAACAGGTTACTGAAGATATTTCTTTCCCTAAATGATTTGCAACTCTCCCTGCACACAAATGCGGGTTCATTTACTCTTAATTTTACATTTCTCTTTCTTACACCATTAGCGTTTGTTACGGATTTTTATGATCGGTAAAAAATACGTCGGTCCCAACCTGGTTTGAACACAGGAATATCGGGCCCTGAGGCGAGCATTTTACCCCAAGACTACCTAGGTTAACTCATTTTATTTCCTACAGCATCTCACTACATGTTATGATTTTATATATATATATATGAGGAAATGTAACGGAATTTGTGGGAAAAAGAAGTGGGAAACCATTTAGGAAGAAACTTAGAACACCCAGCGGGACACGAATCCCTACCTCACTGGAAATATTAAACCAAACTAGACGAACCTGACGTTTTTTTAACATGTCCACCAATACAGGTAGACCATAATAATAATAATAATTAATAAAATATACATATGCTTAGCTCGGCGTGTTAGCTAAAAAGTAAAAAATCATCTTTCTTATTCACACAAATATCTGTTAAAATTATTATCCTAATTTACCTTCTTTATCCAAATCCACTAGCCTAATTAAATGCTAATAGTCCAAGATGGGTAGTAAGACTCAGCGAGAAATGAAAAGTTAATACCTGAGTCAACAAAGTGACGCACAAGTTAGCTCTAATGCCTATTTATAGCGGGTTTCGAATTCGATTCCTGGTGAAATCAACTGTTTTTTTCCCTTTGAAATCCTTTTTAAATCGGGCGTGTTATTATTAAGCTAGACTAAATCCCTTACTGTCAGAGCATTTACAAATATGCTAAGCAAAAATAATGCTAAGTTATAATATATTTTAAGACTCCATTGCAAACCTGTGGCACCCATTACCCTAGCGACTTTTTTTTATATTGGCGGCTATGCTGTCCTAGGTAAAGTTTGTTTCACATTCTTGAGCTGATTTAATCCCAAGTTTAAAAAGGTTAGTCTATTGTTAAAATTATTATAATATTTCGAGAGCATTATTCATTCCCGTCTTACCTGTTATAAGTTACTCACTAAAAAAAACTATATTTTTGCAAGCTATTGTTTTCTAAGTTAAGTAGCTATTAAAATATAATATTCCTAGTCACCTCCCTCGTTCTCCCGGCTAAATGGCCGACCCTCCCCCAGCGCACTATTCATACTCTCCACCCCCCCTTCCTGACCGTAGGAATGGGTGTTATTCCCACCTGCCGCACACACCGTTCATCATGCATAACTAACCAGCCTGCCCCCTTCCCAAACCTTTCGCATGTTCCGCTAAGATATACGGCGGGCGCACAGGGACCTCTTGCAAATAGGGATATAATGACCATACCTTACATGGTAGTCACCCTTCCAGGGGGAGTGAGGCCAGATCCTCGGGAGATGAGAGGTATGACAAACTTTAGAGGCTTATCTGACTTTTTCCCCGTGATTGAGAGGTCGGGTGACTTACTATACTATAGGAAGAGGTAGCTCTAGTTTGACCACAGGGGAGGGTAAGAAATATATTCATCTAGTGGATCGTTGCAGAGATGGCTGCAGTTTATCGTGCTAAATTGTATTCAAAACTTTTTATTGGGAAAGGTTCTTTGGAATGTGTGAGGCCTCAATAGAATTTCTAGTGAAAGGTTTACTCATAAAAATCCATCAACTTCCCATAGATTTTTGAGCTTTAGGTGTTTAATTTTAAGAAAAACCGCTATTTTTCTCTTTCACAACACGATGATAACTTTAAAACTCCCAACTCTCTAATCTATTTGTTGCACCATAACACTTAAGGAAGGGGTGAGCTGTTATTAATTTTAAGCAAAGAGAAATATTTTATTTACCGATGTACAATCGCATTTCAGGGTCTCCATGGATATGTAAGCAAATGATTGTACAGATGAGCCACTGCACGTACAGCAGAAAAAAAAATTAAAATTGTTTAAGAAAATCGGGTTTTAGTTAAAAGCTATTATTATTACCAACATCCTGGATACCTAACCTTTGTAATGTGTGGTTGTTTGTCAAAATAGGTTCAGCCGTTTTCTTGTAATTTCAAATTACCGGAAATGAGCTTATCAAATTATATACAAAATGTTTGAATATAGTTTCTTCAAACATAATATGTGCTTCTTTTATTGCGTATCGTTTTATTATACGTCCACGCTATCCGCATATTTACACTATTGGGTTAAGAATGCAGGAGGGAAAATTTAGAGAAATGTAAGAAGAGTAGGAAACCATTTAGGATAAAATACTCCCACAACTCCTAGCCATGATTCAAACCTCGGTATTCCAGTCTATTGCAAAACTGACATCTTAGAACAATCAACCAACGATACGGCTAAACAACTAAAGAAATATTAATTATATTAATTATTAGTTATAACAGCTTTAAGGTTTATTTTATATCAAAATGATTTAATAGTATTTTATTATTTCATTAAATATTTTTTAAATTGAAAAAATTACAAATGATCAAAGGAATTGAGCCCGAGACTTTTGGCTTGGTTTGTCAATGCTCTCTTACCACTGAGCTATCAAGGAGTCGTCCCGTTCTCGGGATCGTTTTTCATTCCTATCTTAAAGGCAGAATCCCTGATAGACACTCAGACATTTGTGTGTGTTTTTTTTTTTTGCAACTCTAAGGGCCAGTTTCATAGTCAGATTTAGTACGTCTAAAGTGTGAGTCGATACTAAATACAGGACGACACCTACCTAGACAAAAATGGAATGGGCCAGTTTTGCATATGAAACTGGCCCATTCCATTCAATTTCAGGTAGGTGACGTCTTGTATTTAGTATAGCGCCGCACTTGAGGCGTACTAAATCTGACTATGAAACTGGCCCTAAAACTTAAGACTTTTTTTTAGACTTAAACTTTTTTTTTGTACATCGGGAACCCTGTTTTCACAAAATATTGAAACATACTGTATCTCTTATTTCCAAAACCAATTAACTTTAACAGACTAATAAGCCTTCAAATATTTGAATATTTCACTTCATATAATACTTTTTTTTGGTCTACTTTCTTGAGCAACTCATCAAAAAGTATATTAAAAGATGTTGCTGTTGAAGTTAAAGCGGGTGAGGGTGTTAGGACGATGAGAAAGCCCTCAATCTTCGTCGATAAATGTTGGAAAAAGTCTTCTCCTAGATTGGCAACTTTCTCCGGGCGCAATTAATCAGCGCGCGCGAGATGGCGGGTCCCAACTAGTCACCGATCCATCACACGAAGTCTAGAGGAGGAGACAGATATGTTTATTTAGTGAGGAAGGCTTGATTAGCAGCCAGTGTTCCGCGAAACACCGCAAGGTGCTAGACTAGGTGGGCAGAAACCAAGTGGGGTTATAACGTTCCTGGGTGAAGCTGTATGTCAGCAGGAGAACGAACAGGGCAGGAAGAAAATATAAATGACAATATATTGCGCCTGGACAGCATTTACTTTAATGTCAAAATTAGCCTTTTCTTCTTTCCTATTCTTGTTAGACATATACAGTAGCCCCATGGCTTCTTTGGTGCTGATTGACAGCTCACAGCTGACTTCTGACGGCTTTGAAAAGCTACCAGACCAAATTATGTATCCCTACACCGAACCATATGATCTGCAAAAAACATGTGTTTAGCAGCTGTCACTTCTGACAGTCAACATTTAGGTATATACCTAACTGTTGACTGTCAGAAGTCAGCTGTGAACTGTCAGTCAGCACCAAATAAGCCATGGGGCTACTGTAATTTCACGGACCTTTTTAATCTACATCCTGCCAGGAAGATTCCTATAGGCCATTTTTGCAACCAAACCAAATAGCTAAAGTTGTAAACTATTTAAAAATAAAAGACGTCTTAAAAAAAATCAAAACAATACTTTTGTGACACTGTAAGACTAGGTATTCTTTAGAATTGTTTAGGAACTTAATGGGTTTTGTTCCAATATTATATCTTTAACACTCGCCAAATAGAATGTAAAAACAGCAACATGGGATAATCTATTATTGACTTGCCGCTACGTACAGGTAGGCAATGTCCTAAATACTAAGAACATGTTAACAGCCCGATCCCAATAGAACCGCGCGCCCCTCACTGCTCATCTCGGTTATTATCCGTGTTTGTATGAAAAAACTTTCTTGTTCGGTCTTAGCCCCTGTTTAATTCCAAAGGAATAAACTGTGCGGTGCACCACACAGACTTTGTCGCGCCTTTATCTAAACACGGACACTTTTTTTTTGCCAAATCGTTATGTATGTGACATGAAATAATAGATATTGTTGCATAAACATTCCACCAAATAGCATAAATGAAATAATATACAATTTTACAGAAACATATCGAGAAAAAAGTAGCATCTCTATTAACAAAAGATCATAGCAATCAATTTCCCATAACTCAATTTAAAAATATATTTGACAATATGTCAGAAAATATTGGTTTAATAAATATATATTTCAAATAAAGGTATTTTATTTTTCACTAGTACTACAACTTTGCAACGATAAGTTATTCAAGTATCTTAAAAAGGTGCGGATATATGATAAAAATTGAAAATTTCTGCAACTTTAAAATACCCACAAATTAATTTTAGTGAGAAAATGAGAAATGCTATTTTTGTTTGTAATGTTAAATTTGTGCTACATATGAAATTAAATCAAAATCGTTAGAGCAGATTTGAATAAAGTCGATCTTTCCTCTTTTCACCCTTAATTTTAGGGTTGAATGGATATTCCAAGAAATATTCTGAAGAACCTTATGAAAACCCTAGATACCAATTTTTAGCTTGATCAGTAAAAATAGTTTCAGTTTTAGTCCCAGGAACAGATATCTAGATGAACGACATCGCAAAAAAGGCTTTTTCCCGTCCAGGGGCGAAACGTCTACAATCATCAAAATTTCGAGTTCGATTTTTTTTTACAGTCATAATAGTCTACGTTCTCTATACAAAGGGTGCTAGAAAGAAAACTAGCCTCGCCTGTCCCCCCACCCCTTCTCTTAGCTTGTGTTACTGATTTCACAGTCTTTATTAAAATGTTCACCGTCTACATTCACGAAACGATCGTTTTTGGACATCCCCTGTACACCCGTCGGTAAAGCTACCCGTTCAACTATACTACAGAGCGGGTTGCGGAGATGTCATCATCTAGGCTCTGCAATATAATAACACGAGCGATGCATCCAACTGCCAAGCGAAACCCGATAAAATTAGACTTAACCGAGATTCGAATCAGCAAAGTTTCTTAGAAAGAGCACCAAAAAAAAAAGAGCTCAGAATTTTTAGAAGAGAACCAAGACGTTACTCCCAAAGTCTTAGTACTTGTCCGGTAATTATGAATATGACTACACTGACGGGGTAGGAAGTAGGAAGGTAGAACTGAGGAAATGTACCCAACATTTTTTGTAGGAAAATGGGGAAAACAATTTTTAAAGAAAAGCACCCAACACTTCTAGCCTGAATTAGATCCCCGGCCTCCCTAACCTGTCCGGGTATCCACTTACGAGGGATAAGTCGTTATTACTTATTTCAATACTATATTGTCATTATTTTTATTATGTATTCTGTCTTACGACAGGTCTATTCCTTTTGTCATTGAACTTAGACCACCAATGCGCCCTGTCCTCTGCCTCTTTCAGCTCCCAGAATTGTCTTATTTCCTTCAAATCATCTATTATTTGAATCCTCCTTATTCCTAAGCTCCTATTTCCTTCGATCTTTCCTTCTCAGACGTCATGAAGAAAACAGCTCCTCCTAAGGATGTGTCCACAAACAAAAAACACTCTTCTTTATGAAGTTGTCTCACGACCGACTAACCGGGATATTAGATACATGGTTAACCTGCTTCAGTGGTCAAATGGTCTACTGAGGGTAGGTTTTCCTTAATGGTTTACCACTCTAATTCCACGCAAATGCGGGTAGAATACTTCTAGAATACTTTCTTCCTCATCCTTATCCCATTAAAGTAATTTATCATACTTGCATATAACCTGAACAGTTAGTAAAACACGTTGATAAAAAGTATATCTAAGGCGTGACTATAGCAGTTGGCTGTATTGTTGAAGTGTGGGAGGTCAGGGATTAAAATCACGGTCGGACGTTACGGTTACAACAGTAAAGAATAATGAATGCTAAACCAAAGCGAAATTCCAGCTTTGCGCGAAATATTCCATCACAGATTCAAAACAAATGTAGCTTTGTTTTCTGTTAAGAGTTGATCAGTTTCATCTCCTCCCAACAACCAGGTGTATCTCACGCAACGAATACATTTGTCGTAGAATGAGCTGATTTCCTTCATGCCCCCATCAGGACTACCGGGTAAACACCAAAGAGTAATTACAGTGGGGAAGGGGGGAGGGAGAAGAGAGGAAAATCTCCCGGACCACTTGTCCAAACCTACTTTACAGTCTCACGCGGTGGACAAAGTTTTGCTAGTCCCTTCCAACAACAGTATCCAGAAGAGACCCACCATATATTCCCTACACATTAAGTACACCTAGTCTTGTGAGAGGGTGAATGGGGTTAGGGGAGAGGGAGGGAGGGGGAAGGAGCTTTGTGAACAAGCCCTAGGTCACCTGACCAATTCTCTCCTGAGGGACATACATTATTACTCCAAGGAAACTTGTAGTGTACCTCGTAATGTATTATTAGGTAGGGCGGGAAGCTTTGTTGTCTTCTGGCTGTGGACCTAATAGCTCACAGTTTCAATGTAGGGGTCAGCTGAAATAAAGGGTGGAAAGGGACACTGCCCATCCATAAGAGGAGAGCAACACATATATAAGGTGGAAGATTTAAGTAGCCCATATACGATCCATAAATACAGAAATAGTTTCAACTTACAATATAAATATGTTTATTACGACTTTTTTTTCCACGTGGAATAAGAAAAGAATTATCAATACTAGACCTAATATAAATGTTAATATTGATTGTGAATACTCCGGACGGGTAGTAAGATGCAATGCATGTAAAAAAAAAGAGTTAATAGTTTTCATTTTAAAATACAATCATTACTTAATACTGTGTGAAACCAAACTTTAATAGTTAAATATATCTTTCAAACAGAATATGTTTATTGATAAATAAGTTATACAGTATATTTTTAACACCACTTCTTACTACCTGTCCGGGCTATACGCTTATGTACTAATTAAGCTTGTATGTTAAGGATAATTGTGTTAAATTTAGAGTAAGTGTCTACATTTGCGTGGAGGGAGAGTGAAAAACCATTTAGGAAAATCTCAGTATAAGCGACCGGGATTAGAACCCCGATCTCCCTGCCATCAGCCGTCTAGTCTATTGTTAGAGTTAAGCCTGAGACCACGTGGCCACCGAAGTGGGCTATAATATTTGTTAACAATTTTTATTTACGTTAACCTCTTCTTACCACCCATCCAAAATATCCACATATTTACACTTATAAGGTAGATACGAGAAAAGTAGAGAATTTAGAGAAAATGTACTTACATTTGTGTTGAAGGGGAGTAGAAAACTATTCAGGAAAAAACACATATATACCTAACCGGTATTCAAAACCTTACCTCCCCGTTTCAGTAAACCAGACTACACCAGATGGACGCCAACTTTGACTGCGTGACCACTGGTGTGATGATAACGTAGCGGGTACTTTGCAGCAAAATTTATGACCGAGTTTATTTTATTTTTCTATAATGCTTGTTAAGTTTGATTATTACTTTTTATACCTGTACAAATTACTTGAATTTTTCTGAAGTCTATTACCTTAGCTTAGGTGACATTTCCGAAAAATGTATCATTGGTGAAATGTGGGTTTCCCCTTTCAGATTAATGAATTGACGGCCGGGACCTAGATGTTGTATATGTTCTAGAATCTAGATTAAAGGAAAATCGTGCTTATGAACATTTATGAAAAAACAACTTTTTTTTTTCAACAGAACTGATTCTATTTGTGTTTCGATTTCAAAAAATATTTTACTAAATTTCTTTATTTTCATTGAAAGATGTTTTAGCTGATGAAATTAGATGTATCAATTTTTCAAAACCAACTGCAAGTATTTGATTTATTATAATTGTCTTTATAAATTGTTATGAATGAACGTGTAAATATTTCAATACGATCGACTGAATACTTTCTAAACTATTAAATATTTACCACTAACATAAAAATTACATTTTTAATTAGCAGTTTGTTTTTATTTATTTAATTTTTGACGTACTGTGCTAAGGTTTTAAATTATTTCAAATTAATAGTTAATTAGCCATGAGACATTAGTTATTTGATTTTTGCCTTTAGGATGTCTGGTTTTTAAATATCTTGACGCACATCTCATAGTGTTAGTAGTTTTAAACATCACTTCACATAAGGCATCTTTGCGCGGATATACCCTATCTGACATGCTCGACTACAGGCGATTGTAACATTGATATCCACTAAATCTCCGAAGAGACCCCCCGAAGGGCTTCCCAGGTTCACTATCCCTAGGCTCAGAGGCCCTTTATAGTGCAACCACTGATACCCATCGGAACGGAACCTTTTCGCCGGACATGGATCGAGCGAGGTCCATGAGTGCCATTCCGGGTACTCGGGCACCCAAAAAAACCAGTACCAGCCCTTCCATGCCAACCTGCCTTCAGTTACTTGAGAGAAAAAAAACCTCCACTGGGACCGGATGTAGGGAGGAGTTGGCTCCTCTTAGTGATCGCCCAATCACGAAGAAGTCAGGAGCTCAGCCTCCGAACAGTCGTCTTCTCAAATCTTCGTTCTTAAGCCCCAGAACTTCATCTTTGTCTCCCCACATCTTGGCTGCCGCCCCCTCAGCACCATTCTTGAGACCGACTGCCCGTAGTTACCCAGCGGGGACCTCGAGGAGGTGCCCTGACCAGCTATCCCCGCTACACGGACACGCACTACCAACCGCTTAGTGTATGTTCAGGAGCCCCGCTCCTCACACACAGATTACCTTGACGGGGTCTTAGCTATGCTGGACTCCCAACGTCCGTCACATTGCCCAGGGGCCGCCCCGTGTTGGCGCCTCGACAGGATTTTTTAGAGATCTGTCAGAACAAAAGGTGGCAAAAACAGTCTAGTGCTCGTTTATATGAACGTGCGTGGGCCCAGAGCGCACCCGGCCAGCGTACGTCGGGCCGGATGAACGCCTGAGCATCGTGACCTCCAGGCGATTGTAACAGTCATTTTAACTAACTAACGTTTATCTAATTTTAAAATCAGAACGGTTACCCCTCACCTTAATTTCCAGCACTCTATGACACTACCGCCAAATAGAATTGTATGTTAAATGAGTTGATATATTATACCAAATATTAATTTATCATGATTTATTATGATAATAATCAACTAATTTAACCTTATATCAACTAATCCTTTGACGTAAAGTTTGTTTGCTAAATATCAAATATACTAACTTGTTTATTTACTTATATTTGTATAATATTTAATTATTTTTACTTGGAGCTATAAATGGTTTTTTAGATTCGTTATAAAACACTAACATAAATAATTACATTAATATTGTTTTGATAAGGAATAAACCTTTAAATTTAAGTTATAAATAATGTCCAGTTTAAAAAAAAAATTCTGCTTAAGTATTTAAAAGAGTGCAGTTAAATAAATCATGTATAAATCTGTAACACACCATGATGACACATAAATTAACAATTATATTAATAAAAAACAATAAATACGTTTAAAACATGTGGTGTGGGATATTAAAAATAAATTAACTAAATATCACATGTTTAAAACTAAATCAAACATTGGTTTGTTCCAAAAGTTGTTCTATTTAAACTTAGACATTACATTTTTGGGTTATAAACAAATTCTTCTTCTATAACCTACCTACCATGCAAATAAAAAAGCAACAACCCAACGATAAACCTACGTTCAAATACTTATTTGAGGGGGTATTAACCTGTTGCTTAAAGTATATCCATGTTATGATTCGTTAGAAAAGTCAGTGAAATCCTTGAGCTAAGGAGCCTTTGCTTGCTCTGTAATCGTCTGGTAAGATTACTCCTAAGTAATACCAAGCTAAGGTTATATCATAAAGGGTTCCAGGCCTTGGCCATCTAATTCCACAAGCGTTAACACCGCCCATCAACACCGCTTTGCAAGATGTAAGCTCTCTGACGTCACACTTGCCTCCTGCGAAAGAGGGCTTAACACAAAATTTCCCTTCTTCATTTACCTCCGCTCCTATACCTCCCCCTCACCCCCCTTTTCCTTTTCCCTACACCATACAATACAAACTTTCAGTAGTGCCAGCTTTATAAATTAATAACTTATAATGATGGTGGTGCAGCTAAAAAGAGAAGGAAACTCCTTCTCCTGGACTCTGACCGCGTTGCCAACTTTTGACAGAAGAAACTTTCCCTACAGAGAAGGCTTAGTGGTGAGTGACCTGGGGATTCGTAACGAAAGGGAAATTAAGTTTGATGTTGATGTTAAAAAAAAGATTGATCTGTTATTTATAGGATATTAGTAAGATGACATTACTTTGATCAACTTATTCTGACCACAGACGAAACACTGAGAGTCCTCATAAGGATCAGTTGGAATTAAAGGTGTATTGTATCAAAATGAAAGGACGGGGTATTTATAAACTAATGGGAGTTTTGTTAAGAGTCACAGATGATAAAAAAAAATCATAATTCAAAAATAGTAAAGGAGCAACTTCAATTTTCGATTAAATTGACCTAGAAAGAAAACCTCTTACTAAACTATTGCAAACTTAACTGTTGATTTTAAAGGTTTTTGTCCGTTTGTAAGTCATGTTCAATATGTAATTCTTACCTTTCTCTTCCTATGTATCGGGAAAACTAAGTAAACTAACCATACATATTTTCTCAGTTTTTCTTTTACATGCATTACTATTATTGGCCTATATTTGCGTGCATTTGTCAATTTTGATCACTTCGGTTATTTATACAGAGTTTTATCTATAAACTTCGAAAAAATTGATTCATGTCAGACGTAAATCTAGTAAAAACGTAAATTTTAAATTGAAAGGTTTTAAGCTAGTTTGAGACTTAAATTCATTTAAAGAGAGAGGTTATAATGAAGTAGACTGTATAGAACTAGCTTAAAATAGGGTAGGTGGCGTACTTTTGTAAGTGAGGCAATGAACATTTGAATTCCTAATACCATGGAATAAGAAAATAAGTAAAATGAAAGTTATTTACAAAACTATAAAAATAACCCAACTAGAATAAAACAGTTTCGCGTGTACTAAGTTTAGGTGCAATGTTGTACAGGCCAGTATGCAAGTATGTGTTTATTTAGGGGTTTACTGTACAAAGATCGGTACAGTTTTGTCGCTAAAGTGTACAATGGCGTGTTACGTTCATGTAGTCTACTGCGCAAGGGGTTGGTACATCTATAAACTAAATCGCGTACAATGATGTTAGCGCGTTTGACTTACTGTACAAGGGTTTGGTGTGATACACAGTAGAATAATCTCTAGATATAAGGAACAGAGAAACGCATCGGGTTACTCTAATACACAGCGGAGTGCAGCGCCCAGCGACGTATGTGTCGCTTTATAGAACTATGGGGGACACAAGGGAACTAGTTAGGACCTTTGAAGGCTTTAAAAGGAATATAAGAGACAACAATGAATATTTATTAAGACAAGACTAACAAACTTTAAATATATTCAAGATTTTACTGAGAAATACGGCACAGTTAAACTATTAAAAATTTTTATTTATTCAATTTGTTTAGTTGTGTTATTTAAGTAGTTTGGTATGTTAGTTTTGGTTGTAATTATATACATTTAAATTATTTATTTTGTGAGTATAATCTTAAACTATTATATGTGATATTCTGAAAATTGAAAAATGACACCTGGAACGGGAATCGAACCCGATTCCCGTGTCCAGGTGTCATTTTTCAATTATTAGAATATGATATCAAGAGGAGTAATTCCCTACTAACAAGCATAAATAATAGCTCCGGCTATTAATTCTTAATATTATATGTGAGTTTAATAATTGTAGTTTATTCATTAATACCTTCCTTACTACCCTAAATAAAGAAACTAAAGAGTACGCCTGTGAGGACACTAATATTAATCGATATAACTCTTGCATTTTTAATCCTCTCGCGCGAGTGGTTTGTTAGGTTTATATAAACACCTATGCAGAAATAAATTATTGCCCTTGGAAAGATTTAATGGATTCAGGATACACAAATCGGAGTAGATGCAAACAACTAATTCAATAAAATCACGAGAGTCCCTTGAACACGTGCCAAAAACTTGTTTTCGTGTCAGATACCACCTAGAAGTTTAAAAATTCTCTGTTTGATTCCAAGAGAGGCCTAAACGAATTTAGTAAATGTCTTGAGTGTTATTCACAATTTTCGTTATGATGACAGTGTTTAGAAAGCGCAGTGATTTTATTCTCGTCTTAAAACCCATACGGGCTATACACGTTTGATCATAGCGCTACTAGTGATGTAGTGACGAGGGATGAAAAATGTATAAGAAATTCACCGACATTTTCGTAAAGCTAAAACGGCAAACTAATTAAGAAAACAAAAACCTACCTCTGTACACCCGGCTGGGATTCAAACCGGGGTAGTTCTGCTGCTCCGATCCGACTGCCTAACCGAATAGTAATGTTCCCTTTGATGTATATCATCCCCCGTTATGGAAGGGTAAGGGGGGTATTCTGTAACGAACGGGGGCCGTAGAGGATTGATAGCTGACAAGGGATGCCCAATCTGCCCCATTACTCCTGATGGATGAGTGAAACTTCGTCTAACGCACACGTCTCTTCAGAAAACTCAAAACAAGAGGCAAATGATAAAGCAGGGATAAAGGAGAGAAGAGGATAGAGAATCTACACTCCCATTTGTGTGTGTGTGTGTGTGTGTGTGTGTGTGTGTGTGTGTGTGTGTGTGTGTGTGTGTGTGTGTGTGTGTGGGAGGGGATAGGGGTGGCTCTGTGTTGCAGTAATCAAGGCCGGGCTGAAAGGGATGTAGATACAGGAGGGGGTGAGATTCCGGTCACTATAAATATTTGGCCTCTTGTGTGGTAGAGAGCGTGGAGTCACAGAGCTTCTGGTGATCACCAACCATCCATCACTGAAAAGATTGATTGTGGCTAACCCGCCTCGGTGGCGTAGTTGGTTAACGCGCTAGTTTCGTGTTGAGCCAGACTGCTGAGGACGGGGCTATCGAGGTTCGAATCTTGGTTGGGTGAACTGGGGGGAGCGGAGTCCTAAAGGGTTTTCCACTCTTCCTCCACGTAAATTCGTGTTCACTTCCTTTAAATTCAATCTTTCTAAGTCCTAATCCATTAGCGTAATTATTACTTAAGCGTATAGCCCGAATGGGTAGTAAGACGCGGTGCTAAATATTAATAATAATTATTGTGGTTAAAATACATTCATTTGAAGAACCTTATATAAAAAAATACAAACCAATTTTTTGTGGCTAGTAATTATAACATTTCATTATTTTATTAGTGTTAATTTGTTGGTATTTATAAGATTAACAAAAATTTACAGCTGTAGATCACATAACCTTACTTATAAATCTATTTAAATTGTTACATTCACTTTTATACTCGTAAAGAATATAGGTGTACACGTGGACTAAATGTAAAGCTCATGTACAGTCAGATTTATATAAGAAACTTTGATAGTTAAAAAATGTACTAGAATAATTCTCATACATTTACATCTGTCAGTACCTGCCATGGATATCGCTAACTTTTAATAACTGGAAATGACAGAACAAACCAATTTTCACTTTAAATTGTAAAATAAATAATATTTCTTACTCGGCCAATGTTAGTGGGTTCAAACCCAGCTGAGGTCAACGGATTTTTCATGAGTGATATATATATATATATATATATGAGTGATATATATATTATATATATCACTCATGAAAATCCGTTGACCTCAGCTGGGTTTGAACCCACTAACATTGGCCGAGTAAGAAATATTATTATTTTACAATAAATTTACGGCTTTACTTTCCCTCAGAAGGAAGTTGTGCTGTGGATATATATATATATATGTGGATATATATATATATATATATCCAATATATATATATATATCCACATATATATATATAATTCCACACATATATATATCCACATATATATATATATCCACACATATATATATATATCCACACATATATATATATATATATATATATATCCACAGCACAATTTCCTTCTGAGGGAAAGTAAAGCCGTCAGTCCCATGTTGATTGAGGCATGTGAAAGAACTCTTGAAGGTATGTGAAAATACATTTCTCAGCAAAATTGGTAGGCCCTTTGGCAATCGCTCTTAGAAATTCAGTGTGAAAGGCATGGGGTAACCATCACACTTTCTGAAATCCCTAGTACATGGGATTTCTACCAGATGGTGAGGCAGCACTAACCATCTGAAGGGTTGAGTGCATCCCTATATCTGGATCGATACAACACATCAAACCACCCTTTGGGTTGTTGACTTGAGAAGATGAAATAAATAACAAATAATAGGCAGACAGAACTAATTTTAAAAGTCAAAAACAAATGTTATCCTAATCATTTATGCAACCATCCAACCATGATTTATTTTTGAAATAAATATGATTTGGGGAGCATATCTCCCCTGCACCCTCCCCCAACCGCTTATGATGCCTGTGGTAAAATAATACTAATAATATAGGATAATAATATCAATATTTACCGCAAAGTATATATAGTTTGTATTTTCTAAAGCTTCTTTCCGACTATTTTTTTGACCATGTTGGGAATCGAGCGTGTGACACTCAATACGGTAAACAGACGTTCCACCGAATGAGATAATGGTGTCGTATTTGTTGAAGCTCTTGTTCCTTTGATACTTCTCGGTGATGTGCCTGAAAAGAGATCCTACGTTTCGGCGCAGCCTGGATACGAACCTTACAGCTGTCAGTCATAACTCTGTGTAATGACGTTGTGCCTTCTGACAGTTTCATGACGCCGTCAATCTTTCCAACCTTTTCCTGCCCTGCTTTCCCCCCTTTCTCTCTTTCGTCTTCTTTCCATCTTAAACAAACACATCGCTCAGATATAATTTATAGACAACACAGCGCCCCCCCCCCCTCTCAATCACCCCAAAGTACCCCTAAGAACCCCTTTTGAACTCATTTCTCCAGAAAGAAACTAGGAGCCGGTAAGATACAAAAGTAAGAAAAATGCATGTGTTTTATGTCGGTTCGATAAGGCTCCCTTTCTTCTGTTGGAAATATTTAATCAATAGACTGTTTCGAGGGGAAGAAAAATTTTAAATTCAAATAAAGAACAATCAAAACTAGCATTGTAGGGATAGCTCACATGATCTGATACGATTTTTAAAATGTGTTGTCCCCAATGCCTTTTTTTGCCTTATTCGGATTTATACTCGTTTTATCTAAAAAGTATTTTAAAATAATATTATTAAATAAAAACTGATATCATATTTCACAAGTTTTATAGTAAGGAAAACACACATTGCTTTGAATATTTATTCAATTTTCTTCCAACATATTAAAATGAAATAAATTGTGAAAGGAAGCTAAGGATATTTGATCTTTTGAATTCGACATTTCTAAACTCAGCAACACTACTAGTAATAGCCAAAATAGGTTAAAAACAAAAAAAAACTTTTTTATGGGTGTGAATACGATACCAAATTTGTTGTTTTATCACGAGAAACAGTTACATTTCGTGATTTAAAAACAACCCTCAACATTTCTTAAATATCTGTCAAAGGTGTCCTAGAATTTAATGACAACTTTTTGTCTACATTTAAAAAGTTTCTCGTCTAATGCCGCTATGCTCATGATAGATATTCAGAAACTGTTGATATCACCATGTGAAGAAAATTAAACTCGATGTTTGCATTGGAACAATATTTTACCCAAACAAATTTTTTGCCATAAAAACTACAAAAAAACCCTCGCCTTTTCTCTTATTCTCTTTTATCCCACCTTAAAATTTTCTTTTGCTATTAACGTGGTGTTTATTTTTGTTTTTTTAGCTCTCGAAAAAAAATATTTAGCTTTAAAATCAAGAGTATCTTTCTGTGTTTTTGGTGCATTTCTTTATTGTTCATCAAAATTAGAGTTTTTCATTTTATTATCAAAAAATGTAACATGACTTTCATTTATCAGACTCAGGAGATCCTAAACGGTAGTTGAAGTTTTCGCTTGAATAATCTTTAGTAAAAATTGTGAGATACTTTCGGTTTGAAGTTAGAAGGAAGTAATTTTTTTTTTAATTGGTGCAAAAAGAATGTAGGATTGTTCCCTTATTGCATCAAACAACTGTGGTTGAAAGTACGTTTAGTGCTAAATCTTCTTAATGGAAAGTTGCACCCATCAACTTGGCCTTTTTTTTTAGTTTTATAACTCAAAATTGGCCAAAAATTGAGCTGCTGCAAGTGCTTAATTCGCTCTTTTCGCCCATGCGATAATTCCCTTAATATAGACGTTGGTTGAATGGCTCTTCCTCTCAGGTGATAAAACCATTGCAGACACAGCCAGTGGTAGGGTTTAGTCCCCTTAATGAATGGTTCATATCGAGTGTAGATGCGCCCTCCCCCTCTCTTTTCTCTCACTACATCTTCTCTCTCACACACACACTGACATACATGTGTAACCCGACCTAACAAGGCGATGCCTTCATAACATAGAGCGCCTACCGTCCAGCGAAGAGAACTGTTAAAGCTCCCCCTGGTTTCTGGACCTCCCCTTCCGCCCCCCCTCCCGGTTATTAAATCGCTGAACCCCCCTCCAACCCCTCTTCTATTTCTGAGACGCTAACATTTCGGGTTGAAACCATTATACAGTCGTGTCATAGAGAAGTGATTTGCGACGTTCCACTACGTGGCTAATGTAAATCCTCTATTCTTCTAGTCGGGCCCATTTCTGTTCGGGGCCTAGTTCGGACTATTTCTACACACTTACAAAAGTAACTCCCCCCCCTCCAATCCCCACCCTCAAGCTTAGGACAAACATAAGTAACGGAGAATTATGAAGGTTTGGAGGTGGGGGAGGTAGGGAACTATAATAAGAGATGGCTGTGAAATTACTTGTTCTAGTTGAGCCGAAGCCGGAAGGATGACGCTAACCCTTAGACAAGCTTATTGTTATTAGTAGGACCTATTGTTTTAAGGTGGTAATTGAAGGGACCGCGAGTTAATGTCGGTTTTCTTAAAGCGGTTGTAGCAAACAAAATCGCTTTTGGCCAAAATAAATAATCTTTTTTCTCCAGTGAAAAAGGTTTAGTCGACTTTTCTACACATTATCAACAGTTCTCAGATATTTGTCTTGACCAGAGTGGCATTTAACCAAGATTTTCTCTCTTTGTTTAAAACAATAAGCCTTGGTATAGAAGTGACATCTATTAAAAGTATTCAAGAACTGTCTAGATTAATATATGTAGAAAATTAAACTAAATTTTTTATTGAAATAATCTTTTATTTATTCTTGCGTTGTATATACATATATATTACAATAAACACTGACCTTAACTTGTTCCTTACTGTCCCACCTTAAGGTGGGAGTGTAGAGGACTCGAGAAAAGGACAGTGTTTTTGCAGTTTGTATAGCAAAACATTCCAGTACAAACATAGAGTTTAACTTTCGTCACATAGTGCCCTCATCAGTTCTTGAATATTTACAACGCGGTAGCTGTGTTCTGGAAAAACATCGCGTTCTCGAAAAATGGCGTTGTAGAAAACATTAGTTAAATAGGAAGATACTCCCTTCCCCTTTCCATCGCCCCACTCCCCTTCTCTACTCCTTATTCTCTTTCCTCTTCCTTATCTCTCTTATCACTGTACCTCTGCATTATCCCTCTCTCCCTTATTTCCCTCCTTCCCCCTTATACTTCTTCCTCACTCTCTTTCTCCTTATCCTCCTCGCTCCCTCCTTATTATCCTCTCATCCTCCATATCTCTCTCCTCCATCCATATCTCTCTCCCTCCATATCTCCCTCTTCCCTCCATATATTTATCCTCCCTTCATATCTCCATCTTCCCTCCATATATCTCTCCTCTCTCCATATCTCCCTCCTCCCTCGATATCTCCCTCCTCCCTCCATATCTCCCTCCTCCCTCCATATATCCCTACTCCTCATATCCCCTACTCCCTCCATATCTCCCTCCTTCCTCAATATATCTATTCTCCCTCCATATCTCCATCCTCCCTCCAGATCTCCACCCTCCCTCCAGATTTCTCTTATCCATCCATATCTCTCTCCTTCCTCCTCCATATCTCTATCATCCCTCCCTCCATATCTCTATCCTCCCTCCCTCCATATCTCTATCCTCCCTCCTAGCTCCATTTCTCACTCCTCCCTCCATATCTCTATCCTCATTCCATATCTCTATTCTCCCTACATATCTCTATCCTCCCTCCATATCTCTATCCTCCCACCATATCTCCCTCCTCCCCTTATATCCCTTCTCCCCCTCTCTCCTTCCCACACCCACGGCTAAGGACGCTCGCAAATACAAGTGATTCAGAACCTACTTTAATTCAAGAGGGTTCCAAAGCCTCGGTAACTCCAAAAACCTGTCAAATGTTCCTCTTGGTGAGATGATTTGCGCGCTTATTCCTCCCACGACGTCTCCTACCGAAGGCGTCTGCCCCGTAAAACAAAGCCTTGTGCCACAATTCTCTTTTCTAAAATCCTCTTTTCTGAAAAGGTGTGTGGGTTGGGGGTTGGGTAGTCCTTGCCGCTATCGTAGTGTTGTAAACTAGCATCCCGCCACCTAGATTACAACAGTGAGAGGAACTTAGCTCCTCTCCTTGCCTTGAACAACGTGAGAGCCCCGTGGTTAGATACCACCACTGGCCGGACCGGCTCGCGAGTTATTCGTTCCGGTAGATCAAAACTAGTCATTCAACATTAAGGTGGGACGGAAGGGAAGGCGAAAAAAGATTAGTGTTTTTGCACTTTTTATAGCAAACATTTTTTTGGTAAAATAAATCAGCTATTTCTCCAGTAAAAACATATAGTTTAATTTTCTACACATGCTACTCTCAACATAACTTTTTTCGCCACGCCTTACTACCTGTTCAGATTGTACGCATATATGATAACTACTCTAATGTGGTATGGATGAGGAAGGAAACATTTTAGAGCTAATCGACCCATATTTGCGTGGAAGTAGAGTGGGAAACCATTTAGGAAAAAATAACCTGTATTAGGCCCAACCGGGATCTAAACAACGATCTCTTCATCAGCAGGCCAGACTAACACGAGAGTGATGCATTAGACAATTCGGACATTGATGCGAAAGGTAATCTCGACAGTTCTTGAACTTTTGTCATGAGCATATTAAAATTGTATGAAGATCCTTTTAAATAAAGAGAAATAATTATATTCTAGGACACCCTTGACAGATATTCAAGAACTGTTGAGATTAACACGTGAAGAAAATTAAATACTTTGTTCCTATTGGAGAAATATTAGATTAATATTATCTATTTTTTTGTTTAAAAAACTCCAAAAATACTGCCCACAACTCGCAATCTCTGACATCCCACCTAAAAACTTAGGTCAATTACGTTGTCTATACGATTATTTAGGAGGCCCGTCGTTATGCCTTATTTCGTATTAAAATCCTACCGTATATTAGTATTTTGGTTGGTTAAAAGGCCTTCCAGAACGGACTTCCTACCAAAATCAGGATGTACTTGTCTGAATTCAAATATATTTTACGAAATGTGTTGCAAACTTATACGGCAATGTACAAAATAGAAAAAGAATAAAGAAAATGAGCAGTTCACCTTGCGAGGCCTCTTGTTTATCTGCCAATAACACTCTTCCTCTTCCGATGACGAGTGTAAACATTCACTCTACAATTTACGTCTGGACAATATTGACATTATTACCTTTTTCTTGTTTCTATTCTAGATAAACAGATAAACAAGTTATTCCACAGACTTTTTTAAACTGCATCCTGCCAGGAAGTTATCTACAGGTCATTTTATGGAATAAACCAAATAGACTGAGCTATAAACGATTAAGTAGTTGTTTAGTAAACTTTTTAACTTATTTTTTATTTTGTGGCAACATACAGCTATTATTTTAGAATTATTTATTAATGTATACTTTTGATTTCAATTTATATCTTTAAAAACCCACTAGGTGGAACGTAAATACATTAAAATGGGAAACCCTGTATTGACTTGCCGTGACGTCACAGGTAGGTGATGTCCTTAGATAAAATATAAATTAACTCTAAACCTCAAATAATTAAAACGTAAACACCAAAACAATGTGATTGTTTAACTTGCATTACTAGGTACACGGACTAAATTCAAGGCTCATCTAGGGCCGATATATAAACGAGACTCGGCCGTCAGCTTGGGACCGTCCAAAAATGATAAAAATTATGTAGTTTGTCAACTAAAGGGATATTACTGGATACACAAATAGGAGAAGCAAGTCCCAAGTCGGTAAAGCACAGCCTAACACTGATGTAACTAAATGCAAACATCTGTGAATAATAAGTTAATTATAATGACACATGATCCTAGAAACATCTATATGAATATACTTACTACAAGAGAGAAATAAAGACACATATCCTTGACTTTATTTCTTATCCTAGTATGAATCTCATAAGGAGAAAATAAACGAATTCCCAATTCAACATCATCATTAGACGATTATTGTGTGATATTCTTAAGCTCAAACACAATTTTGTTATAAGTATGTTGGGAAATAATTTGACTCCTGAGACTAGAATATAAAATACTGCCCGAAGTTTGGTTTGCTGGTGGGGTTGGGGCTTGAGTCCCTCTAAGGTAGGTTGTGGTGTTTTATTTCTTAGATAATTTCTTACTCTCCTTTCACTCAAATTTGGGTAGATTCCCTCCAAAGTGCTACCTTCCTCATCTCCAACATGCTATTATAATTGTTATATTTGGGTATAACCTGAAACGATGGTGATAGGTGGTAGGTAAAAAAACACAGTAATGTATACTCAGTGGCGTGGCGTGCGTGGCGTGACGTGTTACCTGGGTAAGCAGAACTTGTTTATACTGTACCTGTGATATGTTCTCATCACTCAGTAGAACACTCATCGGTCAAGTATCAACATTCTCTTGTGAAGTATGTAGAGCAGTGTCTATGTTTGATTGGTCAAATGGGGCTAAAGTGAGAGAGAACATAACTAAGGTACAGTTAGACAAGCTATGCTTACCCTGGTGACATTCAACAACACTACAGGTGATATAATTGATAATCATAATCACTTTTGAAGAACTAGATCTATTTTATCTCTTACGTTCTAAAAATGTATTTTATAATAATGATGTGTACATATACATTATTATATATACATCATTATTATAAGTATATATGTATTTTAAAAAGGCTTATGATTTAGTAAAAATAAAAAAATTGTGAAATTTTTGTTAAATTTGGGATACCCAAACTCTTGTCGAACTGATTGAAGTATTTGAATGATACGCGTGGCAAGGTAGAGTTGAATGTCACTTACTGGATACTTTCGAAATACATAATGAGCTGAAACAAGAATATGTACTTCCTCCATTACTTTAAAACCTAGCCCTGAGTATGTAATTAGGGTAATGCAAGAAAGTAGGGAAGGGTTGAAATTAAATGGTACAATGCGACTATTAGAATACGCAACTGATTTGTCTTTGTTAGGCAATAGTAAGAAAGCTGTTGCAAGAAATGCAGAACTTTATTAGAGGCTAACTTAAGGAAATAGTTTAGAAGTGAACGCTGAAAAGACTAAACAAAAATGATCACACAGAAAACAGAGATTGGAGACGATAATTTAAAGATTACTTCGAACAACATATCATTTGACAGGGCTCATGAGTTTAAATATTTAAGAACAATTTTAACTAGCAATAAATATATTATTAGATTGGAAAATTATTAAAATACTCGGTCAGTAAGCTTTTGTAATTTCGCCTACTTTAAAGGAGCGTAAAACGCAGAATTTAGCCTACACAACAACAATTTTACCGGTTGACATCAATGGGTGTGAAACGTGGCCTCTTATCTTACTTGATGAGAAAAAATATAGGATGTTTTAAAAGAAGGTGGTTTAGAAGATATTTGGTCCAAAATGGAATGAGGCTATTGGGGAGTGGATGAAGTTATATAATGATGAATTATATACCCGGTACTCATCACAAGACATAATTAAGATGATCAAGTCTCGTAGAGTACGGTGGGCAGGACATGAGAGCGCCAATGGGAGAATCTAGAATCGTGTTCAGTGTACTGACTGGCAGACCCAATGGGAATGATGAGGTGAACTGAATATAATTAGCTCAAGATAGGGATAGGGTGTAATGGGGGGGACTAGATTTAACTAGCTCAAAGATAGGAATAGGGTGTAATGGGTGGACTGATTTAAACTAGCTCAAGATAGGGATAGGGTGTAATGGGTGGACTAGATTTAACTAGCTCGAGATAGGGATAGGGTGTAATGAGATGGACTATATATAACAAGCTCGAGATAGGGATAGGGTATAACGAGGTGAACTGGATATAACTAGCTAAAGATAGGGATAGGGTGTAATGAGGTGGACTGGATAGAACTAGCTTAAAATAGAGATAGGGTGTAATGGGGTGGACTAGATTTAACTAGCTCGAGATAGGATAGGGTGTAATGAGATGGACTATATATAACAAGCTCAAGATAGGGATAGGGTGTAATGGGGTGGACTAGATTTAACTAGCTCAGATAGGGATATGGGTGCAACTTGATTTAAATGAAGAAGTTGAACTCTTGTAGTTACTAATACCATGGTGTAATTAAGTAAGATGTTTATATAGCTAACTAACACAAAATGATTTTAAGCTCCGAATCGAAAAAAGCTATAGCTTCTTGCTGAGCTTTATACTTTCTTGCCCAGATGAAGAAAATTAATTTCGAGTACTACGTCTTACCACCCATTCGGGTCATCCGCATATTTACACTAGTGGGGTAAAGCATAAGTATAAAGTAAAGTAAATATGCCAAATTTGCGTGGAACCATGGTGGGAAATTATTTGGTAAAAACATATCCTCATCATACCGTACCGGGTTTCGAACCAAGACATCTCCATCATTGTTAAACCTGTTTATTGCGATAGTATAAGGTCTTAGGCCACGCGGCCACCAAAGTGACTTATACTTTATTTGAGATATTAAATTGCAGTATTTTGTATTGAAATATTTTAAAATTGATTCAAGTCCGTCTTTGTAAAACGAAACGGAGTTAAGCTTGTTTCTCCTTCAACGAAATGTGAACCAAGTAATACTTCCAACCCCTGAGCTTATGCAACCTAGGCCCTCACAATTATACCATTTTAAAGGGCAGTTAAAAGCTATCCATAGATATAACTATAACGTCAATGATTAGAGGTAGTTTTTTAATTTGAAGTAACGGGGAAATATGAGTTTTTGGTTCCCAGAAAAGAGGAACGGGTGAGGAGGGGTGTGGACTAGTACCGCGATCCTAATTTGAGAAATCACAATTACGCCGTTATTGCCGGCTGACCCATTGTGTTACTGATATTAGAGATTTTCAAAGTAGAAACATTACCATGGGTATGTGCTACGTAACGTGATTTTAAAAAGAAGTTATTGTTTTACTGGGAGAGGGGGAGGTGTAGGAGGGTGGTTTAGAGTAGCCCAACTTGGGGGCAAAACCCCCAGTTTTCTTTCCTCTCTCTTTTTGGCTTTGTATTTTTCCGTCGTAGGTGTTAAGCTGTGGATTAAAGTCCGCCCCTTCGTAAGTAAAGCCCACCTCTGTTTTAAGGTAGAAGTGCTTTTACTTCGGACTTGCGTTATCATTTACACTTTTTTTCTCTTTTGCATTCTAAGCGGGCATTGGGTGTGATAACTGCAATTAAATATTTTAATGGGTTCTTGTAATGGAAATGTGAAACTTTCCCGCACCTATTGTGTTATTTTCTCGTTTGAGGTAAGAAGTAAATTACTAATTACTTAGCTCTATCGGATATAATTATATTTTCTTGTTATTTAAGGTATAATATTATAATTATGCCTTCATTATAAACCATGTTATTATTATTATTATTTGCTCTCAATGGAATTCTAAAATTGATTTGTATTTAAATTAATTAACGAATAAAAATTTTAAAATATTGGCTTGATCATTGATTAAATATTATTAAATACATTAAATCATTTAATATGGAATAAATTAATATATTATACTAAACCTAAATCATGCAACTTATATTTTATTTTATTAGTATACCGTGTATAGGCCTATTTTATTTTACTAATATACCGTATATAATATATTTAGTTTAATAAAATGTCTATCATTCAAAATATTTATTATTTTTCATAAATAACATAAATTTTCGGAGAAGAATTGTCTATTTTGTATATTTTAGTAATTTATTGAATCTATTTAACTATACGTTAACTATTGTTTGGAAAATTAAATTTAATTTCAATTTCAAATAAAACAATCTCGTAAGATGTGGAAATGAAAGACATTGTTGCAAAAAAAAAATTGAAAATTTTTAATAAAAATCACATCCTATCAAAGAGCATACATTGAATAATATACACTGTTACAAAAATACATTGAGGAAAAAGTAACACCTAGAGACCAAAGCGCATAACAATCAAATTTCAATTTCTGAGAGCATAATTTAAAAATAAATGTGTGTATATTCATTATAGATATGAAAATATTAGTTTTATGAAATGAAATTTTGACTAAAATTTATTATTTTAAAAACTACAACTTTACAATGATAAATTATTTTGTGTGTCAAATATTTGCGAAGATAATATGATCAAAATTGTAAATTTCCGCTCTAGTATAGAACCTTAAAAATAGTTTTTATGCGAAAATGAGAGTTGCCATTTTGTTTTTAGTGCTAAACAGTGCCTAGATATAATATTTAATCGTTACAACAGATTATGTAAAAATAATTTTTTCCCCTCCTTCTCCCCTATATAATTCCAAAAACTACTATATGAAACCTTATGAAAGCCCTATAGACAAAGTTTTATCCCGATTGATAAACTTGTTTCGTCTCTAGACTGAGATATAGACACAAAGGACAGACACACAAACAGACAGCATCGCGAAAACAACTTTTTATTTTTCATGAGGTCATGAAACGTCATCATATTTTATCAAAAAATCAAGTTCAGTTTTTTTAAGATAACAATACTTCTCTTCCCGAGGGGTGAAGAGAAAGTAAAAACAATCTTATAAAATATTTCTAAACACAAATTGCATCGAATAGTACACTATCTTGCACACAATACGAATATTGTTTATTATTATTATTATTATTATTATTATTATTATTATTATTAACACCACGTCTTACTACCCGTTCGGGTTATACACACTTAGCGCTAATGTGTGATAATGTTAGGGTGATTATGAGATGAAATGAAGGACCTACAGTTTAACGTGGGATCCGAACCACGGTGGAGGCCTGGCATTCTACACATTCACAAGTTGTGATTAATACACGTCTTGTCAGAGGTGAAGGAAGGGTTTGTTAATCAGACCGCCGGGACCAAGGATTGAACCCCGGACCCCCAGCACAAAAGTCCGACACCTTACCCCTAGAACGAATACGAATAATAAATGAACTGACATTTATATTATATTAACAGTTTTTTACCACCGCTTCTTACTACCTGTTCAGGTTATACGCATGAGTACTAATGAGCTAGGGATAGGGTTGAATTTAAGGTAGGTGTACACATATTTGCGTGGAGGGAGAGTGGGGAAAACATTTTGGAAAACACAACTTCAGTACACCCAACTGGGATTTGAACCCTGGTGTACCCATCATCGGCAGTATGGTCTATTACTAGAGTCATTCCTGAGTTAAGGTTATAGGGAACGCGAGAAAAGGTCAGTATTTATTTTGGTCAAAACAATGTTTTGCTATTAAAACTCCAAAAACAAAGTATTGCTTCAGTAGAAACATATAGTTTAATTTTCTTCACATGTTGAAATCAACAGTTGTTGAATATCTGTCACTAGCATAGCGGCATTAGATTACAAACGTTTTAAATGAAAAGAAAAAGTTGTAGTTAAATTCCAGGACACCCTTGACAGATATTCAACAACTGTTAATGTCAACATGTGAAGAAAATTAAACTCTATGTTTTTACTAGAGAAATGTTTTATTTATTTTGACAAAAAATGTTTTATTATAAAAAAGGCATAGCCACTGCTTTTCTCGCCCTTTCTTCCCTTCATCCGCGCCTTAAACCCTGTGGCCACTGAAGTGGGTGATGGTGACTTACTTTGTGTCCTATTTCAAATTAAAGCTTAATTTTCTTACCGTGTGTCATGGTTGTCATAAAAAGTGACAATCCATATTAATAAAATGAAGAGTTGTCTGTTTGTCATGAGCGTTGCGTGATATCAATCGCAGGCAGAGGTCTGAAATTTAAAAATTAATAGCCCTGTGAACGAACATGTGCACCTCGAAACCAGAATTTTGAATTTTTTATTATAATTGTTTTGATTTAATAAGGACCGAAATAAATGAAGAAATATTAACGCAGCGAGAAAGCTTTACTACCATATTTCCTTCTGCGCTGGGGGTCCGGGGTTCAATTCTCGGTCCTGGCACATATTTATCTGATTGCCAAACCCTTCCTTCACCTCTGACAAGACGTGTATTAATCACAACTTGTGACTGTGTGGAATACCAGGCCTTCACCGTGGTTCGGATTCCACGTTAAACTGTAGGTCCTCCATTTCATTTCACAATCACCCTACCATTACACATTAGCTAAGTGCGTACAAACCGAACGGGTAATAAGAAGCATGCAATAAAATAAAAATAATAATAAAAAATATAATAATAATCATAAATAAATAATAATAATACCAATTCATAATTGAAAGTAGTTTGGTTGCCATGGAGACTAAACAAGAAGAGAGTGGTATCTACAACAAACTCTTCTTCTCTTGTCCCCATTATATTATTTTAATTTGTTAAATGTTGTCATTTATTTCTAATAAGTAGCTTTAATGTATTAATAGATTTTTACCTGTAAACCTTTCTACCCTTTTATTTTTATCTTTTTTACCCATTTTACTTTTTACTCTTTTTACCATTTTATCCTTTATTCTTTTTACATTCTATCCTTTTTACACTCAATCCTTTTAATCTTATATCTTTTTTACCCTTTTTACCCTGAACCCTTTACCCTTTCTACAATTTTTTTAAATTTTTTACCCATTTTATCCTGAAATATTTCTCCTGAGCTAAGCTGGGTTATTAATGTAAATATGTAGAAAGGGTGAAAAGGTATAAAATGGTAAAAGAACCACTAATCCTAAGGGTAAAAATGTACAAAAATGATCAAAATGTCAAAAAGGGTACAACTGAGCAAATATGTTAAAAAGGGAAAAAAATTGTAAAAATAGCAAGAAGAAAATCATTTAAAAAAATAAAATGTATAGAGGTTAAAAGGATTAAAATAAATAAAAAGGGTTAAAAAGACGCAAAAGGGACAAAAGGGTGGAAAGAGAAAGAAAGGTTAAATATTAACGGGTAAAAAGTGTAAAGGTAATGAAAAAGTTAAAGGAGGTAAACAGTGATAAATAGGGAAAAATGGGCAAAAGGTATGTTACTTTATGGTAAAGAGTGTAAAAAAAATCATAGGGTTAGAAAGGGAATAGGGTAAAAAGGATAAAGGGTGAAAGAGTAAAGCTTGTAAATAGAGTGAAAAGTAAATCGATTCAATGAGGCCAATAGGACCACAGGGCAAATATTTCAAAATGTCCAAAAAGACCCAAATATCGAATGGACAAAACATTAAAAAGGGTAAAATTGTTAAATAGGGCAAAAAATATATCATAAAAAAAGAGTATAAAGTATAAAATGGTTAAAAGAAATATTAAATGTTAAAAGATTAAAAAGGGCTGAAAAGGGAAAGAATGAGTAAAAGGTTAGCGGGGTAAAAAGCTTAAATGATATGTAAAGGGCCAATAAGACAGTAAGGGAAAAAGGTTAAAGAGGTTATTTATTTAGGTAAAGAGGTCCAAAAGGTTTATAAGGTGTAATGTGGGATCAAAGGGTTAAAATAAGTAAAAAGGGTAAATGGGGTTTAAAAAAATCCTAAATACTTTTGATTGGATTTCATTTATTATTTAGCATCGCGTCTCACTACCCGTTCGGTTTATACTCTTTGGATATTAATTACAATATTTAAACAACCAATAATACGTGACACACTTCTTTCTTTTTTATTATCACCAATTAGGCAAGGGTTCAAAGTAATGGTATTAATAGAGAAGTTATAACTTAATCTTCAAAAGAAATGTCAGCTTTTAAAACATGTTCAGATTATATCTCTATTTAGATTTGCTTATTGGTCATACAACCTTTACGTTTTGTATCACAATTTAATCCAATAAATAATTAATATTTAAACATAATTTAAGATTTGGTTACTATTCCCTGTGTTTATTTTATATACTAAAAATAACAAAGCTACTTTCTAGATTCCCCGTGCGAAGAACGGGTACACCAGCTAGTTCGAATAAGAACGGTTTTGTTCACAGACAAATCAAGTTAATAGCAATCTCCTCTTTGATTTATAATCGTTCCCACAAAAACTTATTTGAGCGATGACTCAGGTATCCTTTCTGTTGTGCTGTACTTCATAGTGACAGGTACAGTTCTCTAACTTGGTAATTATTGATTATCAGATAAATTTAATGAACATTCTTAGTGAAATAATGTTGCAGGTGCAGACAACCAAACCACATTGTTCCTTGTTATAAAGATATTGTACAGACAGTTAAAATAAGAATTGGATATCTTCATTCCTTAGATTAAAAGATGAGAGTCTTGTGGCACGTTTCATATTCAGACTTAGTACGCCTCAAGTGCGGTACTATACTAAATACAAGACAATACCTACCTAGACCAGGATGGAATAGGCCAGTTTCATAGTCAACTTAGTACGCCTAATTGCGGCGCTATACTAATAAAATACAAGAGAATCATATATTCCTACCTAGTACACAAGAATAGAGAATAAGGCAGTTTCATAGTCAGACTTAGTACGCCTCAAGTGCGTGTTATACTAAATACAAGACGACACCTACTTAGATCAGAATGGAATGGTTGATTTTCATGTGAGAAATTGGCTCATTCCATTCTGGTTTAAGTATGTGTCGTCCTGTATTTTGTATAGCACCGCCGCACCGGAGGCGTTGTAAGCCTGACTATGAAACTGAACCTTAGTCCTCATATTTAGCCTCCGGGGTAGAGTGAGGCCTTGAGGGTATCGCCTAGTCGAAAGGAAAATTTCTTCACGCTGGGGTATTTCTTGTGGGAATGGCAGTTCTGAAGTTCCAAAACCACTAAAACAATATTTAATTAGCTTAGAATTTTATTTTACAACCCTGTTTAGGGAAAAACAGGCTTTTTATTCGTTTGAATAAGACTATATTTATTTTCCTAATTATTCACTTTTAATTTAGAACTGCGACATTTCATGAAAATGAAATTGTAAGATTTAAAATTGTTAATCCTATGGTAGAATTGTTGATACTTTTCGCCCTCCTTTCGACATGAAACTTATATTTAAATAACAAACCACTTCTTAAATAACGTGGGATTTCTGTACCTCTGCACTGCGTCTCAACGCTCCTGTAGGCGAACACCTATAGTCTGTGCACCCCCACGCTGGAAGGATGCGATTAAAATGTTTACTAAATGCGAGAAAGTCTTGGGCTTTCATCTTTTCAATCATTTCATTCCCGCCTCTAGTATTTAATAATTGTTTCTTTCGAAAATATTAATTTGAGTAGATTTTATTCTAAAACCCGTCTTCAGTGGCCACATGGTCTAAGACGTCACTCTCGCAATAGACTGGAATGACGTGGAGATCGGGGTTCGAATATTGGTTGAGTGGACTGAGGGTGCTTCCTCCTAAATGCGTAATTGGTAGGCCTATATATGCGTATAGTCAGAACTAGTAGTGAAACGCGGAGCTAAAAAAAATTATATTATTTTATTAAATCTCTAATTTTTCTTATGTTCACATTTGTTTTTCTCCCAAGATGGAGGTTCGAATTTGAAATTCAGGATTTGTAGATAAAAGGAAGACTCGTATTCGTACATGGATTAGACTCCAACTCTAAATTAATATAACAAATTAATAATACGGTTTACGTGAGTCCCCGTAGCTCATATCTGATAAATTAAGTACAGAATAGCAACAACAAAAATTTGGTCGGTCGGTTTTTTCAGCTAAACCGCCCTCCCACTCCCTTCTTCATACTCTCCCCCTTCTTACCCCCTCTCCTCCGCACACACACATACACACACACAAAATTTACGAGACAAGATGGCGGAAAACATTGGTCTGAAGTGGTAAGGAACAGACCATATCCTTGTAATTTACTGTTCTGTTTGTTGGTAATTATCTCTACATGAGAGCTCACAGTACGACCAGGGGGTTGGGGGTAGATAGAGGGTAGTGTGACGTCACCAGTACGTCACGAGCCACTGGAAACTACAGTCGTCATCACGTTTCTTAGGTGGATTCTCTTCTGGGAAAAGGTTTAATGGTGCACATTAAATTAAGCATTAATATTCATATTCTAGAAGGCAAATAGCACTCAATAGTCCAATTTAAAAGAATCTCCCATTCATTAAATTAAATTGTTTTCCTCTTCACTCCACACAAATGTGAGAACACCTCGTCTAAAATTCGTCTTTAATCGTATCTAGAGTAAATAATAGGCCTACACATGCATGTAGCTCGAACGGGTAGTAAGACGGTGCTAAGAAATAATCGTTTTTGAAAATTGTGATCCTGATATGTATTTTGTAATGAGCAACCCAGGCATTATCTAACATTTCTCGCCCTTAGATCCCCTTTTGTTTTTGTTTTTTATGACGTCCCACGGTTGGTAGATGACGCAGGATGATTCTGCAAGATCCCACCGCTGAGCACCAGATGAGCCGGTGACTGACAAAGACCCTCCATTGTTGTGTGTGAGATACATAGCCTATAGTCAGGTGATCGAGAGCTCAGATAATGAGCTTTGGGGAAGGGATGTCATTGTCTGGACCACGGCGTGTCTTTGTGAAGAACTCTTCGTGAGAACAAAAAAATAACTGGGTCTGCTCCAGCTGTCAATCATAAAACTTGTTATAGTGAGAGATTCTCAAGAGTCATCGTCAAGACGAGAGTGGAGGGAGATTAAATCAACTGCGTTTTGAAACCGCATCGGTGGGCGCGCGGAATAGATGTCAGTATCATATAGTCCTGTTTTTAAGCGAAAGAGGAAGGTTTGAGATTCAAATACCGGCAGGGTATATTGAGGGTGGTTTTCAAGAGTACACTAAATAAACTTTACTTTAAGCTTTTATTGGAGAGCACGCAGAACAAATGTCAGTCTAATCAATTCTAGTTTATTGGTGACGGATATGTCGGGGTTTGAATCCCGGATGAGTTTACTAAGATGTTTTTTTTTCCCCTAAATACTCTACCACTCTCCTCTTCCACGTAAAATCCGGGTAGATCTCCTCTTAAATACATCTTGTTTATTCTCATCCCGTTGGTATAAATTACATGCAATAATCAAGGAATGGCTACAAAAATGGGGTGCAATTTACACAGAAAGGTTTGATAGTAACTTTTTCTGTATTATATTTAAGGAGCTACAAATTGAATTTTCGTAAATATTTGCAAAATTATCAATATTTGTGTACCTTAATTAATTCAGCATAGATAGCTCCAATTCTATGAATCAGTAGATATTTTCCATTCCGCGATTATCTGGTATAACACTCTTAGCTGGGCCATTTTACAAGTATTTCAATGTCATATTATTGATATTAAAGCCCACACAATTTTAATATAAATAAATATAAATATGTAATAAGATTAAATATGTATCAAATCATTCCTATCATTTAGTCCAGCGTTTTTCAAACTGGGCTCCGCCGTATCTATCTCAGGCTTTCTGAGGCAATTCTATAAATTATTATATTTTTTATTTGTTATCACACTATAAAATAGCATCAGAAGTCTAATTAGGATTGGCAATTTTTTCAAATCTGAATAATGGACATTTTCCAAACTCGCAGCCAAAACATTTGTTATTTTCCGTTTATTTTAAAATTGTACACTTGTTACATTTAACTGCTGTTATCGAATGTTGATAATATTTGTGCAAAAAAAAGTATGAAGGCTTCAACATGTATAAATGTGAATAAGTGACAATTATTGGCTTCAGTCGGCGGCGCTTAAGATGATGGCCTCTGATATCCGCAAGTGAGGGGGCTACTTAAACATCTTGTTTTCGAACGTCCTAAAAAAAAAAAAGTCATGTAAGTTAAGAAACTAACTACGTTTCACACCCATAAAGAGCAACCAGTAAAATTATTGTTTTGTATATTCTGAGTTTTACATTCCTAGACAGCAGGCGTGATGTCAACAACTTACTGACCGAGTAATAGCATGTATTTTCCGGCTGTATTATTTACCTAATTTCCACTCTAATATCGTTATTGCTATTTAAAATTGTTCCTAAATATTTAAACACGTTAACCCTGTTAAACGAAATGCTGTTCGAAATAATCTATGATTTATCGTCCCCAATCTTTGTTCTCTGTGTGATTATGTACTTGATATTTTAAGCGTTCTCTTCTAAACCTATATCCTTACTAGGCTCTACTAAAATGTCAGCATTTATTGCAACAGCTTTCTTATTATTACCCAACAAGGATCAAGCATCTACATACTCTATTAGCTGTAATGTACCGTTTAGTGTCAACCCTTCCCTCCTCTCTTGCATTACCCTAATAGCATAATCTAAGGCTAGATTAAATAAATAATGGGGAAAGTCCATTACGGTATGTATTTCAAAAGTATCTGATAAGTAGAGATAGGGTAAATTCGCTTTTGCGAAAAACGCGAAAAGAAAAAAAAGGTTGAAAATAGAGTATTTATAAGTTTTATTTTCGTTTCATGGCATTTGAAAGTGTTTAAAGCGATTTTTATTTCGCGAATTAACGCGAAAAACGTGATTTTGAAAGCTAAATTATTCTATTTAGTAAAATAGGCGCGAATTCCCTGAAAATGCTGTGCATTTAAATAAAATGCTGAGGATTTCTATAAAACTATGTTTTTCAGCGGAAATAAGTGATTAAAAAATCATTGAGTTTCACTCGTCTGTGTGCTTCAGCTCGGGTTTTACTTGCATCCTGTGCCTTCCACAGCCCAACCGGCTAATCGCCACATTCCGTTTGTCGTTGCTTTTATCATAAATCCTTTGTATAGGCCCTAAAAACATTGACGAAAGACATTTTTACCTATTTTGTTACAAAATGCTAAATTATGCCACAAAACGCTAAATTTCCAATTATTAATGCTAAAAATACTGAAAATTAATGCTATTTTACCCTATCTCTACTGATAAGTGACATCCAGCTCGTACCCTGACACGTGTATCAGTAAAACATACCTCAATATAGCTTGACAAGTTTTTAGGGTATCCCAAATTTAACGTAAAAATATTTCTTTTGACTGAAACATAGTCCTTTTTTTAAAATATAATTTATGAACCGTCAAGTTGTATTACTACTTTTATTTTCTAAAATTTGTCGAATAGTAAAAATCTGATCCGTTGTTGATTTATATCGTCGAAATCCACACTGATGATCCCTAATTATTTCTTTTGCGTAAAGCGGTAATATGATTAAATTTATGTTATATTGTTTACTCCTTATTTTTGATAAAATAAAGAGGTTTTAGGTTCGATGCCATGATAAAAGTTCTCTCAAAATCTTCGTTGAGCTCACCAGAAAACACTTTCTATTTTAGTTTTTTTCTTTTTTAAATCGCATCTTACTACCTATTTAGGCTATACGCATAAATAGAGCCTACTAATTACGCTAATGGGCTAGGGATTATAAAGGTTAGATTTAAAGGAAATGTACCCGCATTTGTGTAAAAGTATATTAGAAAACTACTTTAGAAATACAATCATCAGTACACCCGACCGGGATTCGAATCCCGATCTCCCTGTAATCGGCAGTCCAGTCTATTTTAGTTACTCGCCACTTTGCATGCGTCCCAACAAATGTGTCTTAATCACACAATCAACAACTAATATTTTCACAATATGGTTTCTCTAAACTATCATCGTATAAACGCGAGGGCAAAATTATTGGAGCCAAGTGTGGTCACAAAGAAAACACTGGACCAGAGAGAGAATAGTGTGTCCACCGTAATCTTCAGCAGAAGACGCCGAGAAGGAACAGCACAAAGACTCGTAACGCTCCCTCTTTGTCGACTGACAAACCACGACATGACAAACAAAACGACTAACGAAAAGCTCTACTGGAGAAACCACGTCATTGCCAGACTCTTTAGAAATATAAAGTCCTTACTTATGAAAGGCTTATCTGCAGTTCGGCGATCTTCCAATGATCACGTAATCAATGACCAAATTATTTTAAAAAAATCAGATGTATATTAAACTGGTGGTCTATCAGCAGCTTTAATCATCTGCGTACCAAGTATTAAAACCACCAATACCTGCAGCGGTGTTGACGACGCTCAAGGCGTTTGGAATAAGGTAGCTTTAATAAAGAATAAACTCTCAAGTAATCGATTTGATCAACCCATACCTCCTGATAATTCTAGCCTATCGTGGCTTCAGAGATAAAATTAAAGATTTCTATGGAAACTCTAGATATTTTTGAAATGTTTAAGGCTATGAACCAAATTACACATCTTAAGTACAGAACCACTCCTTTCCTTTTCCTTGTCTTAAACTGACAAATAATCTCAGACTATCTGTTTTCGAGATAGACAGTTCCGAAAGGTTTATCCCTAGTGAAATTTATTTAAATATCCTTGCGTAAGCCAAGATGTGTTTAATACGAATATATAAATGGAAAAATTTATGTATGTTGTCAACTGATTGCTCCATCTTGCAATTGAATCATCTTGTAATGAAATCATCTCGCAATTGAATCATATCACATTGGAATAATTTAGCTATGGGATCAGCTCGCGTTGGAAATATTTTTCAATGGAATCATTTCGAATTGAAATCCTCTTGTAATGGAATCATTTTGCAATGGAATCATTTCGCAATTGAATCATATCGCACATCTCACATTGGAATAACTTTTCAATGGAATCATATCGCAATGAAATAATTTCGCAATTTAATCATTTACCATTGGAATAACTTTTCAATGGAATCATATCACAATTTGATCACATCGCAATGGAATAATCTCGCAATATCTCATGCATGTGCTGAATCTACCTTAGAACTCCCCCACCTTTCCTTTCACCCTGAGCTGTGAATAAAATGGTTTGATCCTATGACTTCTTTATCATTTTCTTGGATCTCTTCAAGCCTTAGGAGGCATGATTAACCACAGTGAAGTGGCGTGGTTTATTGTCAGGGTAACCAGAGCTATTTTAAACTGTACCTATGAATTGGTATCATTCCTCAATAGAACATTCATTATTCAGGTCTCAGTGAACACACATTCTCAAGTGAAGTATGTGGAGCAGAGTCAATGTATTGGCCAAATGGGTACCAATTGAGTGAAAACTTATAAAAGATAAAGTTTTAATAAAATCCGCTCACCCTGGCAACACTCTACACTGCCCTTATTCCCCCTTCAAAGATCTATTCTGGCATGAAGTACGCAGATTGATTTTTTTAAATATCTATTTTCCTTTTTTCTTGGATCTCAAATGGTTCACGATAGTTCTGTTCTTGTTCGTTGTTCTTAAGTACCCTCATGTTGTTGTTTTGTTCAATTCACAAGGCCTAATTCATTTTACGAGGATGGAGTTTCCATTTCCAGCCATATTCTGATACTTGCACTACACCTAGTCTCTATCTATAGTTGGATGGAAGGGAAATGTAAGAATCTGCATTTTTTCTGAACAAAAAATGGTCGGTAAGTAAAATTAATGTTGCCGAGATGGACAAATTTGGTTAAAATGTTGTCAATATAATCTAAAAAAAAGTGTAAATAGTTTTTGTGGACAGGGGAGCATTTGAAGAGGACTCTTTATTTTCATTTTAAAAATGTATGGTCAAATGCCGCGATATTCACAAGATATATCCTAGAACTGTCTAGAATACAATGTGTAACCAATTAAACATAATTATTTAATGAAGCAATATTGTAGTTATAATTTTACAAACTCATTACAGTAGTTATAATTATGATAAAACGGAAACGGCTGAACCGATTTGGGCAAACGAACACTCATTTTAAAGGTTAATGGCCCAGGCAAAAATATAAGCTTTGAAAGAAAATCTTAATTCACTATCAAATCTCTAGATTATTTTCTGTGGATCATCTGTACAAACATTATTTGTCTACATCTCCATGTAAACCTTTATTTGTGATTGATTGTATTTTGTGTATGGTTCAACAAACAGATAAAGAGCTTAGAGAAGGGTAGTTTTAAAACTCTCATCGTGGTGTGAGAAAGGAAAATATATGTTTTGATTAAAATTAAATACCTAAAGCTTAAAATCTGGGAGTTGAACCGAAACATTTATTGGTTCTTGTTCTCGTTCCGATTCTTCCAGTAAACATTTAAGGTCGCGGTTTTGGTTCCGTTTGGAGAAAAATAAAAATGCCTGTTCTTTTAGATCCTTAATTAGTTTCCAGTTCTAGTTTTTATAAATTGTACGTATATGTATACTACCATTATACAATTTGTAAATAGGAAAATAATTTACAAAAATTAAAAATATCTAAATAAAAAATAATAAGTAAATACTTCTGACATCTTGATAGAAAAAAATAGAGTATTTCAAAACAAGATTAAGTTAAGAAAAGGACAAAAAATTTAGTTTAAAAATAGTTTAGTAACTGATAAGAACCTACATATATACCGATTACATTTCCAGTTCTGGTTCTTAGGCAATTTATTTTCAGGGTTCTTGTTCTAGTTCTAATTCCTTAAAAATAACTGTTAGTTTATGTTGGTTCCGGTTCGACTCCCTGCTTAAAATTATCTCTGAAAGTTGATGGCCTTTAATGAGTAGAAATTTAACTAGAAAGTCGAGTGAGGCCTCCTAATATATAACGTTTCCCGTTATTCTAGAAATAAAAGGTTAGAATTATTTTTTTAAGGCAATTTGCAGCCATTGCTACAAAAATCCACTGGTATTATTTATTTTGGCAAAAAAAAAAGTTTTTGTAATAAAAAAACTGCAATAATACACATTTTAACTTGTTTTACTTTCCATTTTACCTTAATTTGAGCCGCATCGACTGTGCAAATCACAACAGTGACGTTCACTTTTACTACGTTAAGAAGACGTAGAATGTATTCGATCATCGGGCTTAAGATAACAAAGTGCAAAGGTACAAGCTTTGATTCCCGTGTCCGGGTGTCATTTATCAACCATACTTAATTTATTTGAAAATTTTTATACAAACATGGCTGTATCTGTAACCAAAGGTAATTTCCACACTAATATATTTTATAAAGTTGTAGTGTACTCTTAATTAACAGATACATACGCCTACTACTTAACATACTTCTCATGTATTTATTGGAATTTTGCATCTTTCTTTTTTACCCGCTTTAGTGTTCGAATGGTCTTAAAGGCATCATTTGTGTTAGGTTGGGTTATATGAATCCCATTCGGCTCTACTGAGGTGCGGTGAACTGGTGGTCTAGGGGTAAGGTGTCGGACTTCTATGCTGGGGGTGCGGGGCTCAATCCTCGTCCCGGCACAGATTTATCTGATTGCCAAACCCTTCCTTCACCTCTAAAGACGTGTATTAATCACAACTTGTGAATGTGAGGAATGCCAGGCCTCCACCGTGGTTCGGATCCACGTTGAACTGTAGGTCCTCCATTTCATCTCACAATCACCCTACCCTTACACATAGCGTTAGTGGTATAACCCGAAGGGTAGTAAGACGCGTGATATAATAATAATAAAAATCTACTGAGGGTGGTATTTCCTAAATGGTTTCCCACTCTCCTTTCACACAAATGCGGGTATATTACCTCTAAAATGCATCCTTCCTCATCCCCACCCCATTAGAGTAATTATTATACCTACCTATGACTTTAACCGATAGTAAGACGAGGTAATAAAAAAAGTTAAAATGGGCTCTTTAGCTATGAATATATTCAACACTGATAATCCATGCTTAGCGAACTGTACTAGTAAATTGTTCCCTCTCTCTCGCTATCCATTTAACCAATCATATTCACAATAATGTAATGAACGAATATATATTTATTGATACTGAATGGGAGGACCCAATTTACTGGTGCAGTCAAGACTTGCTTGTCTACGTAGCAGCCCTTGCCACTTCTTCCCCCTCCTGATAAAATAACAATATCAGACATTAAATACAAGAGCATAGTAGACACTTAGTTAAATTAGTAAAAATCACAAATGAGTTAAAAATTACCAAGTAATTTTTATATTAAAGTCGTGTATTAAAAGTAATTCCCTCAGTCTCTAAAAATATAATTCAGAATAACGACTTAAAATATCTAAACATTTATTAATATTAAAATAGCACAGCACCCAAAAGTTGAACCAAAATTAGTGTGATTGGTTTAATATCAAATAAACAAAGTAACTCTTACTCAAGTCATCAGTGACAGCGTGTAGTGAGGACAGTTGACAGAATAAGTAGAACTGGTCTAAATTGTAACACTTTAGAAAATATTATAAACGTCTAAAGTAACAAGCATATATATGCCTATATTACTACCGAATTAAATTATTTCAAGTAATTTGCTACAAAAACACTGATCTGTAACAAACACGTCTAAAATCTTATGTGATATATATAACACAAATAAATTATGTTAAAAAAAAGATATTCTGATTTTCAATTGGTTTTAAAAAATAAATTATCATAAAGTGCATTATTATAACTTCACAAACTACACTAGATTCTGGTTTCCATCTCGCCACTACCATTCTTCCATCAAATGCAACTTTTACACAATGCATGAATTAATGATAAGTGTGTAATGGAAATGCGTACAAATTATTAATATGGTCTTCTATATTCTTCAATATTAACACGTATAAGGTTTTATATCCTACCATCTTTAATTTGACTATACTATAGTTCTAACTACAGTGTTTTTTAGTCAAAATAGGATGAATTTGAACTGAACTAAAAAAATAATATGTGAAAATGACGTGATGCCTAAGAGTTATATTTTGTAAAGAAAAAAAATTAATAGCCTACAAATAGTTATCAAACTGTCATTAATTACAGTGATTTAATATTACCTTTCATTCTAAAATGCTCGTCTCATTGTAAATATATTATGTTTTGCTTTCAATAAAGTCTTAAGCTTCTATTCGATCTATAATATAGCGTTTCATGAGGTCTTTTGGCATGGTAGGAGGAATCATAAAGTCAAATTTCTTAGAAAGATTTATCTTACAGCTAGAAAAATCCCTAGAGCTAATTTCATGTATTCATACGTCAAGCCATGTGATTCTGCGTCTGATACGTTTGATAGATATTATTAATACCCATAAATCAACCCTAATAAAAGAGTTAGATGCTATCAATTATTTAGGATGCTAAAAATATGTATTTTCCAAAAGTTATTTCCTATGAAAATTTGACTGTGCAAATTATGTATGGGTCAACAAACATTTTGTTTAATATAAAGCTTGTAACAACGTCTAACGTTAAAAATAATAGTTTACTCCATGAAAACTAAAATAAATAAATAAAAACTAAACTACGATAACCCACAACACATGGTTATTAATCCACTCAAGACAAATATAGACTGTAATTAATGTTAAATATAATCCTAATTATCTTCATCAAGATTGTAGTTGAGGTCATTTTCCCTAGTTCTATCGGGGGTACCACAGTAATGTCTCGGGAACCCTGAGGGTTGAATGAAGACTTTAGAAGGCATACGACGACGCCTATGGACGCTTGACGTCTTCAGGCATCCTTCTGCAAAGGGGGGGAAGAAGGTGGGGGGGAGGACCAGGGACCACACAGAAGTCTCTTGTGTTAAACAAAACCTCTAGCCGCTAATACGTGGACGTGACAGCTAGCAAATTTCCTCCTTCTAGCATTCATCACAAGACCTTGAGGGGGTTTCCGTCAAAAGCTGCCATCTGGAAAAAGGGGGGGCTTAGGGAAAGGGGGGCTCTGATTGGTCTCCCTACAACAAGCGCATATTGTCATCACGGGGTTTGGTCAAATATATTATTGTGCTTGCATTAATATTCAATGGATATTTTTTTGTAATTTTACAATAATACTAATATGTATTTATTTGGGTGAAGCTATGGCCATATCCTTGTCTTACACTTAACCATTTAATAAAAATAATAATAAGACATGAATATACTTATAATAATTATTCTACTTACTATTACTATAGTAATTAAAAGCTTGTTTATAATATGGCTCTAACAAAAATATATAGTGAACACACAGCTCTTTAACATAATTGTACATTTATTGATAATTTAAAATGAGATAAAGAAGGAAGTAGATTTAAAATAAAAGAGAGATAGATTTATTTTAATACACTATACGCATTCATATATTATATTAATACTATGCACTATAAAGATAGTAAAAATACTGCTGATAAATCTATAGATTAGATACAAAACTTATACATACTACTACTACTTCTACTACTACTATATAATAATATTAATAATATTTTTTATTTCATGAACACACACACTTTGATTCGTCTTTTTTTTTAATGACCATTCCACCACTGTGTTGAGTCTTAATCACGAACAAAATTATTTTAAGATTCTCTTATAATCAATAATTGGATAAGTTATGTATTAATTCAAATATAATAAAAGTAAAACTATTAGATCCTTGGTTACAATTATATAATTGAATAAAATATGAGAGATAGCCAAATTTAATAATGTTTTGATGTGTTTTATATTGGAGAAAAGAGCGTTAAATACATTTGGCTGTGTTAGTTAAAAAATATAAAATATATGATTACATAACTTCTCCAGTTTGTATTGAAAAGTGTTTATTTAAACTGATCGATGAATTTTTTTTAATAATACATTTAATTGTTTAAGATTTTTAAACTCTTGATAGTAATTGACATCAAACTCACTCTATCCCCAAACATAAACTTGAAATTTCCAACAAAAATTTGGACTAATAATATTCATTCGTGAGAAACAAATGATTTGACCATGACAATATGGTGAAATTTTTTTTAAAAATCGGATGGAATATATTTTTTTAAAGACTGTATTCCTTAAAGTTTTAAAATAGAGCAATTTTTTTTGCGGTATCGAATATTACTACAGATGAGGTTTTTTTTATACCGACATTTCTTTTTTTAAAAAAACTGTTCGAGTGACATTGATATGAGCCGCTCTTCTCCCAAACCCCTCACTATGTGTCTCTGTCGCACATGCAGGCAAGATCCACTGGTTCTCTTCTCGCAACCATCTCGCTTGCCAAGTCTTCGTCATGTCCGCACCACAAAGACACACAAGGCAAGCAGAAAACCGGAGAACTAATTAGGGATAAGAAAAGACTCTCCTATCCCCCTTCCCCTTTCCCATCACCTCAAACCCTCTTGCTCCTTTGCGCCCCTATCAAACCATCCCTAGTTCAATCCTCATAAGGAGAGAGAGAGAGAAAAATAATAATATGAAAAATCTGTAGGTCTTCTGTCTTCGTCCGTGAAGCAGCATCGAGTCATGGATTGGTGAAAAGAGAACATATTGGCGAGTTACTTACAAGCCACCAATACAGTGTCGTGTCGTGTTGCCAGGTTAAGCAGAGTTATAATGAATATCAAAACACAAGGTGTAAATCAATGTAATTATGGGAATGTCCGTAAGGAGGAGACCACAATTAAATTTTGAAAAATTACACCTGGACATGGGAATTGAACCCGAGTTTGATTCCCGTGTCCAGTTGCCATTTTTCAACTAGTTTAAATTAAGCAGAGCTAGTTTAAACTGTACCTGTGATATGTTCTCATCACTTAGTAGAACACTCATTGGTCAGCATTCCTTGTGAATTATGTAGAGCAGAGCCTGTGTATGATTGGTCAAATGGGGACAGAGTAGGAGAGAACATATCACTCAGTAGATCACTCATTGGTCAGCATTCCCTTGTTAATCGTGTAAAGCAGAACCTGTGTATGATTGGTCAAATGGGGACAGAGTAGGAGAGAACATATCACTCAGTAGATCACTCATTGGTCAGCATTCCCTTGTGAATCGTGTAGAGCAGAGCCTGTGTATGATTGGTCAAATGGGGACAAAGTGGGGAGAGAAACATATCACTCAGTAGAACACTCATTGGTCAGCATTCCCTTGTGAATTAGTAGAGCAGAACCTATTATGATTGGTCAAATGGGGACAGAGTGGGAGAGAACATATCATAGGTACAGTTTTGACATGCGAAACGACAATAACCCTGTTCCTTTTCAAAGCTCAGTGCTTCCAATATTTTATTAAATAATTCCTGAAAAATTAAAATATAATTATGATCTTTTCGAATACACTCTTCATCGTCTTAAGTTGCATGAAGATTTTCGATAAATAGGCCTAGTTTAAATATGACATAAATGTTTAGAAAAATAGTATATTAAACATAATTTATTATATATTGTAAAAGCATTGGTCACTATTATTATTTTGTAGCTTATATTATTGTAATTTAAAACGTGATTTTTAAAAATCTTCTAAATTACTAAATGGCCTAAAAATGTATTTAATACGAAATGAAAAAGCAATTAAAAAAAACTTGTTTATTTAAATTAGAACCGCTTTAAGCATGATTCTCTCCTATTCACCATTAAAATTAAATAGAAAATAGAAAGATGACGTGACATAAACATTTTAAATCTATCCATCCATTGTATTATTTGTGTACAAGTAAAGCAGATCCACTCCCAGCTTCCCTTCTTCCATGTTGCAAAGCAGTGTTGTCAGTCAAAGAAGGCGAGGAGAATAAAGAAGATATTCAACAAAGAGACTGTCTGGAAGACGGCGAAGGGAAGGGGGAGAGATGTGATTGTCGGAGTGATGAAAGGAAATTAATTAGGCCGAGGGAATGACGCTGTGTGCTCCTAGCGGGTCCAGGTTTAGCTTCGGCTCTCGTTGAAGTTGTTGGCCGATATTGAAAAACATTACCGCAGGCGTGGATGAACTACATGTTTCAATTCTGTCGCTTCAGGATGAAATATCAACGAATACTTTTTTGGGATTCTATATTCTTAACTCGTTTTATTCGCTTCCATTTTGGAAATTCCCTTTAAGGTAAGTGGTAATGGAATATGAGTTAAGGTCCATGCTATCAAAGTTTTTTTTTATAAAGAAACCTTTTTAATCAAAGTAAAACAATGTTCTAGTAGATGCGTTCAGTTTATTTTTCTACACTTAATGAGATCAACAGTTCTTGAATATTTATTATGAACATCCTGGAATTTGATAAGAAACCTTTTATAGTAAAGAGAAAAGGTCCTGTTAAAGGACCATTACGCTTGTAACCAGGGCCCGTATGTTGATGAAGTAAAAATAATTAAATAATCCTATAAAATTACCTTAAATTTCCAAAATTTGACTTCAAATTCCCAAAAGTAACTAAAAATGAACAAAAACTACTAATAAATGCTAAGTACTAAATCAAACACGCACTTTACAAATGGAAACCAGAAAATATCCATGTAATGAATGGCCTTTAACAACCAGACTCTTGCATTCTGCGAAATATAACATTGATATGTACAAATATCTGCTTCAGAAGTAGTAACTACCCCCTCAAAACGCAACCCTCTTCATATTAGTTGCAGTCTCACCAGGAATGTGTATTTTACAACCAGACAAGCAAAGAGGATACAAAGCTCATGGCCTACATTATCTCCTCATTCCGACCATTATTGTGTGATTAAAAAAATTATGTTTGCGTACTAATGCGTTATAAAATATCGATATTATTTTAAAATATACTTATTCAACATGAATGCCTCAAAATAACTAAAAAATTAAGCACACCAAGAAAATATTACCTTAGACTCCAAAATGACAAAAGGGACTTAAAAATATACATTTCTACAACAAGGGGATCATGAACATAGTTTATGTACTTATAAGCATTATACTACTAGTCAGGCTGATATGCGTGGGAGGATACAGGCTGCCTGTCACTCATAATATACTTTAGAATTTGTACATAATGGGTTGAAACCAGGAGATGCACTTTCCCCATTACTTTTGAATCTAGCCTTAGATTATGCTATTAAGATAATGCAAGAGAGTAGGAAGGGTTGACATTAAACGGTGCAATGCAGCTAATTGAATATGTAGATGCTTTATCCTTGTTGGGAAATATTAAGGAAACTGTCGCAAGAAATGCTGACATTTTATTAGAGGCTCGTAATAAAATAGTTTTAGAAGTTAACGCTGAAAAGTGTAAGTGTATGACCACACAAATAACATGGATTGGGGACGATTTGTCCGCCTGGATAGTTATGTTGTCACTTTAAAAAGTCTTATAAACTTACTTCCCTTGACAAACTGAGAAAATATATTGGCCAAGCGTATCACTGTTTTTTTTTTTTTGTTTTTTACTTTTAACTGTCATAAAATGCCAAGCTTAGCTTGAACCACTAACTAAAAACTGGTTTAGGTGTAGTGAATGGTTAAAATCTAAAGCAAAAAAGTTCAACCTCAATTTTATTTAGCTTTTGTTGTTTGAGTTTTAAGTGGGTTGTAAAATTCTATTATTCTGATTAGTGTATTAGTAATAGAAGATTTTCTAAACAAAAAAAATTATTTGCTTCGGTGGCCGTATGGCTTAAGGCATCACTCTCGTGCTAAACTAAACTGCCGATGACATGGAGACCGGGGTTCAAACCTCGGTCAGTTGTACTGAGGGTGGTTTTCTAAAACTATTTTTCACTCTATCTCCACGCAAATGCGGGTATAAATCCTCTAACTCAACCTTCCTCACCCCTAACTTATTAGAGTAATTAGTACTTATACGTATAACTTGAACAGGTATTAAGACGTGGATTTAAAATAAAAAATATTTAATAACAATGTCGTGACGTGACTTGTTTCCAGAGTAATCAGAGCTTGTTTAAAATGTTCCTGTGATTATTGTTGTCATCACTCAGTAGAACACTCATTCGTCAGGTATCAACGAACACACATATGTTGGGTATTTAGAGCAGGGTCTAAGTATTATAATGTTACTCTTCATGTTGCAGGTACCGGCCTATGGTTCTTTCGTGCCACAACTTGGGCAGCCATATTGGTAATGTTTGGGTCCGCGATTAATGCCCCGCGGAGGGCTACACTTTTGTAATGGCACTCCTAATATTCACAATTCTAAAATACTTATGTAAATTTAACTAAGTGTTTATTCAGCGTTATTGCTGTACTTAACAGGGTGAATATATTATACGATAAAACACGAGCTGCTATTTCACTTCTTAAGAAACTGAGATGATTAAAATATTATTGTATTAAAATTGATCCAATATAGTGAACATCGCTGGATAGTTACAATCCCTACTCTGATTCAGTGATTAATAAAATAATATGTTTTCTATTGACGAAAGCAAGTCGTAACTTCTCGGTGACTATCACGCGAGTGTCCTCATATTTGTTTCCTAACAAGGTTGTTTACGAGGACTTTGCTTCTAGAACATTCGAATAACGTGATGCAATCATCCCTTGTTTCTCCCCTTTCGTCCTTGTTTGAGTGGCTTATAAAGAGAGAGAGACAGAAGAACGTTGCACCACGTAGATAATTAATGTGAAATAAAATGTAAATTAAATAAATTTGTAATATTATTATGTTCGATTGGATATGATTATCTCTATTAACTGATCAAAGGAATGCGTAAGATAATTGTTACAGTATAATGGGTCAAATGGAGAGACAGAGGGTGAAAATCTATCATAGATACAGTTTTAACTAGCTCTGCTCACCCTGGCAAAACTCGCTGCCATACCACTCGTAAAAAATTATATGGTATCGTGAATTTAATTTGTGCTACGAGTAATTTTAACACTGAAAAATATGATCCTTACTTAATAATTGCTTTTAATTGAATTTCTCAGTTCTCGTTAACGTGGCTAATTTATGTAAAAGATTTTTGTTATTATTTTTACCACCAAATCTCCTTTCATTACGTATTTATATTTAGTTGAAATAGTATGATATTCCTTGAAAGCATTTATAATATTAGTTTTTTTTATTAAAAAAAATTGCAGATTAATGTGTGAACTACAAAACTCTAGAGCATTTCCGAGGCTGGGGGAATTAAATAGTGAGGAAGAAGGGACATAATTTAGGACTACCTATGAACTAGAAGGATTCATTTTAAATCCTCCCCCTCGACCAACCTCTTCCGACTTCTTTCTTTATAGGTAAGGCAAATAATCTAACTTGCCATAAACCCATAAAGTATCAAACTGTATCTAAAAGAATAGAAGGGAAAGTGGTAAGGTGGAATGGTGGGGGGTGGAGAAATTCTACCAGATATGCCACCTAAGTTCCCAGAAACACGGTGGTTTGATTCCCTGGTGGATACAATATCCTCCCCCACCCCACCCTTTTTCCCCATCATTAAACTACAATTCACTCTGTATCTTGAGAGGTTTAAAAAAAAAACACGTAAGAGGAAGTAAATACAAAAAAAAAAAAAAAAATAGAGGCGTTCAAAAAGTGGTCTAGAGAGAGAGGGATAAAAACAGCGAACAACAGCTTCAATAAACAATGGGTAGGCCCCCTGAGCGAATGTACCAAGAAGAACAACGTGTTATTAGGGGGAGGGCTGTGGGTTTATTTTAGGGGTGTAAGAGATGGAATAGGAGGCTCCCGTGGGGTCTGAGTTGGCCGGTAAAGAGGCGAGACGCGGTCCTTGGAGGACGGGGCTTCACAACACTTTATGGTCTATTCGCTCGGACAAGAACGTCTTCCCCGCATGCTACCTACATCTCACGATACGGGCTTGAAAGAGCCTTTGATGATGACTCAGATGCAGGTATAAGATACCTGGGAATAGGCCTACAATCTATTTGTTAGATAAAAAAATATAGATTGCTGCGCTTATATTTTGTACATTTAAAAAAAAACCTTGAATAATGTATACACTTTTTTAAGGTTCTTCTGCATATTGATTCATAGATACAGCTTGAGCTAGTTCTATCCAGTCCACCTTATTATACCCTATCCCCACCTTGAGTTAGTTCTATCCAGTCCACCTTATTATACCCCATCCATATCTTGACTTAGTTCTATCCAGTCCACCTCATTACAACCTATCCCTATCTTTAGCTAGTTCTATTCAATCCACCTCATTACACCCTATTCCTATCTTGAACTAGTTCATTCCAGTCCACCTCATTACACCCTATTCCTATATTGAACTAGTTCAATCCAGTCCACCACATTACACCCTATTCCTATCTTGAACTAGTTCTATCCGGACCACTTCATTACACCCTATCCCTATCTTAAGATAGTTGTATCCGTCCACCTGATTACACCCTATCTCCTTCAGGTTCATTATTATGTTATCCTATTTATGCATCTAGGTCTTCTCCACGTTCTCGTTTCAGTGGTTTTGCCAGTCAAACCCTGAACACGGTTCTAAAATCGCCTATTTGCGCTGTATGTCCTGCCCACCGTAATCTACCAGACTTGATTGTTCTTATAAATACTAATGTATTGTGATGAGTACAAGGTATGTAACTAATCACTATGTTATCTTCTCCACTCATCAGTGTCTTCATCCCTTTTTTGGACTAATATCTTCCTAAGCACCTGATTTTCTAACACCCATTTTTTTCCCCGTCATGTTAGCTAAGAGACCACGTTTTACACAGAGAAAAACCGGTGAAACTTTTGTTTTGTATATTCTTAGTAGTGTGAAATAACATCTTTAGTGTTACTAATATGTTTTGGTTTTATTTGCCACCCTACTATACTTTTACTGTTATTTGTAAAACTATTTTACAATTAATTACTTTTTTGGTTAGTTGAAATGTGTTTCAAAATTTGTCCGCAACATAACACGCTGTGTTTTCGTGATAATTTCAGCCTTACATTTTACCTCTCATCGACGATCGAGACTTTGCTCGCAGACGTAATAAAAGCTTTTGATGAAAATATTTTACTGTGATTTGCCCGCATTATCCTTGCATTTATCTTGGAATAATTCCCAATCATAAATATATTTTTTAAGTAAAAGTTTCCTCGCTTGTTTATTTATATTATAAAATTGATAATCTACTTCCAAATATAAGTACAACATTCCATCTTAGCCGGTCGTGTTTATGTCAACTAGATTAAGAGTATCAGGTTCTACTTCAGAACTAGCTTAAGAAATGTCTGGCGAAATTTAGATTTCCTCCCTCACATTAATCTATTAACTGTTTGGAAATTCTGTGACGTGTTTGTTATAGAATTAAATTAGTTTGTAAGTCGTATATCCGTGGTGAAAAAATCCCAATAAGTCTATAGCTGTCAAGAAACTCGCCATTACTATTTATTTAAAGTCTTAAGCTTGATTCACACGTTCGCCGAAAATGGAGAGCAGTATCTATTTTAGCAGCGCTGCAATTTACACGCTGTAGGTTGACCCATGATGCATTGCAACGCAAATTTAAAAACAGTTATTTATCAACTTATTTTATTTTTCTAGTAGATAACCATACTATATTTTAAATCATTTCCACGATGGGTTTTTTTCTAATTATAGCGCCGTGTCATGTCACAATCCAATACATCTACACATGGGCTTTCCATTAACTGGTTATTTCAGATCTCCTCACAAAACCCAACGAAGTTGTATGCTTACTTCTAGCTCTACAGCGCATGCACACTAATGTGAGAAGGCTGGTTTTGAGATTTGATTGGCTCTCCTGTGCCGAAGAGTGCAAAGTGGAAATATGAGTTGAACTTTAGCAGAACTGCTCGTGCCGATGAGGTGGAAATTTTGTGATTAGTTTAGAGCCCGTCACTTGAACTGTTCTGTACTTTGTGCGATGGCATAGCTATAGCATTTTAAGTACTTGAACCCCCTCCCGACCCTACTATTGCACGGGCTATGTTATACATTGATTTGAATACTTCTTTGGTCTAAATTCATCATTCGTCCCATGCATAAAACAGGTAATATTTAATTTGTTAGGTGTGTACTCTATACGTTGGTATTAATAATCCTACTAACAATATGGCACTCAAAAATATGGCATCATTATTTATAAATGTGAAAAAAATTATCTTTAATTGATTAATGTGTAACATAATAGAATAATAATTATGATTACTAACAATTTCCAATGAAATAGTCGAACATAATATTTCATTGGAAATTGTTGCACTTTATTACCTCCAAACTTAAATTATAAGAGGTTAAATGAGTCACATTTTTGTATCAGATATAAAATATGGGTACATTTCCTCTAAATTTGACCTCCCTTAATCTTTAAATAGTAGTGTAATTTATATATATGTGTGTGTGTGTTGCTTAAACAGGTAGTGAGACGCGAGGAATTTAAAAAAGATAATTTTTAATTACTGTTTCTCTCCTCTCTCTTTCTCTCTCTCTCTCCAGGATAATTACTTCATGCCCTTATAATTCACCTTTTTCACTATGTGTCCTTAAATAAACATGATGTTCGAGATTCTTGAATGGGCAGTATTACTCGTAATACTAGATGGTGGTGGGGGGAGAACACCGAATAAACAAGAGTCGGTCTTGTTCTAAATAAGTCGTGAGCCGTGCGCTACGCTATCGACGTCTGCGTCCAGCGTCTCATAAGGTATCGTCTCTCCGGGGAGTCACACATCTGCCCCCCTCCCTCCCGAGAGGGTCACGACTTCATCTGTGTTGGAGCTCTGAGCTTTGCGGTCGTTTGACGTCACAAAGTAACGGACGTAAGGTACTGAGAGCTTCAGGAAACTGACGGGAGCGGGGGAAAGTGGAGGATATTACCTGCAGAGTTGTGAGGACATTCCCCCAGAACAGGATGATAAGGAATTATTTTTAGTATTAAATCCTTTTTTTTTATTGCTGCCTATCGCCACCTCTTCAAGTTATACGCACAAATGATAATTACTATAATGGTAAAACCACCCTCAGTATATCTTCCCGGGATTCTAATCCTGACCTCCCCGTAATCAGCAGTCCAACATAGTAACACAAGAGTGATTCCTTGCACCATTTGATCACTGAATTGGGTTAAATCCCTCCTAAAGCACTTTTTTTTCCATGATCTGTGTTGTATTGTACAGTACGTGCTACGATTTCTACTTTCTCTTGACACCTTGGAGAGAAAGTATTGATTTCATCAAAAATAAAATAGAACTCGAGATTTTGATAAATGTCACTGTTTCATGACGCCCTGAAATCAAAAAAGTTGTTTTCGCAATGCCGTCTCTCTGTGCATCTGTCTTTACCTCGGGCTAGAGCCGAAACTATTTTACCAATTGGGCTTATACTTGGTATCTGGGGTTTTTTGAAATTAGATATCTAACCCTAAATTTAAGGATAGTTTAATGAAGAGCAAAAATTAAAAACCTATTTTCTCTAAATTAGCTGTAACAATTTTGATTAAATTTTATATCTAGATCCTGTTTATCATTAAAAACAAAATGACAATTCTCGTTTTCTCATTAAAATTAATTTGAGGGTACTTTACACGGGGGAGACTTTCCAATTTTCATCATTTCTCCGCAACTATTTGAGATACGAAATAACTTATCATTGTAAAGTGGTAGTAAGTACTATTAAAGATAAAAAAATATTATTTGAAATAGTTTTTATAAAATCTATAATTAATTAGCTATAGTCAAATATATAGGCCTATACTTTTTAATTCAAGTCTTTAGAAATAAATTTGATTCTTATGCTCTTTGGTGTTTCTCCTTTCTTAATTTTTTTGTAACGGTTTTCCTAGTTTCTGATGCTATAGAATAACTAAGTAACAGTGTATATTATTTCATAGTTAACATACACATAATATTAGTTGCTCATGTCCCCTCCAACATCGAACGCTGCGCCACGTGCAGCTCCAAACTTACCACAGTCATCGCGATGGTTAATAACCCCCGGAACGTCTTACCAAAACGGTTTATAATGACTCTGCTAACTCGAGGAGCAGAAATATCCCCAGATATATTGTCTTATAACGAAAATTCCCACGATTTATGCTACGTCTTCTTTATCTGTCGGGAGAGGGAGCAAGAGAGAAGTAGAAAGGGGGTGCAGGGTGTAATGCTCACCCTAAAAGTTCCTTTTCAACCCCCACCCCACCCCCGTTCTAGAAGACCACAAAACGGGCTTCCCACACGTGACACTTCGACCATTAGGGGTTGAAATACTGAACCTTTGGCTGGAAGCTTCTCAGTTGGCTAACTACGAGAGATCTTATTAGTTGAAGGTATTTAATAAGGAAATGTAGCTAACTAAAGCTTGTAGTCATATAACCGTGTGCTAGGGGATAACGCCGCACTTTATTACCTCCAACCAAAAATTCTCATCTAGATTATTTGCATAAACTGCACCTAACTCGCGGCCGTATTTTCTTCCTCTCCTACCACCCCCCCCTACGTCTTAGGGGTGTGTGTTGGGGGATGGTGATATTAGTCTACCGTAACGAAACGTCGACATGAATATGAATTTACATGGGTTGTAAAAAAAAAATCCGCCATATTCCTTGAAAAGTGAGATAGCGCTGCGCGCCTTTGCTTTAAGGTAATAATTATAATCTTAACAAATTAAGAAGTTTTTAATATTACTTTATTCTTTCTTTCGTTGCTTCTTCCTTTTTTTTCCCCTCACTTTTCTTCGCCATCAACAGTTTATCTCTAAAGCATTATAATTTGAGTTTTCTTTTATGGGGGTTATAGTGAGAATATACCGAACAATTTTATAACGGAGATTCCAAGACGGGCGAAGGGAATGCAGGACAAACAATTTAGAAATAAACAATATACATTTGTATCCTCTAACTTACGTTAAATACTTGAGCGTATATTTAGGTCATTGATACTGTTTGATGTTTTAACTTTTTAAAATGTTCATCGGGTGAGCGGGGGTGGATTTTGGAGGGAGTTGGGGGTACGTGGAAAGAAGCATTGGTCTCTTCTTGTCTGTATTTCTAGTGGCTTGAAGGTCAGAGTTTTAATCCTGTCTGGGTGTAGCCTATTGTAGTATAATTTTCTTAAAATATGTTTTTACTCTCCCTTCAAGTAAATTCAAATTAATCTCCTCTAAATTCTATCTTACTCATTCCTACCCCACTAGCTTAATTAAAATACGTCTATACCCGCATCGGTGATCGAATGATCAAAGGTGTCACCCAAACAATATACTAGACTGCCGATGACGGGAATATCGGGTGTACCGAGGTTGGTTTTTACAAAATGATTTTCTACTTTCCTTCCACGTAAATGCTGGTACACTTCCTCTAAAATTCAACCTCCCTAATCCCTGACACATTATAATTATTATTGTAGGTCATACAGCGTAAAACCCGAATGGTTAGTAAGACGCGGTGACAAAAATAATACGCATTTAATTAAGTTTACGAGATAGTAATGGGTAAGGTAGAATTTAGAAGAACTGTACCCGAAATTTCACGTAGAGAGAGTGAGAAACCATTTATGTACACTCAGTCACCAGAAAATCAGACTAAATGAGCCAGATATTTAGTAAGCGGGCCCACCGATGAAGTTGAATGCTTGTGTTCTATTAAACTTCCCATCAAATACACCTCGCAATGAACCTGCTACTGTTTTGGTTGGAAGGGTCATACCAGCTTTGGGAGAGGGAGGAGGGGTCTTCTGTGACGTAAGGCCTGGTAGGATGATAGAAAAGAGAAGACGAGGACCGGCACTACGGACCATAATATCCGACAGACAGGTCGGGGAAATAAGACACAAATCTCTTGGGATGGAAACTCAACAAGGGGGCACATACATCGCCCACAATCCAACAGAGGAGCGGCGTGTGTGTGTGTGGGGGGGGGGGGGGGGGGGGAGGAAGGGTTGAAACAATACCACCACGCTACATCTACAGTACTATTTTCATAGGAAGGGTGTTTAAGAAAATACAAACCCAAGTTGAAAATATTTTACTATGTTAGTATAATTATTTTATAGGTATTGATCATATCAACCCTCCTCAGTGGTCGAATGGTCTAAGGCGTCACTTTCGTTTTGGACTGCCCTGTTGAGGATGGATAGATTGGGGTTCAACCTTCCTCATCATTACCCCATTAGAGCGATTATCATATATGCGTATAACCTGAAAAGGTAGTGAGACTCGGCAAAAAAAAATATATCTTATTTTAAGGATTACACATCTTTATTGTCCACGCAAGCGAACCGCAGCTCATATCAACTGAATCAATACAATAAGAAGAGGAGGGTGGTTTAAAAGAATTATCTTATATAACTCTCCCGGAGAAAAGATTAAAAGTCTATTAATTGAAAATAGCATCCTCAGTGCATCTAGTCGTGATTGAACTCCGCCCAGCCATCAGCAGGACCATCTAGCAAGGTATCTGTGAGAAGGGAGGGTCCATGAGGCTGGGCAATCTCTTGGCTTGAAGAATGAGTACAGGACTCTACTGATTAGTTGGAGCGGTCGTAATCAGCTATTTGGAAGAAGAATTAAATGGTCACGAGGTAGAACCTCCTCAAAGTTTCTCACGTGGGATTTTTATATCCTCAACCCATGATATTAAATGATTTTTTATTTAAGAAAAATAAATATATAAAACTATTTATATTGTAAAAAAATGTACCAAATATTAATTTTAAACTTAATCGTAAATGCCATTTCTAAAATATTTTCATTTTTTTAATGTCTTCAGTAAATTACTTTTAAACCAATTTTCCCCCAAAAAACAAGTAGGATATACATTTTTATTTGTCATGTAAAATATTCCACAGAAGTCCATTTTAGACAAAATCGTTAAATCCACTCTTGAAAATTTCGAATTTTAGAAAGTCACTCATCTGCAAACTATCCGTAATTTAAAAGCTAGGTTTTAAACAAAAATTAACATCTTGAAGTATAGCCATATAGTATCTAAATATACATTTTAACTGGAAGAATTGAGAAATATACTTTTTCGTGTTAAAGTGCAATTAAAACGTAAAGATTTCTCATATTTTTCATACTTCAATACTTTTTCTTTATATTAGAAATTAAAAATTGTCAAAATATTTGAACAATTAAACTAACTTGCAAAGAAACAAAACACACCATTGACAATATGACTTGTTTCATTGTAAGGTAAAATTGTCAGAATATTGTTTATGATTTTTGTAATATATTGTATTAAGATGAGATGGAATGGAGCGCGCATTAAGTTCAGTATTTTTGATGTTTTTATAGTAAAAAAACAGTTTTGGTTAAATTTAAATAATATCTCGTTGTGGGTATAGGTTTAATTTAATTTGTTACACATGGTAATCTCAACAGTTCTTATTTATTCGCTATGGGCATCCGCTAATATAATCAGAGCTTTTTCTATTCGTTCAAATGTTTTATCATCAAATGCCAATATTCTCATGACTTCAAAAACTGTTGATATTATCATGTGCAGAAAATAAAACTTAGACGTATTTACTGAAGCTATATTATATTTGTTGTAACCCAAAATATTATGTTTAATATACAAACTGCAAAAGTACTGGCCTTAGCTCTCTTTCCCTTCAAACCCACTTTTTTTTTTAAGATTAAATCATACACATATTTTTTAACACAATGTATGATTACGCGTTCAGGTTATACGCATATGAACTATTTACACTAGTGTGTTGTGGATGAGGAAAGCTTGATTTAGAGGGATTGTACCCGCATTTGAGTGGAGGTAGAGTGAAAAACAATTTAGGGAGGGAAACATAATAGATACACCCAACCGGGATTGGAACCCCGATATCCCCGTCATCGGAAGTCCAGTATTTTGTGACAGTGTAGACCAAGATGGCCCAAAGTTTTTCATCCCAAGGGCTAAATATTATTTATCAATTTCCACAATTGGCCGAATATATATTTAACTATCCCATCAACTGAATATGGGCCTACAGACAACATTTAATAAACAATCTTTTCACTACTTATATATGAAGTGCATTTTAGTTTGGTATAAACTTTCAAATTTTACTGCCAAAATAAGTGTATTAATCTTTCAAAAATGTGTTATGAAATATGCATGCACACACACTTTAAAAAAACAACCTATCATTATAAATTTATATTTATATATATTTCTAAAAATTAAATACACATTTTTATTTGAATCATAAGATATTTTTTACATATGTCAAAGAGGTTTTCTCCTTAATTTTCCTCTAGACTATTGGCATATTTTCGGTGAGAGCGGGCTGCATTTGGCTCATGCGTTGCCAGTTTTCCCACACTGCCCTGGACCCATTGGTCCACTGAAGTTGGCTAAACCATAATAATTATTGTAATGCCAAAAGTTAAAATTATCCTTATAAGACATTAATATTTCTTATAAAATTCTTTAAAAATATATATATTCTCTTTAATGAAAATTGAAAAACCACCGGTTTTAATGATTGAATTTGTTACTCCATAGTTTCGTGTTGGGCCACTATGGCTAGTTTTGGTCGAAGAGAATGGCCGCGGTTACATCAGGTGACGAATAGCTATGCCTACTCTGGAGATTATGCTCTCCGGGGAATGAGGATGGTGAAGGGGGGGAGGGGCTGTAGGATTATGATAATGGCACTACTGCGCTACAAAACAACAGCAGACAACACTAGGGTTTGGGTGTCGTTAATACGTCAATATTTTGAGTTGCTTTGTTGCAAAGCCGAGTGTGTGTGTATATATATCACGGGAAGAGAGGATGTAGCTCAGAGGAAAATGGGACTAAGTACAGCATTTATAGTGGGATTACTTTTGTAGGCAGTGAAGGTGGTTAGGGGAAAAAAACTCTCCCGTCAGTGGTGTGTTGTGGAGTGTTGCCAGGGTAGCCAGAGTTCGTTAAAACCGTACCTCTGAAATGTCCTCATCACTCAGTAGAGCACTCATTGGTCAGGTATCAACATTCCAATGTGTGGTATGTAAGAGCAGAGCCTATATATGATTGGTCAAATGGGGACAAATCATAAGAGGACATATTACTCAGTAGAACACTCATTGGTCAGGTATTAACATTCCAATGTGAGGTATGTAAGAGTAGAGCCTATATATGATTGGTCAAATGGGGACAAATCATAAGAGGACATATTACTCAGTAGAACACTCATTGGTCAGGTATTAACATTCCAATGTGAGGTATGTAGAGCAGCGCCTATATATGATTGGTCAAATGGGGATAAAGCATAAGAGAACATATTACTCAGTAGAACACTCATTGGTCAGGTATCAACATTCTAATGTGAGGTTATTAGTCAAATGGGGATAAAGCATAAGAGAACATATTACTCAGTAGAACACTCATTGGTCAGGTATCAACATTCTAATGTGAGGTTATTAGTCAAATGGAAATAAAGCATAAGAGAACATATTACTCAGTAGAACACTCATTGGTCATGTATCAACATTCCAATGTGAGGTTATTAGTCAAATTGGGATAAATCATAAGAGAACATATTACTCAGTAGAACACTCGTTGGTCAAGTATCAACATGCCTATGTGAGGTATGTAGAGCAGCGCCTATATATGATTGGTCAAATGGGGACAAATCATAAGAGGACATATTACTCAGTAGAACACTCATTGGTCAGGTATTAACATTCCAATGTGAGGTATGTAGAGCAGCGCCTATATATGATTGGTCAAATGGGAACAAAGCATAAGAGAACATATTACTCAGTAGAACACTCGTTGGTCAAGTATCAACATGCCTATGTGAGGTATGAAGAGCAGAGCCTATGTATTATTGGTAAAATGGGGAGACTCATTGTATAAGCATAGTACAGGTACAGTTTTATGGGTTACTGCTTACCCTGGCAACACTACACGCCACGGCGTTGATTTAAGTACATTGGTGGCTCGTGTGCTGTTGCCGGACAGCGGCATGTTGTGTAGTGTTTCCAGGGTAGTCATTGCCTGTCTAACTGTACTTGCGTTATGTTCTCTCCCACTCTGTCCCCATTTGATCAAATATACACAGGCTCTCCTCTACACTTCTCACGTGGGGTACTTAGTGATGAGAACAATCCACAGGTATAATTTAAACTGACCACTCCATTTTACCCGGGTTATTTCGTGGTTAAGAAATTTGATGCTACGGTTTGAGTCCCTTTTAATAACTCAAAAGTGAGGAAAATCAGTATACGATGGTTTTAGGTCCACTACTAGTCTGTATAAATCCTCTAAACTCTAAACGCCAAATATATTAAAGATTTAAATAATTAATTACTGAGAAAACGAATAAATATATATAAATACATAAAAATATACCCACATTGCTAGTGAAATTGTCTAACGCGTCATTTTCGTGTTGGACTAAATTGCCTGTGACGGGGATATCGTGGTTTGAATCCCAGCTGGGTGTACTAAAGGTAATTTTCCTTAAATGGTTTACCACTCCCTCCCCATGATAATGCGGGTATATCTACTCTAAAAATATGGATAAGACCTGAACAGGTACTAAGACGGGCTAGCTGTTTTTACGGGACTGTACTAGTAAACTGTTTCTTCTTCTTTACTGTGTAGGTGACCTAGTGGTCTAGGGGTAAGGTGTCAGACTTCTGTGCTGAGGGTCCGGGGTTTAATCCTCAGTTCCAGCACAGATTTAGCTGATTGCCAAACCCTTCCTTCACCTCTGACAAGACGTGTATTAATCACAACTTGTGAATGTGAGGAATGCCAGGCCTCCACCGTGGTTCGGATTCCACGTTATACTGTAGGTCCTTCATTTAATTTCACAATCACCCTACCATTACACATTAGCGTAAGTGCGTATAACCCGAACGGGTAGTAAGACGCGGTGCTTATAATAATAATGATTCACTGTTTACTTGACCACCCACCCACACAATAAGATAGTTATTAAATTTTAGTATTGTGCCAACTTAGCTCTGTCGGTAGTGCGTCTGTCTATTGAACTTCCCGTTTCGATTGCCAGCAAAGTTTCTTTTTTTAAGGTGGGGCTTCCTCTTTTATAGTGATAAAATAAGTGCTGTAGGACTGGGTGCTTTATCTATTATAGAATTAAGTTATTGGGTAAGCCCTTTTTAATATAGCCAGTCAGTTTAAAAAGTGCACGTTAAATTACCCCCTCCCCTACCTTACGTAAAAAGTTTGTGTATCATCTTAATACATTGAGTTAGTTTGATAAAAAAGGATAAAGATAATTAATTTATCAGTATAGTAACTTCAATCCGGACTTGCCCTATTGACAACCCCTGGGCCGCCATTGATAAATAAAGGCGTATTGAAAAAAATTGAGCGTAAATAATTATTTGTAATGGAATTACAGGAGAGGCAATACAAAGGATAGTGTTTAAAACAACCAAAATCATTCGAAATTGTTCATTATACTAATTTATTAGTTAATCACCATTTTTGGACACTCTTTTGAAATTGTTACATTTTATATCCCCCCTTTATTCGTGTGCACTCCCATCACATTTTGACCCCCTCCCCCCGTAAAACCCCCCCACGAGGGACGGATCTAAACGTAATGATGTGTGAGTGTATATTTATTACCCTCAAGGCTTTTCCTATGAAACCACGAAACACCCCATCCCCCCTCCCCCTTTCCTCCGACCAAAATACACTGTGATGGACCGCTCATATTTGCGTCATCAAACTCTATGAAATTTCTGTTCCTAGTCAAGCACTCCTTTGGGTACCTCAATTCATACAGGAATTAGTTGAGGGGGGGGGCGTCATTATCATGACTAATAATGCTTTTCGTTCATTCATTATGAATACTATGTAGACTACAAGGTGATTCTGCTCGTAGCGAAATGATCCCCAAAACCTCGTGGTAATTTGAAACGATACCGTTTTAAATTGCATCACGTACCAACACAGCGATGGCTTGTATTAATCTACTAAATATTCATTCTTGTTTTATTTGTTTTACTTATTTTGCATTACATTTACATTTTTGACCAAAATGAAATAAAGATCTTATTTGGTTCACAACTTTGAATAGAAACTTCTATATTAGGAATCTAGTAGGACAAAACTTTAAAAAAAAAAAGCACAAACACAGGTTTTTTGCTGTCAGCATTAATCATATTTTACTATATTTTTAGTCATATTTGATAGTTTAAAGAAAGAAACTCTGAACAATTAAATATATATGTGCTGTCAACATTAATCATATTTTACTATATTTTTAGTCATATTTGATAGTTTAAAGAAAGCAACTCTAAACAATTAAATATATATGAGAGGCTAAGCCTGAGAGATGAATTATTATAGTTACGGAAACCAACTTTATTTGAATCATTTTCTATAATAATAAAAGGAAGTGTTTGAACGTGTAATCTAATTTTCTTGGAGTGTGAGTGGAAAAAACATTTAGGAAAAAGCACTCCGAGTTCACTCAGCTGGGATTTGAGACTGCACCATCTCCAGAAATGATTTATTCTTCGTGCCCACCAACATGGATGTTTGCCGTTTTAATTCAGTTTTAAAATACAATATTAAAAATTAAACCAACCAAATTTTCTCAGTAAAATAATATGACCAAACTAATAAAATCAGAGGATTATTATATTCAACATTATTTTGCTCTATCTATGAGAATAAAATGAGATATTATATTCAACATTATGACTATGAGAATAAAATAAGAAAACTTTGAAAATAAGTATAATTTATCAAAATATCGTTTCTAATATATTTATTGTCCTCGTATTTTTTTCCATTCATACAATTTAGGGAGTTTTAGCTATTTCATTTGATTCCTTCGTTACCAAGTAGCCCTGAGAGAGAAATGGCAAATAAAATAAAGGGATCAAAACTACAGTAAGAACTGGATACGAATAGCCTTTTAGAAAATACTTAGGGTGTGCGATCGTCACTTTTTAAATGCGAAGCAAAGTAAAGCGAAGTTTGGTAAATTCGATTAAAAGTTGAAGTCAAAGATAAGGTGGTTTTTTTTTCGCTGTCACAAAATACTACTATTATTTCTTAAATAATTCATTAAGGTGGGGGACTTATGGGACGTTTTTACATTAAAATTTTTTGTTTTTCAAAATGAATAAAATATTTCTCCAGTAGAAACATAGTTATTTTGTTCTTCACATAGCAATAATATCAACAGTTTTTGAATATTTGTCATGAGCGTAGCAGCATTAGATGAAATACTTTTTTAATGGAGAGAAAAAGTTGTAATTAAACTCCAGGTCACATTTGACAGATATTAAACAAATGTTGAGATTATCAAATAAAAAATAATAATTCTTTTAAGTCTCTACTAGAGAAATATGATTTATTTTTATATAAAAAAAGAGTTTTTTTATAAAAATTGCAAAAAAACTTATCTTTTCTCGTGTCCCCTACAACCAGATCTTAAGGGATCTTGGCTAAGAGAAATGTTAAGAGAAAAAAACCTATCCCACCATTTTATTTTATGCTAACATATATGAATTTATCTCTTCTTCGTTATGACCTATGAATGTCATTTACCCACGAGTCTGTGTTAAAATACTGTTTAGTGTCTGTTCTAAAAATGATTAAATGTTGAATTATGTAATATTTAGTGAGAGATTTAAAATAGTTTCATAACAAATCGTAATTTTGCTCTTCTTTGAAATATTTCATAGATGCGAAGGTCAAGGAGAGTTGATATTAGACTTTGTATTTTCTAGGCGTGTGTAAAGCTTCCTAGTATCAAACGTATTTTTTGTGTCAACATTGATAACATTTAACATTTTACTAAATTAATAGTGTATTTTATAGGTATTGATAATATCTTTCAAAAGTGACAGATACAGATCACGTGAATTTGCGTATGGATATATGATATATGTTAACTCTCAGATATTTTTTTCCTTGGCGTATTCTTGCTATCGTTTAGCACTCACTTTATGACGAATTTTCTGAACATTCCCTTAATCGCATTACAAACTTAAGTCCTATTACTGAACGAACAGAATAGTTGAGTTAATAATAAGTCAAAAACGCATGCAACCTGTCGAAAACTGAGCTTATTAGAATGAACGGAGAATGCGGTGCTAGTTGCGAGATTCGCCAACAGATGTCTCAGGCTGTTTCAAAGGTCGCCGGTAGAAGTCTGGCTCACCTTTTGGCCAAGATCGAATGCGCGCGTTCCATTATTCGGCTTCCTGGTATAAGGAGAACACGTTATGAGGAGGTTTTCTCAAGAATGCCGTAGAATACCTCTTTTGATTCACGCTTACGTTGAACATATATTTCTTTTTTTTTACGTGCACTCCATTTTACTACACGTCCAGATAACCGCATATTAATAAAATGGAGTATCAATTATGAAGGTAGAATTAGTATAAAATAAATCCTCATTTTCTGGGAGAGAGTGGGCAAACAACCTAGAGCAAAACAGCTCTTAGCACGATGAGAGGATCGAACCCCGAGCTATCGGTCACTGTCAAACTAGACCAGACCAAACCGACTCATTTATCCTCTTGTCCACTGATGTGGGTTCTAACATTATTTGCTGATGAAGGCTTAGAACAGTTTCAATAAAGGTTGTTACCCGAATCGGTGATCACGAGAACTAAACGTCAAGATCATACAGTATGATTTACCTGTCACGGGGAGGTCGGGGTTTGGATCCTGAGCTGATGTACACAGGGTGGGGTTTTCCATGACCAAACCTAGGCTTGTGCAAATGGGAAACAGCCTAAGCTAGTAGCGATGTGAGATAATACTTGGTTTAAACTTTACTAATACTCTCTTCGATGGTCGAATGGACTGAGTCACTCTCGTGAGACTGGGACTGCAGATGATGAGAATATCGAGGTTAAAATCTCGGTTGGGTGTACTGAGGGTGATTTTTCCTTAGTAGTTTTTCACTTTCTCTCCGCGCAGATGTGGATACACTTCTATAAATTCAAACTTCCTCATCCCTAACACATTAGCATAATTAGTACAAATGCTTACAACACAAACGGATAATAAAACGTAGTGCTAAATGAAAAACTTTAATAATTACAAGTTAACTCATCCTAATCTAACCTTCGACAGGTCAACTAAATAAAGGTCAGGTTAAGTGAGGATGGGCTATAATTAAATATATTGAATTTGAAATCTCGATATTTTGTATAATAAATTGTATTTAAAGAATCGAGAATCGATCTTAATATCACGATTTCGATCACTCGAGATTTAGCTCTTTATTCCCATATTGACAACTCTGCTATTTAATCAAAGCGGCAGTATTCAGAAATTTGTAGCTTTTCATTGTGACATTCTTTTTTTCCCTCCCCCCCCGGACCCCCCTGCCCCCGTTTATCTTTAGTACCTACAGGCAAATCTCAAATATAATCTTTAGTTGAGATTGTGTAAATCAAATGCTATTATTGTTTAAGTATTGTTTTACTACTTAAACCTTTAGTTACTTTTTTTTCAAATGCGATACAGTAAAATGAGGTTAGATGAATAAGAAGATATTGAAATTGTAAGCCTAAATGTTAATTTTGTTTCAAATTTAAGAATTTGAATTGAAAGACAAGAATAGTGACACATTTATCTAAAAAATATTAGCACCACGTCTTACCACCCGTTCAGACTATACGCATATGTAATAATTTACTCGAATGTGTTAGGGATGAGAAAGGTTGAATTTAGAGGACGTGTGCCCACATTCGTGTGGAAGTAGAGTGTAAAACCATTTAGGAAAAATCTCGCTCAGTACACCCAACCGGTTTCAAGCCCCGATCTTCCACCTCCCAGTCATAGGCAGTCTAGTCTATTGGGAGAGTGACGCCTTAAATCATGCGGCCACCGAAGTGGGTGAGATATTTAACTATATTTTCATAGCTTATAATCAACATTTAGATGATGTTGGTCGCTATAAATTGCCCTGAATTTCGAAAAAGTCTCCTATATCCAACTCTGGTAGGTTTGAAACGTCCAATCTAAAGATTGGTCAATTATTTCCTTCAATTTCCGTCTAAGGACTTTGATCCCAACTTACAGGCCTACCCATAGGCCTATATTTCCGTAGCTACCGAAACATTTGATAGACAAGCAGCGCCAAACACCATGACATTGATAAACAACAAAAGAAGCGATCATAGATCCTCGACAATATCTTTGGCTTCAGGAAACGGACCATTTTCTCTTCAGAGTCTTTCAACCGAACACAACCTTCTTTTGTCCGTCACATTCATCACGGGGCTTCCTCTCGGATCATCTTCACGTTACCAAGAATTATAAATTAGTTTTGTGGTTTTGAGAGTCTATTTTTTACGGATTGCCAAGAACTCATTGAATTGTCAGTCATATTTGACAATGAGTTGGAAAAAAACTACATTAAGAAATCGCCACAATGTTGTTCTGTTACGCCGTCCTTTGTTAAGCAGGCCTATTGATTAAACAGTTCATGTCCAGTAAACATACAGAAAGTTAGGAGGGGCTCACTTTCTAGAAAGTGATAACTATTAGTTAAAATACTATTTAATATTTATTTATTCCATGCATACAATACACCGCTTTCTAATAACTGTGTGCATTAGGTTAATAGTTTAAGGTAGGAAACACGAGTTAAGACCAGTAATGTTGTCAGTTTTTATTTATAAAAAAGGGACCCGCTTTGGTGGTCACATGGTCTAAGCGCTAAGTCGTCACTCTCGCAATAGACCAACCTGCCTAAAACTGGCAAATTAAGGTTCGAATCCCTGTCGGGTGTATTGAGGGTGGCTTTTCCTAAATGATTTTCCGCACGTTCTCTCTCTCCACGCATATGCTGGTACAATTCCTCTAAAATCAACCTTTCTAATCCCTAACACATTATAGTAATTAGTACATATGCATGTAACACGAACAGGTAGTAAGATGAGGGAGGAAATATATATGCATATAGAAAAAAAGTCGCACAATAAATAAAATAAGTTTACTACTCCGGTCTATACTTTTAGTTTCGTTTTCTACTTATAGTAATCTCAACAGTTCCTTAATATATTTCGTAAGCATCGCGGATTTTGATGATAGCTTTTGCACTTGATTTTAAAAGTTCCTCATTAAATGCTAATGGCACATACTAAAAAACTATGGATATTGCTAAACTTCTTCATCCAAGACCTGGGGGTTATAAAGTTTTGTCAGTGAAAGACAGTCTTTGACACTAGTACAGTGACCTCCCAATAAAAACAATAAGTCTCTGTCCAAATGGGATGAATGAATTATTTTTTCCTTAATGTGACTAAAATATTAAAACCTGCTTCGTTGTTCGAATGTTCTAAGACAGTTGAGGTGATCCAACGTTTTTCATCCTAAGGGCAAAAAATGATTCAGTTTGCACCGCAGGCTGGAGGGTTATATATAAAATATTAATAAAATGAAGAATTTGTGTGTCTGTCATGAGCGTTGCGTGATATATACCCCAAGCAGAGGTGTGCAATTTAAATATTAACAGCCCCTATGCAAGAACATGTGCACCTAGAAACCATAATTTTGGTATTTTGAATATAATCTTTTTAATTAATTAATTAAAACTCAAAAAATGAAGAAATATTAACACCGCGAGAAATATTTACTACCACATTTCATACAATTTGAATGTAGTTTGGTGGCTATGGAAGTTTGGTTGCCATGGAAACTAAACAATAAGAGAGTGGTATCTACAACAAACACTTCTTCTCTTGTCACCGTGATATTATATTAATTTGTTAAATGTTGTGATTTATTTCTAGTAAATATATTTTTACCTGCAAACCATTTTACCCTTTTTACATTTCAACTTTTTACCCTTTTTACCTTAAAACAGTTTTTAGGGGCTAAGCCGGGTAATTAGTGTAAAAATGGCAACAACAAAAAAGGCCAAAAATAACCAAATTGTCAAAAAGAACAAAAAGGGCGCATTTGAGCAAACATAGTAAACAGGGCAAAAAGTAAATAATTAAAAAATAAAAACGTTATAAAGGTTAAAAGGAGTAAGAGTATCAAAGTTTAGAAAGATTAAATAATCGCATAAGGGCCAAAAGGGGTAAAAGGTTTAACAAAAATAGCGATCAACAGGGTAAAAAGGGTATAGAGGGTAAAATGTTGTAGAAAGGGTAGTAATAAATAGTAATAGTAAAGTAGTTTAAAATGTGTAAAAAGTGCAAATGGAAAAATTGTTAAAATGGGTAAAAAGGTTAAATGGGGTAAATGCGCTAAAAAAATGCTAAAATAATTTTGATTGAATTTAATTACAACTCTTAAATAACAAATTATTATTAATGCTATAACAATCTTTTTTCTTTTTTATTATCACCAACAAACAAGAGTTCAAATTAATGTGTATTAATAGAGAAATTATAATTTAATCTTTAAAAGAAAGGTCAGCTTTTAAAACATATTCAGACTAGATCTCTGTTTTTACATTGTGAATTAGTCAGCCTACCTTTGTGTTTTGTATCACTATTCAATCCAATAAAGAGTTAATATTTATACATAAGTAAAGATTTGGTTACTATTCCCTGTGGTTTATTTTATATACTAAAAATAACAAAGCTACTTTATAGATTCATCTTACGAAGAACGGAAACAGCAGCTAGTATTTAACAATCTCAATAACTTAGTAATACAGGCCTACAAGGAAAATTTACCTTCAAAACTTACAATATTTATGTTATTATTATCTAGCACCGCGTCTTAGAACCCTCTTGAGTTATACGCTTAAGTACTAATTACTTTAATGGGCTAGGAATTGGGAAGGTTGAATTTGTAGGGAGTGAACCCGCATTTGCATGGAGGAAGAGTGGAAAACCATTTAGGAACCCCCCTCCCCAGTTTACCCGACCGAGATTCGAACCTCGATCTCCCCGTTCTCGGCAGTCTTGCTCAATACGAGCTTACTTACAATAGTTTTTTTTTTTTTTTGCAGAATCTTTCGAATTTACTGTCAAATATATATGTATCAATCTCTTCAGAATATATTTAGAAATATATACACGCACAAACACTTCCACAAAATAATTTAGCATCATAAATCTGTTTCTACACATTTTTACTAATCAAATAAATATATAAAATAAAATGCAATCATGACAATATTAATATCTAAATCGTTAGCTATTTCACATATTCCACCGAGAACTTCCTTTTAATTTTCCTCCAGATTATTGTGAGGCCCGTTAATGGCCTCCAGTTGGAGCACACTGGGCTAAGGCATCAATTCTTAACCGGGGGGGGCCGCGAAAATCTTTTTGGGGAGCATCGAAAAAATAATTTAAAAGGTCATTTGCTTATTACTGAAGTCAATTATCTTAAATTTAACGTTTCGGAAGAAATAATTCGATGATCGTAAGCATGTAAGTACAGTAGACTCTCGATTTTCCGGGGTAGTGGAGAAGAGGGGAACCACATATAATACAAATAATCCCCATCTGTTTACCAACGCCATTTAAAATTTGTTGCCCTTTGTTTCTACTTATTTATGTGAAAAAGAATTTTCCACAATGGTAAATATTAAAAAGAAGCAGCGAAATCGACTCCGAATCGACTCCTGCATGTGAATAGCTTTAAGTAATACAATTGAAACAAGAATAGACCAATTAGTGGAAAATGTCCAACAGCAGAGGTCCCATTAAATACATTTAGTTAAGTTAGTTTCTATTTGTTTTTTTTCGTTATTATAACAGTAAATAAAGTTACTATTTTAGAATAAATCTTAATGATTAATATGTTGGTAAAAACTAAGGGGCTGCGAAAATATTTTAGGATATTTAGGGGGCCGCAAGTAATAAAAGGTTAAGAACCACTGGCCTAAGGTATTAATCTCGTAATAGACCGAACTGCCACATACTGGAAGAGCGGGGTTCGGATGTTATGATACTTTTTCTTCTCTCTTTCCAAGCAAATTCTGGTACACTTCCTCTAAAATTCAACCTTTATCATCTCTAACGTATTAGCATGATTATTACATATGCGTCCAACTCAAGTGGATAGTAATACAAAGTGACAAAAAAGTAATGGATTCTAACGGGAGACAAATTTGACAATCTAGTAAACAGTTAAATCATGGGATCAATTATGAAACAACATACACCGATGGACACGCAGATCAAAATCAGGTCCATATAATCTGATTTTCTGGTGGGAGTTGGAATTATACTGCTTTCACGATAGGAATTACTCTATGAAAGGTCTTTTTTCCTACCAAAATCCTACTATATAATAGCTTTCTATTAGGGAAAAAGGCCTTTCAGAAAACAATTCCTACGCTGAACAGACTTTTTATGTCTGGGTGTACATAGGGTAGTTTTGATCATATGTTTTACCATTCTTCTTCTACGCAAATATGGTTACTTTTTTTTTATATTCTACCTTACTTAACGTGAAAATGATGACAGTTCAGAAGGCTGTAAGCAGGTCTTGGTCAATGTTTATTAGAGGTGGCGTAGCGTGGGCTATATTTCGGGTGGGTAGAGCTTACTTAAACTGTTCTCAGCTACTAAATACCCCATTTGGTGAATCATACATTGGCTCTGCTCAACACACCTCCCTTGTGACCATATTTTAGTTTATACCTGAACAATCAGTGTTCTACTCAATGATGAAAACATATCACAATTAACTCTGCTTACCCTGGCAACACGCCACTGTTTGTTAAGATCAAATTAAACACTTGACGGTAGCTGAGTAGAAGTATGAAAATACAGAATAGGCCTAGTTTTATTTTTATTACCATGTCATACTACCTGTTCAGGTTATATGCATTTAAGATACTTTAATGGAGTGGGGATGGGTAAGAAAGTATTTATAAACAATCTACACGCACTGCGTAGGAGAAGAGTGGGAAACAATTTAGGCAAAACCCACCCTCAGTAGACACAACCGGGATTCAAACCCCGATTTCCCCGTCATCAGCAGGCCAGTATAACACGAGCGTGACGGCTTAGACCATTTGACCACTCAAGCGGGTAGTTCTCGAATGAAAGGCAACATTAAACATTAAAACCCCGGGAGGTAATTTAACGCGTGTCTGTCCCATTCTCGAGTGTTTTTTTTTTTTTTTTACTAAAACCTCCCCCCCTCTTTTTCAGGATAGGTTGAGACAAAGTGACGCCCGGAACAAAACAAGTAGTCCAAAGAAAGAACAAGTTGGGGTGAGGGGGTATACATTCCGTCAACGTGCGACTCGGGAGCGACGGCGATGGCGTCATCCTTCAGTTATTCCGACGCCGCTAGTCTGTAATTACCCTACAAGGAGTGATCAGCTCCGAGAGAAGCATCCTAGTAAATACCTGCGTTTGAGGGTGGTGGGGACCGGGGGAAGGTTTTTTACTGCTTGTGACGCATGCGCGTGGGGACACCACTTGATGTGAACCAAGGGCCGCGCACTTGTAGAACACGCATATTCTATTAATGTTATTAGTACAATAAATACACGGCCTATTCATTAGATGTGCTACTGTTGGTCACTGAATATATATATATTCTTGTACAGTGTCTTACTACCTGTTCCGGCTATAAGCAAACATATTAATTACGCTAAAGAGTAATGGATGAGGATGGTTGAATCTAGAAGGGAGGTCGGAAAACCATTTAAAAAAAAACACCTCAGTACACCTGACCAAGATTTGAACACATGTCACAGGGCTTATAGTAAAGTCCAGCGTAAGTTCAAGCGTTTTGTGAATTTTGTGTAAACCTACAGCCCAATTTTTTTTTTATGACCTCAACCACTTTTTTATTATATAAAGGACCCTGTCTTAATAGCGTCCATACAGTTTCAGAAAAACGTAGATTATATAATATGAATTGCTGTCTCTTTATTGAAAACTTGGTGACCTGGTGGTCTAGGGGTAAGGTGTCAGACTTATGTGCTAGAGGTCCGGGTTCAATCCTCGGTCCCGGCACAGATTTATCTGAATGCCAAACCCTTCCTTCACCTCTGACAAGATGTGTATTAATCACAACTTATGAATGTGTGGAATGCCAGGCCTCCACCGTGGTTCGGATTCCACGTTAAACTGTAGGTCCTTCATTTCATCTCACAATCACCCTACCATTGCACATTAGCGTAAGTGCGTATAACCCGAACGGGTAGTAAGACGCGGTGCTAATAATAATAATAATAATATTGAAAACTTGTACACTTTGAAATGATAAACCTTGAAATAAGTGTTTTTATTTTAAAAAGAAATAAATTAAAATGTATTTAGCAAAATTCAAGAAATTGCCGCTGAAAGAAACTGTCGTTTTCTGAAATTTTGACTTCTCCTTTGAATATTTTTTGGAAATTTGAAATTACTTTGAAGCCTACTGTACACATTCATTTAAAAAATAACTAAAATAGTTTTTTTTAATAGATTTTCGGAAATCACTGACAAAAGAAATCGCTTCACGTTTTAATATTGATTTCCAAACAAATATTTCCTTCCATAGTTAGATACTATTTCTATCTTTTTTTAAAAAAATGTCAAGAGTTGTGGACTCTACCAGAAGCAAAAGAAGGATCAACAACATTATAATAACAATAATAATAATAATTAAAAGTCCAACTGCTATTCCAAGTAATAAAGCAATTCACCCCGAGACTACAATAAGAGACGAGAGAGGGAGTGGGTGAGTGGGAGGGGGGGGTGTTTCTGTCACCCAATTTCTCAGTAAATCGAGGGGGTTGTAGAATGAGTAGTGGAAAGAAGGAGGCACTGAATAGAAAAGGAGGGAAAGATGAGGGTTTAGGGAACCGAATGTAGTTGGTTTCTAACACAGACCGGAAGGAAAACGGCCGTAAATAAGTCCGTTGTAGCTATTCTACATGTTACGACAAGAAATGCGCCGCTACACAGGACCACAGCGAAGGGCAAAGAAAGAGCGTAACGTCGCGACGCGATAGTTGATAGTGATCCTCCTATACAGTTTAAGTACGAGAGGAAATCATCCAAGATGGTCAGGGTAAGACCGGGGGGGTAGGGGGTGGGTACGGACGTACGCTCTAGCATCTAACTTCCACGGGGGTAAATTAGAAGGATGACTTCCTACAAGGATTTTCAAAGAGTGTTTGTTTCGTGGCTGTTAATCAGCTGATCTATACTTTATTATCTCTGGCTGTGATATTACGACCCTTCATTCTGTTGCCAACTACTGTTAACGGTATATTCTTGAAGTAGTTTGATTTGAATCCTCACGGAATCTTTGTTGGAGAGCAAGGTACGATGTGTAGTCTTGGGTTCGAATTCATTAAAGGGTGCAACAAATCTGCTACAGCCGCAAATATAAAATGGCGCAACTTCGCACCCAAGATCTTTCCAAGAGGCACCCTTTTACTTCTCTCAACTTCTTGGAGAGAGAAGTATTGTGATCGTTAAAAAAATTGAACTTGAAATTTGATAAATGTCGACGTTGCAGAAACAGGAGAAGTTGTTTCGTGATGCTGTGTGTCTGTGCATCTGTATGTCGGACTAGATCAACAACCTTTAGCGACAGGTCTAAAAATTGGTAGGGCCCATATAGCGTTTTTTAAGGATACCCGAGGAGTTTTTGAAACTAGATATCTAACCCTTAAATTAAGGTAGTTTACTAAACGGAAAAAAGAGAAAGAGTGAGAAAATATACTCTAACAATTTTAATTAAAGTTTGAATCCAGGCACTATTTAACATTACAAACTAAGTGACAACTCTTTTTTACCATGAAAAAGAATTTAAGGGTATTTTATATAAGCTAAAATGTCCATTTCTGATCATATCTCCACAACTATTTGAGATATGGAATAACTTATCATCGTAAAGGTGTACAATTAAATAACTTTTTAAACTCTTTTATTTGGCTTGATATTTTTATAAAACCAATAATCTCTGAGATATAAGCAAAAAGGCCTATCTATTTTTTTATGGAGCTCCTAAAAAACATAAATTTATTGTTATGCTCTTTGGTGGACAGAGATGTTCCTCTTTTCTCAATGTTCCTGTAACAGTGCATATTATTTCTTCTATACATTTTGAGGAGTATTTCTGCAACAATTTATATTATTTATTTTAACAAATCTTAAGAGTTTGTATTAATTGCCTCTACTTTAAAATAAAAAAGAAATGAGGTCTGTGCAATGCTCCGTACCATTTATTTATTACTATATTTCTCTAACCACTAAACTAAAAGAAAACCAGTAGCAAGACCCATGTTGACATCATCATAACGTCATAATTTGCGTTTTGTTTGACCAATACGTACGAATAATTTACTATTGCTAATTTAGCTTAAATTTCCACTGAAAACGCTAGAAAATACCAAACATTTCTCATAAGTTAGTAATTAAATTAAAGTAAGCCTATTCATGGTTTTTTTTTAAAAAATACTACTTGTTATAAAGTACTTATCTATTTTATTAGTTTAGGTTTTCGTTGCACTACTAAAACTTTTATAGAAACTTTCAAACATGTTTTGAAAATATACTGGATACGTGATATTTAGTGACAAGACGTCTTTGGATCTAAAGTGATTTTGAACCTCTTTGAATATAGAGTTATATAAGCCACAGTTTGTTATTTTGTTTTATAATAATAAAAAGAATGTTTGACGTTAAATGACTTTAAAATGCAACAGTACAGATAGTTTTTTATTTTTTATTTTTATCACCGCGTCTTACTACTCGTTCGGGCTGTAAGCCACCAGGTGGCTACCACCATAGATCACTTTAGATTGAAACAAATTGTGTACTTGCAAGACTTATGTTATTTTAATTCCTGTGTTAATCACTAATTGGAGTACAGTTAGCTAAGTGTTTTCTGAGGTACTACGAAAATATACCGCCATTTTAATTTATTAAAGTGACATGATTTACAAATTGCGCCTGCACAAGGTGTGAATAAACTATGTAAATTGACTTTCAAATCAGGCCTGCTTCTTTTAGTGAATTCAAATTTAAGCTTATATTTAAAATTAGCTCCGACACATTCATTTGCTTCCTTTAGATAATTTAGGCCAGCTAATATTTACAAATCTTGTGGTCATTATACTTAAAATAAATGCTAGGCATACGATACAATCTTACGCATTTTCTCATTTAGTAGATTTTAATTAGGAACTTTTTTTAAAATTCGTTATCAATAAATTACTCTCGAGTAATTTTTTCTCAGGGAAAACATACTAATTTTATAATCATTAGAAACACTCCTCGGATCTAAATTTTAATCAAAATGTCTAGCAGTTCAGGAAAATTTAAAATGTTCAGAAGTAAGGCGCCAGTAAACTTACTTTAATCTATTTTTCGTCCAAAGAAAATAACAATACAGTTTGATTTACAATCAAAACACTTACCAGACGTCTATAATCAATTTAATAACTTAATCACCACACAAGGCCTAGATTTTGATTACATGTCATCTATTTCTTTGGTTCATTCCAGACAATGCTCATCAGTACATAAACTCTATTCGTGATCTCCCGTTTGAAGAAATGTAGGTTATATTTTATAGGTCATTTTGGCCATTTTTCTTTGTAATTTTGAATTTTAGGTTTTTTCCTTGGTTTTCCTCATTTATAGACTTTTTTAAGCAATTTGGAGTTTGTTTGAACAAATTTTGAATAATTTAATGCCATTAATGTTGAATAAGTATTTAAAAAAATACTAATGATATTTTCAACACACATTTGTTTGAATGAGAAGATAATGTAGGCCATGATCCATGTATCCCCTTTGCTTGTATTATTATTATTATTATTATTATTAGCACCGCGTCTTACTACCCGTCCGGGCTATACGCTTTTGCTTGTAAGGTTGTAAAATACACATACTTGGTGAGAAATTTTTTGAACATTTGAAGTCATTCTTAAGAATTTGTATGTCATTTTATAGATTATTTTTAATTATTTTTATGGCATCATAATCTGTGCCCTGATAATCATTCTCGACCCTTAATTTTAGATCTAGAATTGAAATCCCGATTTGGACTCCAATTATGACCATATAATGTTTAATACGAAGTCTAAACGAAATCCATTCAGTTTCCGCTGTTGACTCAGGGACAGACATAATTTTAAAATCCACTTTTTTAGTTCAGGGCACATAAAACGTCACCAGTCTTAATCTCGAGGCAGAAAATGTTCGTGATTATAATACTTTCTTCATAGGAGGAAATAAATATGTTTTAACACCCTGTTCTTGAAGTCATATCGGGACGTCTGGCGACATTTCGAAAAATTATGAGTGTCTTTGTCTGGTCTCACTGTTATCACTCTCCCCCCACCCCCTTTTGCCAAATCCTCTTATTTGCGCACTTCCAACGTTTCATTCTGCTAAAACACCCCAGCACCCGACCATCCTCCCCTCTCACTTCCGACTAGCAATAATAATAATTTCTAAATTAATGTTGTCAACTGACCCCCTTCATTCCAATAAGAAGTCTCGCCACCATAGAAGCGCTGCTACCAAAATGGCGGACTAGGAAAACGGTATGGGGGTGTATTCAGTTGGAGAACGACATTATCCAGTGCCAAGGAGTGTTGCCAGGGTAATCAGAGCTTACTAAAACTTAAGGTGACCAATTTTTTTGCAATGAAAAGGAGAACGAAAAAATGTAAGAAAAAAGTACAACGTAAATAAATGAAACATTTTATTAATTCAAACAAAAATACACTAATTATGCTTACATCCCTTTTAATTATTTAATTAAATGAGTATTTTTCCATTGAATGAATATTTTTTGGTCAATATATCATTTTCAAACAATATATTGGAAATTTCGGAGCAAGAAATATCCTTCATATTGAATTTTACGGTAAGTGCTGCAGCTATAGTATCAACATTCAATCTTGATTTCTCACTTGTCCAAAAATCATTACCAATTGAAAAAACTCTTTCAACTGCTGCATTAGTTCTCTGAATAAAGAGATTAACAGATTAGTTTTAAAATATCGAAAAGGAGGACAGATAGGAGGACACTTTTCGAGTAAGGACAGAACCTACAAAAGAAGGACTGTCCTCCCTAAAGGAGGACGATTGGTCACCTTATAAAACTGTACCTATGATGACGTATTCTTTCCCACTGTTACCCGTTTTACCAATCACACGTAGGTTCTGATCTTCATAAATCACTTGAGAAATGTATTTCTGTTGATACCTGACCAATGGGTGTTATACTGAGTGATGAGAAAATATTACACGTACAGTTTAAGCACGCTCTGCTTGTCCTGGAAACATTCCACGTAACGACATTGGACTTCAGTAAAATACTCATCCATGTCTAATATTTTAACATAATTAGTATTTGCTTTAGCAAGTTAAATAATATTGCAACCTTGGAACAAAAATTATACATCAAACCTATAGCTGATAAATATGTTATTATTATAACAATAAGTTAACGTTCTTGATTTTTGATTGCTTTTATTACTTGATATTACATCAAAGTTCCAATAAAATATAAAGTACGTACCTAAGTTCCAAGTGCAAATAAAAAATATAAACCTAGACCGGTATGTGCGGATTAAGCTCGCACCCTTCCTATAAACATACTTCCGACAAAGTACAGTAATTACAACATATCCAACATAGTGCTGGTGGGAAACATATCCTCTCTAAATGAGGACTCCAATCCAACTGCCTAGAGACAAGATGTGCGTCCACCTAGCTATTTGTTGTAATGCTTCTTCTTAGGTAAACAACACCAAGGTTGATTGAAGTGATTTATATCCCTTTGGAGCAGGGCATGTACATAGCCATTCAGCTGGTTAGTGCTGCCTGTACCATCTGGTAGATATCCCATGTATGTAGAGAGTTCAGGGAGACGTAGTTTCCCGTTGCCTTACACATAAAACTTCTATGAGTGAGAGTGAAAGTGCCTACCAATTTGCCGGAATGGTATTTTTGCATTCCTTTCAGGATTGTTTTACATGCCATGATCGACATGGGACCGATGGCTTTACTTTCCCTCCACCTACCTCAGTGGTTGCATAGTCTAAGATGTCACTCTCGCAATAGACTATACTTCTGAAGACAGGGAAGTTTGGGTTCTAATCCCGGTCGGGTGTATTGAGGGTGGTTTTCCCTAAATGGTTTTCCGCTTCCCCTTCAGGTAAATGTGGTTACGCTTCCTCTAAATTCAACCTTCTTCACTCTTAACTCATTAGCGTAATTAGGACATATGCGTACAACCTGAACAGGTAGTATGAAGCGGTGATTAAAAAAGTAAACTTCCCCTCCGAAATAAGTTGTGCAACGAAATAATTCCTTGACCTACGTTAGGTTTGAACCCACTAACATCGGATCCTGAGATGAACATTCTACCCAAGTTCACCGAGATCGACTTGTTATGGTTATCCCAGCATATTTTCTTTGACCAATCATGTGACAGTTATAATCAGACGATACAAAAATTGGGTAAACATAGAGTTGTTGTTCATACAAACAAAAATGTCGATACAGGAATTCCATTTGTATGTGGGATTTAGGAAAACTACCCTAAGTACATCCGAACGGGGATTTGAACCTCGACCTCCCATCACTGGCAGACCAGACCATTATGAGCCTGACATTTAATCCGCGGGGGGTTTCACTATCTCGTGTATAATAAAAACTTTGTGCGCTTACATTAAAAGCAAAAACTACCAAATTAAAAATGAATAGGACAAGTTTTAAGTTAATTTAAAACAACTTCCTCACTCCACTAATATAAAAACAGGCCTAGGAAAGGATTTTCTGTCACGCATGTAAAACTCACTCATAAAACATTCACTCTAGAATATTTTTTTTTCCGTCCAACAGTTCGCTATCCTGATAAGGGGGGAGAGGGGGGTTGAGGGAGATCTGTGTTGGATTGAAAGCTAGGGGTGAAAGGGGGGCAAGACCCCCCCATATGTTCGTCACATCATTTCGATAGGATTTAAACTGTAAGGGGTGTCTGTCGACCGTGATGAGTTTTTTTAAGGTCATCGTGGGACAGTGGTGTTTTAGGGAATTAGACAAAGGGGCGAGTCGGACCTGTTGGGGAGAGGGGTGGTTTGAAAGGTGGGTGGTCAGAGGAGAGTGTTGTACCATTGATTGATGTGTGTCCCATCAGCAGAGCCAAGAATTCATCATCATTGCTACAACGAGTGAGTGGAACTAGTTCGTTTCGGACCCGGCGCCTAGTCCCCTCCCACCCCTGTCCCCCACCTCACACACACACACACACACACACACACACACACAAACACCTCTCCCTCTATTTCCAAAAAATATCCCACGCGCAAATCACGGAGATGAATAGCCCATCCCAAACCCACACGACATTTCGACAGTAAAATATGCACTCGTACATTTGATCAATTTACATTCATATCCAGTTACGGGGACACTTGAAAACGAGAGAGAGAATTTAAATTTAGAAAGGGCGAAAGAGAAAAGGATACTCATAAAAAAGTGTCATATTACTTTTTATGTTCGCAATATGCTACAATTTGAAGAAATATTTTTATTAAAAAATAATTACTACACTTCATTACGATAAATCACTAACCTCTTTTTTTTTTATCCAGGAATTAAAATTACCATTTTTGAAATAATGTCAATGTCTAATTATTTCTTTGTTTTCCATAAAACATAATTTCATTTTATATCAAACGAATAAGCTTAAAATTGTGTACTAAATTTGGAATTGAATGAAAAGGTAAGGTTCAATTAAAGAGTAGTCAATATTTTTGAGTTTAGTTTGTCTGAAAACTATTTATTACAAACTAGAGATAGGACCATCGAATTTTTTGAAACTTCTAACCTTTAGAATAACTCAGGATATTCAAGATAAAAAATACGTGCATATTTTTATTTTTTCAAATTTTCGATTTGATTTCTTATAACTATTACGATGCTTACGATTGGTTGAGTGTATCCCAACATAGCTATAGGACAAACCAAATAACCTGGCAACACGTCGCGTCACGTCACGTCAAGCCAATGCTTTTTATATCCCTACTTTAAGAAGTGAGTGCAATGTAATATCTTTATATATATATATGGATGAAAATGTAGCGGCTCCAGTCTAGAATACTGAGACTAAACGACCAGTGTGTTCGTTGTGCTGACCACATGGCACCCTCTATCCGTAAATGTTAGCACTATCATCTCTAACGGCGGTGGCCGCTCGGTTAATATAGCTCGATGGTGGGTTCACATAATGGGGATATACATTTACAACTTATGTATATCCACATTTTATTTTAAATTTGAGTTTTTCATATAGCCTAGTACCATTCGATGACATTTTGAAAGCCCGTTTTGTAAAAGAAGTTTACAATGATTGATTTTTACGAATACATCCGCCCCTTTTTCCCTCCCACCTTCCCCGAAAAAAAAAACACACAATAGACATGCAAACAGTGCATTGTTGAACGCCGGTATATTGTTTTTATTTCTCTTTCCGATGTTGGTCACTTTTGGGCAATGGAATTCAACAATTTTTTCGATTTTTTTTTCCCCGTATTCCCTGTTACAAAATAATACATTGGATGCGCCAGCCATACCCCTTCCCCTCTCCACCACACTATTAACATCAAAAACTCCCCTTCAAAACTTTTTTTTCCTTCTCCCTCCTACCCACCCAAATAATATGACATAACGGTTATTATGTGCATTTATACATTACATTCCATTGGAATCAATACACAACATTTCAAAATAACTCACATACTCCTCACCCCCTCACTCCCTCTCGCTCACTCTGTCTAATTTCGTAATTTACGTGTTGTCATATTGTTTCCTGCCGATGTTCATAAAAATCCTCGGCTGTCCGTTTTGGAACCGCCATTTACTCTTTATTTATGGTCTTCATTATGGAGCCATTGATTCGCGAGGATCCGCCGAACGTTGTTATACTACTCTCCGGGAATGAACGGGATACGTTCAGAAGGGGTAGGCGGGGGTAAAAAAAAATACACACACTCATCCACATGAGCGAGGGGTAAAAAAAAAGTGATAGGGAAATGGAAATTTGTGATGAAATATAATGAAACATTGTATACCATAATTTACTGGATCAAAACCGTACCACGGGATCGGTCATACAAAAATAATCTATTGATATGGCTAAAAAAATATATATACTCTAGTGTACATTTGTAAACTTTTTTTAGGTGGGGTGCATTGAAAGATCAGTATAGTTCTAGTTTTTTTAAAATATATTTATGGGAAGTTGATGTTTTTTGAGAGAAGTCTTCGCACAAGTGACCATACCATGAACAATTTTGGCTAGGGGTGAGGGGGGAAGGGGTTGAAAATCTAAGCCGGATTTATGGTGAATGGGTGACCATGGGAGTTTTTTTGTTGTTACAGGTTTGAATATTGCGTCATTGATGAGTGTTTTTACGACTTTTTCCGGGTGACTTCCCGTTCGATGGTTTGGATGCTAATCAAAACGGTAGACTTTTATTTATGAGGCCATTTAGTTGAAACTTAATTCGTTAGCTCACAGTATGAATTACTTTGTTGGAACTCGTGAATATCAACCAGATGAGATCGGTATTTGGCCTCACATGACATTTCAGCCTCTCAAATACCTCTAAGATCCTTATGGGCCCTCTCATACTCTCACAGACCATTTCAGGTTTTCACAGACACTCTCGATCCTCATGGGCCCTGACAGACACTCTCAGATACTCATGGGCCCTCTCATACTCTCACATTCCATCTCAGGTTTTCACAGATCCTCTATATTCTCATGGAACCTGCAGGCACTCTCAGATCCTCATGGGCCCTGACAGACACTCTCAGATACTCATGGGCCCTCTCATACTCTCACATTCCATCTCAGGTTTTTACAGATCCTCTCATATTCTCATGGAACCTGCCAGGCACTCTCAGATCCTCATATGCCCTCACAGACACTCTCAGATCCCCATGGGCCCTCACAGACCGTCACAGATCCTAGCTCGAATGAAAGTATGTATATCCGCAGTAAATGATAATTTCTATGTAGGGTGTTTAAAAACAAAATTTTACTAACCAAAACTTGTACAAACGACACAATAAATATCATCCCTAAATAATCGTTGCCGTGTTTCCCATAGAAGATATCACACGTTCTAGCAAACTCTACCTTAAAGTAAGCGTGATGAATGGCCCGAATCATGTGGATAGCCAATGTTAGAGCAGAGGCATACTAAGCTAAGGCTCTTAAGTTCAATTCTCGTATATAGTTGTCATTCTTTATTTTATTTTAAGCACCGCGTCTAACTACCCTTTCGGGATATACACATATGTAATAATTACTATAATATGTTAGGGATGTGGAAGGTTGGATTTTAGAAGAAGTGCACTCACATACACGTGGTGGGAGGATTGAAAAGCATTTAGGAAAAACATTCCTCAGTACACGTGCGCAGAATTAAAAACCTGATATCCCCGTCATCAGCAGTCTAGTATTTTACTAGAATGATGCCTTAAACCATGTGGCCACCGAAGTGGGTCGTAGTGATGTGCTGTTCAAAATTGACTATTTGGCCTTTCGTCTGTATGTCTGTCCGAGTGTTTGCTACACGTTAACTGTCCAGTGCATTGACAAATTTTAACTACATTTTTGGCCGGGACATTTTTTAAGCCTAGGCCACGAACCACACTCAGTTCACCCCGAAAATAAGCAGTCTTAGCTTGACAGATTACACTATGAACCTATCTTATAAGCTGTACCATAGTATAATAATGAAAGGTAAGCTTGATAATTTTCAGGGTATAAGAAGGATAGATGGATTTTCAAGACGTTTAGCCTTTTAGACAATACAACCGTTTAAAAAGTTTATAGTTTAGTAGCTAATCTCAAGTGATTTTAAATTAAAATTCTAGGCAATCGAACAAACACGAGGAGTATTATTTTAAGGTTCAACATATATTATAGTACTAATTTGTTTTCTGTATAACCACCCAGAGGCGTATCAACTTCAAATCCAAAGAGAAATGTTAAAACTGTAGTAAAGATAAGAACATGGAGGGAGTGAGGTCTACTGTTCACAGAACTACTAGTAAGACTGTAGTAACGATAATAACATGGAGGGAGCGAGGTCTACTGTTCACAGAACTACTAGTAAGACTGTAGTAAAGATAAGAACATGAAGGGAGCGTGGTCTACTGTTCACAGAACTACTAGTAAGACTGTAGTAACGATAAGAACATGGAGGGAGTGAGGTCTACTGTTCACAAAACTACTAGTAATAATGTAGTAAGGATAAGAACATGGGGTGAGTGAGGTCTACTGCTCATAGAACTACTAGTATGTCAATGTAAGATTGCTACCTTTTGGATTAAATAGACTGTAATATTTAAGTATCTATATGAATTCTAGGAGAGACTAAAATATATTTACGACACATAAACAAATTTAAATTATGATCAAGAATATGCATGATTCTATAAGTTTATCCATGTGTGAGTAAGTCCATGCTGTGCAATGTATTAATAATTGTCAGGTTACTGAGGGGGGGGGGGGTTACATAAAGGACACATTGGAAGCAGGAAGCAGTTTGCGTGAGAGAAGACGCAGTGCAGTAGCTAGAGAACGAGCTAAGGGCGGGCGGCTTGACTCAAGCAGCCAAGGGGTAAAGTTAAGTTCGCAATTAACACTTCTAAGTAGGGGTATTAAGACAGTTACCGTGTTGTGTAGATTTCAAGTTTTCCTTGAGGTGGGAGGTGGTGGGTGGGGGAAAGGATTCTACTTGTCTCGCACAAAATACGTATTAGGTCCTCAAGTCTATAACCAGACTTGGTAGAACAACCGGCATATCCACTTTATAATGTTACCTTAATTACTCTTAATTATCTGTAATATAAATTGAAAGTTAAAAAAACTAGCACCCCAACTTACTACCCGTTTGGGTTAGACTATATGTTCTAATTACATTAGTGTTTTTGTGACGAGTAAGGTTGAATTTAGAGTAAGTGTATCCTCATTTGCGTGGAAGAAGATTGTAAAACCATATAGTATAGATCACGCTCAGTACACCTGACTGGGATTCCAACCCCGATCTCCCTGTCATAGACCATCTAGTCTATCATGAGAGTAACGCCTTAGTCCATAAGGCCACCGAAGCGGGTGACGAATCGTATTGAAACTCACAGCTTCCTCCAGCCCATTTAACTCCATACCACACCCATTTTTTTTTTCATTCTATCAACACAAAAGAACTATTCTTGCCAAACCAATAATCTTCCTTTCCTCCCTTCTCCCATCGTGACCTAATACACATCCGGGTTTTCATATATCATCACAAACATATTTGTAGCTAGGGGTCCCGGGTTCAATTTCTGTTATGTCCGAGAAATTTACATTCACAGGAAGAATTAACGGCCGGGGGATGGATGTTGTGTCTGTTCTTTATTTCATTTAGGGCCTAGATTATCAGTCGTTTCAGAAAGTGCACATTAAATGCCTCAAATAAAAACAAAATATTATTGAGGTATAATTTGATAGATGTATCCTCACTTGAATGGAATGAGTGTGGGGAACAATTTTTTTGGGGGAAAAACACATCCAATGACCCAAGCCAGGATTGGAACCCCCGACTTTCTCGTCACAGGTAAACGGGGCCATGCAAACTAAACGCTTAATCCGCGTGCCAACCAATGCGTCTTGGCCCCCTAAAGATTTGATTGTCGAAAAATATAAGAATTTTCCTAAATTTTACTTCAAAGCTCCATTTTTAGAAATCCCTTGTCGGTATTATAAAAATTAAAACCATTAGGAGGGGTAGGTCAGCTCCAAGGACTGACACATTAACGAACTCAACCTAGGCACGATATTTTTCGATATTGCTTGTTCTTAAGCCATTGATACTACAGTCAAATCTGTATGGAAACAACTTTATCTAACAGCTAAAAAGGATACTTTCACGTATTCATAGATCAAGTCATGTGATTGTCACTTTGTATAGGTGCTATCATTAAGGTAGAGGAGAAAAATAATAAATTATATTTTGCCTATAGATTTTTACACAATTCAACTATTGAAAAAATAGCTATGATGAATGAAAGACCACTCATTAAAGAACTTCTGCAGGCCTATATGGTTACAAGCTAAAACTTTAAATTAATTAATTTTTTATTATATTTAATTATAATAACTTGATAAAATGCGTACTCTTAGACTCTAGGCTGTTAAGAGTACATAAATACATAAATTTTGGTCAATTTTGTTTAATGGGAAGACTAGTAAAGCTAGCTTATAAAATCACGTACAGATTAATTTAGTTAAATTATAACTAGTAAGCATAAAATTGATGCATTTTTTATATTTTACTACATATTATAATATAAAGAAAGACAAATAAGGGTATGCTAAATGACACCCAACAAAAGTTACAAATAAATTCCCCTGTGTCTTTGTAGGGTGAACACTGTTCATGTCCCAACTATGAACTTGAGATTGGTGGTTTTTACTAAAAAAAAAAAGAATGGATGAATTATTGAAAATGGATCTAAATTCTCCTGCAGGATAGCCTACTATATCAACATTACATTACGATGATACAACAGCACTTTATTTCAATTCAATCACAAAAGCGAAGTCAGAAAATTATAATAATAACTAGCGGACCCGACAGACGTTATCCTGCTTGAACGTTGGCATTTTGTTTGGGTGGCATAATTGATTTCGATAATAAAACAAATACTATGTGATCATCACAATTACAAATTTACAATGAACTCCAAATAGTGAGTAACATAAATATTACAAATTCAGTGTTTGTCAAGACAACATACAAAATAAAACATCTTTTCATTTTTGGCATTTCGCCCCTCCACAAATATCAGCTGTATCGAAAACAAACATAACTATGAATTATTCCAGAAGTTCAATTATTCATGAACTTTTCAGAAGGTTTTAACGGTCAATTATTGATGAACTTATGATTTTTTAACGGTCAATTATTAATATTATAATCATTATTATAAATATTGGGTAGTGGTGGTGGGGGGTGAAATTTTGAGGTTACATATTCTGATATGCAAAAAATCTAAAAAATTTTTAAAAAATCCCTAAAATATTTTTTAAAATTCTTAAAACCCGATTGCAGCACCACTTACCGGGTCCAATTGTGAATCTAAACCATCCACGGACCCACTCAAACACACACACAAAATTTCATCAAAATCGGTCCAGCCGTTTAGGAGGAGTTCAGTGACATACACACGTACAGAAGAATTATATATATTAAGATAATAATAAAATTATTCAAAAGTAGTTATTACCTGTAAATTCTGGCAAAATACTTAGACACACAAACTCAAGTCTGTACAGAGCATGATGACTGCCTTGCTATGCCACTGAACTACCAAATTACTTTGTGTTGCCAACAAGTGAAATAATTCTTAGCCACCCGTCTACTTTTACCCTCCTCTACCTTATAATTATATAAAATAACACATTATATTAAAATATTATCGATGTTTACCACAACACAATATCATAATCTGTAAATTTAAAATGACAGCTGGGCACGTGAATCGAACCCGGGAGCTTTGGCTTAGTACGCCAATGCTCTTACCACCAAATTATCCAGGAACTATCCCGTGCTCAGGGTCATTCTTCACCCATATTTAAAGCAGAGTCTGTTATGGACGTGCGGAGATCGTCAGCTACATATGAGAGATAAATTAAGATCACGAGCTATCAGAAAACACAGCCATCTTCAATCTTCGCCTCGGGAAGGCTTTTTGTTGCCAAATGTAAAGGACAAATTGTACAAATTCACATATCATGATGGATTTAATAGCAAAGTTTTATATTCGTTTGGACGGAGTGGTTCCAAAAAAAAAAAAATTGGGTGAAGAAGGGGAGTGGACTTTCACCATTACTATTACGTACGGTTATAGCCGCCGCATCTAAATACCATGGGAATGGGATGATACCTGGATAGCTCAATGGAAAGAGCATTGGAGTACTAAGCCAAAGGTCCCAGGTTAGATTCCCGTGTCCAGGTGTCATTGTTCAATCTACATAATATGATATTTAGATGCGGCCATAACCGTAACTAACAAATATATTAGCATGGTTATTTAATCCAACAAAAAAATTACGTTTTTTTTTTCTGTAAGTTCTTTCGTATAAAAATTGGACTGCCTATAATTAATATGAGCGTTTACCTTTAAATATAAAAGCCATACTTTTCAAGTTGGCAAACCACATCAACAGTCGCAAATACCATCTTGGATATAATAATTAATATAATATTAAAAAATTGCCCATCTAATCGATTCTTATATACTAGGTCTATATCATTTTGAATTGCTTACAATTAGCTCCCAATGAGCAAAAGATTTTTTGTTTTTACAATATTACAAAGATTTTATTTTATATAATTTGAAAAAAAAAAAATTCCCTTCTGTTCAGCAGTCTCTTCCTACAAATATATAGGTTCTAGTTCTAATTGGTGTGGTTATAATATGTTTCATGTATCGTTATTTTAAGAACTCTTTACAATCTAGTTCAATGTATATCTAGGCTATTGTTGATGTCTTGCTCTAAATACTTAACTGCTTCCATTCCTTGTATTTAATATTAGCTTACAATCCAACTGCTTCTTCAAACGTTATAAACATAACAAGGTGGTGTGGGTAGAGGTAAAAAAAATCACGATAACCTAAGAGAGAGAGAGAGAGAGAAAAAATTAATGTTCGAAGTTTGTCAACCACAAGGGGAGGCAATTTCAGACCCCGAAAACAACTGGTGAATGGTGGAAAATTTGGTTCCTTCCTAAAACTTCACCTAACAGAATCCAAGATGTTATGCTTGTTGAATTTTAAATGTGCCCGAACCCTTCGGAACCAGGGAATCTCCCCCCCCCCCCCTTTTCCCATTCTCTCTTTTTAGTGAACCTCTAGGAAGACTGTATGTTCCTACGTATTTTCGTAACAAAGCTTTACTTAGTTTTGTTTCCAGGCTTACAATAGAAGGCGCTAGTTTAATTCCTCAAGAGAGGGATTTTCTCTTGATTTGTCTTCTTGGTTTATTTCGTCGGAGCAAAAATGGCAGGTTCAAAGTTGAGTCTCTTGTTATTGGGCTACAGAGGTATCCACCCCTCCCTCCAACCCACATCCCCCACCCTTAACCCCCAAAAACACACCATTAACATACATATTCAAAGGAAGGCTTTACATTCTAGCCCACCCCCAAACGTAAGTGTACCTTGGCGAGAATTAACTTTCACGTAGTTGCCCGCCTTGTACACTTCATAACTGCTTCTATTCCTTAATATCTAGCGAAGCTCTTTAATGTTTAGGACGGACAGAAAAATTGTTCAATTCGAAAATCTGGTTTTTAGAAATAGACCCCGCACAGAAATCGTTTCTTCGTCAATCTTTTGAGAAAAAAAAAATGTATTTAGCTTTTTTATTTCTCATCGTGTCTTAGTAACCGTTCGGACTATACGCAAACATTAATTACGCTGATGGAATAGGGATGCGTAAGGTAGAATTTCAGAGGAAAGTTACTCGCGTTTTCATGGAGGAACAGTGGGAAATTAATTTTAAGAAAAAACACCCTCAGTACATCCAACCGAGATTCGAGCCCCGATCCCTGTTGTGGCAATACAATCCAACACGAGAGACACTCCGCGACCACTCAGGCGGATAATAGTTTAGTTTATTTAGTTTATTTTTAGAGAAAAACATTTTTTTTTCAATGTTTCTAATAATGTTCATGTTTATTTGGTACCTAAGAGTAATAATAATTGGTAGAGTTTGTTCATGATAGGTCTTTACCTGGATGAAGTTCAAAAATAAATGTTTAGGTTTTGGGTTGTCAACACTTGTAAAAGATCACTGTTTTGTTATAGATGTTAAGTTTTTTAATTACATGTTATATTTTACATTTAAAATAACGTAAACTTAAGTTTTCTTCACGCTATTTATTACTTTTAATAATTTATTCTTACCCAATCCGAAACAATATTTTAAACATAATTAAAAGTACTTATTCTTTCGTTTTGTAATGTTATCTATGATGTGTAATACAGTGCATACATTAATACCTTTTAATACAGGCATTGTAATTTACTTGGAAAAGAGAAAATACTTGTCAATTTCATATATATATATATATATATATATATAATATATATATATAATAATTCTTGGTGATCCTGGGGTCTAGGGGTAAAGGGTGTCAGACTTCTGTGCTGGGGTCCGGGGTTCAATCCTCGGTCCCAGCACAGATTTATCTGATTGCCAAACCCTTCCTTCACCTCTGACAAAATGTATTAATCACAACTTGCTGAATGGTGGAATGTCAGGCCTCCACCGTGGTTCGGATCCCACGTAAACTGTAGGTCCTCCATTTTATCTCACAATCACCCTACCATTACACATTAGCGTAAGTGGTAAAACCGAACGGGTAGTAAGACGCGTGTTTGTTAATAATATAATAATATATAAGTAATAAAAAATTAATTATTTATCATATTTCGAAATATTCAACTAAATAAAATATTTTTATCCACTGCGTGGTGCATCATTGTAAAGAACTTTTTCCGCTCACGTTCAATCTCATGGTTTAAATTCGTCGATCACCATTTTGAAGCTATGTTAGTTAGACCTTTTGGAAAGTGTGTGAATAATATTTTTTTTAAGTGGAATAAAATGAATAAATATGCTTTGTGCCCGATCTCGAATAAATATATAAATAATTTTCGGTCTATAATTAATGTGGCTAACTATAAAATGCATACATTACCCTAAGTTTTCATTACTGTTTTCAAAGTGACAGATGTCAGCTGTTGGCTTAGGTTACATTAGGGACTATTCCTAGTAACTTTTTGAACTGTCATCCAAGTAAACTAGGGTCGTGAATAGTATTATAGTAAGGTTATATCTTCTTGTTTATTATTTTTATTCTCTTCTCCTTATTTTATATCGTTTTAATTTTTCTTCTAATGGATGACGACATGGTTCAGTGATTTTTCACCTTTTCAAGTCTTATTTGTATTAAATGATGTTAATTCATACTTTTGGAAAGTTTGTGAAACGTTACGGTTTTTATATGAATAATTGTTAGTGAGATGATCAACAATATGTATATCTGTATCTATAGGTAAAATATTCAAATAATGTAATAATTCTCTTTTAAATTGAATATAGAGCATCGTTTTGAAAAATCTCTAGAACTTTTTTTTTACTTAGAACCATGTTTTACTATCCGTTCGATTATACGCATATTTACTAAATACGCTAATGGTTTTAGGATCAGGGAGGTTATATTTATAAAAAGCGTACCCGCATTTGAGTGGAAAACAATTTTGGAAAAACCATTTTCAATACACCTGACCGAGATTCGGACCTCGATATCCCCTTCATCGGCAAATTTCAATTACATTTCAACAATGGTTCTTGAGAAAACGGGACATCAACTTAGGGAAAATATCATTGGTGACATAAGTGATTCCCAAAACTCCCGTGAGGTGTCAGCCTCCAGGGGCGCTGAGGTACGCTGCAGGCGTACAGAAATCCAGAGTTATTTAACAAATGGTTTGTTCACAGATACGAAAGAGGTGAAAGGTATTATTAAACTTAGGAAATAAAAAACTTTACATTTTCGGGTAAATTTGGCGTTACTGCGAGAGTAACGCGTTAGACCACGAGGTTACCGAAGCGGGTGAAATTGGATGTTGATGGCTTGTTTTAATCACCGCGTCTTACTATCCGCTCACGCATATAGGCTATTGGATGTAATGAGGAAGGAAGCATTTTAGAGGTAATCTTCCCGTATTTGCCTGGAAGGATAGTGGGAAACCATTAAGGATAACCACCCTAAGTAGACCCAACCGGGATTCGAACTCCTATCTCCCCGTCATCAGCAGGTCAATCTAACACGAGAGTGATGCCTTAGACCATTCGGCCACTGAAGCGGGTGTGGTTGATGTTGATTACATATAGAATAGACCATCAAACTATTCTGGATTTTAATTCTATTAGATCTATTGAAGGATTTATTGAAAACTTAACATTCTCCCATACTTTGGTACATTGATCCGACTCCTTACACTGGAGAAAGTAAGTACTTCGAACCAGAATGACTGTCCTGAAGTTTCAAAACCTCTGAAAAAACCTCAATTACCGTATCTTAGAATGTTATGTTCTGACCCTGGTAAAAAAAAACATTATTTGCTAGGGGAATGTAGCATGTATGTTTCTAACCATTTACTTTGATCTCAGAACTGCTAGGTTTAGCGTGAAAACGTGGTTGTAAATATGCTAGTTCCACATTTTTATTAATCTGTTTTAAATTATAAAACTTTACCCGAAAAATGTAAGGTTTCTTACTTCCTAAAGTTTAATAATACCTTTCACCTCTTTCGTATCGGTGAACAAACCATTTGTTAAATAACGCTGGATTTCTGTACGCCTGCAGCGTGCCTCAGCGCCCCTGGAGGCTGACACCTCACGGGAGTTTTGGGAATCACTTATGTCACCAATGATATTTTCCCTAAGTTGATGTCCCGTTTTCTCAAGAACCATTGTTGAAATGTAATTGAAATTTGGATCATACTTTCCTACATTTCTACTTAAAATTTAACTGCTAAGATTTTTTAAAATGAATATCAACAACCATAAAAAAACATTTCCCTGACAATTGCTTATTTTTCTCGTAAAAATTATGGTTTAAAAATTTTTACGGGTTAATTAATTATTATTATAATTTAAATGGATGTGTTCAAAGTTGTTTTAATTTATAGTAAATATCCGTTGGAAATGTTATGTGAACATTCTTTATAGGGATCTATATTCTAGGAAAATGGGTCATTTACACACACACAAAAAGTACAAGTTTCATAAATTAAGTTTAAAATAGAATTCTCAATTTTCCTATATAAATGGTGACATTCTTGAATTATATGGAGGATCAATGATTTAAAGGCTATTTTCTATCTTTTTCTTGGCCAGAAATATTTTCTGCCTTGAATTCTAAAACGTGTACACTCCATTTACCCTGAGTGATTACATTATGACCCTATCTTATAACCTCCACCATAGTGTAACCATGCAAGGTAATCTTGCTGCCTCTAAGGTTAAACTAAGGATACCACCAAGCTAATTTCTTGAAATTATTAAGGATTCCAAGGTTTTTTAAATACCAATGTGTTTACATTATTTATTATACATGTAGAAATATATATAAACATATTTTATAAACTATTAATTCCTAGTGATATTTAGATAATACTCTGACTAGTGAAAGTATAGGCCTTCTATCATATCACTGTTTCATCGACACAAACATGGTAGTGGCCAACCGTCGACCCACACAAATTTATTTAATTTGCATTGACCCGACTATGAAATATATTTTTATTACTAAAATCATAGAAAGCAACGTTATCTGAGCATTAAACTCACGTTGATATTATAATGGTGCAAGCTTGGAACAAATCTGTCAATAATTTACTTGTAAATATTATCAGTACACTTTATTTATATAACAGTGCGTTTGAAAAATACTCCTCGATAAGCTTGAACGATATATTTTTGAAAATGTATTGGGGGGTGGGGGGTGGGGATTTTTTTAAATAAAATATCTGTAAGCTTTATTGTCAGTGGCGTGGCTATTTGTGACTGATCCTAACATAGCTCCAGAATAAACGCAATAAACCACGAATGGTTAATTTATCATCATAACAAGCCGATTTTTATAATGATATATGTACTGTACACGTAAATTTCGAGAAGAGAACTGGGGAATGACTGAGCCGTGAGGTCAGGCCATTGATTTGTTCAGAAATATATTATTTTTACAAGTGACCCAGGCTATCTACATTTAATTATACTAATGGGGTAGTAATGAGCTTAAATTCCTCCTCATCACCGGCAAGCCAGGTTAGACAATATTGACGTTGCTGGATCCTACGCCTTAGTTTGGATCTAATAACTTTTCTATGTGTCCCTGGTTTGTATTTTCATTAACTGCTTAATGCTCTATAGTATTAAGAGCGCCGCCTACATATGACGTATTTACAAGTATAAATAGGATTTACCATATTATCGTATTTTCATTTTATTTCGCAGGTTTTAAAGATATATTAAAACCAAAACCATAATTTCTTAAATAGTTATAAAAATAGTCTTAAATTGTCACACTTTTTATTTTATTTAAAGTATTTTTTTTGTCAACATCATTTTTTTTAAATCGTTTAATATTCAATAAAATGTCCTGTAAGAGTCTTCCTGCCAATATGTAGATTAAAAAACTGCGTGGAAGCACATGTCTATCCAGGATAGGAAACCCGAAAAGGTTAATTTTGAAATGCAAGTTAATGTTTTGCAGGCGCAAATAGTATAATAGGTGTTTATACTCTTCAGTGGAAGAGGATAAGTGATATCAGCAAGAAAGCTAGAGCCCTCACAAGGTGAACTACTGATTTTCTTCCTCTTTTTCTATTTCCTACATTGGCGTCTAAGTTCGATAGTGCTTAGAGTGCTTAGAATGTGTCCAGCTAAGATGCAACTCGCTTAGCAAAATAGCTTTGAAATTCCCCATTAGTCAACGCCTTTAAAAAGTATATATTTGAATTATCTAACTCATTCACCCAAAGCCGCATTTGTGGCTATACGGTCTAAGGCATCACTCTCACAATTTATTTAATTGCTTGTGTTGGGGAGGTCGGAGATAAAATCCCAGTCAGGTGTACTAGGGGGTGAGTTTTCTTAAGAATTTTTCCACTCTCTCTTCACACAAATTTATGTGCATTTCCTTTAAATTCTACTTTACTCATTCCTAACTCATTTCGTGTAAATATGTGGATAACACAAACAAGTAGTAAGACGTGATACACACTCATACACACATATCAAACAAACATTTTGTGCCTTTACAACATACATAATTTCAAATCTTTTTTTTACAAGGCTTACTGTTCTACAAACTAACCAAATAACCTTTGGCATATTGTGACCCTTTGGGCGTGCGGTCACGGACCTTGGTTCTAGTAACGTTCGTCATACGTTTGCTAGTTCTTGTTCCGACAACATTCCACTGCAACAGTTCGTACCACAACTTGTCCTATTGCTGCGTCTTCTTTGTTCGCGGCTTCATTCTCTTTCACTCTCGTCGACTCCTTAATATTCGATTCTTCGTGTTTCTCTTTCGGGTCGTTGACCAGCACAAAAGAGGAGTTGGGAAGAAATAAAAAATATATATAATTTAAAATAGAAGGTGGAAGAGGAGGCGAATGCTATCTCAACAAACGTTATTTTGATGTTTACTTTCATTATCTGTGTTAGTTGCTTATTTGATTGCTATGCGTTGATAAATAGCATGACTACCCTCTACATTGGCCACATGATCTAAGGCGTCACTCTCTCAATATAATATTCTGCCGATGCCGGAGAGATCGGGGATCGAATCCCGGTCGAGTAAAGTGAGGGTGGTTTTTACTAAATGTTTTTCCAGTATTTCTTCACGCAAATTTGGAAACATTTCCTCTAAATTTGAACCTTACTAATCCCTAAAATATTAATGTAATTAGTAGACTACACATACGTACAACCCACCCGGACGGGTAGTAAGACACAGTTCTAAAAGCAACGTGATCTATATGATATTTCTATTTTAGTTCAAATAATATGTGGTGTTTAAGGAATATAGAGATGATAAAGTGGACAGATCTGGTCACTAATGAAGAGGTTCTAAGAAGCTCCAATGAAAACAGAACCAATATGCACGTGATTTGAAGGTAAAAGGGGACCAATAACATGACGAATGCAACTGATGATTGACCTCAAACAAGAAAATAAAATGAAGTTTCAGGATCATAAAAAATAAAATAAAAGCTGCTTAAGGACTCAACCCACAAGGTAACAGACCTTGCGAAAGACAGAACACTAAATATATAAGTTTATATTTTAATGGTATCCAAAATTAAATTGTGTTTTTTGGGGGGGTTTTTTCACTCGCAATTTCTAAGGTCCCCCTCTTTTCTATCTCCTTTTTTTTTATTATTATTTTCTCCCTCTTTCAATGTGTGCGACGCTAAACCTCTAGAGTCTAGAGTCTCCCCGAAAACTTTTCGTTGGCGCTCTCTCCTCTCTTTGTGTGTGTGTGTGTGTTCTCTCCCCCTCCCTTGATCCCCTCTCCCCTACAACAAGGCACGACGCTGGCAGAATGGCCTAGCCCGGGCAATGAAGCCTGTCAAAAGAATGATGGACGTTCGCACATAAAACTGACGAGTGACTCATGGCGCCTTCACAAATGGCTCTGCGGAGCCTCGTATATCACTTTTATTACACCCATCTTCATTTTCATATTTCATATTTGCATTTTCTGTGCCGTTATAAATCAGAGAGTTTATGGCTAATTAGGCCTTTGTTGTAGGGGGAGGGGAAGGTGGGAGTTTGAGGGGGTTGAGAGGACGGCGGGCGTATAACGGCTTATCGGACGGTACGGTAAGCGAGTGAGCGGGAAAGAGAGGGAAACTAAAAAAAAGAGCGGGAAAAGGAGGGAATGGATGAAAGGAGGAAAAGGGAGGGAGGTTTAGATGGGCGACTGAAGGGATGGAAAAAGCGAGAGAGAGATAGACATGGACCGATTTTCTGCGGATGCTGCGACTGTCGGGGAGAAATCTCCTTGGAGAGAGAAAGCGGGGTGAAAAGCGTTGGGTTTAGGGAGGGGGGTTGAGGAAGGGGAGGTTGAAGAGAACGGGAGAAAATTATGGGCGCACCAAGGGCTCCGGCACGGGGAGATGAGGGGGGTATCTCATAGTGCTCTTCAAGCCCCCCTCACCTCTCGTCTCTAGTTTTCTCTCTTTCTCCTCCTATCCTCTTCTCTGTTTATGGTTTACCTTGCATACATGCTCTTATACAACAAAGAGGGATGAGAATGTGCTTATTGCGATAATGTTTAGAAGGAAAATATAAGAGTGGAAAACCAGGGGAAAATGGTGAGCTGGTGGTTTTCACAACAACCTAGTGACGGTGTGTTATGGAAGGGGGGGGGGGGGCAAAATTAGCTGGCGTGTACAATACGGCCCGCGTATATTAGAGCGAGCGAGGGTCGGTTGAAGAGAGGGGTTGGTTGGTACAGATGCTGGCCCGCGACTGATCATCGGGAAGAACCACTTGAAAACTTGGAGAAGTTTTTGTAACATTGGTGTAAGCAGCAGACATGGTGATAATTGTCTTGGGAGGGACCTTGGGATGCGAGGTAGCGCGAGTTGACGTATTTGTCTATTTATTTTTATGACAAAACACTTTTAGGACAAAATAAAAAAAAAATTGTTCCAGTAGATACGGTTCCAGTAGATACGTTAAGTTCAATTTTTTTTCATGGATATCGTGGAATTGGTTTAGAACTTTTTTTAAAAAAGTTTCTGTTCAAATGCCCACACGCTAATGACAGATATTCAAGAACCGTTGATACCACCATGTGTATTAAACTAAATATATCTACTGGGGTAATATTTTATTTATTGTGTCAAAACAAAATATATTTGTTATAAAAACCCTTAATTCGCATTCACTTTCCATTCTCCTTTAAGGACCTTCGACCATCAAAAAACTACTAAACAATTTTAACAAGTGTATAGTAATAAAATTAAATCTTCTTTCTTATTTTTTATTCCCTTTTCCTTATTTGATATTCAGTCTTCTATGACGACACGTTTCGGTGCTATATCTTACACCATCTTCAGGTCTTAGGTATGACGACGATGATTTGGTTAAAATACATATTGCCGGTAGGTTTGTGAAATTTTATATTATTAATAATATATTATGTATTAAACTTTTTGTGGGATGATCAACAATAAGTAATATATAGAAAACCCGCCCATACAGATTGTATCATTCACAATGATTCCAACCATAATTTTTTTTAAATTTATTTTTGATCATTCGTCAAAAAGTTTCCTAAATAATAATAATTCAAAATTTCACAAACCTTCCGGCAATATGTATTTTTAAACAAATCATCGTCGTTATAGAAGACTAATAATAATAATAATAATAATAATTAGCACTACGTCTTACTACCCGTTTGGGTTATACGCTTAAGCTACTAATTACTCTAATGGATTAGGAATTGGGAAGGTTGAATATAGAGAAAGCGACCCGCATTTGCATGGAGGGAGAGTGGAAAACCATTTAGGGAAAACCACCTTAGTACACCCGAGCTAGATTCGAACATCAATATACCCATCCTCGGCAGTCTAACTCAACACGAAACTTGCGCGTTAGCTAAAAGCTACGCCACGAGACGGGTAATATATAAGACTAAAGATCAAATAAGGGAAAGGGAATAAAAGAATAAGAAAGAAGATTTAATTTTATCATTTATTACTCCTTACCAAATAAACATGAACACTATTAAAAAGTGTATAGGGTCTAATAATTATAATTTATAAGTTATATTAGTGGTTCAATAAGTTCTAATCATTACAGATTCACGAGTTATAAGGTTTTTTTCATGTAGACCATTGTTAAGGTAAAGTAATTAATGTATAGGGCTGAAATTTAGTAAAACTAGACATTCATATGAGTTGTACAGAATGTATTAAATTATTAATAGTAATAATATTAATATTAACTATTTCAATGAAATATTAATTTCTTAATTTTTATAATATATATTAATGTTGATGTTATTAATAATGATATTAAATCATAAATATGTATATAAAATATTTATAATACTAATATTAACAATAATAATATTAAATTACTTTGCCTTAACAATGGTACACTGAAGACATAAAATAGCAAGTCAGACTCCTTATAACTCATAAACTGTAATGATCTGAATTCATTGAATCACTATGTAGGCCTATAGCTTAAAATTAATTAGACACTCACTTAAATTGTGCAGAACAATTTTGATGGTCAATTATCTTAAGACTGAAGGGATTGCGACTATTAATTGCTGGGTATTTAAAGGCCATATCACGTCCGATTAACGGAATATCGAAAAAGAATACGATTGAAGTAAAAAACTTATTCATGTGCAGTTTTATGCATTATTGACTTGACAACAGCAAAATTGTGATTATTTTAGTAGCATTTTTTACTTTCCCGTGACCTCTTGGGTAAGGAGGTATTGTAAACGTCAAAAAGATTGAACTCTAAGATTTTTAAAAAGAAAAATTGTTTTAGCGATGTTGTTTTACTGTACGTCTGTCTGTATCTTGGTCTTGATCGAAACCATTTTATCGATCGGGCTAAGACTTGGTATCTAGGGTTTTCATAGTATACCCCAAAGAGTTTTTGGAATTATATATCCAGCCCTAAAATTAAAACTAGTTTACTAAAGGGCAAAAAAGAGAAAAAAAGATTTCTTAAAATCCACTATGAACGATTTTGATTAAAATTTAATCCAGACTTTGTTTAGCAATACAAACAAATTGGACAAAATCTCGTTTTTTCATAAAAACGACTTTCAGATATTTTCATGAGCAGAAATTTTCAATTTTGATAAATATATCCGTAACTATTTGAGATACGAAATAACGTATATTGTAAAACTGTGTACCTATTATTAAAATAAAACTCTTTTATTTGAAATATACTCTTATAAAACTTAATAGTTTTCAAGCCATTGACTAATATATAGAATATATTTTTTAAATTGAGGTTTCGGAAATCAGCAGTTGATTGTAATGCACTTTGGTGAATAAAGATGTTACTTTTTTCTCAATACGTTTGAACTGTAAATATGGATGCAATATTATTTCATTTAAGCTCTTCGGTGGAAGGTGATGCTTTTTTTCCCCATATATTTCTGTAACAATTTATATACATATTTAGTTTCACAAATCTTAAGAGCTATATGTATAAATGTCTCATTTTTAGATAAAGGAAAGAGAGATCTATACGGTGCACTGTACCATTTATTTTTTAATGACAAAGACTACATAAAACAGTAAATATGCGATGACTTGTTCGAACTGAAGTCACCTACCTAAGCTGGTGTATAATTGCGGTGAAATGCGATCAAATGTGTCCATCGAATGGAGCTATTAGATGCGTCGCAGATGTTCAACAATACCACATTGAAGAGATTTGTTATTTCAAAATATTATTCGCGCCTAAATGGAGGGGGAAGGTATCATCTTCCTATAGGAATAAGTCCTTTCATTCTAGTTCTATGATTTATTTATTTTAATTCAAAGAATAGTGGAATTAATAATTTTCAATTATATGTCACGATATGAATAAAAGTTTTGAGGACAAAATAAATTATTAGAAACTTATTTATCTTTCCTCACACTAAGTTATTTTATAACAAGGTCACAACGGAACAATATAAGATAGTTGAGGATTGCTTATTAATTTTGAAGCTACTGAATTTTCATAACTGTCAAACGCGTGTACCTTATTTTAATGAGATTTGCCTGATACATTATTTGAGCAAAGGCCAAATGATGTATGTATATTAATAATTTTTCTGTCTAGCCACCATTTCATTATAGCAGCCGATCATAAGTCATTTGATTTAATAGCTTATCTCAAGTGATATAAATGAAAATTCTAAGCTTTGCTATAGCTCTACTAGAAATACTTTAGTAACGATAATAACATGGATAGTGAGGTCTACTGTTCACAGAACTACTTGTAAGACTGTAATAACGATAATAACATGGGGGAACGAGGTCTACTGTTCACAGAACTATAGTAGAACTGTCAGTAAGATTAATAACATGGAGGGAGGAGGTCTACTGTTCAAGAACTACTAGTAAGACTGTAGTAAACTTAATAACATGGAGGGAGTGAGGTCTACTGTTCACAGAACTACTAGTAAGACTTAGTAACGATAATAACATGGAGGGAGTGAGGTCTACTGTTCACAGAACTACTAGTAAGACTGTAGTAACGATAATAACATGGAGGGAGCGAGGTCTACTGTTCACAAAACTACTAGTAAGACTGTAGTAACATAATAACATGGAGGGAGCGAGGTCTACTGTTCACAAAACTACTAGTAAGACTGTAGTAACGATAATAACATGGAGGGAGCGAGGTCTACTGTTCACAGAACTACTAGTAAGACTTGTAGTAACGATAAACATGGAGGAGGTCTATGTCACAGAACTACTAGTAAGATGTAGTAACGATAATACATGGAGGGAGGAGGTCTACTGTTCACAGAACTACTAGTAAGACTGTAGTAACATAATAACAGGAGGGAGCGAGGTCTACTGTTCACAAAACTACTAGTAAGACTATAGTAACGATAATAACATGGAGGGAGTGAGGTCTAATGTTCACAGAACTACTAGTAAGACTGTAGTAACGATAATAACATGGAGGGAAGCGAGGTCTACTTGTTCACAGAACTACTAGTAAGACTGTAGTAGTAACGATAATAACACGGAGGGAGCGAGGTCTACTGTTCACAAAACTACTAGTAAGACTGTAGTAACGATAATAACATGGAGGGAGTGAGGTCTACTGTTCATAGAACTACTAGTAAGACTGTAGTAACGATAATAACATGGAGGGAGCAGAGGTCTACTGTTCACAGAACTACTAGTAAGACTGTAGTAGTGATAATAACACGGAGGGAACGAGGTCTACTGTTCATAGAACTACTAGTAAGACTGTAGTAACGATAATAACATGGAGGGAGCGAGGTCTACTGTTCACAGAACTACTAGTAAGACTGTAGTAACGATAATAACATGGAGGGAGCGAGGTCTACTGTTCACAGAAACTACTAGTAAGACTGTAGTAACGATAATAACAGGAGGGAGTGAGGTCTACTGTTCATAGAACTACTAGTAAGACTGTAGTAACGATAATAACATGGAGGGAGCGAGGTCTACTGTTCACAGAACTACTAGTAAGACTGTAGTAACGATAATAACATGGAGGGAGCAAGGTCTACTGTTCACAAATACTAGTAAGACTTAGTAACGATAATAACATGGAGGGAGTAGGTCTACTGTTCATAACTACTAGTAAGACTGTAGTAAGATAATAACATGGAGGGAGCAAGGTCTACTGTTCACAGAACTACTAGTAAGACTGTAGTAACGATAATAACACGGAGGGAGCGAGGTCTACTGTTCACAGAACTACTAGTAAGACTGTAGTAACAGATAATAACATGGAGGGAGCAAGGTCTACTGTTCACAGAACTACTAGTAAGACTGTAGTAACGATAATAACATGGAGGGAACGAGTCTACTGTTCACAGAACTACTAGTAAGACTGTAGTAAGATAATAACATGGAGGGAACGAGGTCTACTGTTCAAGAACTACTAGTAAGACTGTAGTAACGATAATAACATGGAGGGAGCAAGGTCTACTGTTCACAGAACTACTAGTAAGACTGTAGTATCGATAATAACACGAGGAGAGAGGTCTACTGTTCACAGAACTACTAGTAAGACTGTAGTAACGATAATAACATGGAGGAGAGCGAGGTCTACTGTTCACAGAACTACTAGTAAGACTGTAGTAACGATAAGACAATGGAGGGAGAGGTCTACTGTTCACAGAACTACTAGTAAGACTGTAGTAACGATAATAACATGGAGGGAGCGAGGTCTACTGTTCATAGAACTACTAGTAAGACTGTAGTAACGATAATAACATGGAGGGAGCCGAGGTCTACTGTTCACAGAACTACTAGTAAGACTGTAGTAACGATAATAACATGGAGGGAAGAAGGTCTACTGTTCACTAGAACTACTAGTAAGACTGTAGTAACGATAATAACATGGAGGGAGCGAGGTCTACTGTTCACAGAACTACTAGTAAGACTGTAGTAACGATAAGAACAGAGGGAAGGTCTACTGTTCACAGAACTACTAGTAAGACTAGTAACGATAATAACATGGAGGAACGAGGTCTACTGTTCACAGAATACTAGTAAGACTGTAGTAACATAAGACATGGAGGGAAGGTCTACTGTTCACAGAACTACTAGTAAGACTGTAGTAACGATAATAACATGGAGGGAGCAAGGTCTACTGTTCACAGAACTACTAGTAAGACTGTAGTAACGATAATAACATGGAGGGAACGAGGTCTACTGTTCACAGAACTACTAGTAAGACTGTAGTAGGATAATAACATGGAGGGAGGTCTACTGTTCATAGAACTACTAGTAAGACTGTAGTAAGATACATAAATGGAGGAGAGGTCTATTTTCAAGAACTACTAGTAAGACTGTAGTAACGATAATAACACAGAGGAAGCAAGGTCTACTGTTCACAGAACTACTAGTAAGACTGTAGTAACGATAATAACACGGAGGGAGTGAGGTCTACTGCTCACAGAACTACTAGTAAGACTGTAGTAACGATAATAACACAGAGGAAGCAAGGTCTACTGTTCACAGAACTACTAGTAAGACTGTAGTAACGATAATAACACGGAGGGAACGAGGTAGGCCTACACAGTTCACAGAACTTCTAGTAAATAAAAGTCTTTAAAATACGTAGCCTAATGTAATTCAATAGAAACACCAACTCGTTTGACAAAATAAAATAGATGGATTTTTTTAAGCTAAATATATGCCTATATAAATAAATATTATCATCCAGGAAGGGAACTAGATTGTTTCAGACAGATTGATATCAGCATCATCGACCTCGAAATCCACGAGTTTATTAAAAATATTCTATTAAAATTGTCTCGCGCCGTTCAAAAAAGGTTTGGCATTGAAACGCTCAACTCAGCTGGTCACATGTTATACAAATACTGTAGCACAGAAAGTAACCATATCGTTAATTACTTTCCCTTCCAGTTACAAGCCGTGCGTGTGTGTTTTACTGGCGTGATGAATAATCATGAAATCGGGCGGGATAGCAGTCAGCTCTCACTCCCGTAATAATTCAATATCGTTGGACAACTTGATGAAGCTGGTACTGGGTGGCGCGCGACAACCTTCATCGCAAGCTCTTCAAAAAATAAACAATACTAAACAAAGTTTACCACAAAATTCTACATAATTTTATATAAAATATGGTAACCAAGAACATTTTTAAAGGTGTAAGGCGTTTCTCTGACAACAGACCAAACTTCTGATGACAGTCATATCGGGGTTTGAATCCCGTTCGGGTGTACTGAGCGTGGTTTTTTCCTGGATGATTTTCCACTCTCCATCCACGTAAATGCGTGCACACATAACCTAAATTCAAACTTCCTTATCCTTAACCCTATAACGTAATTATTACATACGTGTATAACCTGAACAGTTAGAAAAACGCGGTGCTATATTTTTTAATTACCACTAAACAATTTTTTAGGGAAAAAATATATTATTTTAATGATCACAATCAACACTTTTCAGATAAGGTTTTTAACAAAATTGTTAAAGCAATTTTTTTTATTTAAAAAAATTAACCATTATTTAACTAACCTAAAATGAAGTTCTTTAAAAAATAAATGGTACGGAACACCGCACAGACTTTCTCTCTCTTTCTATAAACTCGTAAGATTTCTGAACGGAATAATGTACATTGTATCATCACCACTCCACATAAGAACACGCATAAAATAATATACAATGATATAGAATCATTGAGAAAAGAGGCGCATCTTTGTCCACCTTAGAACATTTCAAACAGTTTAATGTCTTCCACAAGGGTCAACACTTCGTATTAAAATTTCGATTCTGGTTAAAGTTTTAACATTTTATAAGGTGTTGCAGATCTTCAAGTCATCGCATTGATATTTAATTATTCATTTATACATTTTGACCAATAAAAAATGTAAATATTGACTATTGAGTCTAAAATGGAGATAAATCATTGCTATGCAAACATTTCTCCTAAGAGATTTAAAGAAAAATAACATACTTTTTTAGATACTTATATTTAATTACTCTATGGCATTGGAGAATTATTGCGTTAAGATTTAAGTAGTATATGTTTACAACTAAAGTTGACAAAATTGTATTAATATATTTGCAAATATCTCATAAACTGCTGCTTTTATAAAAATATATGTCAAATAAAAGTTTTTTATTTCTAATAGTCCTACAATTTTGCAATGATAAGTTGTTTAGTTTCTCCAATAGTTGTGGAGATATGGAAATTAACGCTTCTGTAAAGTACCCTAAAAATCATTTTCATAGAAAAATGAAAATAGCCAGTTTATTTATAATCTTAATCAACGCCTAGATACGAATTTTAATCAAAATCGTTTGAGCAGATTTTGAGAAAACCAAATTTTTCTCTTTTCGCCCTTCAGTAAACTACCCTTAATTTTAAGTTTTAATAGACACACAGACATACGGCATTGCAAAGAATATTTTTTAGGGTTCGGGGGGTCATGAGACGTCGAAATCCATCAACATTTCAGGTTAGTTTTTTTTACGATCGCAATACTTAAGCTTTAATGTCCAAAAAGCTAAAAATATATATATAATTGCGTATAGAATGAAAATTATTGATTTTATAAAAATATGTTTCGAATAAAATATTTGTATTATAAATATATATACATATTTGTAATGCTAAGTAATTTCATATCTCAAATAGTTTCGGAGCTATTATAAAAAATGTTAATTTACGCATCAGACCGGAGCCCTTAAAGCGATTTTGCCGAAATACTGAGAGTAGCCATTTTGTTTGGAATATTTATTAATGTTCATAAATGAAATTTAATCAAAATCGTTAGAGCCGATTTTGAGAAAATCAACTTTTTCTCTTTTTTCCCTTCAGTAAACTACCCTTAATTTTAGGGGTAGATATCCAATTCCAAAAACCCCTCGGGGCAACCCTATGAAAACCCTAGATATCAAGTTTCAGCTCAATCGGTAAAATAGTTTAGGCTCTAGTTGGAGGTACAGACAGACAGACAGACAGACAGACAGACGGAAATTCAAAAACCACTTTTTCGGATTCAGGAAGTCATGAAACGTCAAAATTCATCAAAATCTCGAGTTCGATTTTTTTGACGATCACAATACTTTCTCTACCTGTAAGATAGAGAGAAAGTAAAAACTAAAATGAATTCTAATTGTCCATGTAAAACAAAATCCTGATGCATATTTTAAACAAAATCGTCAATGCCAATTTTAAAATATTTTAATTCATTTTAAAATTATATATTTAATAAAATATCCTAAATATTGTTTTAAATTAAAACACAAATATAGGCCTACACGTTTTTATTTACATACAAAAATCTCGTTATATATATTAACTTTAAACATAATTTTCATAGCAATTGTCGAAAATTTTTGGAATTTCAAAGATAAGATATCAATAAACCACCCTTAATTTAATACTAGAGTAGGCCTACATTTTTTTTTTATGTTGAGGTATGGCCATATCATTTCTAAATATCAATTTTGAACAAAAACCTTTGAACAGTTGCGTCTGTAGATTCAGCGACAGACAGACAGACAAGTCCTAATATTTTGGATTCGGGGGCGCATAAAACATCAAGATCCATCATAATCTCAAGGCCGAAAATTTTCACAATAAATAATACTTTCACTATATGAAAAATCAAAAATATACAACTTAAGTTTTTTTAAGGTGTACATCTTCTGGAGCGTTGAGACGCGTAGCAAACAACCAGAAAGCTCATGTTATTTAAAAAGGGGTTTGTTATTTAAAAATTTAGTTCACGACTAAATGGAGGTGAGTAGCTATCAAAATATCCCTGCGTTATTATAAATTTTGTACTTTAAATTTTACTGCTTCAACAAATTCATTTAAAGAAAAAGAAAGAAACTAGCTCCTCTTTCAAGCATGTTTCACACAAAATCTCGTAGTTTTGAAAACACCTTAAATATTTAGAAATAGGATTTCCTTTAACAAATGACGTCAATGTTTAAAGTGTGAGTATAGGGGACGCGAAACAGGGGCAAATCTTTTGCAGTTTTTATTGCAAAACATTTTTCGACCAAAAACATGGTGATATCAAGAGTTCTTGGATATCTGTTAAAATTGTCTTGTAATTTAATGACAACTTTTTCCCTTCATTTAAAGTTTTCTCATCAAATGTTGCTGTACTCATGACAGGTATTAAACAACTGTTAATATCACCTTGTAAAGAAAATTTAACTATCTGTTTTCTACTGGAGCAATATTTTATTTATTCTACACGAAAAAAAAAATTGCAAATAATATTCAAAAACACTTATCTTTTCTCGCGTCCCCTACACCCCCACCTTAACAGTACCACAGGTCAATGTTAGTGGTTTTTTTTATCTTCAGGACTGCCATCACCTTAAGAAATACAAAAGTAAGGAAAAATTTCCCTAAAAGCAAAATTAAATGGACCTCGGACCAGATTTTCTTCATTTCTACTGACCGATACGATTCCGATATTGTTTCTTGAGCCCCATTTTGTACCAATCTAGTTCAGCAGAGCGCCGCTAGATCGCTCCACTAGTCTCAGTTCACACCATGGTTCTTTGGATAAGACACGTGGTCACATTCAATACCGTATCGTGGAATTTTGTTAGGATAAGCAGTGTTAATTAAAACTGTACCTGTTATATTATGTCATCATCTCTCACTATAACACTCGTTTATCAGATATCAACATTCCTATGTGAGGTATGAAGAGCAGAACCTATGTATGTTTGGTCAAATGGGGCCTGTTTAGCTTGGCAACACTCCATGCCACAATATTGATAGTAGCTATTCCAAATTGTATTTATTTATTTTATTTATTTAGCACTGCGTTTACTACCTGTTCGGTTTATACGCTCAAGTACTAATTACGCTAATGGGTTAGGAATTGGGAAGGTTGAATATAGGGGAAATGAACCCACATTTGCGTGAAGGGAGAGTGGAAAAACGATTTAGGAAAAAACCACCCCCAGTTCACCCGACCGAGATTCGAACCTCGATCTCCCCGTCCTCGGCGGTCGAGCTCAACACGACCAGCGCGGTAGCTAACTACGCCACCGAGGCGGGTCTATTCCAAATACAATCCGTTATAAAAAGTTTTTATCTTGTACTGGTGGTAACGCAATTAAGGACTGGATTATTGTTAGACAAGGTGACAAGGAAAAATGCATCAATTATTCTTTTAACATTTGCGTTTCATGGATTTCTCTCAATAACGCTTACAAGCTCAGCACTCCTGGTTGTTTTACCTGTAGCGGAAACTCTAGATTTGTATTTTTATCACAACTCATAGTGTTAAAAAAAACTATCACAAATAACTTTAATGTTATGGTCCTTCTTTAAATATTTAAACTCACATATTCTTTATTGGATTTTATACAACTCATTTACATGCTTATTGATTTTAAAAGGGGGTCCTTCATTGTATTGGTTTTTCATTCTTCATTTTATCATTTAAATTATTCTTTATCCATAAATTGTTTTATTATTTACATACTATTATTATTTATTATTATTATTATTATTATTATTATTATTTATTATTTGTTTTCGTTTTTTTATGTATTTTACAATCCCTACCTGTTTTTTGTCTTGTGACTGTTGGTGAGCATTATGATTAAATAAATTAAAATCGGATTATAAAATTTTATTTATAAAAATCTATGGCGTCAGCTTTCAATTGAAATATACAGACCAAGCGGTCGCCGTCTGCTGGCGAAAATAGTGCCAACTTCTACGGCTAGAAGGAAGGTACCATGTGGTTTTACAACGAACCCTACGTTCAATAATCTCAGTTTTCTAGACCAGAGCCGCTAATTTTTTCATTCAAGTAGCTCATCATTATCGGTCCTCACAAGGCTGAGTTGACCCCGTTCCAAACCCACTGCCACACAGAAAATCTGAAAGCACCGGGGATCTAGCCCGAGACCCTAAGATCTGTAGCTAGGTACTTCTGAACATGAGACCAGATTTATAGAAAAAAATCTGCTCAGGTTTGTATTTTAGCCATAAAAATAAAGCAAATGTAATGGTTTTTTCCCCCAAACATTGATAATATTTTGCTCCTGTCTATACATACTGTATGTATCATATGTAGCTTATACATGTGTGGCAACGGGTCTCCTTCTCCCGCGCTAAGCTCGCACGAGTCTGGAGATATCAAGAGAGAGTGGTAGTAAGCACTGTGATGGACTCAGCGAATACGCCGGGGCTGTTGTAGACAGTGCGGCCAACCTGATTACAAAATAACCAACTTTCCCCTCCCTCAACCCACGGAAAAAAAAAGAAAGCTTATTAATTGCTTCATGTTAGAGTAGAGATGAAAATAACAGACGTCATGTGAGATGCGAGTCAGGGTCTAGAAGCAGAGGAGGAACGTAGGGGTAAAAGGCTTCACTTAAAGTTACTGACGTACCAGGGGCTTACATATTTTTACACATTGTTTTCGCTCTCTCCACTCCATAGACGTATTATCAGTTGATCAAAGCACCTTTAACAGAAATATTTGTGACAAAATAATTTTAGAATATAACGGATTGATTAAAAAGTTATATGATGTATATTAAGGTGGAACGTAAGGGAACTAGGTTTTAAGGTTCGTATTCTTTTTTTTTTTTTTTTAGATTTTAAGATAAAACATTTGGCCAAAATAAAAAATATATTGCTTTAGTAGATACATTTAGTTAATTATTTAACACACCATTCTCAACAGTTCTTGAATATATTACGTCATGTCTGGCAAATACATTTTATCTTCATTTAAAAAGTTTGAAGTCAAATTACACGATGCTCATGACTTGTATTCAACTGTCAACACCTGTTGATACTACCATGTGTAGAAAATTAAACTAAAAGTTTACTGAATAAATATTGTATTTATTTTGTACAAAAAAGTTTTCTACTGTGAAAAAAAAAATGCTAACATACATTTAGATAATCATTCAGCCATTTAGCTTCACATTAGACTTATCACCGCCGGGACGAGTTGCTATTTTATTGCAAGTCTACGTATCCACCCCATCCCCCACGTTATACTTCTGACGGAAAACAAAAGCTTGAGTTGTGGCGTCAGTTGAACTGAAAAGCACAGGCCAAACAAAACTAAACCTGTTCTACCCACTGTTTGAGAATTATTATCCACATTAAATGTGGACTTTTTAAGTACTAGCCTGTTCGCTATGAAATGAACGTAGATTGTAGGTGAATAGGCTAAACTATATGTGAAATGCCGTGACACACTTAAATATACCTTGGATTAACGTTTAGACAGAAAACATATAAAAAATATTTTAAAGCTCATTAATGGTTGCGACCCCCCTCCCCCAGTTTATATCAGTACTCTTTTTTAGAGCCCGTTTGGGCTATACACATATATAATAACTACGCTGATAAGCTAGGGAGGAGGAAGATTGAATGTATATGGAATGTACCCCAATTTGCGTGGAGGGAAAGTGGAAAGCTATTTAGTAAAACACCCCTTCAGCGCACCCGACCGGGAATCGAACCCTGATCTTCCCATCATTGGGAGTTCAATCTATTGGGAAAGTGACGCCTTAAACCATGCGGCCCCCGAAACGGGTAGATACCTTATTAGTTATTATTAGCCTGGTATATTATATAATATTCCTATTAGTCGACTATTCATTGATGCTTAAATAAATAATCATAGGGCCATATATATACATAAAGTTGAGTAAATATATATATAATAAATATTAGATATATATACAATACACACATTATATTTATATACATAAATTTGAATGTGTTTACTGATATTTGAACTAATTTGTATAACCTAAGAAAATAGCGAAAGGAACCTGCCTGCATCAGTGGTTAACATGTTTTAAGGCGTCATTCTCACACTAGACTGGACTGCCCATGACGGGTAGATCAGGGTTTTAATCCCGGTTCGGTATACTTTTGCACGTACATTTGCTCTAAATTCTACTTTCCTCGAATATACACTATTAGTGGCAATATGCGGATATCCCGGACAGACAGTAAGACCCGGGGCATGCTGAAATGGAAAAAGAAGAAACAAGTTTTAAAATTAAACCTCTTGTTTACTCGACCGTTATTCAAGACCCAGTTTAAGTCAAAATAAAGCATTTTATCGCTGAGATAAATTTGTCAACAGCTACCAAAAAAATCCTTCCAAAATCTATAAATATATTCCAAAATAAAGATTTAGTTAATCGATAACTGTTTTAAGACAGATACTATGGTACAGGTGTGGCAGGAGATATTTAGACTAGGAAATTTGTAGGTGGTGGTTCTTTGTCCATGTCACCTTTTTTTTAAAAATAATCTCTTTATCAACGCTGCCATGTAGTTCTTAGGAAATCTTAAGACTAGGAAATTTTTAGATAGTGACTTATTTGTTAATGCCACCCTCAGGAATTGTAGGTGTGTGTGTATTAGGTTATATTATGTTAGGTTAGGCTATGTTAGATTATGTTAGGTTGGGTTAGGTTATCAAATATTCAGGTACACCCCTGCTCAAACCAGAATTAAATATAGGCCAATGTAAATATTCAAAGGCTTTTGATAAAATAATGTGCTAATTAATTTTCTTTCTTTTTCCCGTTTTAAGATAGGATTAAAAAAACACTGGTGTTGATGCGGTGAAGGCTTTGGTAAATAACTTAGGTGTGAGAGGTTGAATAAAGTAGCACTAATAACTCCTTGTTCTGAGATGCAAAACTAATTTTTATTTAAAATCGTTTACTGTCTCATCTACCTTTGCCTGGAACAAGTCACCTGTAGACTTCACAGATTTGACGGGCCATCTGATTTTAGAAACAAACTCACCAATCAATATATCTCTAGCGTGTGAGCTGCGGTATAATCCATGTGTGTGTGAGTGAGTGTGCGTGTTTGGTGTAAGAATTTTTATTTTATTTTATCTCTCTGTTTCTACTATTGATATTGAGATACTTTGTTCAAGTTGATAACTGTTTTGGTTGCTGGTTTCTTACGTGTTTATCTCATTGCAATATTTTATCATGTTTTATGTTCATATGTATGTTTTCCTCAAATACTTGTCTCCTGCGTTTTATTTAATGATAATCCTTGATAAATGCAGTGTAATGTTAACTTAAGAAATGGTTAAATGTAAGAGAAGGCCTTTGCCTTAATTTCGCCATGTAAATAAAGATGATGATAATAATAATAATAATAATAATAATAATAATAATGATAATAATATAACACGAATTTCCTAGTCAACATTGAGAACATTAGAACGCTGTTGGGTGTCAAAGAGAGGCCGTTATTTTGAGTGCGTGCCGATGCTGTACTAAAGTCCTTCTTGCATTCAGACTAATAATATTCTGGACTAATATTTTCCGCTTACACCAGCTTGGATTGTATCGCAACTAGCGGCCGTATATATATTATATATTCAAAGATCAGTCAATACCCCACTCGACCTGAATTGATTGTTATTTTAGGTACTGGGACTACAATGGTAGTGCAACAACAAATATTCAACTCTAAGAGGTTTAAATCTGTAAACTAAAGGTAGATAGTTATTTCTTCCATGGGAGGCTAATTTTATATTTTAGATACATTCCATAATATGAAAGAGACAGGACTCCACAAAAGTACAACCTGTTACAAATAAAAAAACTACTCAAATGCAAGGGGAAAAAACACCTAAAAGCAAAAGAATAAACATATATTTAAAAAAACACAGGCAAACTCTGTTTTCATAATCATTCCTCTGTGTATCTGTACCTACCCTTTCTCTGACGTAAAATACACTTCATCCCCTTTTCATCCCTCCTTTTTTCTCCCCCTGCCCCCTTCCACACACACAACCTTTTCACTCCTACCCCTTTCTCTAATTTTGTTTTCTACTGCTCTTGAGGATCAAGAAATGTGTCAGTGGCAGATATAAACCCCCGCCAGCTCCACTACCCCTTTACCCCACTTTTTTTTCTAAAAAATAAAAATAAAAAATATTTGAGACTCGCTTTCGTTGTCAAGGACAGACACGGATCACCTTAACCACAAGGGTATGAGCTTGACAGGACACACACATACACACATACACACACACACACACACACACTTCCAGCAGGAGGAAATCTGTCCAAGTCAGACTCATTAGAAGCCTGGTTTGGCTGCTTCTTGCAATTGAGATAGATTTCAATTGTTAAAACAGTCATATATGTTTAATTAATGGGCTGGTCAAAGGTATCAGCGATATTCAAGCATAGATTGAACATCAACTGGATTCGTGGTATAGTGGTCTGAGTTTCTAGCTGCTGACCTAGATGCCCTTGGCTCGATTCCCGGCTGGTATCGGGGAATTTTTCTCGAAAGGGGAATAATTCCCATGGTCATCAGGGTTTCACAGGTGAGATGGTGGTCTAGGGTTAAGTTGTCAGACTTCTGTGCTGGAACCCGGGGTTCAATCCTCGGTCCCGGCACAGATTTATCTGATTGCCAAACCCTTCCTTCACCTCTGACAATACGTGTATTAATCACAACTTGTGAATGTGTGGAATACCAGGCCTCCACCGTGGTTCGGATCCCACGTTAAACTGTAGGTCCTCCATTTCATCTCACAATCACCCTATCATTACACATTAGCGTAAGTGCGTATAGCCCGAACGGGTAGTAAGACCCGCTGCTAGTAATAATAATAATCAGGGTTTGATTAGTTAAGTTAGGCCTAAGCTAGGTAATTATCTTCAATTGCTCCGCCCAGTCATATTCACTATCATCATCACATCATCTCATCGTGACATGTAAAGAGCCTCCACGGAAAGGATGTTTGATTAATACATTCGGGCGTGCCCTGGACAACCGTACGTTAGTACTGACCAATCTTTCCACTACTGAGCTTCTTGATGTAAACTAGATTACCATTACTATTTACTAAGACTAAGAACGTCATGTATATAAATATATAAGTACAATATAGGTGCGGTGAAGGTCACTTTTTAAATGCAAGTGAAATCAAAGATATGATCTTGCTGTCACATATCTGCTATTTTTTAAATCATCCATAAAATGCATTAGGGAAAAATGAATGTTTATTTTAGTAAATAAAACCCACCGGCTATATTTTTTAGCTGACATATCTGAATTTACCTCTTGTTATATATGTCAATTTAATCACTGGTCAGTGTTAAAATACTGTTTGGTGGCTGTTATAAAAATAATTATCCTACACGTTGAAATATGTCATATTTAGTGAAATGTTTTAGATCTGTTCATAATATATCCAAACTTTCTTCTCTCTTCGAAATGTTTTGAAAATGCAAAAGTTTATTGAGGGCGTCAAAGTGAAGGAGATTCTGCTTTACTCCAAACCTCAGAGACCAGGTTTTACCCCAGAACGGGTGTATTTTTTTATACATTGAGATTCCCCAATATTCTACTGTGGTGTGGTTGTATACTCCAATTTTCACAAGAAGGGACCTTTTAGAAAACACAAACTTTTTTTGCAGTCAACATTGATAACATTTTACTATATTGTTATCATTATTATTTTTTTGTTTTATAATATCTATCAGAAGTGACAGCTGCTGATCACGTGACTTGACATATAAACACTTGTATATATATTATATATATATAATTATAATATATAATTACTTCTATGGCTGTTATAATTGTCCCTTCCTATGAAAACTTAACTAACATATTTAAATCTCTAGTCCATTTCCTTATCTCTTAGACTTTATAATGCAAGCTGTATATAGGAGAGACTGGATATCAATTGGTGGGGAAACTAACTCAGTACGTTCACCTGGGATTCAAACTCCGACTTCCCCGCCGCCAGAAAACCAGAGAATACAAGAAGGACGCCTTTACTGCTTCTCCGTCAATGTAAACTCCTTTCCTTTATTTTTTTTCTCACTACGTCTTATTACCCAATTTTGCTTTTAGAATTATTTTTGCATTAATTAGGTAAGGATTTGTATTCTACCTGAGAAGATCCTTATTGGGTTGAATACCTGAAAAAAAACACAGACGTTTCCTACCTACGGCTAGTCGACATAGGATTCCCCATGATGGTATATATTTACTTTTTTATTTTAATGAGTATTAAATAGTATATAACATTAAAACAAAAACAATAAATTCTTAAAGTACTATAAAAACTAATACATCGTTGCAGCGATGGCTGCAGATTATTGCACTAAAATTATTCTTAAATTTTTATTGAGAAAAAAATTAGCCCTCCATACACTTTTTAGTTAAAATTTTACTCGTCAAAGGCTATCAACATAACATAGATTTTTGCTTCCGGTGTTTAATTTGAATCAAAATGTATATTTTCTCTCTTCAGGCTACGATGATAACTTTAAAACGACCCCTGACCCAGCTCTCTATCAATTTGTTGCACCAAACCACTCAAGTAAGAACATGAAGTCTCAGAAACACTTAATAGATATCTAATAAACAAAAAAATAAACCTTTACTCAGTGTGGTAGAGTATTGAGATTTGTCTGGAAGGTGGAAGGACCACCACAAACTACAAATGAAGGTTTTAACATTCTTAAAATTTCAAAATCATCGTCCAGTAAATGGAAAGGGGTTCCCTTCAAAGTTTCCAAAAATATCAAACACTCCTCGGTGTGGTAGAAAGTTGAATTTTTTTATAAATGTAAAGGAAAAAACCCAAATAGACAGAGTTTGAACATTTAAAATTTAAATTGGATAACAGGAAATGTCAGAGTTTGAAATTTCTAAAACTAAATTTATCAACCCTTATTGGTGTGATAACAATTGAAATTTGGTGAGTTGGTACAGATAACCTTCCAAAAGCAAAACATTTTCAAAATTTGAAATTAAAATTGGAGATATAGTGGAGAAATGGGGAGTGAGAAGAAATTTGAGAATTTATAGAAAACACCATCTTTCGATTTGATGTAAAGTAGACATTTCGCAGATAATTAGATAAATGTGATTTTTTTTAAATTTTTAAAATCAAAATTTGTGGTGAAGTGATGCTAGAAATTTAAAAGACTAGTATAAAAAACCCTTTCCAAGTGTGTTAGAAAATTTAAATACTTTGAAGCCTCAAATTATCAAACTCAAAAATTAGTGAAAATTTATATTTTAAAATTGGTGTTAAGAAATAAGGACTAACAATTTATTAAAATAATAGAAAAACTTCTCGCTTTTGAATGAAATTGAAATTTGGCATGTAAGTAAATATACCTTACCGAAAACCGAATTATGTCAGAATAGATATAATTTAAAATTGAAAACCAAGAAATGTAAGAGCTTTGGAATTGGTACAACAATTTTCGGACACGCTTCTGTGCCCACATGGTCTAAGGCACTACTTTCGCAATACCGGTCGGGTGTACTGAAGGTGGTTTTCCCTAAATGGTTTCTAACACTCTCCATGCAAATTGTGGTTATACTTCCTCTAAATTCAACCTTACTCATCCTAAACTAACTAGCGTAATTAGTACATAAGCATATAATCCTGAACGGGTACTAAAACGTGGTGATAAAAAAACTATTTTTGATGTGGTTGAAAATTGAAATTTTGCAGGTAAGTAAAAGACCATATCACCAAATACCCAAATAAATCCTGAAATTTCAAAATTGGAATGTGGGGACCTAAAAGGATTGGTGTAGCGTAAGAGTAGCTTGAAATCCCCCCAAAGTATTCGAAAATTTACCTTTTCAGTGGAATAAAATTTAAATTTGATAAATTGGTTAAAAAAATCACAACAAAGAATAACTATGAAAAGAAATGGGGTAGGACTAAGAGGGGTTGCCACTAAATTGTTTTAAACTACTAGAAAAAACTTTATCGTTTTCAGGCAAACATTGCGCTCGTTTGTGCAATTAGTTTGTGTCTTAGGTAAGATTTGTTTCAAAGATTTAATTTATTTAATTTATTGATTTCAATAATTGCCTTGGACTTGCTATAGTTAGTTCAAGATTGTACAACGAGAAACTTTTAAAATGTTGTTCGCCGGATGTTGAATGTCCTAATTTGATATAATTTTGACACGGCTTACACCACTAACCCCTGGGAAGAACGGGTCAAATAGTTATATATATAAAACTGTATATATAAGATAGTCTTACATTGTCACAAAATTATTTTTTTAATCTTGTGTTAGGTAATTGTTTTGTAAACTGATTTTTTCATCGTCTACAAATCCGGCTATTTGATTTATTCACGAAAATGTCCAGTAGGAATTTTCCTGCAAGAATGTAGATTAAATAAATTTGTGAAGCATATGCCTATCTAGAATATAAAAAAAAAGTTTATTCTGAAATGCCAGTCAATGTTGTCCAGGGGCAAATAGTAGATGGAGTGTTAATACTCGTCAGTGGTAGAGGGGAAATTTTATCAGCATATAAAGGAGAGGCCTTGAGAGGTGAAATACTGAATTATTTCCTCTCTTTCTATTTTGTATGTTGGTATCTAGGTGTGGTAGTATTTAGGTGTGTCACGCTAAGATGCAACCCGCTTAGAAAAACAAATTCGAGTTCATGGACGTCGTTAACATGCGTAATAAAACTGTTTATATTGTCTAACGCCCAGGGGCAATCTAAGGAAACTGTTGGAACGTTCGTCAGTGAGTGTTTCTGTCAGTTCCTTCTGGAATAACTCTTATATTGTTCGGTGAAATATTGCGGGTGTTTCCACAAGGTTTTTTATGATTGGACCTCTTCCTCAGGCAAGCACCCGACGAAGAATAACGAGAACTATAACTCTTGCATTTCACGGGTAGATGGTGACACAAGCGCGTGCGCGTAGAACGCATGCGCGCACACACTCCTCATTCATTTGTGACGCTTCATATAAAAATACCGGCGTGGGGGACACATCACAAGAAAGAAAACTGATGTCAAGTGCTTTCCCTCCCGGTCGAGTCAATGTTACAAGAAGCGGAATTATTTTACATAATTCTTTTTCTATTTATCGGTGTTAGAATGAATCCGATTCTGGAGCTGCCAACTTAACAGTTTGGTTTGAAATTTACTCGTTTCGATGGCCGCAATTTCTAAAAGCGTCACTCTCAAAATATAATGGATGGTCTATGATGCTCAGATCGGGGATCTAATCCTTTCCGGTGTTTTTTCTTAAATATGGTTTCATTCTCTCTTTACGCATTTAATAAAATAACATAGCAGTAGTTTGTTAATTTGCTCCAAATATTACTTCCCGTCAGGAATACACATATTTAATTGCTTTAATGCAGTTGGGATGAGATAGGTAGATTATAAAGTAAATGTACCCGTATTTACGTGAGGACAATGAAAGTAACCTTATTAAGAAAAAAAAAATCACCCTCAACACGTCCAGTCAGGATTCGATCTACGTTCTTCCCGTCAACAGAAAATCATACTATATTCGCTTGCCATTTGATTCGTGTGTCCGCCATCGTGGGTAGGTTAGTAACTACTAAGTTGGGTGACCGAAAGGTCTAAGGAAGTGTTTCTTTAAGTGTGATGCACTGCGGCCTATCAAGTCGTCCGCAGGATACCAGAAAGTTTGTAATAATGAATTAAAGAATGTTGATCATAATTACATAGCCTAATAAATCATTTTAAATGCATAATACTAAATATTTAATATTCGTACTATACTATATTTATTTTCTCGTTAGACACAAGTCATAATAGAAAAGGAAGATGGTACCAACCTTAGGTCAACAAAACTGAATAGTTATTTGTGCAAAATGACGAGGATTTTAATGTTAAATATAATCAAACAATTAATTGCTAGTTAAATGTAGTTATATGATGGAATTGCCTAAAAATAATGTTTTTCCTATAAATTTTAACCCTTCCCCTGCCCGCCACTCCCAGGGCTTCGGTTGACCTCCATCACCAAAACTTTGAGAAACAGTTATCTGAAGCTTCACTGTCTCAATAGACTGGAATGCCGATAGCGAGAAGTTCTGGGTTTGAATCCCAAGGTCCTAAGGCTGGTTTTCCACTAAATGGTTTTCCACTAAAAAGTTTTCCACTCTTCCTCCACGCATATTCAGGTACACTTTCTTTATATTCAACCTTCCTCATCCCTAGCATATTTTATTAATTAGTTCATATGTGTGTATAAGAGGTGGCGCTAGAAAAAAACTGTCGCACCAGTGGGTACGTGGGAAAAGAAATCGGTATCATCCATCTGGTTTGTCTGTGAATAAAAGGTTAAGGTTCGAATCCCGGTTGAGTGAAGAAGTGTTTAAGGTACTCCACTCTCCCTCATAAAAACATGCTGACACAAATATTTGACCGTGTGACATTGTCTTCTCCTAGCACGGCACTTAACATAGCACCAATCTATTTCTAGGATTTCTTTTTAAAGTTCTTCAGAGCAGAAGAGAAGCCGCTAATATAAGAAGGAAAGAAAGTATTCCTTCCTTCTGGTCCATCCGTCAACATGACATAATAGCCTTCTAAGCTTTGACGGATGTTCAACGAGAAGGCATTCAGACAGCCGTCATTTACTAAATGGTTTTCTAATCTCTCTACACGCAAATAAGAGTACATTTTCTTTTAAAACTGTATCTTCCCTATCCCACTAGCATAGTATATATGTGGATATACCGTATTGGTAAGTAAGAAGTGGTACAAAAATTAGTCAAAGTTATTTTTATATTGGGTTTAGCACCACGTCTTAGCGTAACTACACTAATTTGTTAGGAATGAGTAATGTTGAATTAAGAGGAAATGTACCCTCATTAGTATGGAGGTAGAATATAAAATAATTTAGATAAAACCACCATTAATATACCTGTCCGGGATTTGAACCGGTAGTGCCAGTCTATTGCTAGAGTGACACCTTATAGTATAATGCGACTAACGAGATGTGTGTATTTGTATTGAATTTATCTAAAACATAGTTTAATATTACGTGGCGTAGAGTTACTGCGTGGTCTAGCGTCCTACCCAAGGTGCACTGGGGACATGAACGGACGATAGACGTCGTTCAGTACAGTTGACAGGAAAGAAGGTAGCCAAGACCACAACAGACAAGTTAGAGACGGGAGTTGAGTTGACTGATCGATACCTGCTTGTCTTCCCCTGCAAGCTGTCCGCAGTGACGTCACAACCCCTTCCCCTTTTCCTTCCCCTTGACAGTCCTTCTATCCCCCCCCCCTTAACTCTTGGGACCCCTTGCTAATTACCACCAGGCAACCTGCAAGACATTCGCTCCCGCGGCCGACCGGCCTGGTTTTCTTTTTCTCTCTCTTTTCGTCACATCTTTCTCTCTCACTCAAGCTCGAAGTCAATTTTCTCTGTCATCTTGTCTCTCTGAAAATTCTCATTAAAAAAACTTACAGGTCATACTGTCAAACCAATTTTAATAGAAAGGATATTTTATAAATAACACATGATGGTTTCCCACTCTTCCTCTGCACGAATTCGGGTACACGTTCTATAAATTATACCTCTCTCATCCCTACCCAATTAGTATAAATATGAGGATAGCCAGGGCAGATATAGTCAAATTTCACAGGAATAATCTTATCTAACAGCTAGACAAGCTACTAGATCTACTTTCATGTAGTCATACGTCAAGTCATGTGATCTGCATCTGTCACTTTTGATACAAATTATATTTACCTATAAAATAACACACATAATATAGTAAAATGTTATCAATGTTGATCGTAAAAAAAATATGTTTGTAATTTCTTAAAAGGTCTTTTTTATGAAAATTGGACTGTGGTAAGACTCACACAAACACGAAAAGAGGGCCTACACCAATATATTTTTAGGGAATGCAATAAAACTTCCAACTTTTAGTGGGCTGTAATATAGATCTCGCCATAAAAGCAGTACTTGTTAAACCTACATTATTATTTTATTAAGACTAATAAATAGCATAAATTAACAGTACGACTCTGAAACAAACCTAATTCGAACCCGTGAGAATATTATCATCCACTTGACATTTTACATGTGGATATAATCCCTCTGGAAATAAAAAAAGGCAAAAAAAAAGGGGGGGGTTTTGTCAGAAAATAGGACTAAATTCCTCCCCCATTGTAAACGCACGTGATCCTTTCCTCATCATTTAACAGAAACAACAAAGAGACAAAACCCAATCAAAACTGGTCTGATCCACTGCACTGAAAGCGGCGTTGCAGGGGTGAAAGGGGGTAGGGGCTTAACTCACTTGATATATCCTAACAGTCCGGTATTAAACCCGGGAAAGCGTGTTACAAAATTCAAACTATTTAGTGCGATACTCTACTGTCCCTCTCTCTCTCTCCCTCTCCCCAAAATCAAAGTGTGTGTGTGTGTGTGTTGAGGGATAGGTTATTGGAAGAGTGGGTTAAAACGGGGGAAGAGGGGGAATGAGGTTTTGGGAGTTTTTGGTTTTAAAGCGAAGTGAGGGATTGACACTATTGAATGTTACAATCGGACGGACAATAGCGCGTTCAAAACCACGTGCACCGCACTTCAATATCCGTCTCTATTGAAAAAAAAAAACAAAAAAAACTGAGTGACCCCCCTTTAACCCCTTCTCAAACCCCATATTCCCCCCCCCCCTTCCCTCACCTGAATGGGGAAACGGTTGATGGGTCGATGTGTAAATATATGGTTGGAGTTAGTCGAAACATGTTCAGTCACAGAATCAAATGAGATTTCTCATTTTCACTTTATTTTGGGTAGAGGATTGTACGCTCAATTTGATCATTAAAATATCGAGAAGAGACTTAATTTCGCTATCAATTTTAAAAGTAGTATTATTTTCACCTTTTTTTTGTTTAGATCAAATAAATACTCCCTTGTTAGATTTTTATTTTGTTTTTGTTTTTTCAGGTATGATCACATTATAAGATATATAGGCCTATTATTCGATTAATTATAAACGTCTGGCCCACTTCATTGGTCGACTGGTTTAAGGCAGAGGTAGGCAACATATTTTTCAATGTAGCCACAAGTGTGGTGAATGAGAAGTGAAAATTAAGAAATTATATTGGTCAATCGAATATTTAAAACAACACACACTGTTTGAACAAGTTCATTCAGAGATGTACACTTTGACTACTGCCTCAGATGCGAATGATGAGATTTGTTCAGATTGAAAATGTAAAACAATTTAATGCAAAATTTGACAAGCCCTTTGTCTTACAAGACGCAGATGCATTGATTAAATATCTGAACTCAATGCAGAGGTGGAATGTTTCCAAAGATACGTAGGAAAGTTACAACCAGTACACGCCTTTAGAGAGAGTTGGCAAACTCAATTTCGCCACACTTTTATGAATGGCCAATTTGTCGTTTGTGGCGATTGGGGATTGGGCTGCCTACCCCGGGTCTAATGCCGGGATCACGATCAACTTAACGTTAACTTAACTTTCACTTAACGTAAAGGTTCTCCTCGTGTTTTTAAATGGAAGTCATCACGATGTGATTAACTTAACGTTCACTTATAGTAAGAGTTGTCTTGGGAGATCTTTCACGTTACGTGAACTATAAGTGAAGGTATCACGTGATCTAGCCAGCCAATCACGTTAACACTGCTATTTAGTACTTCGTCTGTTTTACAAGTATCGTTACTTCATTTGTTTATAGTGTATGCAACTAGATTTTACTTTTACATCATGATTGATGAAGAGTATAACATACCACTCCAAAAAAACTTAAATTCTATACAATTAGTTTGAATGATAGATATTTTATTGCAATGTTATTAAATATATCGAAAGTAGAAATACATAATATATTCACAGATAACACTGTTAACAAATAGTACAGATTACAGATCAACATCTATGCTCTCGAATGCTGATGTTTGGCTCAAGCTGTTACGTTAAGTTAATGATAAACAGTGTCTAGATATAAAATTTAATCAAAATCGTTCGAGCGAATTTCGAGAAAATCTATTTTTTCGTTTTTTTCCCTTCAGTAAACTACCCTTAAATTTAAGGTTGGACATCTAATACCAAAACTCCCTCAGGTGAACCTTATGAAAACCCCAGATACCAAGTTTTAGCCCAATCTGTAAAATAGTTTCTGCTCTAGCCCGAGGTACAGACAGGTAGACAAACGGCATAGCGAAAACAACTTGTTTGGTTTCAGAGGGTCATGAAACGTCAACATTTCTCAAAATCTTGAGTTCGAGTTTTTTGACGATCACAATACTTTACCTCCGAGGTGTCGAGAGAAAGTAAAAAGTGGATTTTAAAATTCTGTCTGTCCCCATGTCTGTCCCTGGCCACGGATCCAAAACGGCTAAATGAATTTAGTTCAAACTTGATATTTAAATGTTAAAGATATTTTTCTAATTCTAGCCCTTCAATTAAGGGTAGTTTATAATGATTAGTTTTTTAATTCTAAATTTTTTGAAAAGGGCTTTAACAGTTTTGTTTAAAATGTGTATCTAGGATTTGTTTGATATGACAAATAACACTATATAATTGGTTCAAGGCAAACATTTGTTGAAGGGTAGTTTATTGATGACTGATTTTTCAAAAACGTTAAATATTTTACAAATGGTTCTAACGATTTGGTTTCAATTAGGTATCTGGTAGTGTTTTACATAAATATTAACACTGTTTACTGGTTTTGGGGGCTATTTATGGGCAGTTAAATAAAACTGATTTTTCAAAAACTTGAAATATTTAATAAATGGGCGCTAACGTTTTGGCTCCAAATGGGTATCTTAGGAGTCTTTGATATGACAAATAACCCTTTATACTTAGTTTTAGGAAAATATCCGATAAAGAGCCGTTTACTGAGGAGTGGATTTTGAAAATTCAAATTATTTTTAAAATGGCTGTAACAATTTTGCTTATAATGTATATCTGGGGAGTGAGTGTTTGGCAATAACACGACAAATAAAGCTGTATACTTGTTTTTAGGGGCAAACTAGTTTATTGATAGTTTACTGACGACTTTTATTTAAATTTGAATATTTAAAAAAATCTTTAGCAATTTGGTTCAAAATGGGTACATGTCAAGTTTTTTTAAATTATAAATAGTCGTGTAGGTTTTTTAAAATCATTTAATAGTAGTTAACTAATCATTGATTCTTGTAAATCAATTTTTTTAAATAAATCTTCAACGATTTGGTTCAAAATTGGTATCGGGATACTATTTTAGATATAAATAAAGATGTGTATTTATCTAAAATAAATTAATTTAAGGTTAGTTTACTTAAAACAAATTATAGAAAATTTGAATTTTTTAGAAATTGACCAAGATTGAATTCAAATGGGAATCTCTGAATCATTATTCATGATAAATAAGAATACGTTTTTATTTTTACAAATAACAAATAATTTATTTTTGAACATTTGAATTTTGTTAAAAATATTTGAACAATTTGCTTTAAAATTTACTTATCAAGAGTGATTTTTTTAAATTAACAAGATGATGTGTTTGTTTTATGAATAAAACATACTTAAGGATAGTTTACTCTAAACTTTTTTTTTCTTATTGTTCTTTGATCGGGAGAAGAAACAGATGTATAACGCGGCAAGACAAAGATAAAATTACGAAAACTAAACCCAAAATCAATCGAGGTTATCTAATTTGAAGTTTGTCACAATAGTACGGTACTTACTGTAGAATGGTATTTTGAAAATAAAACAAGACCAACCATGTTTAAACGTGTTAGTGTAATATATTAATAATAACTAGTAAGTCGAGATCAAACATTTAACCACGGCCCGAAAAATTTAATTCTATGAAACTGACTTTAAAAAATTTGGAGGGGTTTGACGTTCACTTGTTTTCAAAGAGCCAGCAACAGTGGAGGTTTCATTGAAAGTCGGTAGTGTCTGTATTATTTCTAAAATAAATTATATAATGCCATTTATTTTAATTCTTTAATTAATGGGAAATATATGTGGTGTAGAACCAATTAATATTGCAATACAACCCCTTAAAAAAGTAATTGCACCGTTGTATATTTAAAAAAAAGTGTGTTTTTATTAGTTCCTTCAGAATCTTGCAGCCATAAAATTAAATTTCATTTGAATAATATATGTATTATTAACTTGGGAAAAGAAAGTTTATTCATTGCTAGATATTTTTAAATTATTATGTATTTTACTTCATATTTTGTAGGTTTATTACTATATAAAAATCCAAGCTCTAGTCATGAGCAAAGCGGCATTAAATGACAAACTTTTTAAACGTAAAGAAACAGTTGTCATTAAATTCCAGGACACCCTTGACAGATATTAAAAACTTTTGATATTACAATAAGGCCAAAAGAATATTTTGTGATAAAAACTGCAAAAACACTCACTTTTCCTAACGTCCCCTACATCCCCCCACCTTAAGTCCCACGCTATCTCTCTGTTTTTGTTTTAATTTGTATGTAAGTAACAAAACAAATAAGAAAGTATACAACTATTGCATTGATTAGTACAGTCCAATTTTTATAGGAAGGACTGCTCTTATCGGACTGCTAGAAAAGTTACTATCTACTTTTACATATTCATACATCAAGTCATGTAATATGCAGCTGTCACTTTTGAAAATAACACCAATAAAATATGTGAAAATATCAATTTTGGGCTAAAAAATGTGTGGCTTGTGTGTTTTACGTTCGTAAATTGAAAAATGATACCTGGAGATGGAAATATAACCCGGGACCTTTAGCTTAGCGCACAAAGGCTTTAACATTGAGATATCCAGAGTTTGTCCCATGCTCAAGGCCATTACTCATGAATTAAGGCAGAGTCTATGATGGACGCTCGTAGTAGCAGATGATTTCCACCATTCATTACAGACTCGGCCTTAAATTATAGATCAAGAATCAAAGAGTGAAATTAAAAATTGAGTATACGCCTAGCAATAGTGATACAAAAGCGTTGAAAACAATAATTATATAACTATATTATTATAATATTAATATTAGTAGTAATAATATATTAACACCCACTTTGATGGTCTGAGACGTAGATTAGACTGTCGATGACGGGAAGATTAAGGTTCTATCCCTGTTAGGTGTACTGAGTTTTTTTACTAAATGTTTTCCCTCTCTTCCTCCACGCAAATGCGGATACACCTCCTCTAAATTTAGCCTTAATGATCCCTAAGAGTAATTAATGCATAGGCATAATACTCGAACAGGTAGTAAAACTTGGCGCTAAAAAAATATATATATATTTAAAACATTTATTATTGGGTCAATATATAACTAAATATGCATTAACCCAATAACAAATGTTATTTAGAATAACACTACATCCCAACCCAGATCCTGCCCTAAGGATTTATTAAATGGCTCAACAGTAAAGCAGAAGGGTAGACATGGCAGTTAGGTTGTCAGTCCTGAATCTCAATGTGACATATCACCCTTCACTGGCCCAACAATGGGGGTCTCTCCGGCACAAAAATACAGTGTGTAGTCCTATTGCGTTCACGATTGATTAAGTTTTAAATGTCGCTACGGACGGTAATGCTGCCAAACATAATGGCCCGAACTAGTTATTTACTGGAGGAGGGTAAAAAAAAAGTGTTGTGGCGAGCATGGCTTTAAATGTTTCTGCTAGTTACTAGTATGGTCGAAAAGAGCATGCGTTAATTTTGGAAACTCCAAGGGCAGTAGAATCATTCAAAGAATTATAAAGCTATTTCACTGTAAGGTAAATAGTTTACCGTCAACTATTAAGGTGGAATAGAATGGGGCGCGAGAAAAATCTGGTGTTTTTGCAGTTTTTATGGAAAAAAATGTTTTTGGCCAAAATAAATCAAATATTGCTCCAGTACAAACATAAAATTTAATTTTTTTCATGGTGTAACCTCAAAATCTCTTAAATATCTGTTAAGGATGTTTCTGGAATTTAATGAGAACATTTTCTCTTAATTTAAAATGTTTGTTAGATAATGCCACTACGCTCACGACAGATATTCAGGAACTGTTGATATTAACATGTGAAGAAATAAACTCTATGTTTGTACTGGAGCAATATTTGATTTGTTTTTACCAAAAAATATTTTGCCATAAAATCTGCAAAAACACTGGCCTTTTCTCGCGGTCTCTTCCATACCACCTTAAGATTGTTAAAATTAATATGTTCGAGTATTTATCAGCAATTCCAACTAGCAATAAAAATTCTAAAGTAGAAATTAGAAAAATAATAGTCGGGAAATGCATCTTATTACTATTTCAGTAAGTTGATGACATTTCTCCTTCTTTCAAGGAATGTAAAACTCAGAATATACAAAACAATAGTTTCACCGGTTGTTCTCTGTGTGAAGCATGGTCTCTTATCTTACATACTGATAGTAAATTTAGGGTGTTCGAATATAAAGGGTTTAGGAAAATACAGTTCAAAAAGAGATAAAGATAAGGGAGAGGGAAGTAGGTTATATAAGGGTGGATTAAATTCTCTGTACTCATCACCATATATTATTAGGGTAATCGAATCTCTTCGGCTACGGTGGGCAAGATATGTGGCACGAATGGAAGAAACTAGAGCAGTGTTTAATATATTGACTGGAAAACATAACCTGGACCTGAAAGATGTTATAGTAAGGTGGAATGGATACAACTATCTCAAGATAGGGATAGGGTGGAATTAGGTGGACTGGATAGAACTAGCTTAAGTTAGGGATAGGGTGGAATGAATATGTCTGGTTAGAACTAGCTTAAGTTAGGGATAGGGTGTAATGAAGTGGACTGGATAGAACTAGCTCAAGTCATGGATAGGGTGGAATGAGGTGGACTGGATAGAACTAGCTCAAGCTAGGGATAGGGTGTAATGAAGTGGACTGGATAGAACTAGCTCAAGTTAGGGATAGGGTGGAATGAGGTGGACTGGATAGAACTAGCTCAAGCTAGGGATAGGGTGGAATCAAGTGGTCTGGTTAGAACTAGCTTAAGTTAGGGATAGGGTGTAATTAAGTGGTCTGGATAGAACTAGCTCAAGTTAGGGATAGGGTGTAATTAAGTGGTCTGGATAGAACTAGCTCAAGTTAGGGATAAGGGGCGTAGGAGTAGCAATGAACTTTCTTTCATAGTTCCATAGAGTAAGTATAATTAATATTAATAATAGTGTATCATTTTATTAAATAAAAATATTTCATAAAATATGTTGCAATACATATATTTCTGCACAATATATGTGATTTATAAGATGGACGCCAATCATGTAATATATATTTATCAATGGACCATGCAACTTTTAAAAATGTTGTCACCAAAACAGATCCATTAATTAAAATTAAAGTGCACACTTATGCTATAATCTAAATGTGTAATTAAGTGAGTTTAGTATAAAAAAATTATTTGTTCATCTATTTATGTATATAAAAGGCCAAACCCACTTAATGACTCACTCATCACCATATCTCCCCAACCCCTTGACCTTGAAAATTGAATTTAACTTGGCAATAAGATAGCGAGATTGACCCATGTAGCTATAAAAATCTAAAACTGAGAAATTTAAAAAGGGGGATCCAGGAAATGGGATGCACATAATTTGAAAAAAAAATTAGATAAGGTAGAAAATTAAAATTTAGTAGACAGGTAAAGAAACAACTTCAGATAACCCAATAAATCTTAAAATTTGAAATTACTTAGAGTGAATTGAAGAAAAGGTGTCGGATGGTGTTTAAAATTTTACAAACTATTAGTAGCCTAACTAAACAACTACTTACCAGTGGGGTAGGAAATTGAAATTTGGTGGGCATGTAAAACTACCACTCCAAATAAATATTAAGGGCTGAAAATATTAAATTTTTAATTGGGATTTTGGTAAAGAGAGAAGGGAAAGGGGTTAGCAGAAAAACATTTTTACGTGTGCCAGAAAAATTAAATTCGGGAATCATATATAAGGACAACTGCAGATAGTCTAATTCGTCTTAAAATTAGAAATTTCTAGTTAGGAGTTGTTTGGGTAGAAAGGGGGAGTAGGTTTTACAGTTTCAAAAACTAATCGAAAAAACTACTCTTTCGTGTGGTATGAAACTTAAAATTGGCAAGAAGGTATAAAAAACAGTCCAAATAACCATAAAAGACCTAAGATTTTAAATATTGCAAATAAGGGTGTAAAGGGGGAAGAGAGTTGTTAAAAAAATACATTTTAGATGATGAAGAAGATTTGAATTTGACAGGAATGTAGAGGGCCCAATGATACAAAAATGGTTAAATATTTACAATTTAGAAAGGGGGCTGATGAAATGGGGACTATAGAAATTTATAAAATAATAAATTACTTTTCAGTGTGGTAATAGATTGACATTTTTCAGGCTGTTGTAAGAAACATCCCAAACAACCATTAAGGTCTGATCCATTAATTTCAAAATTAAGGAGCAGTAAATGGAGAAGGGGGCTCTAATCGATTTTTAAATGATTTTAAAAAGGCTAATAATGTAAAAAGTTTTACAACGGATTTGACCGATTAAGTTTACTTTGGTTACATTCTAGTATTATATGAAAGTATTTTATATATTTGCAAGTTTAGGAGACTTAAATATCGACTGTTAGTGACGATGAAATTTTCTTGCACAATTTATTTAAAACTGTCATGCATTTAACCGATTGCCGACTCCTGGTCTAAGGTGTTACTCACAATAGATTGGACTGCCGATAACTTAGAGATCGGGACTCGAATCCAGGCATACTGAGGGTGTTTTTTTCCTAAACTATTTTCCAATCTCCAATCAAATTGGTTTACATTTTATCAAACTCCAACCATCCTCATCCTGAACCAAATAATATCATCAACCACATCAACTGGTTTCCAGCCTGTGGCTGGGTCAGTTTAGTAAAGTGCCCCTTTACTTCCTCTGTCCTTCCACCATTCTTCCTCCCTTAGTTGTTTCCATTCTTCTCCTCTCACTTGCATACCTCCTGTTATCTGCTCCTACCATATATTTCTTGGTTCCTAATCCTGTTAATCCTCGCGACAGCTAACATGCACCTCACAAACTTCATTCTTGTGGCCTCCACTGCTCCAGTCTTTCTTACATTCAATGTCCATGTTTTGTTGCATATGTGATATTTAGTAAAAATTACGCCCTATTCCCCACTTTCTTACCTTCAAGGGGACTTCTCTTCTCCATAGCAGGTTTCTTACACACGTATAGAACGACTCCCCCTGCTGTTCTCTTCTTATTAGATCCTCTCTACTTCCCTTCAATCACGCTTTCAAGATACTTTACACTCTGTACCTTTCTCAACTCTCCTACATCCAACTTTATAGCTGTGCCAAGGAGGGTAAGTATACGAATAATCCGAACAGGTAGTAAGTCACGGTGTAAAAAAGACTTGGCTGAATGAATGTTGATATGAATAGAGTACTTATATTGAGACTTATTAATAAGTACTTATTTTTACACCCCTGGATTTTTTTTTAATTACTAAATACTCTCAAAGTGGTAATTCTCCACCACGTCTTACTACTCGTCAGGGTTATTACGAATGCTAACTTATTCGCGACCACTCGGGAAAGGAAATATTGTTATCATAAAAAAAAATAGAACTTTATATTTTGATGTGCTTTGACGTTTCATGATCCCCTGAACCCGAAAAAGTGGTTCAAGCGATGTTTTCTGTATGTTTGTCTGTATTTGTGTGTCTGCGTCTCGGCCTAGAACCGAAAACATTTCACCAATTGGACTAAAACCTGGTATCTAGAGTTTTCCTAAGTTTTCACAATTTTTTTTTAATTAGCTATCTAACTCTAAAATGCAGGGTAGTTTACAAGGGTGAAACGGGAAATAAACTATTTTCTTGAAATACGATCTAACGATTTTGGTTAAAACTCGTATCCGTTACTTTACATACGCGATAATATCGCCCAATTTGGTATCTCTGCAACTCTTTGAGATTATGAAAAACTACCATGACAAAGTTTTATTAAAAATGGACACTTTTATTCGAAATATATTTTTTATAAAACCAATAGTGTACGAACTATAATCAAAAAGTTATATTTTTAAAGGAAGGTCTGGGGAACGGGGGAGTTGATTGTTGTGCTCTTTGGTGGACCAAGATGGTACTTTTTCCTCAATGTGTTTCTCTAACATTGTATATTATTTAATTAATTAATTTATGCTATTTAGTAGAATGTTTCTACAGTAATATATATTATTTTGTTTCACTTATTTTATTAGTTTTAAGTAATGTCTCTATTTTTATTGACTAAAAAAAAGCGAGAAATTATCTGCGGTGCACCGTACCATTTAATTAATCTCGCTTATGGAAAGGGGTGGGCAAGAAAGAATTTAGAGGCAATGTAATTGAATTTTCTAAAGTATAAGAATGAAAAATCATTTGAAATAAACAAAATCTCTCATTACACACAGCTGGGACGTGATCCTCAACCTCCCAGTCACAGTAAGAACCAGACTATGTGAGCCTGACATTATAGTTTGCGTTCCTACCGATGTGATTCTAACGGCACTTCTATAAGTAAGAGTAATGAAGTTACTGCCTTTTCTATTTTAGGTCTAATAATGTGTTACATTTTGTGAAAGGAGACAAATATGATTGGTAAATTTGTCGACGGTGCTATTTTTATCGAACGCTTGAAACTCGACAGCGACTTAACTTATTATTTGAAATAATTCTTGTCAAACACAACCTTTTTTTTCTTCATATATTTTAGTACTATCGAATGCTATTTAACTATCCTGGATTCGATTCCCGTGTCCAGATGTCATTTTTCAAAATTTACGAGTTCAATTATATTGTTTTAAGTGTCAGATTTGATAGCACGGGACATGGTAGTGCTCTAAATATGATTAGTTTCAACTTAAAAAAAAACACATGAAACAATAATAAATATTTTCATCTCATTTCAATATTTTAAAATTATTAAACTTAATTATTAAACTCAAGATATGGATAATTGGCGTACTTTTGTAAATGCGTAGATGAACTTTCGACCTCCTAATGCCATAGAGTAGTTAAGTATTAAACTTAAATGAATACGGCATTATCTTAGATATAAAAACAAGTCTTGTAGCGAAAGGAAATAAAATCCAAGCCTCTTACAGAACTGATGTAGGGATTAAAAATAGTCTTGAAATTAACCAGTGATGTTAAGATGTAGAATCTTAGCTGGGTCCACAAGTTGGTATTGCTGGTGTTTTAATTTGTTGGATTCTCTCTCGGCTACACTCATCATCATAACCCCTTAGATTAAGTAGCTAAGCTACTATTATGTGTGTCGAAGATATTTGAGAAATTATTTTTAAAAAATGAGCTGTCAACTTATTTGTTCATTGTAAAAAAAAAACCTGAGAGATAACTGAAACAAGTGAGAGTCAACCGAGACAAATGGAAGTCGACCGAGACAAGTGAGAGTCGACCGAGACAAGTGAGAGTCAACCGAGACAAGTGAAACTCGACCGATACAAATGAGAGTCGACCGAGACAAGTGAGAGTCGACCGAGACAAGTGAGAGTCGACCGAGACAAGTGAGAGTCGACCGAGACAAGTGAGACTCGATCGAGACAAGTGAGAGTCGACCGAGACAAGTGAGAGTCAACCGAGACAAGTGAAACTCGACCGATACAAATGAGAGTCGACCGAGACAAGTGAGAGTCGACCGAGACAAGTGAGAGTCGACCGAGACAAGTGAGAGTCGACCGAGACAAGTGAGACTCGATCGAGACAAGTGAGACTCGACCGAAACAAGTGAGACTCGACCGAAACAAGTGAGACTCGACCGAGACAAGTGAGACTCGACCGAGACAAATGGAAGTCAACTGAGACAAATGAGTCGACCCCGACAAGTGAAACTCGACCGATACAAATGAAAGTCGACTGAGACAAGTGAGAGTCGACCGAGACAAGTGAGAGTCGACCGAGACAAGTGAGAGTCGACTGAGACAAGTGAGAGTCGACTGAGACAAGTGAGAGTCGACTGATACAAGTGAGAGTCGACCGAGACAAGTGAGAGTCGACCGAGACAAGTGATAGTCGACCGAGACAAGCTAAAATAAACTTAGACAAATTAGTCATCTGAGTAAATGAGTGTTATTTGATACTATTGAGTCATCTGAGACCAATGAATGTTATCTGATACCATTGAGTGTAATCTGGGATAAGTGAGAACAAATTGAGGCAAGTGATAGTCAACGAAGAAAAGCAAAAAATAAATCAACAATCTGGTGCAACATTGAAATATTTCACTCCTATTATGGGCGAGTTATTTTTTCTGATCATAAGTCCTTAAGTTTGATATTTGTATTGATTATACTTGAACAAATAAGCTTTAATCTAAAGCAATAATAGCAATTATCTTTAATTGAATGAATATATATCCTAATAATGGGATTTTGGTCAGCTTGTATAATTTCGATCAGTTCCTTCCTCGTAGAAAGCCCGCCCTGCGTCTGATATAAAACTAACGACCATATTGAGTTTTAAAGGGATCATTACTTTCAAACGATCATGAATATTAAGAAAGGGTGGCCTATGGAAACACAAAATGCTTCACGTTTCTTTTGACTTTAGCTAGAAATTAATTAAAGACGCTGTGTGTGTGTGTTTTTTAATGACGACCATATCTCGGGCGAAAACTCCTCTTCGGTATCGTCAAATCTTTCCGAAGTCGAAGCACGTCAAAAGTGAGCCAGAAAGCAGACAGGACGAGACACCGGCACGGTATCGTCCGACGAACCTGTGCCAATTAGCTATTAACAAAGAGGGGAGGGGAAAGGGGTGTGGGAGGGAGAAATAGCTTAGCACAGCAGCAAGCGAGCCCTCCCTCCGGCAGATGAAATGGTTATACAGACAAGGAGGGCAGAGTGAGAGAGCTAATACTTGAAATAGAGCTAATTGGGAAGAAATGCTCACGTTGGATCTGATATCTACACCCTGCTGGATCACTTCTTGTATAGTTTACTAATTACATGGCCACGTTAGAGGAGGAGGGAAGGAGTACAAGGTCGGCAACAAAAAAACTTGTTAGTTTAGAACCAACTCCAGATGAACCTGGATCGTATCCAAGGCGGACCTTGAATATTAAATTATTATAATTTGTTTCACAGCGTCTCACTACTCGTTTAGTCTATATGTGTGTGGTGCGTATAACCCGAACGGGTAGTAAGACGCGGTGCTAATAATATATGTGTGTGAACTAATTACGTTAATGTGTTAGGGATGAGGAAGGTTGAATTAAAAAGAATTGTACCGGAATTCATGGGTAGAGGTGGAATGGAAAACAATTTATGAAAAATATACCCTCAGTACACCTAACCGGGATTCGAAACCTAATATCCTTGTCTTCGGCAGTCCGGTCTAATGCGAGGGTGATGTCTTAGAGTTAGACCATTCGACCACCGCCGTGTTAAAATGATATAACATTTGCTCTTATTGCCCAGATATAGCATTAGATATATGTTTAAAGTCCCATGTTAAGTTAGTTGGTAAGTCGTGTGCCACCCACATCAGTGGGCACATGGACTAAATGACAAACTCGTCTTTAGCTTAGGTTCAATTACAGTCTGGTTGTACTGATGGTATTCTTTTCACTAAATTGTTTCCTCACCCACCTTACACGCGAATGAAGTTACATATTCTACCAAATTTACCTTCCTTATGCCTAACCCATTAGTGTGGTTGAATGCGGCTAGCCCGGACGGGTAGTAAGACGTGGGGAAAACGAAAAATTTACCAGTGCATTAGTTTACTTTTTTTTGAGCTAGTTAAACATTAGTTTCAGAGTGAAAAGATGTCGCTGATACTCAGTTTATCCTGAAAGATATTACAAGATTGCCTTGATAGACCAGGACCATAGTATTCTCAACCACCCGCTTCAGTTGCTGAATGCTCTCAGGCTTCACGCTCGTGTTAGACTGACCGGCTGAAGACGTGGAGATCGGGGCTCAAATCCCGGTTGGGTCTACTGAGGATGATTTTCCTAAATTGTTTTTCACTTTCCTTCCAAGAAAATGTGGGTTGATTGCCTCTAAAATGCTTCCTTCCTCATCATTACCTCATTAAAGTAAATATAACATGTGTAGAACCTAAGCAGGTAATAAAATGTGGTGATAAAAAAAGTTCTCAAACTTTTTTTAACTTATGGCACATTGAACACGGCGTTAAAATTTTCAAAACAAACCATCCGTTTTCTTAAGGAAAAAATTTATTACTAAACAAATAAGTATTAGAATTGTGTTTTAAAAGTTCAATAGCCCAAATTTTAACGATCACATTTTTTTAAAGGCGATTGGCCCTTTTCAGTTGGCGTGGAAATGCAGAGCCATGGGAACAAACGTTTATCTTCAAGAATTTTTTATGGTTTCGCATTTTTCTTTTCGGAAACGGTTTGTTCAAGAATATAAGCATGTTGATTAAGTTATACTTTTTATGCACACACCTCCTCTATAATTTTAACAGTGATCAATTATCAATAATCTTGACATTTTTCAATAGAAAACTGCCGGCTGCATATCAAAAAATAAGAAAATATAGCACCTAATAAACATTGATACATTATCTTAGAGGAGGTGTTGAAAATATTACTATAAAAATTTCACTCGTTCTCAAGAAAACTGATATTTCCAAACGTTTGATATTTCAGCAAGACCTGTCCGGTAACTAGCGCCATTTATGGCCTCCATGATCCATTTATTCTTGTTGGTGCGGAAGAATACTTTGGTCAGTTGTGGAACCTCACCACGCCTTCCACCATCACACAAAATAGGTTTTAGACTTGCACTCGACAGAGCCAAGCGCCCTTATAACATTGATTTAAAAAAATGAATATTTAATCCTAAATTTGTTCTCGCTTCTTTCCTATCTTCCCCGCAAACTCTGGCGGCACATTAGCTGCCCTTTCACGTCACACCGGTTGAATAACTCGGTCAAGGTAAGACTGCCACCTTTCAGGGTAGACGAAGGTACAGATGATCGTGCGCACATCTTATGCTTCACGTGGAGCAGGTCCATGTAAACACGCAACAAAGATTTGAAAAGGAGGGGGTGGTGGGTGTTTGGTGATCTTACCGGAGATGACAAGTGACGCAAGGTTGCGAGTTTAAACATCTAGCCAGACCGACGTCACTAGGTGTTACCAGAAACTTCTGACGGGGCCGACATGCAAATCCAATCAAAAGGACGCCCGGCGTCTCATCGACAAGGATGCCGCTCTAATACAGTCGTAGGAGGTTTGGAGGGGGGGTTGACGTCACGTCACTGCGGATCAGGGGAGACGCCTCTTTTAGGCAATTATTACTGACACCTGCTCCTTCCACTCAGGTGTCGAGGGAGGGGTGTGCGGGGATCTCTTGAACAACGCACTCAACTAACTTCGTAAACTTTCCCACAATTGCGCTTCGGTTGGCCTTACGCACCTGTAAATAATAATAATAATAATAATAATTTTAGCACCGCGTTTTCTACCGTTCGGGTTATACGCTTAAGTACTAATTCGCTAATGGTTAGGAATTGGAGGGTTGAATTAGGAAGTGAACCGCATTTGCGTGAGGGAGAGTGGAAACCATTTAGGAACCCCCCAGTTCACCCGACGAGATTCGAACTCGATCTCCCCGTCTCAGCGGTAGAGCTCAACACGACTAGGCGTTAGCAACTACGCCACGAGGCGGGTCGCACCTGTAAAGATAAGCTTGTTTATAAAGCAGACTCTTCTAGAGATGTGAGATCGTTCTGAAAATTTAAAAAAATAAAAGTTCTCTTTCTGCAGTTTAGTGTAAAACTTGACCGGGGATTTTTATTCCACAGCTCAGGATGAGGATTACAGAGCACGGATCAGTTTCTCTATAATTCGTGTAAATAAATACTGAAGTTTTTTTCCTCCTATATGATTTCCCAATCTTCCTCCACGAAAATGCGAGTACATTTCCTCTTAATTCAACATCCCTCATTCCTAACACATTAGCATGATTATCAAACAAGCGTATAGCCCGAACTGGCATTAAAAATGCGGTGATAAAAAATACACATCAGTTTAATACATCTTAAAGAAACATTATCAAGCGAGTTGCAATGAGAGCTATTCTAGTTCCCATCTTCTCACCACACGTTTCTGCTACAGTGCCTGGCGGTGAAATGTATCACTAACATCGGGTCTGTTACACACCCGTTTGGGATTCGAACCACGACCTTCCTGTAAATGGTATTCAAGTCCATCGTGAGAAGGAAGCCTTAAATCACACGGCCATCAACCCGGGTACTAATTACGTAAACAAACAAATAAACAAAGAGAAAATACAAATTATTACACTTGGGTTTCAAGACGTATTTAATTTATACTGTCGGTCGAGCATGTCAAGCCATCCCCAGTGGCTGGAGAGATAGAGGAGACCATGGTTCGACCCCTGCGAGGTACCTACAATACGGTTTTATCCGAACAAAAGGTAATTTCCATCTTTTAGTTTAGGTTAGTTTGTAACTCATGTTCTAGAATAACCATGTCTTCAAAAAGTTCAATTGTGCTATGTCTGAATACTTAGATTTGATTCCAAACGTTTTCCTTAATCATTTGCAAAATTTATTCATAATATTTTTTTTTTTTTTTTAGCACCGCGGCTTACTGCCCGTTTGGATTAAACGCTTATGTACTAATTACACTAATAGTTTTATAGATGAGGAAGGCTATATTTATAGGAAGTGTAACCGCATTTGCGTGGAAGTATAGTGGAAAACAATTTTGGAAAAATACTTCTCAGTACACCCACCGAGATTCGAACCTCAATATCCTCATAATCGGCAGTCTAGTCCACTGCAAGAGTAGAATCTTAGACCATGTGGCCACCGAAGGGGGTAAAAATTTTGTTAGTATTAAACTTGATAGTGAGAAAGTTGCATCGTTAAAGGTGCAAATTTTCATAAACGTAAAATAAATTAATTCCGTTTGGTTGTTTTTTTTAAATTATCATTGCTATATATGATTTTATAGATAAACAAGCTTTGAGCCTGTCTATGACAGGCTGATGTCAATCTTACCAATCTAATAAAACCGAATCTTCAATTTGTAGATTTCATAAAAGTTAGATTTTGGTCTGCTGATTACGGGGAGATCGTGGCTCAAATACTGGTCAGATGTAGTGAGGTTGTTTTTCCTAAATTTTTTCACCTCCCTTCACGTAAATGTGAGTACACTGCCTCTAAAATTCAATCTTCCTCACACACTAACACATTAGCTTAATTAGTACATAGGCATAAACCCGAACGGCTATAAAACATGATGCTTAAAAAAATCATCTCCTGTTAAGTTTTGGACTGTATCCTTAACACGTCATATACACACAAACAAAAATCAAACATTTGTTTTATTTTACAAAGTTATGTCATTTATTACTCTGCAGTGTTAGCTGTATTTTCATTATAGTAATAACCGTTAGTACGAATATATATCCATGCTAAGCAAATGTTAGTTCAAATTAAATAAATATGTTTAACGTTACCTATTAAATTTTTACTTACAAAAGAAACACTATTTGTTAACTAATATGAATAACAAATAAACCAAACCATAAACTAGTCTAGGAGATAGCTCATGTTACGTGTGCACTTATATGTGCCCTAAATTTGATTGCTGGGGCTTATTGCACACATATAGAAGTGCTAAAAAAAATTGGTCGCATGGTCCAAATCATGGTGGTTTTCCCGCCAGATTGCTTAATTTTCGGCCTACTGTACCTCTATATCTATTGACCAATTTTAATGTTTTATTACTCATTTTACTTCATTTTGAAAGACTATAATTATTGTTCTAACACTTTTTTTGACGAACCTAGTAGTTTTTGAACAAAAACATCAAAAAAAAGATAAAAATTGTGTTTATTTTCAGTCTAGTGTATCTTCGTATTCATTGATCCAATTTCAATGTTTTCTATTTCATTTTACCCTTTTTATAGGGCAAATTAACTTTGTCCTCATATTCTTTTTGATAAGCCCAGTAGTTTTTGAATAAAATCAAACAAAATATTAAATACTATGAAATAAATATTTTTGAGTAAATTGTGATTCTAAAATGCTAAAGATATGTTTCTTGTAAAGACAAATTAATGTTAACTTAAGAATTATTTTTAAAACGTTGGTGGAGTATTGAAGGTAATCATTTTCTAAAATTAGCTTAAGATTGGAATTATTTATGAGGATTTTTGCACTGGTAAAAATCACTGTTTTTGCATTTACGAAAGTTGCAGCACATTATTTTCAATCATCGACAGGGACACACATTTTCTCTAAAGTACTTTTGGCAATTACAGGGATTATGGAAATTTGCAGGCTCCACTGACTCATCTGTTACTTGTGGAATTAAAATAACCTCACTCTCCATGAAACCATAAGCTAATGGACTAAGCATTAAATACACCTCTAAAGCGTGAATCCATTTATAGCGCTGAAAGTAGCTTCTTTTTATGGGAAGAAGAATTGATCTAGAGGTAGGTTTTGTGATGGTATTGATGGAAACGCAATTTATCCCTTGTACGTAAATTTGAGGTAGTGAATGAACCAAAAATTCGTCTGCTCTCTTTTCCATGTCCTCGTTCAGTGGCTTCTTACCAAAATCAAATAACACGTCTGTAGAACAAGATTCCTCTGCTTTCAACGCTGCTATTTTTTTACTTACTTTATTTGTAGTGTCACAGCCCGTCAGAGAATGAATTGCTGGCAAATTTGTAAAAACAGTGTGTGTACCCCCCTTCAAGAACAAGGGAGTGGAGTGGAATGTAGCGTGATGTTCTTCCCACCACAAAGTGACCCAAAGTTCCTCAAGGCCAGCATTTTCCCACTTCAGTTGGTAATGATACAGTGCACTAACGACAACATCAGTATCAGTAGAACAAATAACCACTTTGCTCACATTTGAAGTTAGTGTCATGTGAGAAATATGGGTTAGAATCCTGTCATCTGCTTCTTCATGATCAGATGCCAAACTCAAATATTCTTCGATGATTGCATTTTTTATAGTCAAGCATCTTCCTTAGTCTTCCAAGAGTACTTCACCCAGAAAAATTATAAAGGAGGAGCTATTAGAATATTATTTTCTGGATATCCAATCACTGAAGTATGACTGCAACAACTGTTTGTTTTTAGGTGAGGCCAGTAATCGGTGTGCTGTCACGTGGTACTCCATATTCTACAGGTTGTTTCAATTAACGTCTAGACCTTTCAGACCCTTTCAACTATTTTCTTTTGAATATCAAAAATTATATCTACATGCTCACTTCTCTGAAAAGCTTGAAAAATAGCTTTCGAAACGCTGCCTGCGTAATCTCCATATATTTTCAGATTCAATGATTTAATTGGTACCATTCTTGCAAATGCCATAAATTCTACAACACTTGCTTTACCAAGAGATTGGGGAATTTTTGTAACTGGTGGCGTGGGCAATTTAGATTCTAGTTGATGAACCAGCTGTGATTTATCTGGTTTAGTTAAATAAACGTTTCTGGTAAAAAAAAAAGGATGTAGAAGTTAGTTCTTAAACCAGAAGTTTACTTAGATCATATCTTTGACACCTTGCAATATCAATTATCCACAGAGCGTTAGCAGTTTCCTTTTCCACACTAACTTTGATACGATTCACTGTTTTGGAATTTTTTTTAGCTTCTTGATAGGCTGCATAAGACCAAGTGACTTCTCTTCAAACCTTTCCCTCCTGAACAGTGAGTGAGCCTTTTCTCTCATTTGTATGCAGTTCAAAAGATGAGTGCTCGTTGGACGATCAATTTTTCTGTTTAGTAATTATTTTTGCAGTTATCTTCTCCTATTTGTACTCGTAGTATCAAAAGGATTTCCTTGTTTCTCCATAAAAGTCATGATTCTTCTAACACATTGCTCATCAGCAGTGGTAGTGTTTTTTGAAAACTCATGATGCAAAGAATATTCATCTTCATACAGAAGACCACAATAATCAGGCAATACTTGTACTATCTGGGCTTTTTCATGCTTTATAATATCATGAAGTGTCACTGCTTCCTTTTTCCTCGTCACTCCAATGATTCCACCTGACCTTTTGCTGATTTGTTGTAATTTTGCTCAAGTGCTTGATCCATAGCCACACAACTAAATCTCCGCTGTGTGTTTTTCACAATAAAGTTCCCATCTTGGAAATCAGCATAAATTTCAGGAAAATTCCATAGAAGATGTAAGGAGTCCTCTAAGAAAACACCCATCGAGAATAATTAGTCTTGTCAAATGCAAAGAAGAGAGGAATTTCACGCATTGGGGCACTAATATTTAAATCCCAATTTCCTTCTCTTTGAGCTAGTGTCAGATCTCCCAGTACAAGAAACACAGTTCTCAGAAACTGGTACCAAAACCGGAATGTATCATCGTCACTACACAGTCCTACACAAAAAATTTCCATCTCTTTCATAATACCTGGCATTTGACATTTAACAGTTTCTGCATGGGTTATTATTCCTTTCATATCATTATCCTTTCTACACTCTATTAAAATTGTAACTTCTTTGATCGTGTCTTCTGGCACATCCATACTTTCAACTAATAATCTAATACCTTGAGCAATAAGCGTTCCAAGGCTTCAGTGAGCATAGAAAACCCTCTCATAGCACGTGAATAAGGCTTTCCAGCAAGTACACTGTCAACAAGTTTTGGGCCAAAGGTCTCAGTTTCAATGAAAATGTTTTCCACTCCATTTCCTACCAAGTTTTTCCCAAAACAAGCCACAATGTATTTTGCTAGATGGAAAACTCCAAAGCCCATAAATAAGTTTCAAAACCCTTCTGGCCGCAGGAGTTGTATTTCTATAGCTATCCTATACACACCTTCATCAACCCACAGGAATCCTGTCTTATGATTTACCTTCTCAGAACAGCCTTGATAGTTTTTCATCTATGTATATATTGCACTGAATTCAGTTGCAGGGTGTGACAGTATTGGCGTAAAAGCTGCTATGGTCTGTGGAATATCTACATTTGATAGTATACTATTGAATGTATCCCGTTGGGATTTCACATTTATCAGGGGCATTCTCTAAGATTGTCTGGTATCTGCATAAAGTCCACACCATATCCTGTCATCTTGCTGATGATTCTGGCAGTATAGGATCAGGTTTTGTGCGACTTCAAAATCTTTGTCGATTTCTCCTCTTACTGCTGGCCTTTTAAAGTATTTAAGCTCATGGCATGGAAGGAGATTCTGTAAGGAACGCGTTCCTTTCTTCTCTTACCTTTTGTGTTCACTGGGATCATTTTCCTTAAAGCTTTCAGTTTCATTTTGAAAGACAACCAACACTCTGTCATGGCTGCCTCCAATTCCAGAAAGCGTTTGCTCTTGGTAATCGAAATTGTCTATTGCTGTTCTGATTGGAATGCTTGGCTTTATTTCGTTGGGCAGAGGTACACCTTTTCCCTCTGAGTAGCTCAGAATTATTGAGGCCAACAACACGTTATATCTCTCCAGCGCATCATTTCTCATACTCATGCCAAGACGATTCACTGTTTGGATTAACAACTTAGATCGAGTCATTTCATGAATTGTTTCCGCCAATCCAACATAGAGAAGTGTATTCTTAGAGCCATTATGTATAAGATAAAATAACATTTGAAGAATGAAATGGTATTTTAGCTGTACTTACTCAGAAGTCTTCTATGAGGGAAACATTTCAGAGTAAAATTTTGACCAGACTTTGGTACATTTTTCTTTATCTCTGTAAAAGATTTACATACATTTTTAGCATTACTGTCTGTATTTTATAAACTAAAATCATAACATTGAATGTCATTGCTTAAGATTTCTGCACATTTCTTGATAGAATTAGCATTACGTATTTCTCTGAAGATTAGTTGCGGTTATTCGATTGGAAAATAGCATCTGTGATACACGAGGATCCTTTGCATAAGTAAAACTAATACAATAGCCATGAACCTCCATAAGTAAGCTTTTCATATCGCGGTTTGATATATGCTTCTCATTTGGCAAATATATTTCATCGAATTCATTGCGTAGGAATGAAATTGAATTTCCTCTAGATTCAACACTGAAATTTTGCAAAAAAAAAGAATCTTCATTGATTTTCTTACGTTCTCTGAATAAGCATTTTCATCAACTTTGTATTTTTCACTATCCCTTTGATAATGCAAGACATACTTCTTTATGTATTTTTTGTGAAGTGGATTTCTGCAGCAAACACGCTGTTTACATCTTCCAGTGTACAGGTTCTCTGAAAAACACCATCAAGATAAAAACGAGAGGTGTTAAGTAGTTATTCTGTAAGGAATTCCTCACAAATACGGTACAGTTAGGAGTCTCCTTAAGTTTTGCTTGGTTACACACAACATATGTTTTCAATGGAGGTTCACTAGATCACATTTTACTCTCTTGGCACTGTTGCTGGGTGCTCGCAGCACTCTCTTTAAAGCTCGATTCTTCAAATAATTTTATTGTTTCTCTTCAGCTCGTTTGCCCATAAGTTTGTAAGGCCTGTAGCAACTCATGTTATTTTTAATCCATCTTTGATCCTCAACACTTTGTAACAACCCACTTCCCAATTTGCTCGGATGCACTTTGAATGTTCTTTATGTCATTCTCAGATAAATGCAACTTTAATTTCCTCTTCTCTTTTTGACATAAAATACAGATATTAATGTCCTTTTCATCCCTGCACCACTTTTTCGGGTTGAGGAACTCCACTGAATCACTCATGTTGCTTCATTACAACTTCATTCAATTATCTGCAACAATACAAAACATAGAAATGAAATGGACATACTAAAATTCATCTGCAAACTATAAATTAATTTGCAAATACACAAAAAAGATACCTTAAAATATTTCAATAACCACTAGGTTTATCAAAAAAAGTGTAAGGACAAAGTTAATTTGCCCTATAAATAGGAGTAAAATGAAATGTAAAACATGCAAATCGGATCAATGAATATGGAGAAACACTAGACTGAAAATAAATACGTTTGACTATATTTTTTGTTTTTATTTTTTTTTGTTCAAAAACTACTAGGTTTATAAAAAAAAAATAGAACAAATTATAGATCTTTCAAAATGAATTAAAATGAGATTTAAAACATCAAAATCGAATCAATAGATATAGAGATACAGTAGGCCGAAAATTTAGCAATATGGCGGCTATTTTCCAATATGGTCCCAAACAACCATGATTTGGACAATTTGACCAATATTTTTTTATTTTCGGTCAGTTTTCAAGTTTGAAAAATGTGCACACCTCTTGAATGGTTCTTTTACAATTTCACCAATTTTCAGCTTTTTATCTCATTGAGAAATAATAAAAAATCATAGTTAACTAATTAATTTTATCAGTTTTAGCATCAAAAATTCCTTAAGGTGGGGTGCTAGTGAGCGCCAGTTTAGTGCATTAAATTTGCAGTTTTTATAGCATATACATTTTTTGCAAAAATAGATCAAATATTTCTTCTATAGAAACATAGAGTTTAGCTTTCTGCACATGCTAATCTCAACAGTTCTTGAATATCTCTCATGAGCATAGCGGCATTTGGTGACAAACTTTTTAAATGAAGATAATAAATTTGTCACTCAATTCCAGGACATCCTTGACAGATATTAAAGAACTGTTGAGATTAGCATGTGCGAAAAACTAAACTCTATGTTTCTATAGAAGAAATATTTGATTTATTTTGGCCAAATAAATATTTATGCTATAAAAACTTCGAAAATACTGCCCTGAACTCACGCTCACTAGCACCCCATCTTAAGGAGTAATTTATGATTTATATAACTAAATAGGCCTAACCCCTTTATGAAACATTAGGATATATATGCGTGTGGATGTAATACCTCAGGGCTTGAATAGTCTGGTTTTCCGGTAAAAGGTATATAGGGCTAGAACCCATATTGTGCTGTATTGAGGGTTTTTTGCTAAAGAGTTTCCTCCACTATCACACCACGAAAATGCTGGTACATTTCCTATAATTCAACTTTCCTTATCCCATCCCTATTAGCTTTATTAATGTAAGCCAAAGTGTTTAACATGGACGGTTATTTATAGGAGATGGGAGGGAACACACACTTTATGTCAGCTGTACGTCATATAGGCTCGTCACTAATTTTGCCAAGTGTGCACTGTTTAAGACGAGTCTGCCCCAGTAATTAGCGGTGTGTGGGCCCCGAGGGAGAGGAAAGTTGTTGAAGGGGTGGCGAGGGGGGAGGGACACGGAGAATGCCATATGACGAGAGATGAAAGGTTCTGACCTGCCAGACGTGTGACGGGCGTATGATGGACAGTAACACCCGCAGCCTCCAGATCTCCCGTCAGCGGGAGATGAGAACATTCTCAACCGCCCTGTTTCTCTCTCTTTCTCTCCTACTCCTCCCACAAAAAGCTTGAAAGAGGCAATAAAAGGTAACAAAAAATTACAAAACTGTACGACTGGGTTTTTAATTGCGTTATATTGACCACTGCCCGTGGTCAAGATCGTTAAATTATGCCAAGGCATTAAGAAAGGATGTGCAGGGGACGTGAGGAAAGGGCAGTTCAGTATTTTATTCAATTTTTATATTAATTTTTTTTAGTCAAAAATCACATATTGATTCAGTACAAACATAATTTAATTTTCTTCGCGTGGTGATATCAACGGTTCTTGAATATTTGTCAAGGGTTTCCTGGAATTTAATGAAATCCTTTTCTCTTCATTTAAAAATTTCATTATCCTATGCAGCTATGCTCATGACAGACTAAACAACTGTTAATAAGCAGATGCGAAGACGGGAGATTGGGCTCGATCCCGTGTAGGTGTAGACTACTGAAGGTGTTTTATCCTAAATGTTTTTCCGCTCTCTTACTATGCAAATGCAGGTACATTTTCTTTACATTCAACCTTTCTCATCCCCAACACATTTAAATAATTATAACATAGGCGTACAACCCGAAAGTGTAGTAAGACGAAGTAATTTAAAAAAATTAGGTACAATAATTTTCGACCACAACTTTACAAGATTTTTTTATTATGAAATGAACAACTGACGTCGCCCTCAGGTAAAGGTAAAATAGGAATACAGTCAAAATGGCATTAATTTTTTTTTTAAAGCCGCTCGCACTACATATCCGTCTAAAAGTGATGTGTAGTAATCATCATAAGGCGTACTTCCTTCTTTCCCGCTACGCTCGACAGCGTGATTAACCTTTTAGGGTTGACCTCCGTTTAGAGAGACGGACAACTAACTTTTAATTTTCCCCGAGTACATCAACTTGACTTCAGTTTAATGGCGGCAACAGGAAGTTAGCGGGCAGATTGCTAACTGACGTGGACCATGGAGCTCATAAAATAGGATATATTAGTTCTGATCACCATAAAATAATATTGAGTCTATTTGACATGGAAAGAAGTACAAAAATTACAGTCAAATTTTCATAAAACATAACACTATCTTACATCTAAAAAGTTACTAGATCTACTTCCACGTATTCATACGTCAAGTCATGTGATCTACAGCTGTCACTTTTGATGATATTATCAATACCTATAAAATAACAATAATAGTATGCCTATAGTAAAATGCTATCAATTTGACCACAAAAAGATTTGTATTTTTTTTAAAGGAGCTTGCTATGAAAATTGGATTGTAACTGTGATAATAATAATAAGAGAAGTTGTTTTCTATCAATTTTTTTTTAAACTTAGTGCAACTTATCATAAAATTGGTCTGTTATTTTTAGTAAAATAATGTAACCTATCACGTCTTCATTCTTTACAATGTTGAACGAAAAAATTATTAAAATAATTGATCTCAGACACGCTTCGGTGGCCGCGTGGTCTAACGCGCTACTCTCGCAATAGACAGTCTGCTGATGACGGGAGATTAAGGTCCTATTAGCGTCCGGGTGTACTGAGGGTGGTTTTTCCTACATGGTTTTCCACTCTCCTTCCATGTATATGTGGGTATACTTTCTCTAAATTCAACCTTTTTCATGTTGATCTCGTTGGTCTTGGGGTGCATTTCTTGCCTCAGGACACGATGTTCTTAGGTTCAAACTTACCCGGGGTCGATTGATATATCCTGAGTGATAAAAAATCCGTAGCACAATTTCCTTCGGAGGGGAAGTAGACACGTTGGTCCTATGTAGATTATGGCATGTAAATGCACCTTGAAAGTATATGAAAATACCTTTCCTGGCTAAATGGGTATGCCCTTTCGCTCTCGCTCATAGAAAATCCAGTGTGCTGATATAATCCGTCGGTTCTAAAAGTGCGCTTTAAATACCTCAAATAAATAAAATATAAAGCCTTCCTCTTCCCTAACACACTAATAATTAGTTTATAAGGAATGCCAGGTCTCCACCATGGTTCGGATCCCACGTTAAACTGTAGGTCCTCCATTTCATCTCACAATCACCCTACCATTGCATTTTAGCGTAAGTGCGTATAACTCGAACGGGTAGTAAGACGCGGTGATAATAATGATAATAATAATAAGTTTATATGCTTATAAATTGAACGGGTATTAAAAAAGGCAATAAAATAAAACTGGTGATCATTTAAAGAGCAATTTATCTAGAAAAAATTAATTGTAGTAGCCTAAAATAGTTAACCACTCATTAGCTAATAAATATAATCTAAAAATAATTAATTTATTAATGTGCTACTCCTTTAATCCCTTACCCCTTAAATTAAACTTTAGTAAAACAATGATGTTCTCGACGTATCGCTAAAACATAGATTTTTCACATTTATCACCTCGAATATTATGGGTTTATACTTCACATTTATAAAACAATGTTGGCGTTAACACACTTTTATATACTGTTATCTTGCCTCTTTCGATACTAACCTAATCTTTGCATTAGTCCAAATACATCCAAATACTCTTCGAGATGCATTCACCGGTCTGTCGATCTTACCATCAATCCTCGAATGTATAGAACATTCTGCTCATATACACAAAATCATTCACTTGTTCTAAAAATTTTCCATGTATACTAAGCTTACAATAATTTCCTGATCCATCCTTATCAAAAACCATCACCTTAGGCAGAATGGATCTTCGTATAAATGTCTCCAAAACTGTCATCACATTCAAAAGACTTAATGCATTCTGCAAGCCACTTTCATTCTCAGCCATTAATACGGCATCATCAGTACTCTAACATTCACATTGCCTATTTGAATACCAACCCCATCCTTACAAGCGTCCCTCTTAGACTTATCCACGAATACATTAAACAACCATGAAGACATAACACAACCTTGTCTAACACCCTACCTTGGCCAATATGAAACCATTCGCTCAAAGCTCCATCCATTATAACCTAAGCTTTTATTCCATAATACACCTCTATAACTGTCTTTATTAAACATGCATTCACACCATAATCTCTCAGAACATTCCATTACATATTCCTATTCACACAAAAGTACGATTTCTCCAGATCAACAAATGCACAGCAAACTTTCTTCCTTACTGCCATACATTTCTCAATTACTTGTCTCAATGCAGATATTTGGTCCGCGCAATCTCTACCTGGCATGAAACCACATTGCAGACCCCAAATCTTGAAGGCAGTAGGTGACCTGGTGATCTAGGGGTAAGGTGTCAGACCTCTGTGCTGACGTCCGGGGTTCAATCCTCGGTCCCGGCACAGATTTATCTGATTGCCAAACCCCTCCTTCACTTCTGACAAGATGTGTATTAATCACAATTTGTGAATGTGAGGAATGCCAGGCCTCCACTGTAGTTCGGATCCACGTTAAACTGTAGGTCCTCCATTTCGTCTCACAATCACCCTACCATTACAGATTAGCGTAAATGCGTATAACCCGAACGGGTAGTAAGACGCGGTGTTAATAATGATCTCTCAATTAAAACTCTCCCAAAAACTTTGTCTGGAATAAACAACAAAATAATTGCCCTATAATATTTACAATAACTCTCACTGCCTTTGCCTTCGTACAAAGAAACAATGACAGCATTCTTACAGTCATTAGGAACATTCGAAATTCCAGCACACACGTTTAATAACTCACACAATCTGGCAAGTAGTACCATGCCACCACACTTAAGCGTTTCACTTGTGATCCAATCTACGCCCGCAGCTTTGCCATTCTCCATTTTGATAACTTTTAACACCTCAGCCTCATTAATTCTTTCATTCATCCATAGCATGTGTCCTATTTTCTGTGACTTTCCGTACGTTTCCGCCATACAATTGCTCAAAATACTCCATCCTTCGTTCTCTTATACGGTTTTCATCACAAATCATCTCACCACGCTCATTCTGCACGCCATAGGTCTTTCTTTTCTTGCACTTCTTATTTCGTTCTCTCTCAATTTAATCATTTAAGATTGTGTAGAAATAAATGCCTCAAAAAACAGGACGATTAAACGTCCGATATATTAAAACCAGTACTAATTGAATAGTGAAGTAACAGCTCCTTGTTTCGTTCGTCCATGGCGAGGCTGTTGGGACTTGGGAGGTTCTACAAAACGTCAAAACTCGTTCTAGGCCGAGCTCAAGGCGTTGTACCATTCATTTCACCTGAATCCCGTACTAGAGGATTGTTAATATGACCGCCTCTTTGGTAGAGTGGTCAAATTTCCTGGCTACAGATCCACAGGTCCCGGGTTCGATCCCAGGCGCTTCCAGATAATCATGTTAGGGTGGCGGGTCTGGAAAGGGGTCGACTCAGACACGTGAGTACAAATGAAGAGCTACTTGAATTAAAAAGTGGCGTCTCCGGTCTAGAAAATTGAAATTAATGTCTGGAGGGTTCGTTGTACCGATCACATGACCCTCTATCTTCAGAAGTTGGGAATATATTCGCCAACATATGGTGACTGCTCGGTTAGTTTGGCTCGATTGCGGGCTGACGCTGTGGAGTTTATTTTAATATATCTTATTTATAAAGGGAAGGTTGTGTTATTCCTTCATTCCTTCCAAATTTCGTTCGCATGAATTGTTCAAACACATATAAAAAATTTAAATTCTGAAAATTGGCATGCAGATAGAGGGACTATCCAAACAATAAGAAAAGTCTAAAAAGGAAAAATTTAAAACTGGGGCATCGGGAATTTATGGGTTGGGGGAGGGGGGTCTATTAAAAGGGAAAACCTACTAGGAAACACAGATAATTAAAATTTGGCAAGCAGGTAAATTTAACACTCAAAATAAACAAACCTGTCATAAAATTTGAGATTTCCAAGTTGGAGTTGATGAAATGAGAAAGGGGGAACCCTAAACATTTTCAAAATAAAGGAAACGATTTCTTACAAGGGTGTTATAAAACTTAAACTTGACAGGAAGTTTAAGAAACCACTCCAAATTACTATACAATTAAGATATCAAATTCTAAAATGGGACTTTGGGTACAAAGAAAGAGATTTTAACACAAAATTTTAAGGTGAGATAGAAAATTAATATTTGCCATGAACTCGATGGGATAGCTCCAAATATTTGAATAATTCTTAAATATTGTAAATTTTAGTTGGGAGATTGGTGAAATGGGGAAGGGATTTTCTAAATTTCCAAAACAAATTAAATTTTAAAATGAAAGGCCGTAAATGGGAAAAGGGACGCCCTTTCTCAAGATTTCAAAGGGAATATATGACATTTACCATATAGTGGAAAATTGAAATAAGTACTTGCATGTAGAGGAACAACCCCAAATAACCAGAAGAATCTGACATTTTTTTTAATTTTTAAACACGAGCCAGTGAATTTGAAAGGGAACGGAAATTGAAGAATTTAAATTTTAAAAAGTAGAGAAAAAACCTCTTTGGTGTAAAATAAAATTAGTATATTTGCAAGAAGTTAGAAAGTCAACACCGAACAGTCAGAAATACTGAAATTGAGTTCAAAAAACAAGGCATTTAAATTTCACGATGAAATAGAAAAAACTGCTATATATAGTAGGTAATCTAAATATGGCAGGTAATTAGCCTACAGAGGCTAATATGTATCTTTAACAGTCCATTATTTAATGTATTCTGTTTGTTGAACTGTGATGCTCTACTTTCAATCTTTACTTTCTCGCTATCTTACAGTAGAGAAAGTATTGTGATCGTAAAAAAAAATCGAACTCAAGATTTTGATGAATCTCGACATTTCATAACCCTCCGAATCCGAAAAAGTGGTTTTTAAATTTCCGTCTGTCTGTCTGTACTTCCAACTAGAACCTAAACTATTTTACCAATCGGGCTAAAACTTGGTATCCAAGGTTTCATAGGGTTGCCCTGAGGGGTTTTTGGTATTGGATATCCAACCTAAAATTAAGGGTGGTTTACTGAAGGGCAAAAAGAGAAAAAGTTTATTTTTTTAAATCGGCTCTAACGATTTTGATTAAATTTAATTTCTAAGCATTTATAAATATTCCAAAAAAAATGGTTACTCTCAATATTTCGGCAAAATGACTTTAAGGGCTCCGGTCTGATACGTAAATTATCATTTTTATCATATATATGAAATTGTTTGATACATGAAATTACTTATCACTACAAATATGTATATCTAGTTATAATACAAATATTTTATTCGAAGCATATTTTTATAAAACCAATAACTTTCAAGCTATACGCAAAAATTTATACTTTTTAACTTTTCGAACATAAAAGGTGAAGTATTGCGACCGTAAAAAAATCTAACCTGAAATGTTGATGGGTGTCGACGTCTCATAACCCCCCGAAACCTAAAAAGTGGTCTTTACAATGGCGTCTATCTGTGTGTCTGTTTCAACTTTAAATTAATAGTAGTTTAATAAAGGGCTAAAAGAGAAAAAAAATCGATTTTGATTAAAATTCGTATCTAGGCGTTGATTTAGATTAAAAATTGGCTATTTTCGTTTTCCCATGAAAATGACTTTTAGGGTACTTAAAAGAAGTTAAAATTTCCGTATCTCCACAACTATTTTAGATACTACATAACTTATCAGTGCAAAATTGTAGTACTATTAAAATTAAAAAACTTTTATATGAAATATATTTTTATAAAACCAACAGTTTCTGAGATATTGGCAGATATATTAATAAAATTGTATGAGCTTTATTTGTAAAGAGATACTAAGTTTTAATGCAATAATTCTCCAATGCCATAGTGTAATTAAATATAAGTAGGTCTCTCAAAAAGTTTGTTTTATTCCTTAAGAGTTAAATCCAGAGAAATGTTTGTACAACAATGATCTATCTCCATTGTAGACACTCAATAGTCAATATTTACAGTTTTTATTGGTCAAAATTTATAAATGAGGAATTTAATAACAATGCGATGATATAAAGGTGTGCAACACCTAATAAAATTTCTAAAATTTCAACCGGAAGTCGAAATTTTAATACGAAGTGTTGACCCTTGTGGATCCAATATTTATCTTTTTATCGGTCCAGACATACAAATGAGGATATTAATTCTTTAAAAATAAAATTATAAAATTTAAAACGGGACTCAAAAAAAATATTTTACATGAATATAGTTCAATTTATGCTTGGATTTGCTAGTTTGTATTATTTAGTTTCACATATATTACGAGTTTTGAGTAAATATCTCAATTTTTAAACAATAGATCAAGAAATTCAGTGCGGAGATCCGTACCATTTATTTTAGTAATAACGTATATTTAATCGTTTTATTTCGCCTATGATAATTTTTAGGAAAAGATTTTATTCCCACTTTGGCATTATGTTTGAGTCATTTGGCCTATTTTTTACATTTATTCACATAATTTAAACCAATACAGGTTTAATAATAAAAAAATAATTTAAGATTTGTTTAGTTTTTTCCCTTTGGTTAATTTTATATTCTTGAAAAGAGCAAAGCTCTTTATAGATTTCCCGTGTGAAGAACGGGCACATCAGCTAGTATTATATATTAATCATAATTGTTACGGGTCATTGCTGAACAAAATAATGAAAATCAAATATTCCTCAGTGTACACGCAGACTAAATATCTCTCCAGTCTGGTTTCCCCAGGACAAAAAGATCAGTGCTTGAATACCGGTTAGTTATATAATTTTATACCATATATAGACTAAAGCTCTCATCGTATCTGCTGGACCCCTGGACCTGAAATCTAGAAATTTGGCAGGGAGGTTCCTTTCAGGTTGTGGGCATCTGATAAGAAGTGGTTTTTCGAAATTCGTTTAACCCTTATGGAAGGTAAGGGGGTTGGAACATTGTGTTTGTCAAAAAAAATATTTAAAGATGAGCTGCAAATCTGAAATCTAGCATGGTAGTGTGATTGACACAAATATCCAAAAATTCTAAAAATGTGAAATTTCAAAATGGGATTCAAGAAATGAGGGGGGAGGTGGCATAATTAGAAATCACTTTTTAGATGAGGTAGAAAATTAAAATTTGGCAGACATAGAGACAACTTCAAATAACCAATTGGGGAAAGGGATGTCTTAAAAAAGGGGGCTGAAAATGTTAAATTTTTATTTGGGACTTTGGGATACAGGTGGCAAGGGGGCCCTTGACAGAAAAATACAATTTTGGTGTGATATGAAATTTAAATTTGGCATGCAGGTAGAAAGACAATTCCAAATAACCTAATCTTTCTTAAATTTGAAATGTCTAAGTAGGAGTTGCTTAAATGTAAAAGGGGGCTTACAATTTCCAAAATAAATAGAAACAACTAATTTCCCGTGTGGTATAAAACTGAAATTCAGCAAAAAGTTATAAAGAACGTGCCAAATAACCATAAAATATCCAAGATTTTAAATAGAGAAAATAGTGCAAGGGGAGAAGAATGATTGGTTAAAAGAAAACCTTTTAGGTGAGGCAGAAAATTTAAATTTTTCAGGAAGGTTAAGGGACAGTAATAAAATTAATTTTAAATTGTTACTATTTAGAAAGATGACTGGTGAAATGGGCGTTTTCAAAATTCCCAAAACTAGAATAGTACATCACTTTTAAGTGTGGTTAAAGATTTAAATATGTCAGGCATGTATAAGAACTACCCCAATCAACCATTAAATAAATTCTTATCCTTAAGTTTCAAAATTAAGAAGCACTAAATGGGGAAAGGAGTTCCCTCAAAATTCCTAAAACTAATATAAAACACTGTTTGGCGTGATATAAAATAGTATTTTGACATGTAAGCTAATAGACATTCCCGGAGAGGCGAATCACCTCTGGACATATCGAATTTAAAAATTCAAGCCCGAGAAAACAAAGATCTCGAAATTAATGCAACTAATATTGAACACTACTTTCCTATGTGGCTTTTACCACTTTTGGCACTTATAAACTTTCTATTTTTATAAGATTTACTTTTTGCCCTTTTCCTTTATTATCATTTTATCATTTTAATCCTTTTTTTTCCTTACTACTTACCCTTTTTTATTAAAAATAAAAAAGAAAATTTATTAGATTAAATTTACACTTTTTTTTACCTTTTTAACCTTTTCACTCCTTTTGAAGCTCTACACCTTTATATACTTGTTTCTCTTAATGCCCTTTTTACCATTTTTAATCTTTTAATCTTTTTTATCATTTTTAAACATTCTACATACCCTTTATTAATTCGTTATTAGATTTACTTTTAACCCTTTTTGCATCTTTTACTATTTTTACCCTAAGCTATTTCTCCTGGATATAAAACGAAGAAACTTGTTTTCTCTTGTTTTGTAAAATTTAGATCTAACAAGATGTCGGGTGATAAGGGGCCTTCAAACGTGTTATATTTTTGTATATATAAATATATACACACCTTCTTCTTAGGCAATATCCCGAAAGTTGGTTTGATGTGATTTCCATCCATCTAGAGCTGGGTATGAAATCAGCTTTTCGACTGGTTAGTGCCACCTGCACCATCTGCTAGAAATCTTATGTACTGGGGTGGGGAGTTCAGATAGTGTGGTGGTTCCCCGTTGCTTTACACACTTAATTTCTATGAGCGAGCGAAAAAGGACATGTCGATTTTGCTGGTGAAGGTATTTTCACATACCTTCCAGGGTCATTTTACTTGCCACAATCGACATAGGACTGACGGCTTTATTTCCCCTCCGAAGGAAGTTGTGCTATGGATATTTATCGCTCAATAAAATTCCGTCAACCTCGGCTGGGTTTGAACACACAAACATCGGTTCCTAAGGTGAGCACTTTACCCCCAAGGTTAACAAGGTCAACCTCGATGGTTACGGGTAGTAAGACGCAGTACTTTAAAATTTAAAAATTAAAAGATGAATAAACAATTTAGGAACAAAAAACACCTTCATTACATCTGACCTTTATTCAAACTTCGACCTCCCGTCATCTAAAAAAAACCCCATACAACGCCTCTTTTTAAGATCTCTATACTGGCAATGTCAGAGGGCCATGGATTGGTTACTGCGCCTAGAAACACTGCAATCTGTTCTACATGCAAGCCATTAAAGTTGCTTACTGCATCTAACAAAGCTTGTGGGAAGGTAAAATTGTCGTAAATCTTACGTGAACTAAAAAAAATAGACCCTCACCCAAGCAAATAAATACATTAATCGGGTTTAATTTTTACTTTCTCATGTAAAGAAAATAGTATTGTCTTAGAACATGTTTGGTCCTCTTGATTATTATAAATCTTGATGCATTATGTGCTTCCAAATTTAACAAAATTAAGCCAACCTTATAATTATTTTAATTATTTTATTGATGGCTTACTGAAAATACGATACAAACAAATAATGGCGATTAAAGAGGAACATTTTTCGATAAACGTTTCAAATTATTAAAACACAGAAAAAGGGGATGTGTTCGTTAATGCTTTGTTTAGTTTTACTTTCTCTCAACACCTTGGAGAGAAAGTTTTGTGATCGCAAAAAAAAATCTAACTCGAGATTTTGATAGTTAATTTCTACGTTTCATGACTCCCTGAAATAAAAAAAGAATTGTTTTCGTAATGCCGTCTGTCTATACCTCGAGCTAGTACCAAAAATATTTTACAGATTGGCTGTAACTTGGTATCGTTGGGTTTACAAAAGGTCCCCCCCCCCCCCGGGGAGGTTTTGGGAATTAGATATCCAACCCTAAATTTAAGGATAGTTTATTGAAGGGGGAAAAAAGAATAGATTTTTTGAAACTCGCACTAATAATTTTGATTACATTTTATATCTAGACGGTGACCTGGTGATTAGGGGTAAGGTGTCAGACTCGGTGCTGGAGATCAGGGGTTCAATCCTCTGTCCCGGCACAGATTTATCTGATTACCAAACCCTTCATTCACCTCTGATAATACGTGTATTAATCACAACTTTTGAATGTGTGGAATGCCAGGCCTCCACCTTGGTTCGGTTTCCCACGTTAAACTGTAGGTCCTCCATTTCATCTTGCAATCACCCTATCATTGCACATTAGCGTATAACCCGAATGGGTAGTAAGACGTGTTGCTAATAGTAATAATAATAATATATCTAGACATTGTTTATCAATATAAACAAGATGGCAATTCTCATGAAAACTAAATTTAGGATAATTTACATGAGGGAAATTTTCCATTTTGATCGTTTCTCCACAACTATTCTACAACAATATATAAACATATTATTTCTTTTCACAAATCTTACTAGTTTTTTTTAATAAATGTATATTTTAAGATAAAAGTGGGAGAAATGTCTGCGGTGTATCGTACAACTTATTTTGAAGTATTAACATAATCTGGTCTACAGCAGACTCGATGTTAGTGATTCATTCAACCACCAAGCGCTGTAGTCAATACGCGAGTATGAGAAGAGACCTGGAATCTTTGACATTGCTCTATTTGATAATTCTCCTTTTGTCAACATACCTAGGATAAATTAAAATGAACTAAAGGACTTTTAACTAAAACATCCCTGAAGAAATAAATGTAAATTTTTTCAAAAGGGAAAAATTTCCCGTCTCACATATCTATACCATGATTTTGGTAGGCATCCCGTTTTGGAAGGCCTTATTTCGTATCAGAATCCTACTGAGCGGTGGTATTTTTGTAGGATAAAAGACTTTGCAGAAGGGCGTTGCCTACCTATGACGTCATGGCAGGTCAAGATAGGATTTCCCATTTGGTGAATTTATGTTTTATTCGGAGAGTTTAAAGATATAACGTTCAAACAAAAACCAACATTCTTAAATAATTTTAAAGACAATCTTATAGTTTCACAAAATTATTAATTTTATTTTCTATGATGTTAACTAACGTATTTTTATAACTCTACAACTAATGCTATTTGGTTTATTCATGGAAATAGCCAGGATCAATGTATGCTAAAAAGGTTAATGTAGCTTATATCTACAGGAAGGAAGGAAACAAGGAAAATATAATTTTAGAAAGCAAGTCAATGTTTTTAAGGTGCAAATAATATAGTGAGTCTGTAAACTTGTCAGAAGAAGGGGGAAGGGTGATCATCAGATAAAAAAGAGGCCTCGTAGGGTAAAATTCTCATTTTTTCCCCCTCTCTGTCTATTTCGTACATTGGCGTCTAAGTGCGATAGTGATTAGAGTGTTTATAATGCGTCAAATTTGTATGCAACCCACTTCGCAAATAGCTTCTAAATCTCTAAGAAGCCAACGTCGACTCCTGTTCATGAAGTCTTTTTATCCTATCAAAATACTACTATACAGTAGGCATCTGTTACGAAATAAGGCCTTACAGAACGGGCTTCTCATCAAAATCAGGGTACAGTTATAGTCCTTCGATAGGCGGCCCCCTTAGTAACAAAAATTAGTGTATTAACCTTTCAAATTATAGTTTTAATTTCACCTTTACGTGCTAGAAACCTCTCCGTGGTGTTCATTCCCCTTTATTAAGTCGACGGTAGTGTCCGTCTTTCTCTTAATTCCCCTCAATCAATATTGCTGACAGTTTGCCCTCCTGTCCGTCTGTATGTCCTGGGACGTGCATGTGTCTCCCTCTCTTTCTTCTATCTCTCTTTTTCCGTCTAACAATATTCTCTACCACCGCAGGAACCTCAAATATCTCACTCAGCGCTTCCCACTAGAGATGATAAATAAATTCACGGCTTAGAATTAAAACGAGAAAACTTGTTGGATCTAGATTTTACAAAACAAGATGTCAGGTGATAAGTGGCCTTCGTTCCTGTTATTTTTTGTTGTATTTTAATACAATTAATATTTCTAATATTTTATCTATTTTTTAATTTGGCTTATACGCATAGAAATATACATATAAAATTACGTTAGTAGAGTAAGAAAATCTAATTGAATTTGGGAGGAGGAAGAATGAAAAACCATTTATTTAAAACCAGCCTCGGTACACCCGACCGAGACTCGAACTCCGATATTCCCGTCATTGGTAATGCAGTCTTACACGAGAATGACATCATAGACCATTCGACCACCTATATGGGTAACCTTAATATTGTTGTTTTTAACACCGTGCATTATTACCTGTCTGGGCTTTCCGCCAAATTAATTATTAATTATAATAATAATATTATAAACTTCTATTAATAGAGGTAGTGACGAGTAAGGTAGAATTTAGAAGTAAATATAACTAAATGCGACCCGCCTCGGTGGCGTAGTTGGCTAACGCGCCAGTCGTGTTAAGTCAGACCACCGAGGACGGAGAGATCGAGGTTCGAATCTCGGTCAGGTGAACTGGGGGGGGGGTTTCCTAAATGGTTTTCCACTCTCCCTCCACGCAAATGCGGGTTCACTTCCTCTAAATTCAACCGTCCCAATTCCTAATCTATTAGTGTAATTATACTTAAGCGTATAACCCGAACGGTAGTAAGACGCGGTGCTTAAAAAAAAAAACTAAATGCGCGTAGAGGGTGAGTGATATAAACAATCTGGAAAATAATATTCTAAATACACCTGACCGGGATTGGAGACCCGACCTCCCCATCAACTCCGAATCTAACCACGTGACAACTGGTTGAGGGCCACAAAGTTTTAATAGAGAACACCTTCTAGAACTATTTTTTTTTAAGTCCGTCTCAAGTAGAGCAGATCTCGTGGGAGGGAAAACCGTCGAGTGACGCAACACGCCACAAAAAAAAAAAGTCAGTGGCACGGGGAGCTAAGGAAATGCAAAGCCCTCGTGTCTTGTAAATGCACGAAAGACGACAGATTGAAGCCGACGACTCGATGATGGATTCATGACCGACACTGCCAAGCATCACCCATCACCCCCCCAAAACATCAGACCAAGGGGGGGGGGGGGGTTGCCCCACGACTTGTAAATATAGACTACCCTCGCGCCACACCCGCTCAGTGACTGATTCATTGCCCTTTCCACTCCCCCTCTTTCCCAAGAGTTTGTCGAAAGTGTGTGTACAGAGTGATGAGCTGAGCGGATCTGGAAGACTCTCAACCTTGATTATAGCTTAAAAAATAAATACTAATGGCTTACGTTTTAACGTGAAAGTACCCGCTTCGATGGTCGAACGGTCTACGGCGCCACTCTCTCTATAGACTGGGACTGCCTGTGACAGGGACATCGGGGTTTGAATCCAGTTCGCGTTTACTAAGGGGATGGTTTTATCACAAAGTGTTTTCCACTCTCCCTCCATGGAAATGAGGGTACAATTCTTTTACATTCAACCTTCCTCATTCATAACAAACTATCAGCATTTAATACATATGCGTTTAGCCCGAACGAGTGTTAAAAAAGCTCACATTAAACTTATTCTATCGCATTAGAAACTAGAAAGTTCATTGCAGCACTTACAACAAAAGTATGTCACCTATAACTTATTGAGCTAGTTCTATCCAGTCCACCTCATTACAGCCTAACTCTATATTGAGCTAGTTTTATCTAGTCCCCCTCATTACACCTTATCTCTATCTAGTTCTATCCAGTCCACCTCATTACAGCCTATCCCTATCTCAAGATGGTTCTATCGAGTCCCCCTCATTACACCCCATCTCTTTCAGGTCCATTATAATGTTATCTTCCCAATGGTTTCTTCCCATTTGGCTTACCAGCCAATATATTAAACGGGGGTCTAGTTTCTTTCATTCGCGCTGCATGTCCTGCCCACCGTAGCTTGCGAGATTTGATTACCTCTAACAATGGCTTGTGATGAGTACATATTTGTAACTCATCATTGTATAAAGGTCCTTCGTATGCAAATTGCAGTGTAGCTGGTTGTTCACGTGGAATGAAGTACAGAAACGGTCAACCCTTGTGAAAGGTTGTGTGTGAGTTCGCGATGCTGGCAGTCACCCTGTAACTAGGATACACACAGCCTTACATTCAGACCGGCCTCGGACTCCTAATTACATACCTGTCGTCCCACCGCGCCTGTCACGTCCCGTCAAAAGAGAAGGTCACTACTCGAACAAGAGGTCCGTTGGCAAGAGGTGGTGAAGGAGGTAGCAGAGGTGTGAAATAGGGGGTGGGGGGGGGGAGGTAGGTTGTCATGCCAACCAAGTCCGGACCGGAGAAAATGGTCAAGCTCCTGTCCTCACGCTGGACCATACAAGACGTTGCCATGGTTACAGTCCTTCCCCCTCCCCCTGTCGTTTTACCTAGATCCCCCCCCTTTCCGAGCTATGACGGGACAGGCTTACTAAGATATTGTCCATTGACTGACGCGTTCATTTCCACTGTTATGTTTCCGCTAGTTGTACCCCTGGCGTCATACATGCTACGTTTCTGGTTCCACTATGGACCAATTATTTAAGCAGCACCATAGCAGAAACAAACAAGGTGAGCTTGTTATCTTTCAGGATAAGATATATGTAAAGTACACTCCGTTTACCCTGAAAGATAGCAAGTATACTTTTACGGTTCATACGACCATAGTGTAATACGTCAAGATAATACATTTGCCTTCCAAGATAAACGGAGTGTACATATTAATGCAGAACGTCTTTCGTTAAGGTGGGAGAGTAAAGAACGAGAGAAAAGGTGTTTTTGTTATTTTTATAGAAAAACCTTTTTTTAGCCAACATAAATCAAATACTGCTCCAATATAGGGCCTGGACATAATAATTTAATTTTTTTCACATGATTATATCAACAGTTATTAAATATCTGTCTTGGGCATAATGGCATTTGATGAAAAACTTTTTAAATGAAGGGAAAAATGAATAAACTCTAGAACTGTTTATATTACCATGTTTACCAAATTAAATCCTATGTTTCTACTGGAGAATAATTTTATTTATTTTGGCCAAAAAAAAGTTTTGCTGTAAAAACTGCAAAAACACCTTTTCTCGCGTTTCCTACACTCCCGCCCTAAGACTCCGTTTTAAATAGTTGAAATATTAGGTTCTCAACCAAAAAGGGGTGATAAAAAAAGAGATGTTCCCCTCCACTCAAATCATATTTCACACTAAGTAATGACTATTTTGTTCTCAACTGGGACTCGAACCGAATTTGGTCAAAGGTTGCTGATCTGTATCAGAAAATACAAAACCATCTAAGCCACGGGACTGTTAAAAAAATCAACTTTAACTAAGTCAGCGCCCACTTTGGGGCACGAATGGTCTAATCTTTAGACCATTCAACCTCCAAAGTGGGCCAATATGCGTCATTAGATTCTAATGGCGTCACTCTCACTATAGACTAGAGCTAGAGATGACGTGAGGATAGGGATATAATCCTGGTTGGATGTACCAAGGGTAGTTTATCCTAAATGGTTTTCCACCTCTTTTAAATTTAACCTTGTTCATCCTTAACACACTAGCGCAATTAGTCCATATGCATATAACACGAACGGGTAGTAAGAACGTGGTTACAAAATAAATATATCTCTGAAGTGAACAAAGAAAATTCATGTTCTAGTTTTAGACTAGGTTTTATTATATTTTTGTACAGGTCATTGAGGTCAAACAACAGCTAAATTTTAATAGTCACAGCCAACACTTTGAGTTGATATAAATAAAAGAATCTAAAACAAATCTCTTCAAATTATATCCACTAAGTCTTTACAAACCAAAACATCTCTTAAAAGACAAACTGTCTAAACGTGTTTTTTTTAAAGACGTCACAAAGCCACAGCTGTCATAGCTACAAATTTTCTCGCCGGCAAATTCGGGAGTTCTGCGGCCACTAAAGTAAAAATGCACTAACTGAACCGTTTATAAATGGTAGTTTCCCTAATATTATTCTGTAATTTATCAATACATAGCTTAAAATATTTAAAACTCGACATTTAAAAAGTATGTTTAGATGATTATGAATAAAATGTGCAGCGTGGGATAAAGAAGGTTTTTTAAAAAAAAAAAATCGCTCTTACTTGTGGACTTGACGCGTTTTAACATGAAGTTGTCATTTTGATCAATCACCTCGAAGCACCTTCCCTGGCAGACTTGGTCGGTCTGTATTTAGGTCTTGATGCGAAGCGAAGTTTCACGGGACGAATGCCACCTCCTGAAAGTGATGCTTGCCAAGTATGTAAGCGAATTAGCCCCCGTGACAATTTCACTCACTGCTGACTGTTATAGAACCTACTACCTACATGACACGGCCTGTTGTGTATCTGTTTTTTTTATTTTCATTTTTTTTAAAATCCATCACTGAATAGAGATGGTAATAGAAACGGCGAGAGAGATGATTAGGAACATTGGAACCAATCAAAAGTAAATAGAAGGAAGAGAAATGTAGAAGATTTTGTTAGTGAATGAAAAGTTAAAGAAACGAGCTAAGACTGTCTAACTCGCGAAAAAGATAAAATAACAATTTTTAATAAAATATATCAGTGAGCTAACTTTGGCGACAATTTGTTATATTAATTGAGAGTTGAGGGTTATTTAGTGACTCTGTAGATGAGGAAATGTTTACGAGAAAGGTAGATACTATTTATAAACGATATAGGACAAAAAGAGGTTAAGATTAAGCACGTGTATATTGGCTCACAGCTAGTACTTTTATATTAGACTTTAAAGTTGCTCCGTTATTTTGAATTTTTTTCGAGGGTTAAAATTTTTTTTTTTCAACTTTTTGGAATTTTTCCATCGATTAAAGGCTAGAAGCTATTTAAGTTTGCTAAATTTCAAGTTTCTAGCTCATCTTGAAGTGGGTAGACATTAATGTCAGTGAGTGAGTCGGCCATGTGACTGTATAATAGTATAACTTGACGCTAGCATTGGGACTCAGTCATGAATGCAATTGTCCTGTTTTTTGAATGTTTACTTCAATCGTATTAAGAGTTATAATACTAGTAATAGACTAAGAAAAAGAGTATCAAACTTACTTACTCTGTGCCATTAAGAACTCGCAAGTCAATTGCCGCACTTACAAAGGTACGCCACCTATACCTATCTTGAGCTAGTTCTATCCAGTCCACCTCATTACATCTTATCTCTTTCAGGTCCATTCTAATGCTATCCTCCCATCTGCATCTAGATATTCCCACTGGTATCAATAAAATAAAACTTTATAATATTTTTTAGCCAACTCTAAATGTAAACTCAAACTAGATAAAGTTTTTATTTTAATCTACAAACATTAACAAACAAAAGTAACTTAATAGATGATGAAATAATAAATACTCGTTCAGAATAACTAAAGCGTTTTTTATTCATTCGTTTAGCAAAATATGGGCTTTTGACGACTTACTCAAACGCCCAGTGTCGGAGGGTGTCTTAGAATAAATTCAATAGCACCCGTGCGAAGATAGGATGGGAAAAAGTATTGAAAATAACATTTTGAAAACACACTCTGTTTCAGCCATCCGGAATTCGAACACCGAATCTCTTCTCTAATTAGTGCTATGTAAATTTAAGCCTCGGACAACTTGTTTATCATTTATGGTAGTTTTTATTTTAAAACTTTTAGGAGTAAGTGTTTTTTTTTTTGAAATGTTTAATTCAATTTATTAATCAATTTAGGCCCTGAGGAAATGAATAATTTCATGGTTTTAATATAAATATAATAATATTAACTAATCTATTTTAAAAGTTATGAGTTAAAATAAATAATCATGGGCCCATCTAATTAGAAGCTGTGTTGATTATAGACTTCATTTAAGAACTTAATTCCTTAAAAATAAAAATAATAAAAAGGTATAATTCACAAATCTTTCCATCAATACAATCTGATATCTCGACCCAGAAACGTCTGTGGAAAAATTCTACTTGAAGACTGCGTCATAAGAGCCTGGATCTCATTAGCAGAATGACAGATGAAGATCAGTTCTCCATCCAACCTCCCCTCTTATTTCCCCCCCCTCTCCTCCCTAGATATCCCCTCAGCATCCGCCACTGGCCGCATACTTTTTCTCAAGAGGAACGATTCTTCATTTCCCTCACAGCTAAATTACTTGTTTTGGGGCAATGGAATAAAAAGGACCCTAAAGGAAATTAAACTTAGGCCAAGGCTTAGTTTCATATACCCTCTAGCCAATGTTTTGGATCTAAAATCTCATTGAAACATTGCAGAAAATATAAATAAAAATATTTTATGGAACTCAACAATCGAACCATGTACATCAAAACTGTTGAGTTTTCAAAGTTTGTAAACGCTAGCTATTGGTTGTTATTATGTTATTACTCCGAAGTATAAAATTATCAAACCTGTCAACTAAGGCTGACAAACTCATTTTTGGTTTTGTGATGAAGAATGATAATAAGAAAAATAAACTGCAAAAAAAAAAAAAAAAAAAGAGGAAAAGTATTTATGGGGGAAAAAAATGGAAGAAGGAAAAGTATGATGAAAATGAAGTGCAAAATGGTAAAATGAATGAATCTTGAAGATCTTGATAGGATTCATTGCGAGATGCTGTCTCTCTTGCAGTGACTTTCCGGGACCGTAAACCGTCTTTGGTGTCTAAAAACTCATCAATCATTTTGGAAATTTTTGGAGATTAGCAACCATTACTGTAAATTATCAGACTGGAGACTGTTTTCATGGTACGATGAATGAGAAAAATATTTTTTACTAAAGGACTAAAATAAATATTTTTTTAAAAAAAGTCACATTTTTGTATGCACTAACAAAGAGATTAAATTTCATTGTTTTTTTTTTAAATTAAATATGGTAAACATTATCTATGGTTTGAAAACTAAGAAATAAATTCAATATTTTTACAAAACTAGAAAATGTACTGATACCAAAGGATGTTTAAAATAGGAAATAGTGAAATTGTTAGCTTATCAGATATAGGTCAATAGGATAATGGTTGTATTATTATTGGCTTTGCTCTACTTTATATTTTTACTAATTAGCGCGAGGCCAAAATAAAACACTTTAAAGACAAGTAAAGATAAACACAAAAAAAATGGGTGTTGTAAAAGATACTAACCTTTTGTGGTTAATATAATAACATATTTACTACATTATTATGTATATTATTACCATCACCATCGTCATTATAGCTCTTATTATCATCATTATTATCATATTTTTATTAATAATAATATCTAATGATAGTTATTATTGGCTACACCAGCGGTACATCGTTCAAGGCTGGTGGATTTCCAGTGAGTGAGGGGCCCGCACTCAAATCTCATTCAGCTGTATTTGGGAATGGTTTTCCGTAATTGATTTCTCAATGTAATTTTACCATATGCATTCTAATGTGAGTGAATTTCCTCTAAGTTTACCTCTCAATCACTACTCGTTAGAAAAGTCATTACGAGGCTTGACGTTTAACATTCTCATAAACAAATTTTGAGTAGCTTTTAAAAGTGACTTAACTATATAGACATTCTTTTGATAATATTTGTAACTGCCAAAAAAAGTTTATTCTCATCAGAATTGGGGTGTAGTTTTGTAAGTTTGAACTGAATAACTTTTAGTTCTTTAAAAATTATATATACTCAATCTCTTAGGGTATCAGTAATAAATACTTAGGCCTATTTGATTTCCTCGACAACATTAGCCTGGTCAAGAATATCTCTTATTTCGAAAAAGGTTTAATAGCCATGTTTGTTCCTCAAAACATGACATAGAGCATAAAGATATATTAATAAAATGGTGTAACTCATAGACCTTAGAATTACAAATATTACGTATAGTTAATTATCTCATCATAAAATGAAGTAGAAATTTACTTTACATTTTATGATTAAAAATTATCTAATAATTTTAATACGTAGTCATTCAATTATTTGTTCTTTGGAAATTTCATGACATGGTATTCTTATTTTCATTCATGATATAGTCATTCTCTCGTAATTTAATGACGTAGTAATCTTATTGTCAACCATAGTATAGTAATTTGTTCGTAAATTCTTAACGTAGTCATACTCTTTTCATTCATGATATAGTCACTCTCTCGAAAATATTCATGGCATGGTAGTCTTATTGTAATTCCTGATATAGTAGGTATTTTGTAAATTCTCACGCCGTATCTTCACACATAAAATAAAAGCTTGTCTCGTTAAAGACTCAGCGTCTTGGAAAGAAAAGTAGTAGTGTGTTGATTTTTTGTTGTCTCTTTGCCACGTTCTGTTTTATTCCGTCAAGCGAAGTGGTGGCTCCTCGTGTTCTTCCCATGGAGGGGCGAGAGCTATGTTTAATTCACGTTGTGGCACGCGGTGGCTTTGCCGCTAATCTCCGGAGGTTGAGTGTTCGGCCCTTGTGACGGCATCAAACTCCACTAGAGCTCCAAGATAGCGGATAAGAGGATACACCTTATATCCACAGTGAGAGAGACGTGCAAGATTTCGATTGGTGGATAAATCAATTAGGAAGAATTTAACTGACAGGTTTTGGCTTACTTCTGACTGACACAGATTCAATCCCTACTGCATGCACTTGTTTGGATTTTTTTACTTTCTCTCTATCTTACAGGTAGAGAAAGTATTGTGATCGTCAAAAAGATTGAACTCGAGATTTTGATGAATCTCGACGTTTCATGACTCCCCGAATCCGAAAAAGGGGTTTTTGAATTTCCGTCCGTCTATCTGTTTGTCTGTACCTCCAACTAGAGCCTAAACTATTTTACCGATCGGGCTTAAACTTAGTATCTAGGGTTTTCATAGGGTTGCTCCGAGGGGTTTTTGGAATTGGATATCTAACCCTAAAATTAAGGGTAGTTTACTGAAGGATAAAAGAAGAAAAAGTCGATTTTCTCAAATTCGGCTCCAACGATTTTGATTAAATTTCATTTCTAAACATTTATAAATATTCCAAACAACAGGCTACCATCAATATTTCGGCAAAATGACTTTAAGAACTCCGGTATGATGAGTAAATTATCATTTTTTATCATATTTCCGAAACTATTTGTGATATACATATTTGTAATGATAAGTAATTTCATATCTATTTATAATACAAATATTTTATTCGAAGCATATTTTTATAAAACCAATAACTTTCAAGCTATGCGCAGATATTTATTAATACAATTTGGTGAGCTTTAGTTGTAAAAATATACTACTTAAGTTTTGACGCAATAATTCTCCAATGTCATAGAGTAATTAAATATAAGTAAGTCTCTCAACAATTTTATGTTATTTTTCTCTAAACCTCTTAGGAGAAATGTTTGTACAACAATGATCTATCACCATTTTAGATTCAATAGTCAATATTTAGATTTTTTATTGGTCAAAATTTATAAATGAGGAATGTAATAGCAATGCGATGACATGAAGATGTGCAACACCTAATAAAATGTCGAAAATTTTAGCCGGAAGTTGAAATTTTAATACGAAGTGTTGACCTTTGTGGACCCAATATTGATCTTTTTTATCGATCCAAACATAAAATGAGGACATTAATTCTTTAAAAATAAAATTATAAAATTTAAAACCGGGACTCAAAAAATGTTTTACATTTATTTATGCAATTTATGCTTGGGTTTGCTAGTGTATATTATTTCGTTTCACATATATTACGAGTTTTGAGTAAATATCTCCATTTTTAAACAATAGAGCGAGAAAGTTCGTGTGGAGTTCCGTACCATTTATTTAAATTAGAAGTGGTTTTGAATCTTAAGTTCTTAACATTCACCCACTTCGATGGTCGAATTCTTTAAAGCATCATTATTTCTATAAACTGGTCTGCCGATGAAGGGAAGATCGGTGTTCCAATACTAGTCGTGTGTACTGACAGTAGTTTTTCCAAAATGGTTTTCCACTCTCCCTCCACGTAAATATGGGTAGGCTTACACTTCCTCTAAATTCAACCTTCCTCATTCCTAACAAATTAGGTTGTGTGATAATTAATATAGGTGGTTAGAGAACACAATCGTATAAATCCACTAACAGAGGCATAAAGGGCTTAAAACTAGTAATTCACTATTTTGAAAACTATTTTTCTGGAAGTCACTTCATAAATATTAACTTTATTTTATAAATTTTATTTTTAACTTAGTGTATCTATATTATTTATAATCTATACCAGCTCTATGGTCTAGTGGTTAGAGTTTTTGGCTGGATATAAGAGTTCCTGGGTTCTATTCCCGGCGCTTCCTGAACCTTTCTGTGAAGCAATGGGACTGGAACGGGGTCAACCTCACCATCGTGAGGACAAATGAGGATTTATTCTAATAAATAAATATAAGATACGTTCTATAAAAACTGAGATGAACGGCTGGAGGGTTTGTTGTGCTGACTAAATTACACCCTATATCTGCAAATGTTGGTAATATTATTACTAACGGTGGCGGCCGCTCGGCCGGCATAGTTTGATTGAGGGATCACGCCATGGAGATTTTTTAAAATTATCATATAATGTTATCATAATGTTTAGGCCTACAGTAACGTATATTTTAGTATATTTACAATATAACATAAATTTGAATTTTATCTTTGTGTGTACACAAATTTAAGGTAAGCTGAGTGCCGGTATTTAATAATTGTTTATTCATTGAAATTGTCATTTGTCATCCACACTAAGGTCTAAGTTTATATGACCCTAACTTTTGTTGTATAGTAAAGTAAATATTACCTTAAATTTATATATATTCCTTTAAGGTGTGTTTTCCGTTTCTTTTCAAATTGTCTCCCATTTATATGATTATTTTATCTCCTGTGAATACCAATAACTAAACCATAAATGTTACTGATACGTTTCATAATTTTAAGTGACAATTTTTTGATCGTTGTTTATGTAAGGAAATATATTTAACAACACAAACAAAAGTTACGTATTCACTTCGTTACCCGTATCGATGGACACGCGGATTAGATGTCAGATTAATCTAGTCTAGTTTGCCAGTGATGAGGGTGGCTGGGGTTCAAATCCCGGCTGAGTATAGCCATCTGTGAACTTAAAAAAAAAAGTGTCTCACTCCAAGAAGAGTTGGGCATATTTCCCCTAAAATTTACCTTACTCATCCCTACTTTATTAATGTATTAAACTGCATACAGTCCGGATGGTTGTGGCCAAGAAAAAAAATTACTTTGATAGTATTTTTATACCCAAATGCACTTATATGTTTAAAATAACGATTATGAATTCAATCAAATGAGCTACCCGTGTCAGTGGTTACATGGTCTAAGAAAGACGTCATTGTCGCGATAGACTGGACCGCCAATGACGGGGAGATCGAGGTTCGGATCCCAGTCAGGTGTACTAAATGGTATTTTTTCATGAATTTTTTTTCACTCTCGCTTTCTCCATGAAAATTCGGACACATATAATATTACTAAACCCGTTCTTAACCTTAACATATTAGCGTAGTTAGTACATATGTGTATAGCCCGAACGGTTAGTAACTTAATAAATGGTAGTAAACAAAATAAAGAATTTTGAGTTATATAATTTCTGCTTGTTTTTTAAATTATTATTTGTATTGTTGGCCTAATGCTTACAGCACATTTAAGATGGTCAAATTATCGATTTTTTTTATAAATCTTTCCAAATGTATTTGATGTAAAAGTGAGGTTAGGAATCTCCCGATGTCATCAAACTTGTCCCGTGAGGTGGTCCTGGGATGTGGAGTTAACCTTGTTTCCCTTACCTGACGATACGTTGTTTGGAAGAGGGGCCCCAGAAGTGGCTAGGAGGTTTTTTCAGGGAGTCACCTATAGCTGGTTCCTCGTGCGGCGTGTGACGTGTCAAATATTCACGAGGTCCTTTTTTTTTCTTTTTTTTAGAAAGGGAAGAGCCCTCTCGTTCAAAATGCTTGTAGATAAAGGCAGGAGGGACACTTTCGTTTCAGCTTAAAAGGGTTTTTATCTAGAAGACCGAGGATGAAATGAGGATGAACTCCTGCTACTGACGAGGATTTAAAAAAAAAAAGCTGGTTCGTGAAGATTATATTTTTAAGTTCATAGATATACTAGTTAAGAAAGGTTTTTTTTTCCTTTTTAACTTGCTCAGAGCATATAGCTCGAACGGGTAGTAAGACGTGGTGCTAAAAAAAACCTTCCTCGGAGAAACAGAGAAAGTATTGTAACCATAAACATTTTTTGATCTCGAGATTATGATTAATATTAAGGTTTTATGTGACCCCAACCCCCCCCCCCCCCAAAAAAAAGTGGGTCTTAAAATAACTATGTCCACCCCTATGTCAATCTGGCCTCATGTCTGTCTGTATATGGAGCTACAGTAGTAACTGTTTGAAGGATTTTGTTCAAACTTGATATTTAAACTATACCTCGGGGCTTTTTAAAAATGTTGACTCTATTCTTCAAATTAAGGGTAGTTTACTGTACTTTCTCTTTTTGAAATGATAAATTTGTTTGAAAATGGCTCTACAGATTTTGTTTAATACGAATATCTGGGAAGTGGTTTACATGGTATAGAATACTGTTTATTTGTTTTTCAGAGAAATTTTGATTTGACAGTTAAATTAAGATTAATTTTTGAAATTAAAAAAAAATAGCTATTATGATTTTATTCAAAACTTATTTCCGAAGAAGGTTTCAAATAATTATATTTTTTTCGACAAAAAATTAGCCAGGGGGTGATCGAGGTTCGAATTCTGGTCGGATAAGCTGAGGATATATTTTTGTATTAAATAGTTTCACCTTCTCCCCCCCCCCCCCATGGGAATCCGGGTACATTTCCTCTAAAATTCCACCTTCCTCATCCCTACTCATTAGCCTAATTAATATACATACGCGTTTAAACCGGCTTGTAAGAAGCGGCGAATATCCCATACCAATATAGAAGTAGAACGAGAGGAAAAAAAAACATCTTATTCCACGTACAATCAACAGAGTAGCCAAGAAGGGCTAAGGGGTGGGTGAGAGGAGAAATTTGTATAAATTGAATTTCCCTTGACGAACCCCATTGAATAAAGTGGAGAGAAAAAAAAAGCTCTCTCACCTTCTGTTTTACTCTGTCTTTCTCTCGCTTTCTCCTCATCTGTTTGTGCCGCGTTTGACGATATTGGCGCGTTAAATAAGTAAGTGTCAAGCGGATGGGGTTGTATGCGAGATGAGGCCGCAATGGCCGATCCCACGAGAGGCCAAGATGCCTCCAGACCGGCCTCATCTACTGACAACTTAAACTTGCATGAGTTCCACTCTCTTTCTCTCTCAATAGCGGTGTGTGACGAAGCACGATGGTGCTGCTGGCGGCCGCGCGTGGTACTGCGTGTCGGAGTGATCAGATACTTAACACTATAAAATGTAGTTCAATTATACTCCCTTCCCTCCCCTCTTTAACGTTTTCCCCCTATTTTTTGGCGCTAGTTATAAAATAAGTTTCTAAAAATAATTAACATATCTCAGTACCCATTCGAGCTATAAACTTAAAACTTATTAATTACGCTAATGTGGTAAGGAAGAGGAAAGTATAATTTGAGAGGAAACGTACCCACATTTGCGTGGAGGGAAGGTGGTAAATCGTTTAGGAAAAAAAAGCCCTTAGTACATCCAGCCCGGGATTCAAATCCTGATATTCCACGTCACCTTTATATTTTGTATTAATGGTATTAATTAAAGTTATGTAGAGGAGAATAGTTCCATATTTCTTTTTTTTTTCCTTACAGTGGCTTACGACCCATTCGAGCTATACGCATATATTAACTAGAGCAATGTGGTAGGAATGAGGAAAGATGAGTTTAAAGAAAACGTAAGCAAATTTGCGTGAATGGAGAACAGAAAAGTATTAAGGGAAATTTACTCTCATAGCACATGACCAGGATTCAAAACATGACCTCCCCTGCCATCGGCAGTCAGTCTAATGCGAGAGTGACGCAGACCACTCGACCACCGGAATGGGTCTTATTTTGTTTCTTGTTTCTGTGCTATGCCCCTTCAGCTTACCCTTGCTCGCCCTTAAAAGTCATTCCGCGAATACACACCCCTGACACACCCAAGTCGTAATTTTTGTGCCTACAACATGAGACAATGTCTCTAATCAAGGCGGATGGGCTGCCTCGTTCCCTCCCTTAACCTCTCTGCCTTTCTACCCCCCCTTCTCCTAACATCAACCCCTTTAGACACACACACACACACACCACACACACACACAGATGCCTTATTCACGCTCTGCATTACTTCCCTCCCTTTCTTGTGCTGTGATTAGTTTATAAAGGTTAAAAAAAAAACACCAAAGAAGGTTTAAAAAAAATGTCGTTGATTTATTTTGATCCGTTTATTCTTCCCTTCTCCGTCTTTACATGCGCTTGTCTGAGGACACGGCGTCATGGGGTACATGACTGGTATTTATGTGTTTACCAGGAGAAGTTCTCGGGAACACATGAAACAACTTAGAGGGGAAGGCGGAAAAACAAAATATGAATTATTTTTTATTAAAATTGAAGTGATAACGTTTAGGGGTTGACAAATAAAACGAGAATTTATATTGGTACTTATATGACTGTCATAATGTTTATGAATTGTTTCGATTTATTTAAATTACTTTAATATTGTTTGGTTAAATTACTTAAATAATGGTTGGTTGATGAATGGTTATCAAATGTTTATAAATATAATGAATCTGTTTCAGGTAAGCATCCGAAGAACCAAATTTAATAAATGATGATAAAAAGTCAAGGATACACATAACACACCAAGAGAATGCACTTTTAGGTAAGAATCAAATTTCTCCCTTTGATTTGAGAACCATTTAGAGTGTAAATTTTTTTTTTTTTACCTTACAACTACACAAGAATGCTCTGATATTTTCTCCTTTGTAAGCAGGGCTACTATAATTTTACCCAGTCCCAAAAAAATACAACTGGTTTTTATTCTTTAAAAAACACTTAAAAAATACTTATGTTATTTTACATACAAACCAATAATTGTCTGATTGATTTTGGAAAATGGTTAGCCTCTTTATCTTTTATTAATTAAAATATGATTAGTTATTTTAAATAAATATGTAACAGGTAGATTAGAAATTGAATCAAACAAACTTAGTATAGGCTTAGAATAAAGAAATGTTTTTGAATACTTTAAAGAAAATACAAATACAATTTATACTTAAATCATTATCTTATATCTATCAAAGCTTTTAAAATCTCGATTAAATACAACATTTCCTTTAGAAGAATTTTGTTGACCATTGGCTATTGTTTGATTACTTTCTTTATAAAAAATACTTTTGTGTGATATCATATTATGATACACATTATTTTCCCAGTAAAGTAACAGTCAGTAAAGAAAGCAACAAATCAACTTTTGGAGCTGACTTCCAAGTAACTTGATGCATGGTCCCCCCCGCCCCCAACTCCTCCGCGCTCCAAACGCCATTCCTATTTTCATCCCTTCCAAACAAACAGTCTTTTTTCCTTCAACCTGCTAGCTTATTATACAATATTATTGCCAAGAATTACATTGTTGAATTATTGGTTCCTTTATTATGTCTCTTAATATTTCCTTCCAAATTTTTTTTAAGCACTGCCTCTTACTACCCATTCGTGCTATACGCTTATGAACTAGTAACTTTAATGTGTTAAGGATGAAGAATGTTTAATATAGAGAAAGTGTACACGAATTTTTATGGAGGGAGAGTGGAAACCCATCTAGGAAAAATCATCCTCAGTACACCTAACCGGGATTGAACTCCAATCTCCCTGTCATTGGCAGTCTAATCTATATTGAGAATGACGTCTTAGACCACACGGCCACTGAATCAGTTCTTACTATATTAAAATTAAATTGTGTTTTCCTTAATCCTCAATAATTATTATATTTGAATGATTTTTAAATCAGATAGCATACATATTAAATTAAATAAATCCCAAACTACCCAATAAAACCCAATATAACCCAACTAGGTAAGGCATTTTTTAAATAACCAGTTTTTTTTCGACTCTTCTTGTAAGCCTTCATTCAATCTCTGTTTCTTTTTCCATTCAATTTATTTTATTTTGTAGCTTCAAATATCCTGTTTCTTGCTCCCACAAAGAAAGAAAGAAAGAAAGAGTGTGAGAAAATGAAATTCAGAATAGTTTATCCCCTTTTTGGTGTGTGTTTTGTTTTCGGATGATTTTTTCCTTTTGTGTTGACAAGATTGAAGGTGGAAGGATTCCTTGGTGAAGCATGAAACTTGGAATATCTCCATCACAGCCAAAGCACCACTTTAGATGGAAACTAACACCTAAAAAGTATTTAATGAAAGGCACTACTAATTTTTGGTTAGCACCGCGTCTAACTATCAGATTACTAGTGTACGCATATGCACTAATTACGCTTGTGAGCTATGGATAAGGAAGGTTGAATTTAAAAGAAATGTTCCCGCATTTTCGTGGAGGAGTGGATTTTTTTTAAACCACCCTCATATACCCAAATGGTATTCGAACTCCAATCTCCTTGTAATCAGCAGTCCATTCTATTGCGATAGTGACACCTTAGACCATGCGGCCACCGAAGCAGGTCATTACTAACTAAAAACTTTTTTTAGATTAAGTCGAATCTAAATAAAAATGTAGCAAGCTGAAAATATTAAAACTATTTGAGAGAACTTGATTAACTTAGGTATAATAAGATATCTACCACAAATATTAACATTCTTTATTTCAAAATTAATTATTAATTTATAAGTTACCTGGATTTTCTTGTATACAAATATTCGTAGAATAATTTTAAAAAAAACTTTTCGCCGTCAACATTGATAACATTTAATTATATTATTAGGGTGGTTTTTTAGGTATTGATAATATCTAGCATAATTGACAGTGTCAGATAAGCTTATTTGATGTGTGAGTCTGTGATAATAAATCTAGTATATTTTCTATCGCAGTGGTTCCCAAATTTTTTAAATCGTGGAGCACTTTTCAGGAAAGAAATTCGTCACGGAGCACTATCGTTGCCCTGTTGCCATAGGCACGTATTTGCATTAATTTTTTTTACTGTTTTTACCTAATTGCACTATTAAAGTTTATTATTATTAGCACCGCGTCTTACTACCCGTTCGGGTTATACGCACTTACGCTAATGTGCAATGGTAGGGTGATTGTGAGATTAAATGGAGGACCTACAGTTTAACGTGGAATCCGAACCACGGTGGAGGCCTGGCATTCCTCACATTCACAAGTTGTGATTAATACACATCTTGTCAGAGGTGAAGGAAGGGTTTGGCAATCAGATAAATCTGTGCCGGGACCGAGGATTGAACCCCGGACCCTCAGCACAGAAGTCTGACACCTTACCCCTAGACCACCAGGTCACCCCACTATTAAAGTTGTCTGTCGATATTTTATCCTATAATAAAAGCACGAATTATTTTTAGAGTTCTAAATATCTTAAACTTTGATCTTAATTTAATTCTTTCCCATTGAAAATCATTGAGAATTGGAATTTTTTCAAAACTGGCATAAGGGCTACGATACTTTCACCTAGTACCTACATAGGTACTTAACTGAATGAAAGCAGTATTCACGATGGAAAAGCATGTTTAAGAATTTGAGCATGTTAAACATAAAGGTTTACTTCATTCAAAGTGTTATTTTCTCCACTAATTTCAGATAAATAAGGAACTTACTTAACTACATAAACGAAAAACAACAACAAAAAACTTAAAGTAAGGCAACACATTTGATAACAAATTCAAAATAGGTATTATTAATCCACAATTTTATTTTACCCACATAGATATATTTAAATCCATTTTCACCGCTACAAAAAAAAAAGTGACTTGACATAAAAAAAAAGAACAATAAAGTATAGACCGCGAACTATATTCTAACAATAAGGATGGGATTGTTTTGAGTTGCTTAATACGGCTACATCTGGTTGAATATGGAACAGCTGCAACTGAAGATCTGGTTTTGCCTTGAGGCAGGATCTGTATTTTGTTTTAGTAGCCACATAGGCAGAGAATCCTGATTCACATAAGTAAGTTGTGCAAAGGGCAGAAGATGGTTTTCACTTTATCCGACAAAACTTCAAATTTGTCTCTTAGCTGACACCAGAATTCTGATAGTGAAATCTTAGTTGCAAAAGTCTCTTTTATCACAGAATCTAATGTGCAATCAATCAAGCACTCATATTGCTGCGATGTCAGACTGAGTGGATTTTCCGAAATTTCTTTCTTGGAGTTCTTCCAGAAAATATCAGTTGAAACTATAAATAACACTGCACTGCGACTTGACTTGTTTCGACTCTCGACTGAATACTGACTGAAATGAAACTGACTGAAGGTGCGAAGAAACTTGAGGTTTTAACATGCAATAGAAACTTCCCAGAAACGTCTGGAAAGATGTCGAAAGCGCGACGAAGTTCTCACAGAGACGGTGTTAACTGGCACCTTCCAGTATCTCTGTTTGGTTTTGCCGCGTGCAGTATGTGTGCTTCACCAACGTTCTCGAAGTGTCGCATGGTTCGTGGGCAAAGGTGACTTGAGGTGACGCATTACATGCACTTCGGCTATCTACACTGTTTTACAGCACGCTGCAGGAGCTAGATAATTTATACCCAATACTTACATATACACATTTCATGACCACACACATTCACAGTTTTGAGATCGTGTCATATTTATTTTATTTATTTTTCTTTCCAATATTTTCGCGGAGCACTTCAAGATGCTGTTTACAGCCCGTGGCTGGGTCAGTTTAATAAAATTTCTCCCATCTTCTTCTATACTTCCACCATTCTTCCTACTTTAATTACTTTTATTCTTCCATTATATATAAGCTATCCTGTTTATTGTTGTACAGCCAATATGTGTCTACTACTACAGTAAATTTAGTAAAATGCCTCTATATTTCACTATTCTTCCACCATTCTTCCTCCTTTATTTGCCTCCATTCTTCATTCTTCCATTATATATTAGTTTTTTTGTTTATTATGGTACAACCAATATCTATACTACAGTCTAATTTAAATAGGAAGGATTTATTTTTAACAGCTATCGAAGTTAATAAAATAAGTTATATATATTTATTCATACGTCAAGTAATGTGATATGCAGTAGTCACTTTTCAGGAGGATTTATCCTAAATTGTTTTTCTCTCTCCCTCCAGGAATGCTGTTACATTTACTCTAAGCTATATCTTTTTGTACCCCCGTCCAATCAGAGTAATTATATATGGATAGCCCAGCTTGGTTTTAAGATGTGGTGGGGAAAAAAATGCTAGACACTTATATATATATTACTGATAAATTTTGTTGAAATAAAAAACACGGGTCCCTCTTAACTCATTTATAAATCTATTTTATATGTATTTTAAGAAATGCTCATAATTTCTCTTTTTATTGATCACGAAGCCTTAAAACCTCTCACCAATAACTGTGCTCGAATGATTGTACCGATCAAAGCTTTTTTTTTTTAATTCTTGAATTGACTCCGGCGTATTTTCTCCGTGTAGAAGTAAAAAAAAAAGTTGAATCACGGTTAATTTAATTTTAAAAAACAAGATTGAGAGCTATGTTTGAATTTTATTTTATTTTTTCCCTTATTTCATCCAGGCAATATTTGAAGTGGTATCCCACCCCCCTTGTCTATCTGTTTAGATCTCATCCCTTCTACCGAGATGAAGATATAGACGGGGGTTGGCGGCAGAGAGAATAAGAACCCCCTCCACCCTTCTCCCTTCTCCATAAACCCTCGCCAAACTTATTAGCCCCGGGATGAACTCTGTGACTGATGGTTCGAGAAAACGCAAGCTTATCCTCCGACACCGGATTCCTCTTTGATCTTCCTTCCCCTGTTCACAATGCAACCCTACACACACAAACAACTGCGCATCTCAAGCGAGTGAGATATTTTCAATTAAATATGTTCGAGATACAAGTAGCGTAGATAGGATATATTCTGACTGGAGGGGAGGTTGAGGGTGTCGGGATGAAAAATATAATATTTATTCTAAGCATTAAAATTCTATCAAAAGGTTGCTTTATTAAGTGAATAAAAATATAGCCTGTTTACGATCGACAAATTAATTATTACCTTTAATATGTAAAGTTGATTTTATTTTCTGGGATGATATATGTATCTACTCTCACTTTCGTGAAGGGGGTAAGATACCATTTAAAGGAGAGAGAAACTCAGTACGTCTGACTTAAACTTAAACTCCGAACTCCCCATTACCTGAAAAAACAAACTATATGAGACCAACTTCTTTTTGTCTGACACGGGCTTCTCAATTATTTTGTTGTGTATAGCAACACGTCTTGGTACCCGTTCTGGCTATACATATATGTACTAGCTACTCCAGTGTGTTAGGGATGAATTTTTATTATTAGCACCGCGTCTTACTACCCGTTCGGGTTATACGCACTTACGCTAATGTGTAATGGTAGGGTGATTGTGAGATGAAATGGAGGACCTACAGTTTAACGTGGAATCCAAACCACGGTGGAGGCCTGGCATTCCTCACATTCACAAGTTGTGATTAATACACGTCTTGTCAGAGGTGAAGGAAAGGTTTGGCAATCAGATAAATCTGTGCCGGGACCGAGGATTGAACCCCGGACCCCCAGCACAGAAGTCCGACACCTTACCACTAGACCACCAGGTCACCGTTAGGGATGAAGAAGGCTGCATGTAGAGGATGTGTACCCGCATGTGCATGTAGGGAGAGCGGAAAACCATTTAGGGAAATTCTTCTCTCAGTACACATGATAGGGATTCGAACCCCGGTCTCTGTCACTGGATGTCCTAGTCTATTTCGAGAGTGACGCCCTAGACCATTGGACCATTGAAGCAGGTAAAAATTAATATTAATCTATTATTATCATTATTATTACTATTATTATTACTATTATTACTATTATTATTACTATTATTATTATTAGCACCGCGTCTTACTACCCGTTCGCGATATACGCACTTACGCTAATGTGTAATGGTAGGGTGATTGTGAGATGAAATGGAGGACCTACAGTTTAACATAGGATCCGAACCACGGTGGAGGCCTGGCATTCCACACATTCACAAGTTGTGATTAATACACGTCTTGTCAGAGGTGAAGGAAGGGTTTGGTAATCAGATAAATCTGTTCCGGGACGGAGGATTGAACCCCGGACCCTCAACACAGAAGTCTGACACCTTACCCCTAGACTGCCAGGTCACCTTTTTTTAATCTATCAATCTTCCCCTGAAAAAGATACGCTTGGAATTTGCCAACAAGATGATCACATCACGATTTATATGACTTAGTCTTTCGAAGGGGGTAGGGGTTAAGAAAGGCGCGTCGCGTCGCAGGGCGTCTCTTTGAGGTGGGCAGCGACGTCCAAACGAAGGAAAGGACTGTGGGAGAAGCATCCAATCCGCTGATTCAATTTGGCTTCCCTCCCGTCATCCTCTTTGAAAAGACGTGAAGAGGGGGGGAGTGTGGGGGTGGTAAGGGACAGAACCAGGTCGGGTTTAATTACTGGGCAAGGTCCAGACTTCAAATTAAGGTGACCCATGCCAAGAGCTAAAGGAGGTAGGGGGGCTAGAAGGGGTAACATAGCGTCTTCAAGCTGCGGACAAGGGTCAGACACTTGCTTCAATAAGTAGAAAGCGTTGAGGGGGGTGTGGCGGGAAAAGTGGGGAGGGGCTGCTTGCGTTTCAGGTTAAATAAGTGGCTTTTTTTTTTTAGATCCTAGGGTTAGCACCAAGTTGGAATGTGTGAACCAAAGGTCAAGTAACTGATCTTGATCCAAATAGACTTAAGTTTGTAGGATTAATATAAAGATCTAACGATCTTGATGTCACATTTTGATAATAATCTTCTTCAAAGATTTAAATATTGATTATATCAAGAAAAATGTGTTTATTATTATTATTATTATTATTATTATTATTATTATTATTATTATTAGTATTATTATTAAGGATGAGACACATGAATTCTTAATGATATTTGAGATTCGAGGATTCTAGAAAACATCAAATGCAAAATAAAAATGTTTGATTTTTTTTAAGAGCACTAATATCATTTTTAGCTGATTCATGATTATAGAAAAACCTTAACAACCAGACCCCTGACTAGTAATTTAACACTTATTTGAATGTATGAATGTTATTAATTAATTATGCTCAAACATTTTTTAACATATAGTCACTGTTTGTATTTGCTCTTATATTTATAATTTTTTCCTAGATTTGTATTATAATTCGAACTTCGGCATTCGTAGATAAAATGAAAATTCTGATTCCTAAAACAGTGGGCTCCATATAACTATAACCTATACATGTACATAATTATAAGCAGATAACTACCATATTCAGGCGTGTTATGGTAAATACTTGACTAATATCATCTGAGAAAAATACTACTTGTACTACTTCTACTGTATGGCCCTAGGAATTTGAAAGCTAATTGCTGCAATTACAAAAGTACGCCACATATCTCTAACTTAAGATAATTCTGTCTGGTCCACCTCATTACGCCCTATCCCTATATTAATATAGTTCTATACAGTCCAACTAATTACACACTATTCCTATCTAAAGATAATTATATCCAGTCTACCTTATTAAACACTATCCCTAGTTTGAGATAGTAATATCCAGTCCACCTCATTAAACCCTATGCCTATATTAAGATAGTTATATCCAGTCTATCTCACTACACCCTATCCCTATCTTATATTAGTTCTATCCAGTCCACCTTCAATACACCCTATACTTAACTTGATCTAGTTATATCCAGTCCTCCTTCAATACACTCTCTACTTATCTTGATCTGGTTATATCCAATCCACCTCATTACACCCTATCCCTGTCTTAAGCTAATTCTATCTAATCCACCTCATTACATCCTATCTATTTCAGGTCTATTCTAATGCTATCCTCATGGTTGCGTCCAAGTCTACGGACACACACGACACTGGTAGTGGAGAGCAGAGCAGTCAGGAATACTAACTATGGCCATACACAGAGAATATCAGAGCGTATAAAAATATGATCAGTCTCTTAACAGCCACAGAATGTCGAGCAGGTGTTTGATGTTAACTGAGAATGCAGCTTTAAAATTTCGTATTATTAACTTTTTGCATAGAGAGGTCTGGATCCACGAAGTAAACGAAGATCGAGAAGTTTATAGGGAATTCCATCATTTAAATTAAAAACTTCGAAAATATCCAACTAATTTTTTTTAATACACGAGGATGTCAATAAATACTTTTGATGTTCTATTATCTTTATTGGAGAATCGATTATCCAAGGAGACTACTGGCTGGAGAAAACCAATTTTACCAAGAGAAAGAATCATCGTGACCCTTAGGTAAGTGAAATTGTTCACTCAGTTAAAACTAGCAGTTGTTACTATACATAACCATAAAAAATAATTTGTAATTCTATATTAAAACATATTAAATTAATAGTTTATATAAATAAGAACAGGTAGGTTCTTATTAAAAACTGCAATATTTTTTTTCAATTTTTTTTTTCGACCAGCTACAATTCTACTTAAAATAATCATTCCAAATTACTGTAGTGTGGATATTGAGCCTGGTATTGTTCATTAGTATTTGGCATGGTAAGATTATGGTATTGAATGTTACTAGAAGTGCCACTTCAAGTGTAACTCAAATCTGGAGGTGATACTGCTGACAAATTAGTTTGCTGTAATATTTCTTCCATAAGTACTTGATGAAATTTAGTTCATACACGCAATTTCTGAATATTTGAAAAGTCTTTGAACAGTGGTAATAATCTGACCAAAAATGATAATCATCAGACTTTTGTTCGTCATGGTTAGCACAAATAATTGCAATTTTCGCTACTCTATTTCAACTATGTTTGTATTTACTTCACTTGTATTGTAGCTGGACCTTTTTCTGTTATGTGAAATATTTGTGTGGTATATGTTTTTTCTTGTAGTGCTAGCAGATTCTTGTAATTCTTCATTTGATAAATCATCGCTATTGGTCCATTACTATCCTGATCATCTAGTGATTGTGTATAGCAGAGGTTACCACTCATTTGTTTTGCAATAAGATGATATTTTAGAAATAACAACATCTCGAAATAAGGCCAAGAGGTTTTATAATTGCTACATTCGTCCCCAGAGCGAGAAATAGGAATTTTATTCGGTTCTTTCATGAACTGATCCCTCAAATATTTCCATTTTATTCTAACATCTTTTCCTGAAACAAAAATCAAAAAGGGGGAAAATCTTAAAAAGGTTACTAAAACATAAATTATGTAATCGTAAACAAAATGTATCTGGTATTAGGTTTATTAGGTATTAGGTTAATAATAATTACAGAAATGTTGTGAGATAATTAAATCATCTTTCAGGTTCTTGGCCACTTGCAATTCCTTCAGATCTCTTTCATTTGAACTTCTAATGGGAAAATCAACTGTAGCATCAATAGTTCGAGGTAATTGTTTTGAAATATGGGATGAACTTCAAGAACATTATATGTCAGTTCCAACAAGAGAACAAGTACAAGTAAATGTAAAATAATTGTATACTCGTTGGAATTTTCCAAACTGTTTTGGTGCAATTGACGGAAATTACTGTAAAATTAAGTGCCCAGATAATAGTAGGTCATTGTACTTTTGCTAGAAAAAGCACTTTTCAATCGTGTTGCAAGCAGTTGTAGATGCAGATCACAAATTTATTGTGATAGAAGTTGGAGAGGCAGGCAGACAAAGTGATGAAGGAACATTGACTTCATCTACGTTGTATAATTTACTTGAAAGCAATTCATTCAATATTTCTTACATTGCTTCCCAGGTTCACTAATAGAATCACATTGTGTATTAATTGGGGATGAAGCTTATCCATTGAAGGCCTCTCTTATGAGACCATATGCTCGAACAAATTTGACACCAGAAAAAAATTGCATACAATGAGAGATTATCTAGAGCATGAAAATGTGTAGAATGTGCTTTTGGCATACTTCGTACTAATTGGTGAATTTTAGTAAAATAATTAGAAACTAATGTGGATCTAGCTATATCAATCATAAAAGCAGCTTGTATTTTGCATAACTTTGTAAGAATATTTGATGGCAACAGAGATCCACATTTTCAAGAATTTTCAACTATTGAAGAAGTAAGTGACCAAAAAGAAGATGGTAATCAGTGTATCCGCAGAAATAACAACAGTTCTACAGTACAGGCAAAAAATATTCGCACTGCCTTTACAAATTATTTCAGAGACAATTAAATAATTAATAATATAAAGTAACTAGGACTAGTATAATAATGTACTTAAGTTTAATATAAAATATAGCCAAAATATTTTATTTTGTGTTGTCATGTGAGCCATCGAGTTATAGTAAAATGTAGATACTTTAGGTAATTCTAATTTAATAAATAAAATAAAAATAAATATTTAAATAAAAGGCGTAGTCCCGATGGTCCGATTATTATTAATATAAATTTATTAGTATTTTAAAATACCCTTTTAATGCAAATAAAAACATCAATTACATATAAATAATCTACAGTTATACTAGAATTAAAAAAACTTAAGATTACTAAAATTATAAAAAGAGCTACTTGGAATAAGATAAAGATTTACTTCAGATTGTCAAGACTATTTCAGTATTTCTGCTCTACAAATAGAAGCAGTACTCACGAGTACAATTCAGCTTTTGGGCCACCTCATCCCACAGCTTGTCAAGCACTCCTCTGTTGTGGTGTTGAGGATTTGTCATCTGCCAAAAAGGAATTCTGCTGTGAACTTCAGAAATCACTGTTTCGTAATCCATTTCGCCAAAAATCACTTTACTATATTAAATAAAACTCGCATCAATTAAAATGCAATCAGCCCCTACCAGTCTCAAAACACAAAGTGAATTGTCCGCTCAGCAACCAGCTCCGCTATACGCGCTAATCTCCTCTCTGCACCGCTGTCAGCTGCGCTCTCTGTGAGGCCGTCGCCATTACTCTTTGTGTGTTTGAATTGTAAGCTCTGCTCTGCTCTCCGCTACCAGTGTAGTGTGTTTCCGTGGTCTAAGTCTTCCCACCTGCATCTCCCCACTGGCCTCTTCCCAGTAGGCTTGCAAGCTAATACCTTTAACTAGGTTCTAGTTTATTTATTTCGCACCTCATGTCCTCCCCACCGTGACCTGCGAGATTTGACTACTCTAGCAATGTTTGGTGATGAGCACAGAGTATGTAGTTCATCGCTATGCAACCACCTCCAAGTTAAATATAATCTTTTCTCTAATAGAAATGTGGTGATATCTCCTGTTATGGTTGTTCCATGCTATTTTCTAGAAGACGGGATATATTGGGGAGATATGGCAAGTATCTTCATGACACACTACAGCTAATGAAATATAGATCTTACTGCTTGCTCTTGCGGCAGACATTAACTGCAACACAGCTTCCCAAGTCAGCCAACATGAACGAAAACAAATTAATCAAAAGTTATGTATCCGCACTCCTTTTTTTTTTCTCTTCAATATTTTTTTTTTACTAGAAAGTCTGGTTTTTTCTAATGTTTAAATTTACTGATTTTGGCAAACAACAAATTTTTAAGTTAAAAAAATAATCAAAAATATTTCACTAAAAATGAATTATTTTTAGTAATACTTATGATAATTAATCTCTTTAAAACAATTTAAATTATAAAATCTCACTCAAGATTAAATGTTACGGAATGAGAAGACTAAATATTGGCGTGTTACTTTTGAAATAATACATTAAAACAGAGTCGTGTATCGTGGAATGTTGCCAGGCGAAGTGGAGTTATATGGCTTTTTTGATGCTGACTGACAGATCACAGCTGACAGCTGATGGCTTTGAAAAGTTACCAGACCAAAGTATGTACCCCTACGCCGAACCATATGATCTGCAAAAACATGTGTTTAGCAGCTGTCACTTCTGACAGTTAAAATTTAGGTATATACCTAAATGTTGACTGTCAGAAGTCAGCTGTGAGCTGTCAGTCAGCACCAAAGAAGCCATGGGGCTACTGTAGCTTAAACTGTACCTATGAATTGTTTTCATCGCTCAGTAAAACTCTCATAGGTCAGATAGCAACATTCGCATGTGAGGTATGCAGAGCAGAGCTTATGTATGATTGGTAAAATTGGGATATAGTAGGAGAGAACATATTACTCAGAACACTCATTGGTCAAATATCAACATTCCCATGTATGATTGGTCAAATGGGGACAGAGTGGGAGAGAATAAATCACAATACGTAGGTTACAGTTTTAATAAGCTTTTCTTAGCTTGGCAACTTTCCACAACCCTACATGGCATAAAATATTATTTTTTAATTTATTAATACATAGATGCCCAATTCGCTGGACACGTGGTCTAAATGTCAGGCTCATAAAGTCTGGTTTGCCAGTCAAAGAGAGTTTGGGGTTCTAGATGTACTGGGATTATTTCTTCGTGGGGTATTTCCCATTCTCCTCCCACGCTAATGAACAAATGATAAGACACTGAAATATTTATCAAACAAATTAATATAGGCCTTCCTACCGGTCTGAGTTTGTGTAGGTTCCAAGTTTGATCGGAATCTGTTGAACTAGTTCAAAAGATATCAAAGGAAGACCAACATAAAGCCTGATTGTATTGCTAATTATAAATATCGAATTCTATTTTAAAAAAAGTTTTGGAAAGAGTCACAAATATTTAGTTTTTTATTTGAACTTTGCAAGCTTCATTGAATAGAGACAATTTCTAATTTTGACCAAATATTGTTTTGAACTGGAACGAATTTTATATTTTAATTTTATTCCCTTCTGGACTATTTCAAGTCCTACTGTTAAGTATAAAATTATAAATAAAATTCAGTATTTCTTAGAAATGACAAAATAAACGAAGAAAAACTAAAATAAAACTTTATTGGAATTTGTAAATGTCTCCAGATATGAATGAAAGCTATCTCTAGAAATACGCCGAAGTGAAGTTTCTGCACAATTTTGAGATGCAATTAGAGGAAATGAAGATTTGTGTTTTGTTTCGGCGTGATGACATGAAATACCGTCCATTGAAACTTTGGGTTTAAGGGTTTTAATTTGCTAATGTTTTCCTGTGTGAAGATTTACTGCCAGTACAAATTCCGAGTTGTCATTCAGATTTAAAGGAATGGTTTCTTGTTCCTCACTCCTGGAAAATATGATTTATCTTAAGTGGTATTCAACAAAGACATATTGCTTTCTTTTCACTCTCTTTCGAGACAATTTAGTTGGAATTTTAGAAACTGAACAAGACTTTTTTTTGTAAGTATTTTTTTATATTTTTAGATATTACTTGTCTTTTTTTTATAACTGTACAATTAAAATTTTTGTTACAAGGTCTTTAAATAAGCTGACAAATATTGAAATGTAATATATAAAATTAAACCATTTCGGTGGTCGAATAGTGTAAGATGTCACACTCACAATAGATTGGACTGCCGATGATGGGGATGTTGGGGTTTGAATCCCCGTCAGGTGTATTAGTTACTATTATTCTTAAATGGTTTTTCAATCGGGTACATTACCCTTAGATTCCAAAAATTCCTCAAATTCTACACCATTAAAGTGAGATGGAAGGCTACTTGAGAAAAGGCCAGTATTTTTGCAGTTTTTATGGCAAAACTTTCTTTTGGCCAAAGTATATAAATATGAATAGTTTAGCTGGTTAGTAAGGCGTGATTTAAAAAGGTGGTACAGTGAGCCATAAGTCTTTCTCTTTTATCTTAAAAGTGAGCCATTTACTAAAAACTCTTTTAAGATTTGTAAAACGAAATAATACACACTGTTGCAAAAACACCCCTCCAAAGAGAATAAAAAAAATACAATGTTACAGAAAAATTGGGAAAAGATAAACATCTCTGTCCACCCAAGAGCGTAACTATCAATTTAATATTTCAAATAGCTCCATAAAATATATACGTTGGCTTATAGCTCAGAAACTATTGGTTTAATAAATACATATTTCAAATACAAGATTTTTATTTTTATAGTACTAAAACTTTACAATGACAAGTTATTTATAATACTAACCAATTGTAGAGATATGATTAAAAATGGAAAATTCCTCCTATGTAAAATACTCTCAAAGTCATTTTAATGGCAAATGAGATGCGCCATTTTGTTTGTAATGCTGAACAATGCCTAGATACTAAATTTGATCAAAGTTGTTAAAGCGGATTTTGAGAAAATCTATTTTTACTCTTTCTGCTCTTCAGCAAACTACCCTTAATTTTAGTCTTAGTTGTATAGTTCCAAAAACCCCTCAGGAGAACCCTATGAAAACCCTAGATACCTAGTTTCAGTCCGTTCAGTAAAAGTGTTTCGGCTTTATACCTAGAGAGAGAGAGAGAGACAGAGAGGCTGCATCACGAGAACCAGTTTTTCAGTTTCAGGAGGTCATGAAACGTCGACGTTTATCAGAATCTCGAGCTCAATTTTTTTATTATCACGATACTTCCTCTCTCAGAGGGGTTGATCGAAAGAAAAAATACTCTATTTCAAATTCTCTCTCAATTAATTTTTTATGTTCCGTATCTTACTACCTCTATGGGTTCTTTTATATTTATACGAATAGAGTAGGGAAGTAAAATATATAGGTTTAAATAAAATACACCCATATAATTGCGTGGAGAGAGAGTGGGAAACCATCATTAAAAAACCACCTGAATACACCCAGCCGTAACTGACGCCTTCCTAGTTCCTACACGTGATGACAGGTACAGGCTAGAAACAATCAACATCAACACCGTCTGACCCGCCTCGGTAGTCTTATTGTCTTTGGCGTCAGTTTCCCAATAGACTGAGACTTCTGTTTACATGGGGATTAGGGTTCGAATCTTGGTTAGGTATATTGAGGGTGTTTTTTTTTCCTAAAGAGTTTTCCACTCCTCATGGAAATGCGGGTACACTTCCTTTAAACACAACCCTCCTCATCCCTAACATATCAACGTAATTAGTAGTATAAATGCCTACAACCCAAACTAGTAGTAAGGCGCGGTGCTAAAAAACAAACAAAATACACCATCCAGCTAACATAAAAACAACAACCCAGACAGGGTTTGAACCAGGGTCTTCTGACTCAAAATCTTTGGAGCTTCCTAGCCCCCTGCACTAGTGTAAAGGATTGGGGGGTGAGGGGGTTCCAGACCTCCTTCAGACTGCAGACAATTCCTCCATCGCCAACTCCATAGCTATCAATCATACCCCCGGGTTCTATCCACAGCTAGACTCTCATTGGCACGTTTCCGCGAGAAAGTGATGGGGGGGAAGGGTGCTAGATGGGGAGAGGGGGGGTCCAAGACTGGCATGGCTGCTGTCGATAAGCTATCCTTCAACAATACCGACCCTCTGAAACCACGAGCCATACCTCAGGATCACAAGAGCTAGGCAAGCGCTAGGTGGCGCACATAAATCCTCCCCTTAATGGGCGATATAATTCACTCTTGGATAATGGAGATAATGGCTTCTAAGGGGGTGTGGTGGGTGGATGGGTGGGTGGTGGGGGTTTGCTACTACGACTCTATGACTCGACGGTGTGTGTGGCCTCACGGAGAATGCTGCCATCTTGATAGTGGAGGAGAGAGGTGTTTGGTTTGACTCCAAGTTAGGTTCAAAAGTGATGGATAGTATCGTAGGGTGAAATGCCGGTTTATCTGACTACGCTAAGTCATTAGAACCTATCATGATATAACTACGGTCGCGTCTTACGATCCTTTCGGGGCCAACTGCAATTTGATTATACTAATTGAGTAGGGCTGAACATGGTAGAATTTAGAGAAAATTTACCCGCATTTGTATGAAGGTAGAGGTGGAAACGATTAAGAAATAACCATTCTCATCAAACCCAGGTGGGGCTACCAATTAAGGTTTATGTTTATTTTTATAAAAAGAAAAAATTACGTACTGTTCACTTGTTAAAACAAGTTTTCTTCTGTTATTGGGTAGTGAAGCATAACCTCTAAAAGTGAATTTAATACAAAGCTAGTGAGTAGCGTGTTGTGTAGTGCTGCCAGGGTAAGCAGAGGTGGTTAAACTGTTGGCCTACCTGTGATATGTTCTCTTCCACATTGCCCCCATTTAACCAATCATACATAGGCTCTGCTCCACACATCTCACATGGGAATTTTGATAGCTGACCAATGAGTTTTCTACTGAGTAATGAGAACATATCGCAGGTATATTTTATCTAGCTTTGCTTACCCTGTCAACACTTCATACTACGCCACTGAAGCTAGTATTTTTATATTTTGACCCAGTTTATATTTTTGAACATTGGTAAGTAGTTTTCCTAAGATTTAAAATCGAATCTAAACAAAATTAAAAATAATAATAATAATTTAAAGCACTAATGAAAAAATTTTGATGAAAAAAAATCATAAAACAAATTAAGGCGATGATTATTTTTCTTTAAAAAAAGAAACAATATCTAATTTATATTTAAAAGAGTAAGCTTGATATTTTTGTAAGTTTTCGTGAAAGAAATAACTAGGCCTAGTATAAAAAGTTATGGGGGGGATAAAAGGGTTTGGGAGCTAAGCGCAGTATTTTTGCAGTTTTTATACCAAAGAAAAATCTTAAGTTCTATATTCTTCATATAGTAATTTCAACAGTTGTTGAATATCTTTTAAGGGTGTCATAGAATTTGGTGAAAACTTTTTCTATTTTTAGTTATTTTGTTATAACCGCTTCTTACTTACTACCTGTTCAAATTATAAGTATATAATTATAATTACTCTAGTGGGATAGGGATGAAGAAGGAAGCTATTTTGAGGTTATCTATCCGTATTTGCTTGGAAGGAGAGTGAAAAACCCGGCTGGGATTTGAACCCCAATCTCCCCGTCATCGCCAGTCCAACACGAGAGTGACGCCTTAAACCAATCGACCACTGATGCTGGTCTCTCTTCATTTATAATGTTTGTTATCAAATATTGCTATACTCATGACAGATATTCAAAAACTATTGATATCATCATGTGAAGAAAATTAAACTCTACGTTTATACTGGAGAAATATTTTATTTTATTTTGCCAGAAAAAATAAAATATGTTTGCATCAAGGCCGTAGCCAGCCAATAATTTCAGGGGGGGTTTGGTGGGCCCATCCTCCAATTGACGGAGGCTAGAAAAAAATTCTAAATAAAAAACTGTTCTAGAAGCTATCTGAAGTGTTTTTTATGGCAACACTACCCCCCTAACTATCGGAGGCTAGAAAAAAATTCTAAATAATAAACACCTCTGGAAGCTCTCTGAAGAGCTTTTTATGGTAAGACAGCCCCCTAATTTGTACTTGTACCTTAATTTTGATATTGTTTGAAACATAAATAAAGCCATATATATTTTGTTCATAAAATTTCGGGGGGGGTTTGAACCCCGAAAACCCCCCCCTGACTACGGCCTTGGTTTGCATTGAAAATTGCAAAAACACTGACTCTTTTCGCGTCCCTTTCAATCCCACATCAAACAGATTTACTTCTTCCCTTACCGCCACCTCCTATACACTTCCTAAATAAAGGTAGTACTTGCGATGCTTTTTGTCTCTAAGATACACCGCTGCCTGTATCTCATTGGTTTGTTCCGCCCGTAATAAATAGTTGGTCCGTGTGTTTCACGCCGCCCCCTTCTTTTTTGCGCAGTGTCGCCCTCTTTTGAGTAGTGCTCATGTGTCCAGTGCAAGAGGGGTGGGAAGAATCGTGACTAAGTCCCGGCACTACCCCGGAGATACTAACCACTCAACTCACGGGCGTCAGGGAAATAGTTTATTTATTTTAGAATATTCTTTTTTTACTATTGCTTGCTGTATTTTATTAAAATATGGGTAAATGGTTTCTCTGATCTCGGTTCCACCGTTTCTCAGGAAAGATTACAGAAAACCACACTCCGATGCGACATCTCATTTGAGCTGCCTAAGTGTTATCCATGAGGTGAAACGTACTCTTAAGACGTCTAGTACTAGCTGTATACTACTAAGCTAGATGTTATCCATGAGGTGAAACGGACTCTTAAGACGTCTAGTACTAGCTGTACTACCTACCTAAGCTAGATGTTATCCATGAGGTGAATCGACTCTTAAGACGTCTAGTACTAGCTGTACTACCTACCTAAGCTAGATGTTATCCATGAGGTGAAACGGACTCTTAAGACGTCTAGTACTAGCTGTACTACCTACCTAAGCTAGATGTTATCCATGAGGTGAATCGAACTCTTAAGACGTCTAGTACTAGCTGTATTACCTGCCTAAGCTAGGTGTCATCCATGAGGTGAAACGGACTCTTAAGACGTCTAGTACTAGCTGTATTACCTGCCTAAGTCAGTTGTTATCCGTGGCGTGAGATGGACTCTATAGCATAGAGGCCAATATTGAATGTTGGTTTCCAACTGCTTAGAGGCAAAATATAAGGTGGTTTTTATGTTAATTAATAATTTGTTTAAAATAACATAATTAAGATAAATATGGGATACAATTGATACAAAACCTAATTTTTTTTAAATTGTTGGTGTGATCGATAGTGGGTTTTCCATTAGATTATTTTTTTACATCCACTACTGTTTCCATCCTGTGGCCTGGGTCAGTTTTTTATTCAAGCCATATATTTTCCATTACCGGATTGGTAGGCCTGTCATAGCTTCATATGCCTTATAATCTATACTCCATTCACGGTAGGAATTACTCTCTGAAAGGTCTTTTTTCCTACCAATATCCTACTATATAATAGCTTTCTGGTAGGGAAAAAGGCCTTTCAGAAAACAATTCCTACGGTGAACGGACTTTAACTGAAGACTAGGAAAGGCACAACAGCCAGTACCCGGTCGTTAAATACATCACTGTGAAAGTGTACACCCATATTTCACCAATGATAGATTTTTCGGTCATGCCGGGAATCGAATCCAGGACCCTTATCTGAGTAGAGCGACACGAAACTGCCTTAGCTAAGGTTTCGGACTGGTTTTCTCCTAGATCAGATTCCAAATTTTAAAAAAAATGTCAATTCTATAAAGCTCCAATTGACCGTGCGGGACAAACTCGTCATTCTGTCACTAGTAACTTACGCTTTCTTGCCCCTAGTCAGATGTTTACAATGATGCCCTCCCTTCTTAGCCACTGCTCAGCTACCACGAACAATCTACTCTTTCTGAAAACCCTGCTCTTAAGGTGGGGTGCTAGTGAGCGCCAGCTTAGCTCAGTATTTTTGCAGTTTTTATGTATAAACATTTTTTGGCCAAAATAAATCAAATATTTCTTCTATAGAAACAGAGTTATGTTTTCTGCACATGCTAATCTCAACAGTTCTTGAATATCTATCATGAGCATAGCGGCATTTGGTGACAAACTTTTTAAATGAGAGAAAAAGTTGTCCCTAAATTCCAGGACACCCTTAACAGATATTAAAGAACTGTTGAGATTAGCACGCACGGAAAACTAAACTCTATGTTTCTATAGAAGAAATATTTGATTTATTTTGGACAAAAAAAGTTTATGCTATAAAAACTTCGAAAATAAGCCCTAAACTCACGCTCACTAGCACCCCACCTTAAGGTGCGGCCGAAGGGAGTGAAAGTATTTTTACAGTTTTTATAGAATTGAAATTTTTTGGCCAAAATAAATCAAATATTTCTCCTGTGGCAACATAGAGTTTAGTTTTCTGCACATACTAATATCAATAAATCTTTAATATCTGTAAAGGTTGTCCTGGAATTTTGTCAAAACTTTCTAAATAAAGAGAAAAAGGTTTTGACAAAATTCCAGGACACCCTTTACAGATATTCAAGATCTATTGATATTAGCATGTGCAGAAAACTAAACTCTATGTTGCTATTGGAGATGTAATGCTATAAAAACTGTACAATTACTCGCGTTCTCTTCTGCCACACCTTAAGTGTCTTATAAAAAAAACGTAAGTAACCGCAAGGCTTGGTAGTTTCCATAATGTAGCTAATACCAAACACTTGACGTTACGTCAAATGTAAATTTTAATTCATAATTCACCGAAAATAAAGAATAGAATCTGCTTGAGTGAAGCAACCATTCACACGCTAGCAGAAATGAAGGTTGACCCGTGATGCTTTGCAAAACAAATTTAAAACGGCTGATTATTGTATATTTAATTTTATAAAGGACAAACACATATTTCAGATTATTTTTCACGATTCATATTTTCTTATTATTGTGTTTTGTAGTGAAACAAATCAACACAAGACGATAACGACACACGACGTGGTGTCCATTTAACGAGTTATTTCAAATCATTTCACAACAGTAGACGCGGCTGTCTTGTTGTATCTCGGTTTGTGGGAGCATGAGCACTGATCGAGTCAGTTGGTCTTGATATTGTATTGGTTCTTCCAGGCAGAATTTAATTAGAAGCGCTGACAAAGCTGAGATTATTTAAATTAGTGTAGAGCGACCAACGAGCGGTCCGCGCTGATTACTTGTGATCGGTTTGGATCTAGTTACGTGACCTATTTCGTTCTGCTCTCCCTTTTTTATTTCGGTGGATGTGCGAATTCAGAGTTAAGTTCGTAACCCTGGTACCCCTGGCTTGTTGTAGTCAGTCGGGTTTGGGAGTTCAAAGAGTCTGACGAGGATGGTAGAAAGTGTCCAAGCACAAGCACCTCTTCTCCATAGTCCCATCCATCACTGAACCATCTAACATCTCTTCCCCCAACAACCCCTATTGTTCCTCAATGGCTGGATAGGACGTTCGGCCGTACCAGGAGTCTGGTCCCGTCCAACTCTCAACGCCGCTACAAACACACCACACACACTACAGCCGTAATTTACCGACGTGACTGCAGAGTTCGCCTCTTGTCGCTGACTTCAAACTGCAGAGCTGCGAAATGGACTCAACAATGCCTCTCTCTCTCTCTCTTCCTCAACCCTTCTCCCACACCACTACCATTGTTGCTTCTACTTTATACCCATAAAGAAGTCCAACTTCGAATATCACGGTGAAATACAGTCTAGAGCTTATAAGCATGGGTTATAAACGTAGCTAGCGCTTCTGGTGGTTGAACATTAATCTCACCAACTTGTATTCTCATTGTTACCTCTAGTTTATATCTGATAGATATTCTAAACTGTAGTACCACAATGGTGTGCAATTTTTTAGGTTGACATTATTATTGATAAATGCAGCTACAGTCCAACTTTAATAGAAGGAACCATATTTGTGAGCTAGAAAATATGCTAGGTCTATTCATACGTCAATTCATGTGATCTGCGGCTGTCACTTCTGATTGATACTATCAATATCTATAAAATCACATAAGTAATAAAGTAGAATATTTTCAATTTTGGCCACCAACTTCAAGTTTGTATTTTCTAAAATGTTCATTCTATGAAAATTGAACTGTATCTATTGTACATACACACGCGTTTCTTATTTCAGGAATCCTCTTTAATTCACATGTTACCCGACTTCTTTACTGCAGAATTTCATGTTTGGACAACTCTCTTTCGATCTCACTACTGTACGTCCAAACTTCCTTCTAACATGGATCCTAAATTCTCCACTCAAACTGCTTGTCTAAAACTCCACCACGAAAACTAAACAGCTATAAATTGCTTTGAATCCAGCGTACATTCGCAAATACTGCTCTCAAGCTTCAGTTAAAAGTCGTCGTCCTAAATAGAGGCCAAAATATACGGTACACATATGTAAACCCTCATATGTTCATAATCTAGATAAGAGTGAAAATTCGTCGAAAAATATCAGACAAAAAGTGGTTTTGATACGGAAATATTTAATGCAACTTTTTTATGTTTTTTTACTAGCTCATCTAGAGAAAGTATTGCAATCATGGACACTTTCTAGAAACCTCTAGATTGTGACGGGCCTTGATGTGTTATTTGCCCCAGAACTGAAAAAAAAGGGATCCTACAAGCATGCATTTCTGTACCTGAGGTTACATCCGAAAAGGTTCAATGGATTTAATACCTCAAGGAAAAATTGTATTATGATTTAGTTCAGCCCCAAATGTCTAATTTTTTGTAATTTAGACTTTTCTAACAATTTTTTTTAAATGGGCATCTGGGAAAAGTTTTATTGGATTCGTAAGATTGTATGTTCGTTTTTCTTTTTAAAAAAATATTGGTGGGTAGCGTACCAATGACTGATTTTTAAAGATTGTTTTAAGCAATTCTGTATAAAATTTACATCTAAAGGGTCTTTTTAAGTATCACAATATTAGGTTTGTTTTATTTAGAACTTATTAAGTAGCTTATTGTCAACAACCAATTTTCAAAAACTTTGTTTTCAGGGTAGGAGGTATTCTTTAATCCATTCATCCCCACTATTTATTCCTATTTAGTTTAATTGATCTGTATTTTTTTATTCTATTATTAACAAACATGTACCACTATATATTATGTTTTGGTTTGAGTGTATCCTTGTACGTTTTTAGACTTACAAAGAATTATTTTTATCGTCGTGCCTCCCTATCCATTTGAGTTGTATGGATAAAAATTAATTCATATAATGTTATATTAATGAATAAGGTAGAATCTAGAGGAAATGCACTAGCATTTGCATGGAACTAGAATGGGAAACCATTTAGTAAAATAGCTCCCTCAGTACACCATCCGGTATTTGAACGCCGATCTCTCCATCTTGGGTAGTCCTGTCTATTTTGAGATAAACGCCCAAGACCATGCAACAACCAAAGAAAGTAGGAACATAATAGTTTTGGGGGGGAAATAATATATATGCTTAGCTTTGGTGTAAGGAGGTGCTTTACGACTTAGGTATATGTTAGCCCTTTGTTAAAAGGTCTCGCGTCGCCACTGGACTCATCCAATCTTTAACTCCCCCTATACACACACAGAGTACATTTGCTAGCATTAGCAAAACAGGTCCTAGCGTTGGAAGATGTAACTCCGAGGAAAAGCGATGGAAGAGCTAGAAAGACGCGATGCTGAAGGGGTTGTAAAAGGGAAAAAGGGAGAGTGAGGGGAAAAGAGAGACGGGTTAGTTTCCCTAGTCGGCCGTCCATCTTAGCACGTCGCCTCTTGGCGCGTTATCAGCGCTCTCTGAGCGACCGTCCAGTGAACTACTGGACTCGACAACACACCCACACACATATACAGCCCGTATTCCCCCCTCTTAATTACAAAACTAGAGGATAGTATGGTGGCTCGTGATGTCACACAAATCTTTACTTCACCCTCCTCCTCATACCCCTTTCCCCCTCTCACGTCCATTCCTCCTATTCTGTCGTTCCTTGCTTGCTTCACCATTTCGCTCAGAAATCTATAACTTGAAAGACGACAACCATAATAATGTAAAATAATCTAGACTTAATTTGAAAAAAGTCTACGTCATAGACGTGCACACCCGAGGAGTTTGTAGGGGGGAGTGTGATTCCTTCCCTCACCCCTTCAAAAACTAAGGGTGCCTGAAGGACCCCTCTGTAGCTTTGTGTGAGATTTATTCAAAATACGAGTATAATATAAATCTTCATATTTTATGGTAGCAGCCAATAATAAATATATATTAAGTTTATACTCAGCAAGGGTTTTTTTTTTTTTTTTGCATTTTCCTCGCGCTTTATTTCATTTTACTATTTTGTGAAATTAAGTGAGTTAGAGAGAATGTGCAGTTAGGTGCATATTTTTACACTTCTTATAGCAATTTCTTTAACAAAATGTATAAAATATTGTTTCATTAGCTAGTCTAAGTTTCGGTTAATTTTCTACGTTTAGTTATCTGAATATTTCTGGAATAGGTATCTTTCTTGGGGGTGTTTAAAAATAACTTTTTATCGTTATCTAAAATGTTTCTGTTCAAATAATAATATGCACTTAACAAAAATTCAAGAACTGCTGCGCTTACTAAGTGTAAAAAATTTAACTAGATCAATATTTTATTTATTATGTCCAAAAAAAATTGTTTTCATACAAACTGAAAAAAGGACCCAAACTTACGTTAGCCTAAGAGGGAGCAGAGAAAGGTACAGGAAAAAAGGGAGAAAGTCATATTATACAGATTTTACAGGACAACTTTTATATTCCCCATAGAGACCAGTAGGGTAAAAAAGCTGACTCTGGCGCAGTTTTGAAATGAGCGTGTGGGGTGGCCATTCTGAATTTTCGAATTCTGGTGGCCATTTTGAACTTTATAATTTTGGTGGACATTTTAAAATTTTCTAATCTTTGCTACCATATTGAATTTTCGAATTTTTATGGTCAGTTGGAATTTTTGGCATGTTCCGACAGGTTGATTGATTCATTGACATATATTGATTTATTGATTGACAGGTGATTTATTTTTGATCAACATGTTTGAACAAGTCTGAACAAGTATAAGCACGTTGGAAACTTGAGATGGTTTCCCCTATACCTTACAGCGTGATATGTAAATCCAAGATTGTGGATCTCATATCGAACCACTCAAACCCATACCGGTAAGTCCCCCAGTTTTTTTGCGGTATGTCATTTTCAAACTACTCATGAACTGGAACTGGTTTGAACACGTCTGACTATTGCATTTCTTTGTAAGGCTATGCGCTTTATTCCCTTTTCCTTCACCTTTTCTCCCTACTACTACAGCACTTTTCGTTGGTAAATTTTTGATACTACCTATATTATTTTTAACGTAAATACTCCCGCGTTTGAATAAGTTTGAACTGGTTTGAGACCTATAATAACCGATCATTACCGATCGTAACCAACCATAACCGATCATGCCCTATCATGCCTTATCACGCCGGACATGACCGATCATGTCTGAGCCCATCCGGACCAATCCACCTAAAATTCAAGATGGGTGACAAGCCCAGATTGTGAATTCAAAGTGCACCGTTTCCATAACTACTGCTAAATATATTTGAACATCTCTGAACAAATTGAAAATTCAAGATGGTCGCCTTTGTAATTTACGGTTGAAATGAAAATTCAAGATGGCCTTTCCCATACCTAGACCCCGTAACGGTAGGACGTCATTTCCATAATCATACTGAACTTGTTTGAGCATGTCCGATCGACTCATCTCCTTATAATTGAATACACTTTTCTACTTCTTTGTCTTCCTACCACAACAGTATTTTGATGTATTAAACCATTTCCACACTACTAATGAACTTGTTGAACAAGATCGACGACCTCTTCTCCTCGTAAGGCTCAATACGTCATGACCACCCTCTCTGGACCTCCAATGGTGTTAGACGTGTGGGTCTATCAATCCGAGATGACGCCACAGGACTACCACCTTCCTACTTTATCTCGCCTTGAACCTTGAGTTTGGCTGGGGCTTTCGAACGATCTCTCAAAGATCCGAACATGTCTAAACCTGTCTGTAGATGGGTGGAGAGGAGAAGGGTATTTAGGTAATAAAACGGTATGGATGGAATATGTATTAATTTATTACGAAAAACACAACCAAGGCCATCATAATATAATAAGCCTAAATACAGAAAATCTATAACAGATGTTTAAGAGAGCGAATTGGTATGATTAAGTATGAACAAATTAATTATAATCAATAAAGGTCCAAGAACGATTGTTATTAACCTAAGCAAATCCTTCCTTAGTGAGGCTGCTCAATCTCATTATCCACTTTATGATTATTTATCAGTTTTTCATTCTTTGTGTTCAAATAACAGTCCTTCATATTGTATGTGTACTTAGACAGTTTAATCTGTATAAAACAGTACTATGTATGCCTAACCCAGTGCATGTAGGAACATCTTCTGATTTCACTAATATGTTTATATCCCTGCTACTATCATAGACAAATCTAACTGAGTGAGCAATTGTATACATAAGGTCAACCATCGAGTCATAGTCTAGAGCAGCGATTCTTAACCGAGAGGCTGCGAAAGGTTTTTAAGGGGGGCCTAAAAAATATGTAAAATGCTATTTTCTGGTTACTGAAATCAATTATCTTAAATTTTACGATTTGGAAGAAAGAATTCGATGATCGTAAGCATGTCAGAACAGTATACTCTCGAATTTCAGAGAAATGGAGGGGGGGGGGAGTACGGATAGTACAAATAATTCCCATCTGTTTACCATCACCATTCAAAATTTTCTGCCCTTTGTTTCTACTTATTTATGTGAAAAGGGATTTTCCACAATTTTAAAAATTAAAACGAAGCAGTGAAATTGACTCCGAATCGACTCCTGCATGTGAATAGCATTTGGTAATTTACAATTGAAACCAGAATAGACAAATTAGTGGAAAATGTTCAACAGCAGAGAGAGGTCCCATTAAATACATTTAGGTAAGTTAACTTCAGTTTTTTTTATTACAATCAGTAAATAAAGCCACTATTTTAAAATAAATCTTGATGATTAATATGTAAGTAAAAACTAGGGGACCACGAATATGTTTTAGGATATGTATGTATGCAGGAGGAAGGTATACTTGGAAGGAAATGTACATACCCACATTTGCGAAGAGTGAGAGTGATAAATTACTATAGAATTCTTTAAAAAAAAGCCTCAGTACACGCAGCTTAATTTTGAACGCCAACCTCCCCATCACGAATAAACTGACTGCATTTTTTCCAGCTTGCCCACTGGTGCGGGCCTCATAGGCATTGCTTTTTCTTCTAATATACCCATAACAGTGCTAACCAATTTAATGGCCTTTGCTGACACACATCTTGGCAGTAAGGAACACATTTATTTAACTAAATAAGTTAACTTAGTTGAAAAAGATACCTACCAGGACTCTAGAAGGAATGAGGAACCTTTGGCTTAGTGTGCCAATGGTTTACCCAGAGCTATTCAAGATAGTCGCGTGATAAGGTTAATTTTTCACTTCTAGCTTAAGGCAGAGTCTGTTATGGACGTGTGTAAGTAATCAGCTACTATGAGCTGGTTCGGCTTTACGCTGCCGTTGGCACAAGATTTAATTGTATCGGATTGGCGGTATTCATGCAATATTAACGTAAATAATTTAAATAATTATCCTGAGCACGGGACGCTTCCTAGATAACTCAATGGCAGTGCATTAGCGCTAAGCCTAAGATCCCGGGTTCGATTCCTGTGTATTAGTGTTAATTTTCAACTAAATTTGATTGGCATATGAACCCAACACAAGGCTGTATTTTTACTTAAGTTAATTGCCACCTTTTATAGTTAAATTAACATACTCCTAGCTTCGAGACTAGTCCGGGTAGCTCATTGGTTGATTATTTGTGCATCTAGATGCGCGAAAAATCCATTTATATTTATATTTACTATTTACCTTTTTTTTAACGTAGCCATTTACTTTCAAATTAACCTAACTTGTACGTAGGCCTAATATAAACTACAAACAATATCTCATTATTCTTTCAGGTTTCTCTTTTCGCCTCACACAATGTTCACTCCTTTTCACTGGCATCTATCTAACCCTTTCTTTTTTTTTAACCCTTATTTCCAACGTTTCCTTTTTCTTCCTCATCCACTCCTCGTACGACAACCACAATATCGTTTGTCGCTTTCTTTCTTTTCTTCTCCACAGTCTTCTTCCTTCTCATCCCCTCTCATCTTCTATCCGTCTCTCTCTCTCTCCCTCTCTCTCTCCAAGATTAGTATCGCCTGCAGATTATGCCTCCTGCTTTCCTGCTATATTTACGAGCTTTGCCTCTACGCCGGTAGCCATTACATACCCAACCCTGGTAACAGTCACTCTCACTGCAACACTGGCTCAACTGAAAGCTCACGTTTTATTTTAGCATATAGAGAAAGTATTGTAGTCATGAAAAAAAATCTTGATATTACACTGAATCTTGACGTTTTATGCTCCTCCGAACCCAGAAAAAAGTGGATCTTACAATAATTTGTCTTTTCTTGGGGATACTACTCATATGGTTTGATGGATTTTATTCACACTTGATAGTTAGCTGTTGATGGTCAAACCTATGGTGTTTTGGTTTTTTAAATTTTATTCTAGCCTTAAAATTAAGGGTAGTTCACTGATGATTGATGTTTAAAAATTGTATCTAACAATTTTGTTCATAATGTTTGTATGAAGAGTGATTTCATACCAAGTATATGTTGCATGGAACAGATATTTTCATTGCAACAAGTCATTGAAAAATGCATGGCAGTAAGAAAGACAGTTTATTGTGCATTCGTTGATCTGGAGAAAGCATTCAATCGTGTGGATATGAGTATGTTATGGAATGTTCTGAGTGAGTATAGTGTGGATGCATGGATAGTAAATGCAATTATGGCGGTGTATGATTGAAGTAAAGCGTGCGTTAGGGGTGGATGGGGCTTTAAGCGAATGGTTTTACACTGAACAGGATAGGGTGTTAAACAAGGTTATGCTATGTCTCCATGGTTGTTTAATGTATTTGTGGATAAATACATGAGGGATGATTGCAAGGATAGGGTTGGTGTGCAAATAGACAGTGTGAATGTTAGAGTGCTGCTATATGCAGATGATGCCGTATTAATGGCTGAGAATGAAAGTGACTTGCAGAATGCATTTAATCGTCTGAACGTGGTGACAGGCAGAATGGATCCTCGTATAAATGTCTCCAAAACTAAGGTGATAGTTTTTGATGAGTACGGATCAGGAAATGATTGTCATCTTAGTATAAATGGAAAACTATTAGAACAAGTGAATAATTTTATGTATCTGGCAGAATGTTTTGTAAAAAATTAAAGGATAGGTGGTGAAATCGACCTACGGGTGAATGATTCTTGGAGAGTAGTTGGATGTATGTGGACTATTGAAAAGAATGAATCAGTATCGATTGAGACAAATACGGCAGTATATAAAAGTGTGTTAACGCCAACAGTGTTTTATGGCTGTGGAGTGTGGGTTTGTCGGGAGGAACACAAGAGCAAGATGAGTGCGGTTAGAATGAGATATCTTAGAAATGTATGTGGATAAACTCGATTGGACAGAGTCAGTAATGGGTGCTGAAGGAGTGACGTTTGAAAGGGAATCCAATAGGTTCATGTGAAAGAAGCGTCTTACGTTGGGTAGGTGGGTGGGCAGGTGGGTAGGCGTGTATGCGTGTGTATGCCCATGTATGTATGTGTGAGTATTAATTCAAAACAAAACTGTTTTTCTGAGTAAAACTATTATATTGTTGGTTTACTGATAATAGAGGGATAATTTTATTCCAAACTACGATAGACTAGATGAGAAAGTACTTATGATTTGGCATAAAACTAATATGATTATCTAAAAAGCTAGTTATGTTGTTATTATTTATTTTACCGCGTCTTACAACCCGTCCGGAATTCACGCATTTCGATTAAGTTAGTGAGGTAGGGATTAGGAAGCTAGAACTGAAAGAGATATATCTGGATATGCGTGCAGGAAGAATGTGGATCGGAGAAAATATTAAGATCCCTATTTTTTCTAAATTATTATTCATTATTTATAAAAGGTATTTAACGTGAACTTGTTGAACCGAATGATTATATAAGCAAATCATCTATAAACCAACTTAATTCTATAACAGACACAGCATACAACGCCCAGCTGGTAATTAATCACTGTGAAACCTACATTTCACCAATAATAATTTTTTTTCGGTTATGCCAGGAATCTAAGCTGAGACCCTTAAGACAGTAAAAAGACAAGCTACCGATTGAGCTAAGGTGTCGGACATGTGAATTAGCTATGTACCGTACTGTAATGAGGTAGAAAATAAAAGTTAAATCCCAAAATATCAGAATAAAATTAGGCTAAATAAACAAAATGGCTATGTTTGATTTGCGCAAGATCATTAGAATATATAATGTTCATGTTAAATGAATTTACAATCTGCTGGCATTAAAGCGAAATGACAAAGGAATTAATCCGGTCACAATGAGATATTATCCCAATTATGAATATTGTCCTTTCTTTTAAATGCCACAACTTTTATTTAATGAGATTTTAGAAATAGGTAGGTATCAAAAATAGTGATATTAAGATCTATTCTCTATTATTTATACACCGGTAAGAATCGATTGTGTCTATGAATCGAGTTTAAACTCCTTAGTGGAAACCACAAAGGGGAGATAAAATTAGTTCTAGATATTCCCCAGCCGGGTTTCAAACCCCCGATCTTACTGTCGGCGGCAAACAAGACAAGATGAAACCGACATTTAGTCCACGTGAGGGTTATGCCCTTGTTCTATGTATTGTATGCATATGAGAGGGAGGGTCGCCTACACCCCCTTCCCCCCCCCGTCTCCCCCTACCCTCATACCCCTGTTAGTGTCCGGCCGGCAAATAAGTAGGAAAGCAAGGCAAGCAAAAGCTTCACTCGAGCTCCGAAAGAGGCCACTACCGCTGTCAACCAAGTAGTGCCAACCTCCCCCCTTCCCCGCCCCCGTGCATGAATCTTCCTATACAAGAAGGAAATATTAGTCAGGGGGGGGGCTCTAAATATACCTACTTTTACGTGTAAGACAATGATTATTTCCCTCGTAAAGTACGTTGGGCTCGCTTGCATTTTAATTAGTTTCTTTTTTTTTTGGGGGGGGGGGGTTATCCTGTATGTAAAAGAAACCATTTAATTATAAAGAGAAAGGAATATTACTCTACCAGTTAATCAGAAACACAGACAGAGAGTCTATTTAAGGCTGCCGCCTCGGTCAGCGAGAAAGTATTAATCGCTGTCAGGTCACACGGCTTAAAATACAATGATCTGTGTCGTTTTCTGGAACCACTTTTCTATTTTGTCCAAGCTTATACTCCCCTTTGCCCTCCACCTACAACCACTTTTTGTCATGTAAATCAGAAATATGAGAAATAAAAACTTCTTATATCAATATAAAGAGGAAAGCTCGCTGCTAGCTATCAAATATCTTAAAATCTTCTGTAATGAGTCTATCATTTAATTACTGTATTTGTTAGAGTGAGGCTAAATTTAGAGCCCTTTTTCAATAAACCTAATCTCATTTATCCGCTAGTTTGCTTACAAAGTCGTTAAAAATGAGCTAATTTCATATATTCATACTTTTTCCTATTAATATAATTCAAACTATAGTGTTTTATAATGATACTGTTTTTGACCCCTCTCATATATACAAAAAGTCATGGATGAAGTGTATTCTACTTTAAAGAACTGTATGTAAATTTTCCTTTTAATACTTCATCCATGGATGATTAGGCGTTTTCAGAAGTAATTTCAATATTTTACGTTTTAAAACTTTCTTTCTTTAAAAAAAAACTCCTTTTGTTCTATTTTAAAATCAGGCGATGTGCTGACTTCCTTGACCCAATGGGAAGCTAGCCTTCCAACATCAGGTTGCCAGGAGTTCTCCTATTAGTTAGTTTTAACACTGGCGACAAGGGGTCCAAGAAACAAGGGGTAGGTCATATAAAGCAGCTTGTGGGTATAGTAATCAAAATAAACATAATAATATAACAGAATAGATAAAATCTCAGTCTGTAACAGCACTATCTCTGGCTCTTCACGTCAGTTCGTTAAACAAATAACAACTGTATAATTTTAATGTCAATTTTTTAATAGTGAAAGTGTAATTAACAAATAAATTGTGTACAAACATTAATTTTTATTGATTTCACCAGAATTACATAATATAATCAGATAATAATATAGCCGGATGATGGCAAGTATGCACGCTTCGTCATCATCATAAAACCCGGTATCGTTATAATTGCTGTCCAACAGTAGGCATACACAGGTCCACATCATCAGCAGCAGCATAGAATCATTAAAAAAAACGATAACGTAATATTTGTTAAGGAAAAAGATTCCGGTTGGAATCTTTTGACTTTATTTTGGTGTGAACCATATTTTGAAATAACGCATCGTGAAGTTAAATATTGCATTGGATCTGAACGACTGCGCAGCAATTTCTCGCTTACTGAGACGGCCCCTTAAAGAATAACTGTCATAGGAAGAACTGACCGCTAAAATAGTGAATAGATTTACTTTCAAACCACGGGATACAAAACTGTCACTCTTGATAAAAAACTAATATTATCAATACATGTAAAATAACAATAATCATACAGTGAAATAATATCAACGTTGACTGCAAAACCATATTTTGGTATGTTCTTAAAGGCCCTTAGTACAAAAATCCTACTATAGTTTTTGTTCCTATTAAATAGGAAAACACTTAAACATATGAAGGATACGGGGGGTAAAGGGGGAAAGTAAAAGTTTTACTCAAAGTGCTGTCATCTGTTAGACAATAATGTGAGCTTTCTTATGAATTTTAGAAAAGGTTGAATGGGGTATATGTAATATTAAAAAAAATTTTTTTTAATATTTGCCGGGGTCTTTAAGGGTTTTGAGATATAAAAAGTTGCTGTTCTGGAAAATGTGTGTAATGGGACTTTCCTCCCTTTCCCCCTGTACCCCTCATATTTTATTCTGACCCGATACCCGAATCTGTGGCCACGTGGGTTAATCTTCAAGCTCGTGCAGCTGACGCAGATTTAGGGGCTCAGTGGGTATACTGAGGGTATCTTTTCATAAAGGATATCCTCCTCAAGGCAGTGAATATTATCAGTCTTACCTTGACAGATTACACTATGGCCTTATCTTATAAGCTGTAACATAATGGAAAAACAAGTTAGAAGTCTTACCTTGACTGATTACACTATGGTCCTATCTTATAAGCTGTATCATAGTGTAAAAACAAGTTAGAAGTCTTACCTTGACAGATTACACTATGGCCTTATCTTATAAGCTGTATCATAATGTAAAAACAAGTTAGACGTCTTACCTTGACAGATTACACTATGGCCTTATCTTATAAGCTGTATCATAGTGGAAAAACAAGTTATAAGTCTTACCTTGACTGATTACACTATGGCCCTATCTTAAAAGCTCTACCATAGTGGAACCAAGCAAGAAAGTAGTCTTACCTTAACGTATTACACTATGGCATCTTATAGGTTACACCATAATGGAATAATTCAAAATATAGACAGGGTAGATGAAGAGTACATTTCCCCTACAAATTGTATCGTCTTCATCCAGGCCATGTTAGTGAAAATATCCGAAAAGTTTGAAAGTGTAGAAAGACGCACATTAGAAGGGGGGGGGGGGTTAGGGGGGAAGAGAAAAAAAGGAAGCTTTTCTTAAAAAGGCCACAACTCATATTAATCAAGCACATAGTTAATAGTTTATAAGACTGACCGCCATGTTTGTTTGAACAGTGAATGTGTCTCAATGTAAATCTTCGCGCCATCGGTAAGTGCTGGTTCCTGTTACGGAACAAATCTATAAATCTCGGTGCCACTTAGATCAATTACTTACTTGCTAAGTGCAACTTATTAAAACACTCGGGGGGTATTTACATCTTTATTACACTCTAGTTGTACAAACAGACAAACAAGTTTTGATAGGTTACCATCTCCCCCCCGTTTGGGTTATATACATACATTAACTAATTAGAGAACCCACTTCGGTGGCCGCATGGTCTAAGGCAGTGGTTTTAAAAATATTCTATCACATGAAACCTTATAAAAGCTACGAAACCTGTTGAGGAACCCCTTGTGTTCAATCCCCTTTTCCTCTCAACTAAAAAAGTTTTTTTTTATCTTTAAATAAATTATATATTTGAATAATAAGATTATGTTATAAAGTAAGTATAAAACCAAATTAATTAATTTCTTACATTTATGTTACATATTTTGCTTGGGAAAACCAGTATCATATAACTTCAAACTGTAGGGTTACTCATCCACTTTTGAATACTTTTTTTTTAGATTTTAATAACGTTAAAAAGTAATTTCATTTATTTGCATTACTTAATTAGATACGCTGCTAGTGAGATGGATGTTTATGAATTTTTGTCATAAAAATGTAGAAACATTAGTAACAAAACTTCTGACTCTCCTTCGACGGAACACTAGGGTCCCGTGGAACTCAGTTTGAGAACTACTGGTCTAAGGCGTCACTCTCGCAGTATACTAGACTGCCAACGACGGGGATGTTGGGTCTAGCATATCGGTCGGGTGTACTGAAGGTGGGTTTTTAATGGGTTTCCACTCACCCTCCACGCAAATGTGGGTACACTTCCTCTAAATTCAACCTTCTTCAACCCTAACACATTAGAATTAATAGTATAAAGGAGTATAATCCCATTGGGTAATAAAACGTTGTGCTAAAAGAACTATTTAAGGATGAAGAAGGTAGAACTTGAAGGAAGTGTAACTTATTCGTATTTGCGTGTGAGAAACCATTTATCAAAAAAATGCCCTCTCTCAACTGGTATTCGAACCCCGATATCCCGGTCACTGGCAGTCCAGTCTAACACGAAAGTGACGTGTCAAACCACTTGACCGCCGATGCGAGGCGCCTAATGACTTCAAAATCCTAATTGTAATCTGAATCTCCCATACATGTCCTCCTACCCGTCCAGGCTATCCACGTGCTTACACCAATTGTGTAGGTATGCGCAAGGTAGAGTTTGATTGAAATATACCCGCATTGGCTTGAAAGAAGAGTGCGAAACCAATTAGGAGACAAAACACTTAGTATTTCTTCTAGTAAATAGGAAAACCGAATAAACACTTATATAATATTAATAATACTTAGCACCGCGTCTTACTACTCGTTCGGGTTATACGCTTAAGTACTAATTACGCTAATGGATTAGGATTTGGGAGGGTTGAATTTAGAGGAAGTGAACCCGCATTTGCGTGGAGGGAGAGTGGAAAACCATTTAGGAAACCCCCCCCCCCCCCAGTTAACCCGACCGAGATTCGAACCTCGATCTCCCCGTCCTCGGCGGTCGAGCTCAACACGACTAGAGCGTTAACCAACTACGCCACCGAGGCGGGTAATAAAAACTTAAAAGATTTGTATAACAAGAATATCATATCTAGGCGTTGATTAAGATTATAAACATAATGGCTATTTTCATTTTCCTATGAATGAATCTTAGGGTATTTTACAGAAGCGGAAATTTCCTTTTCCCCGCAACTATTTGTGATACTAAATAACTTATTATTTCAAAATTGTAGTGCTATTAAAATAAAAAAAACTTTTATTTGAAAAATATATTTATAAAACCAATAGTTTCTGATATATTGGCGAATATATTAATACAATTTTGTGAGCTTTAGTTTTAGGGCAATAATTTTCTAATTCCATAGAGTAAGTAGATAAGTCTCTCAAAAAGTTTATGTTATTTTTATTTAACCTCTTAAGAGAAATCTTTGTACAGTAATTATTTTGGACTCAGAAGTCAATGTTTACCTTTTTTATTGGTCTAAATTTATAAATGAGGAATTCAATAAAAATGCGATAATCATGAGATGTGCAACCCCTAATAAAATGTCAAAAAGTTTAATCGGAAGTTGAAATTTTAATACGAAGTATTGACACTTGTGGACCCAATATAGATTTTTTATGTCCAAATGTATTAGTGAGGACTTTAATTCTTTAAAAATAAAATCATAAAATTTAAATCCCGGAGTCAAAAATTGTTTAACGTAGGGGAAAGTTGCCTATATTGTACCATTTTTTAAATTTTAATTTTTATTTGCCATAAATACTAACCTCTGATATTAAGTGTATTTTTACACAAACCTGTACTTATTTGCTGATATATTTGTACTGTTTCAAGCTCAAAAGGATGTAATTGGAAATAAATACAGCGATTTTTCTAACTGGCTGCAATCGGTACAATTTAGGAAACAGGTTTCCTAAATTGTACCACCCATGTCCTAAATCGTACCACTACAGTATTTATTAGGAAGAAGCTACTAATAAAAATATAATATTATACTACATTGTAGTGTGATTCTTCGGATGAAAACTAATTGGATCGGACACATTCTTAGGAGGCACTATCTTCTGCATGACATCAATGAAGGCAAGGTTGAGGGAAAGAGAAGCTTAGGAAGAAGAAGGTTTCAAATATTGGATGACTTTAGGGAAGGAAGAAAATGCTGGGAGCTAAAGGATGAGGTGGAGGACAGGACGCATTGGCAGTCTAAGTCCACTGACAAAATAATTAATCTGTCGTGTGACAGAACACCTATTAATAATCACAGTACAAAGGTATGTTTTAGTATTTAAATGCTTATCAAAACTTTTTCTATTTGCAGTTCATACAAATAAACTGTTTTAATCCTGACTTGACCCCTGCACATCTTTCATGCACCCAGGACCAGCATACCAAACACTGCACCATGTCCTCAACAGAATGATCTTCACATACGGAACAAAACCATTATTCTTGCTGGATTTGAATACTAACATCAGTTTGTGTTGAAGTAGATGGTAGGCTTTCTCCGTTGGTTTGCAGATCTGCTTTTTCTAAATTTCTCCACACAGATGAAACATTTTTCTTAGCATTGGCTACTTCTTTTTTTATCTTGGACTTTGCCAGTCTCAATTCATTTGCTTTGGCCTTCTCTATTTTCATTTTCAACTGTTTTACTTTGGCCTGTGCCATTTGCAATTCTTTTGCTGTTTGCAAATCATTCTTGTATGGACTGCTTGTTAGCACAGTAGCTCGTTGTAGGCCTTTGTTTGTCAACCCACCTAATTTTGACACTTTTCTTTGGGTGGGTTTGGGAATTGGTGAGATATCTTCAATTGACACATTAAGTTGAGAGGTGTTGGCTGGTCCAGCCTTTGGCTTTACTGCAACATCCGGTCGGTCATTGGTTTCATCTGCAGTAGGTGCAATGGGTGGTCCATTGTTGACATCTTTAGTAAGTGGTGCATCTACATTGGTATCTTCTAAAGGCTCAAGATATTCAGCTGGTAAAAGTCAGAGTCTTTAAACACATTACGGTCAACTGGCCAGACTCCACATCCACGGAATCCATTAATGGAATTCTCAACTGTCGCTGCCCTTGCATAGGCTTCTGCCACAAGTTGAGTCACCTGGTATTGTGTAACACACAATCCTGGATTGGTACGAAGCCATTTTTCAACCACTTGTGTGTAGAACCCTTTCAGTGGTTTAAAAAACGACTTGTCTAATGGCTGAACCCGATGCGTTGTGTGGCCAGGCAACTGCAACATAATTACTCCGGTTTCTATTGCTATATCCAAAGCTTTTAAGTTATTTGAATGTGTTGTGTGGCCGTCTAGAACTAAGATAATTTTATTATCGTTGTTTGGTTTGACGGCAGCAATAAAATGTTTTAGCCACTGGATGAAGAGGTCACTGTTTATGTAGCTTGTTTCAGAAACCTCAGGTGGAGCCCCAACTTTTAATTCATTAGCCATTCTCATGCGCTTAAAAATTAACATGGGAGGGACATAGTCTAAGTAGCGCTTGAGAGTTGGCTTTGAAATACCGTATTGGCGACAGCATTCATTAAAACCCATGTCCTCATTTCTATGAGCTGCGAGGGCTCGTTCCATATCCGATTCACTCCAAGCTCCATATTTTCGCTTCGTCATTCTGTAACACACACGGACACGCGCGTTATTTATGTTTATCGTGATGTTTAATAAAAGTTTGGTAAAAAATAGCAAATATGGAACAAGGAAGATTATAGGCCCCCAATTCGTACCGGTACGAATTAGGAACCCACTTGTGGTACGATTTAGGCAACATCCTGGAGCTTTAAACATAACCTTATTTATAACCTCAAACTATCGCTACGATAAGAATAAACCATAGGTTACTTGTAGAATTGGTCATATTACAATAATATATTCATGAAAACAAGTAAAACATACCTTCGGGTTCAGTATTTCCTTAGATACAAAGTCCAAAAATTACATTCAGATCCACTGAAACTAAATAACATTAATAAAAACGTTCAACGTGGTCATACCAGTGTAATATTTTCGCGGGCTACTTAAAACAATGAGAGGTTCAAAACATAACCCCTAGAGCACTCTACCATAATCATTTCCCAGAAAATCAATGGTGGTACGATTTAGGTGGTGGTACAATATAGGCAACTTTCCCCTAAGTATAACCCAATTTTTGCTTGGGTTTGCTAGTGTATATTATTTAGTTTAACATATAATACCAGTTTTTATTAAATATCGCCATTTTCAAACAATGGAATGAGAAAGTCCGTGCGGAGCTCCATACCATTTATTTTATTTATGTCATATTTGACCGTGAGAGATGCAGTATCTAATTTTATCACCGTGTCTGTAGTTTTTTGGCCAATCTATGGGAACAGAACGTTGCTCAGGGTAAACCTTGGAGGTTGTCTACACGTTATATCCGCAATGAGATGACGTAATTATTGTTATTATAAAGGTGTGAGCCAGTGTAAATCTTAAACCTAGCTCAAGCCTAATTAACCAGAACATGGTGATCATAGGAACAGGTTACATTTAGGGAAAAATACCTATGGTGTTACCAGGAATCGAACCCCGGGACCTCCAGGTAAGTAGCCAGGGGCGCTGACCACTATACTAAGAGGCCGGTCAAGTTCCCCTTAAATAGTATATTCTTCGTCTCTACCCTTTTAGAGAAGGAGAGAGAAAAACCATTTAAGGAAAAAAAAAAACCTCAGAACATCCTGCAGGAAAGATTCGAACCCCAACCCCCCTGTTACCAAAACTCTAAATAAGACAAGACCCGGTGCCTCTACCTGCGTACCCATCAGTGTGTGTCGAACGTGAATGTTTTAGGTAACAATTTGAAGTACTTGCCCCCCCTTATGTGCTTCGCGATAGTGCCCCGACGCTCTCACTCGCGGCAGGTCCCGATAGCCCTAATCAAAACTTGACTATGCGTGTGTATAAATTATGTGGTTTTGGTATTAATCTTCGTGATCGTGATTATTTTGATAAACATTACAAAAGAGAGCGAATGGCGTGACGTCAAGTTGAAATAAACTGAGCGATAGTTTCAGTCTCGTTCAGGCGTTGAAACGTTTAAGTCTCGGGCGACATGATGGCGGGTATTTAAGTTGAATAAGAGAGGTACTGTGCCTTTCAAGGCAAGGTGGTGAGGATGATGTCACAGGCTGAATTATGTAGCGCAATATAAGCACTCTCCGGCCATCTTTGGTAAAACAGTCTCACGGCTGCGATGATTAAAACGAGCTAAATACATTAGTTACATTACATTATATGGATTTATGTCCTCATTAAGTGGCTTCATTAGTGAAATGTAAATAAATATTCAGAGTGCTTATTTAATGATGTGATCTTCTGAAAGGAATGACTTGTCAGAACTGAGAGTCTTGTGTTGAAAACCCGGTGAGGGAATCTAGAAATGGTGTAGAGTTAAAAAAATTTTTTATCACCTCGTCTTACTACCTGCTCAGGTTAAATTCGCATGTATGTGTATTAATCTAATGGCGTAGGGATGAAGACTTACGCATTTTAGAGGTAAACTATCCTCATTTGCGTAGAAGGAGAGTGGGAAACCACCTAGGAAAAAACCCCTTCAGTAGACCCAACCAAAATTGAAGCCCCGATCTCCCCGCCATCGGTAATCCAGTTTTATTTAGACCATTTGACCACCGAATTGAGATTTTTCTAAATTATTCTCCTCTTTTCTTCTTTGCCAATTTGGGAACATTTCCTCTAAATTCTACCTTCTTAACCCCTATTCCATTGGCGTAGTATATATATATACACATATATTAACTAAGCCAGTAGTTATATATGCCGGCCGAGTGAACTGGGGTGTTTTTATCTCCTAAAGGGTTTCTCTCGTTTTATCTCTCCCTCCACGCAAATGTGGGTGCACTTCTTCTAAAATCCTCATCCCTAAAGCGTTAGTGTAGTTAAAAGATGATAGTCCAGGTGAAGAGTCAGTTGTGGTTTTAAATAGATGTTTTTTGTCACTTTTCATAGATACGCCGGGGATTAGTTTTCCAAGAACCCCAACATTTGTCAATATCTAAATAAATACATTTCAACTTTCATATAAAGGAATTTATCTGACAGCTAGAACATTTCCTAGATCTATTTGCACGTATTCAAACGTTAAGTCATGCGTTCTGCAGCTGTCACTTTTGATATATATTATTAATACCCAGGGCTGTATTTAGAACTGTGGAGGCCCTGATTTGTAGCGTTTGTTGACCCCTGTCACTATATTTTAAATCCGGGCCTGTCAATACCTTTTAAATAACACTAGTAATAAATAGAGGTAAGGAAACAACTGTATAATTATGTAACCTTACATGACAAGTGAGGCCTCAAAAAGGCGGTACAAAGCCCAATCACCGGTGGCTGTGGTATCAATGATAGCTCATTGTTAGACAATAATGTACACACGTCCATTACAGACTCTGCCTCAAACTAGAATTGAAGTATGACCCTTAGCACGTGGATAGCTCAGTGGTAGAGCATTGCAACGCTAAGCCAAGGGTCCTGGACTCGATTCCCGTGCATAGGTTTCATTTTTCAAATTTGTGATTTTTTTAACCTCTCCACCCACTCACCCCACTCCCCCACCCCCCAAAAAAAGGCTATGTTTGCATTTTTCCAAAGACCTTTTATATACAAATTGAACTGTAGGTATATAAGGTTAGTTTAGTAACTGCATCAACAGATAGTTTACCGGACCTCTGTGAAACTGCTTCGAGCCCTTGCCCTACTAAACAAGCAACGGAGGGAGCGTTGAGATAGAGCACGCAGATTCTGCCAGTGACCGGTCACTGGACCCGATATGACTTAAACGCCGCGCCGGCCCACGCTTCACCTCGTTACTGCTACTGCAAGATTACTCTTGATTTACTGCGAACCTCCTTTTATTTGGACTAAGGGATGTCGTTGGGTAGAGCCAGGTTTATTTTTTTTCAGCCGTCGTCCGAGCAGAAAAGGGTGAAAGAGACCCATTCTCAGTTGAAGACTCGAAGACTTAGGGGGTTAAAGAAGGAGAATACGACAATTGTTTAATCTCAGGTGGAGGGATTAAAATAAACTAATATATTATGTGGAATATTTTGCAAAGGTGAATAAGTAGGTTTATAGATGTGGAGGAAGAGGGTATTGGGTGTCTGAGCTAACCCCTCCCCCCCCCTTTTCAGCAACACACTCTCCCTTTCAAAATGTCAACCAATATTACAGTAAGCTAAAGTTAAAATACACACCTATTAACTTATGGATATACGCTATGGCCCTATAAGCTTCACCATAGTGGTGAGGCGTCATCTTGGTTTTCCTATCCCTCCTCTACTCTTTAAGATAAGTTCCCCAAGCAATCTTATGTTAGTAAAAGTGAAAAACACGGAGGGGAATGTGTCATCAGGTCGTCACATCCTGTCACACCTCTTGAAAAACCTCTGGTCCTTGTCTGTCTGTAAGACCTCCTTTCTCCTTCTGATCTCTTCATAAATCCTTCATCTCAGACCCTCGCACTGCCAGATCCCTCGATGACAAGCTGGAAACAGCTCCGGCTATTTATTTGAATAACGTGCATTAAAACTCTTTAAGGGGTCGCGTATTAAAATCCAAGAGAAGAGAATGGTTCACGATACGGCTTGTAAGCTGTATACAATTAATACTTATTAACAATATTGGTACATTAATCATCCGCAGGGCTCACCCGGGCTTTGATGATTTAAAAATGATCAAAAAAGTCCCTATAAAAGACCTAAAAATAATATAAAATAGCTTTAAAATTACAACCAAAAAAACCCTGAAAATTATCAACCAAACCTTGTATTGAATGCACACAACTAAATCAAACACACTCTTTACAAATGGAAACTAATATATATTTATGCAATGAAAAGCCTTTAACAACCAGATTCTTACATTTATTTCTGCTAAATTTAATATTGGCCAGCATGAAGTAGGCTACCCGGCTTTGGTCGGGAGAAATAGTTTAGGGAAAAAAAGGTAAAAAGTAAATTATATCATTTAAAAAAATGTGATTAAACAGGGAAGAAGTGTTAACATGGTTAAAAGGCTAGAAAGGGTTAAAAGGACAGTAGGGGGAAAAGGGGGTATTATTCTAGTGTAAAAAGCGCAAAAGGGGCAAAAAGGGTTAAAAGTAAGTATATAAAATGTAACCCCTTTTAAAATACTTCTTTTAGCCCGTTTACCGTTTTTGCACTATTTTCCCTTTAGAACTTTTTGCCCTGAACCTTTTACCTCATTTACCTTTTGCCTCATTTAACATTTTTGCTCTTTTTACCCTTTTTCCCTTTTGGCACAATATGCCTATTTTACCCCTTTTGGAACTTTTACACTTTTATCCTTTTTCCCCCTTTTTTTATAATTTTCACTTTTTCTGCCCTTTTTTCTCATAGATTTTTTTGCACATTTTACCCTTCAAATCCTTTGTAAACTTTTCACCCTTGTTATTCACCCTATTTCCCCATACAAACAAATTATAAGATTTACTTTATATCCTTTTTCAACTTTACGCCTTTTATATGAAGTACCCGGTTTTCCCTGGAGAAATATTTTAGAGTAAAAAGATAAAAAATTAAATCGAATTAAAAACTATTTTCAAAAGAGGGTTAATAATAAGGGAAAAAGAATAAAAATAATATGTCATAGATTGCAGCCTTAGTCAATCTAGAGCATGCAAGTATGTATGACATGTGACTAGTGAAATCACACTTTCAACTCTCCCGACTCAGCAGTCGAGTATTCAGCCTAGGTCGTGTTTTTAAACAACATCAGTTATTTTGCCAAATAGCATAACACAGAGCAGTGTCAAAACTAGTATATCAGGGGGAACACCCTTCCTTTTCGCGTATATATAACAGTGAGTTTTGGACCTTAAGAAAAGGCGAGGGGGAGAGGGTGTTGGTCAGACCTACGCCAGTTGTTAGTGGGGCTAGAATATCCTGCAGTTTGAGTCACTCTTGGGCACAGAGGAGGGAGCCCCAACCCATCTTAGAAGTCAAAGTTCTATAATAACAGTACAGCGCCGGACGCTCATATGTTAGATACCAGTTAGGGTTATAGTGTCGAAGATAAGTCAGGACACGGACTGCTGGGTAGGGACATTGACAGAACGAGCACCTTTTTCCAAACTACATCAATTAGTTCTAAATCATACATCACATTATACAGTACGATCTTAATTAATCTATTTCAATAGACAATATTAAACGAACCCCACAGTTATTTGCCACTGCCTATCCATCCAACAACGCCTATCATGATACGTTAGACTCACGGCACCGCGGGGATGGTAAGGGAAAAGGCGGAAAATTGTTTTAAAAAACAACAAAAAATAAATCTAATAAAAATAAAAAGTTTACAAAGGTTAAAAAGGACAAAAGCACAACAAAAATTGTAGTTTTTCATAATAGTTGTATAAACTAAGAGCTCTTCCATTTCCCGAGCTTAAATTAGGAAATTCGATATGTTCAAACATAATTCAGCTCCCCAGGATTGACTAATAAATTACATGTCAAACTTTTATTTTATACACACATCAAAAAGTGTAACTTATATTGATTTTAGGAAACCCGCCCTTCTCCATACTGCTTCTTCATTTTGAAATTTAAGGATCGAACATAAATAGCTGTTAGGGGTGGTTCTTATACCCGCCTGACACATTTCACTCACTGAAAAGTAATTTATTACTTAGTTTTGGGAATTATGAAAACCCAATTTTCACCGGCCCCCTTTAAAATAGTAAATATTTAAAATGTAGTTTGTTATTGGAGTAATCCCTTTAAATTCCTATCAAATTTAACCTCCTTCCTCTCTCCCTTTTCTTTTCCTTTTAAAATTTTAATTGTTTTAAATTATATTTATACCTTACCTGCCTTTTAATTATATTTATACCACCTTGCAGATTTTAAGTTCTATACCACTACGAAAAGTAGTTGTTTCTATTAGTTTTGGAAATTGTAACCCCCCCCCACAACCCTTTCCATTTAAACTAGTCCTACTTAGAAATTTTGAATTTTAAGACGAATTAGATATATGGAGCTGTCCTTCTACCTGCCTACCAAACTTAACTTTTCTATAACACCTAAAAGTTTTTTTGTTAAGGCCACACCCACCCCTCTCTCACCTCCCCTCCATCCCCATTTCCCCAAAAAAATAACATTTTCAGCCCTTCATATTTATTTGGAATGGTATTTTTATCTGCCTGTCAAATTTAAATTTTCTACTACACTGAGAAGTAAATGTTTACTATTAGTTTTTGAAATTTTGAACCCCCAACCCTTTTTCTCCGATTCACTCTTAGGGATTTCAAATTTTAAGATTAATTAATTTATCTAAAATTGTCTCTCTACCTGTCCGCCAAATTTATAATTTTCTACATCTTTAAAAAGTTAATTTTAAAATTATAAGCCCACCATTTACTGGAGCCCCATTTTGAAATCTCCCAATTTTAGATTTTTCTGGTTACATGGGGCAATCCCACTATCTTCCTGCCAAACAAAATTTCAAGTTTCCTTACCCAGGGGTTGAGGAAATACGATGATGTGTGACTCAGTGAGTGGTCCAACTTTCTTCCCCTACCCATCATCTTAAGTGATGAAATTTGAAAAACCCTCAAAAATTCTAACTCAATTCTACAATTCCTTCCTTCCTGCCAAATTTCAATTTTCTACCACACTTAAAAGTGTTTTTTTTTTGTTAAGGCCTTCCACCCTCTTCCGTTTCCCTAAGTCGCAATTAAAATTTACCATTTTCAACACTTAATACGTATTTGAAATTGTATTTTTTGCCTGCCTGCAGAATGTCAGTTTTCTACCACAATGGGAAGTAGCTGTTTATTTCTAGTTTTTTAAATTTTCAACCCTCTCTTTCCCTTTTCTATAATTCGCTCTTTTAAATTTCAAATTTTAATATGTATTGGGTTATCTAGAGTTGTCTACCTCTCTTCCAAATTTTAATTTTCTACCTCATCTAAAAAGTTTTCTCAATTTAGTGGCCTTCCATTTCCTTGAGCCCCATTTTGAAATTTTACAATTTGAGATTTTTCTGGCTATATGGAGCAATAACCGCTACCTTCCCACCATGCTAAATTTCAAGTTTCCATGCACCGGGGTTAAGGAAATTCGGTGATCAGTGAATCAGTGGGTTGCACACCTTGCTGCCTTACCCCACCCTCTTAGGGGATGAATTCTTAAAAACACTCAAAAATATCTAGCCTAGTTCCATAAAGGAACCTAAATATTAAATTTCAAGTTTTTATGTTCAGCGGGTCAAAAGATACATCAGTGAATTTCGAAAACTTTCAACCATCCTTTTCATCCCTTTGGGGGCCACTTTCGCAAAACCCCTCCTTACCTCTTGTCTGGGACCTAAAAGAAACCTTCAAACTAAATTTTAAGTTTCCAGGCCAAGGGGTTGGGGAGGTACGGTGATGAGTGAGTGAGTGAGTGAGTGAGTGAGTGAGTGAGTGAGTGAGTAGAGTGAATGGGTTTTGCCTTGTATATGTTACCGTCCAAACCCGATTCCAGGACAAACTATATCAGACTATGCCGAATTGATACATCTTAAGAACCTCGGGATGTACTAGTTTAGCCTAGTCTAAATTCGTTAATCCTGAAATTTTGGCCTAGCGGATTGGATAAATTAGTATAGCCTACAATTTTATTAGGTCAAACTAGGTTTAGGCTAGGTTAGGTAAGGTTAGGTTAGCTGACAACTATTGCACGTGAACTATGAATGATAAAACCTGTCTAAGGTCGATTCATCGTATGGAATAAAAAGAATGAAAACTAGTACTGCCTAGAAACATCAAGTTATATCGGTTTATCCTACAAACGGCAGGATGTACCAATTTGGCCTAGTCCGGTCTAGTTTGTCCTAAAATCGGGTTTGGACTGTAACACACACGTGTGTGTGTATATATATATATGTATATATATACATATATATATGTACGGGTACACCAGCTAGTGTTTATGTATATATATATACATAAACACTAGCTGTATAGTAACTAGTAACTAGTATATATATATATATATATATATATATATATATATACATAAACACTAGCTGGTGTACCCGTACTTCACACGGGGAATCCATAAAGTTGCTTTGTTATTTTTAGTATTTAAAATAAACCACAGGGAATAGTAACCAAATCTTAAATTATGTTTGAATATTAATTTAATCCTTTATTGGTTAAAATTGTGATACAAAACACAAAAGTAAGCCGACTTATAAACAAGTCAAGATATATTCTGAACACATTTAAAAGCTTACATTTCTTTTGAAGATAGAGCTATAACTTCTATACATACAATGAAAGTTATAACTTCTCTGTACACAATATGATTTATAACTTCTAAAATATCAAGGCTGAAATTAGTTAAATGTAATTTCAACAGATACGTTTAACCTAATTCATACACATAGTAATCTTAATAGTTCTTGAATATCTGTCATTAGCATTCAGGAATTTGATAAGAAACTTTTTAGATGAGGATAAAAACATTCCTGGTCAAAATCCGCAATGCCCATGAGAAATATTCAAGAACTGTTCATATAAATGTGTGTAGAAAATTAAACTAAATCTATCTACTGGAGCAATATTTTACTTTTTGTGTCCAAACATATTATATTTGCTATAAAAACTGGAAAAATGTTGCCATTAACTCATGTTCCTTCCTATTACACCTTAATTGGTTTCATTAATTACCAACTAATTAATCTAGGTGACGTTTCACCTGAGTCCCACGATACATTTTCAAGTAAAAACAGTGAAATATACTATAAAATATAAGATTAGTTTTAATTTGAAAAGACAAAATATGACTACCGAATGCTAATGCATAAAAAACAAATAATAATTATTGTATTATTCTTAAATATTGATATTAAAATAAATTACTTTTCAAGGAAACACCTATTCAAATAATATAAAATTGTATTTTTTTCCCCACTCCTTTTCTTAAAACCTATCTATGATATTTGTATTTAATTACTTTAATGTAGTAGGGAAGAGGAAAATGGGGTTTGGAGGAAATGAATTCGATTTCGCATGAAGGGAGGGTGGGAAATTATTTAGGGGAAAATCATCCGCATTGCACCTCGTCGGGATTTGAACTCCAACCTCCCTGTCAATTGCAAGCCAGACTAGATGATATAGACGTTAGATCAACGTGACTACAAATTCGGGTAAAAAAAGTCTTGATACAGAAAGATCCATCCACGTTATGAGATCTGGCAGTTAAGGAAGTATAGTTTATATTATTAAACAATTGCTTTGCTCGGTTAAGTTGAAATCAAACACAAAGAGGACATCGATAACACACCCCTATTTTTTTTAAAAGTTTAAACTATGCCGTGATTCTATTCTGGCAAATTCGAATGATGCCATTTTTACAGCCAACGGGGTAAAAAAAAAAGCCCTGTCAAAACAAAGTAATTCCCTTGCAAATATTCTGGGCAATAATTTCCCACCATGTCTACCAACCTTCTCGCACTATATAGATGCTGAAAATATGCGATAAGCCTTCCTCACCCCCCACCTTCCCCCCTCGTGCTGTTTCCATCTCGCAAGCAGAGCGCAGTAAGCCATATTCATAAAACTGCACGTAGCCTAGTGGTAACTGAAGTTTGAGCCATGGAGCAAGAAGAAGAGGAAGTGTCCCTTCATGATGCTCCATACCGAATATTACTATCTAATGAAAAGAGAGATGTGACATAAAACATTTTCCACGAGAAATTTACATTTTTGGAAGAGTGTTTCAATTTTATTTATTAGCTACGTGTATTATTACCCATTTGGCTTATACGCATATGTAGGCCCTACTAATTAAGCTAATATGTTAAGGAGGAAGCATGAATTCATAGGAAGTTTACCCAAATTTGTGTAGAGTGGGAGGAAAACAATTGAGTAAATACCACCCTTAGTATACCAGAAGATTCAAACACCTATTTTCCTTCATCAGTAGTCCAATATATATTGGCCCATTCGACCATTTAAGTGGATCTTCAACTAGATAATTGGATCAATTTGTATTATATCTCAGGGCCAGTTTCATAGTCAGATTTAGTACGCCTCAAGTGCGGTGCTATAGGTGTCGTCCTGTATTTAGTATCGACTCGCACTTTAGGCGTATTAAATCTGACTATGAAACTGGCCCTAAGTCTCACGGCTTCGAGGTCAGTAGTAGTCAGGTGCAATATCCTATTCTCGCAGCTCTAAGGCTGGCAGTAGTCATGTGTAATATCCTACTCTCGTAGCTCCGAGGCCAGCAGTAGTCAAGGTGTAATATCCTAGTCTCGCAGCTCCAAGGCTTGCAGTATTCAGGTGTAATATCCTACTCTCGTAGCTCCAGGCTAGCAGTAGTCAAGGTGTAATATCCTAGTCTCAGCTCCAAGGCTTGCAGTATTCAGGTGTAATATCCTACTCTCGTAGCTCCGAGGCCAGCAGTAGTCAAGGTATAATATCCTAGTTTCGCAGCTCCAAGGCTTGCAGTAGTCAGCTGTAGAATACCGGCTATATTGGAAGATGAAAATGACCTAATCCTTGCCCCGCTATCTCGGCTTCACGACGCTTGAGGCACCCGGGTACTGGCAATCGAACATTAACGTCAGCCCGACACCAGGGATTACGGCTCCCCGTCGATTCTGGGAAATCGAACATTTGACGTCGGCCAAACGTAATAAGGGGGTGTTGGGAGGAAAACAAAAGTCCCTTTTAGACGTTTGGAATCGTTCCATAAGGTGTATGAGAGGCATGAATGGATCATGCGGTTTCTCTAAGTGAATTCATAAATCTAAAAAATATCTCTAAATCAATAAAATACTCGTTAAATTGTCAAGCTCATTTGTTGTCGTTTGCAGATGATTGGGGAAGTCAGGGTTCGAATGTCGGCTGAGTGTACTGACAGTGTTTTTTTTCGCATGTTGTTTTCTATTCTTCTTCCTCGTAAATTCTGGCTCATTTACTCTCAATTCTATCTTTCTAGTCTCTACCATATTAGTGTAAATATGCGTAGGCTTATAGCCTGGGTGAGACTACAGTTCAATTTTCGTAAGAAGGGCTTTTTAGAAAATGCAGACACTTTTTTAGTCGACATTAATAAAATTCTACTACATTATTATTGCTATTTTATAGGTATTGATAATATCTATCAAAAGTGGCAGCTGCAAATCACATGACTTGACGTATGAATACGTGAAAGTAGATGTGACTTTTATATCTGTCAGATTAGGTTCTTCCTGTGAAAATTGAACTGTACACTTAGTTTATCCTGAAAGGTAGCAGCCTTACCCTTGAGTGACATCACTATGGTCTTATACCATAGTGGAATAATGCGAGGTACGCTTTCTACCTTTCAGGGTTAACGAAGGTTACATTGAATTTAGTCTTAAAGATAGTAAACTGTTCCACTATGCCGTAGCCTATCGGTTTTGGGTCATGGTGTAATATGTCAAGGTAGGACTGCTAGTATTTTTTTAGCAGCGCGTCTCACTACCCGTTCGGGTTATACGCCTATGTACTAATTACACTAATGATATAGGAATTACAAGGATTTAATTAAGATGAAATGCACCCACATTTGCGTGTAAGGAGAGTGGAAAACCATTTAGGAAACACCACCCTCAGTGCACCCGACCGGTATCGAACCCCAATATCTCCGTCTTAGGCAGTCTAGTCCAACACGAGAGTAGCGCGTCAGACCAGGCTGCCACCGAAGTGGATGACTGCAAGTAGGTACTTACAAATAAAGTCCACATGTCTGGTATTACACAGGTAAACTAGACATTTTAGTACAACTGGGTTAGATCAAACCAAGTACTTCTAAACAAGAGGTGAGCGTCATCTTTGTCGCTGAAGCAACTTTGCGAGAGAAGAGAGCAAATATTTCAAGTGAGTGACGTCGCTAAATCCCAGAACAGTGCGCTAGAGAACTGTTTCGAGTGAGTAATGTTCGAATGGGACACAGATTCGAGACACGGGAATGAGACGTGATGAAGACAGCGGAGGAAGGAACACTGAAAGGTGAGGGAACACAAGGAGACGTGTCTAATTACTGAAGGTAGCAAATTTAACGGTTGGTCATAAAGAGCTGGAGGGTTAGAGAAGGAATTTAGGAAGCCGAGAGGAAAGAAACAGGGCTCCTTAAGAAAGTCGCAGCAAACGAAATAAATATATAGTGGAAAGTGGGAGCTAAGCCAAGACAAAACTAAATAAATTCAAAATATTTAAATTTGAAGGACTAATGAATTACTCAAAAATAATTCAAGTGAAATATAACAATATTGATTCAAAGAATAATGTGGCTAGAGCTGGATTTTAAAAACTAATAATTTCAATTAAAACTAAATATTGTGGGAGTAACTAATAACTTTATTAACAATTGTCGTGGTTTCTTACTACTGCTCTGATCTCATAAAAATATATATATATCAGGTTCTTTATAACTACCCGCCTCGGTGGCGTAGTTGGCTAACGCGCTAGTCGTGTTGAGCTCGACTGCCGAGGACGGGGAGATCGAGGTTCGAATCTCGGTCGGGTGAACTGGGGGGGGGGGGGTTCCTAAATGGTTTTCCACTCTCCCTCCACGCAAATGCGGGTTCACTTCCTCTAAATTCAACCTTCCCAATTCCTAATCCATTAGAATAATTAGTACTTAAGCGTATAACCCGAACGGGTAGTAAGACGCGGTGCTAAATATCTTTATAACTGCTCTTGCTCTGGACGAAACTCCTACATCTAAGAACTTCTAGGTATACAATGTTAGAAAAAACCACGATTCTTACCTGGTTACTAAGATACCTTTCCATAGTTACTGTATGACGCTAACAAGGATGAACATTACATAAAAGAATGCCCTTATACCTTTACATAGGGAATAATCTATTAGGAATTGATAGAAATAAAATATACAAGTTCAAATCATTGTTATATACTATTTATGTAGTTTAGATTAAATGCCAATTTTCTTTCGTAGGGTGTTCCGGGTGAGTATTATACCTAAGTTTACATACAGTATGTAAATTTGAAATAAAGATATACGTATAAATATTGTAATATTTGATGATACAAAGATTCAATGTTTAATATTAAAAATAATAGTTAAAATACATTTTTCTTGTACAGAGACCAAAAAATATCAATGTATTTAATTTAATAAAATAGGAAGGCTACAATTTTTAATTCTTGGAGTATAGTTGCAAAAATATATATATATATATATATATTGTTGAGAATTGTTAAACTAGGTAACAATCTGGATTTAAATCAATTAAAATATAATATAGTTCAGGAATAAATAATATTTTAAATATAATTATTTTATACATTGTTTGGTGTTTTTAATTCATTTTTAGATTTTGATGGTTAAGATGAGGTAAGATGCAGTTTTGGTAAAAATTTAAACAACCTTAACAATGTCAATGCCGCTAGTTATTCTGAAAAAAAAATGGATTAATTTTAAATTCTTCCTGAAAAATTGAAATACTGCAAATTTCTTGCCACAAATAAGCTTCAGTCACTGGTTTCACTTTTAGTTATAGTAAATGCCACTTTAGTGAAAATTGACATTTTAATACTTGAAATTAAATCTGATAAAACACAGATTTGCGTATTCATTATTTTAACGCCGAAAAGAAAATATATCGATCATAATCAAATAAATGTTCCATCTCACTTCCTTCTAGAACAATTTATAAAATATTATAGTTTAGTAACTAAATTTGTATTTTCCTTCCCTCCTGTTTGTGCTCCTGTCTCCACACAGCTCCACCCAGGAACATTATAAGCCCCCTTGGTTTCTGGCGTTTAGGAATCTCTGATAAACTATTCTAGCGCCTCAAGATTTATATGTGTAAAAGATTAAACTAAACGTAACTACTGAAACAATGTTTGATTTATTTTGGCACAAAAATAATAATTGTTATATAAACTGTTAGCATTCTGGCTGAAGGTGGACCTGAAGGGAAAGTGAGTAAAGGCCAGTATTTTTGCAGGTTTTATAACAACACTTTTTTTTTGATCAAAATAAATAAAGTACTGCTCCAGTAAAAAGAAGGGTTTAATTTTCTTCACAAGGTGATATCAACATTTCTTGAATATCTGACTTGAGGATGAGAAACTTTTTAAATGAAGATAAAAAGTTGTCATTTAATTCCAGGACATCCTTGACAGATATTCAAACACTTTCGAGGTCACCATGTGAAAAAATTAAACTTTTTTTGCTTCTATTAAAGCAATATTTGATTTATTTTGACCAAAAAATGTTTTGATATAAAAACTGCAGAAATACTTACCTTTTCTCTCGTCCCCTAAATCCCCACCTTAACTAGCTTTACCTTCCACCCCACCTTAACTAGCTTTACCTTCCACCCCACCTTAACTAGCTTTACCTTCCACCCCACCTTAACTAGCTTTACCTTCCACCCCACCTTAACTAGCTTTACCTTCCACCCCACCTTAACTAGCTTTACATTCCACCCCACCTTAACTAGCTTTACCTTCCACCCCACCTTAACTAGCTTTACCTTCCACCCACCTTAACTAGCTTTACCTTCCACCCCACCTTAACTAGCTTTACCTTCCACCCCACCTTAACTAGCTTTACCTTCCACCCCACCTTAACTAGCTTTACCTTCCACCCCACCTTAACTAGCTTTACCTTCCACCCCACCTTAACTAGCTTTACCTTCCACCCCACCTTAACTAGCTTTACCTTCCAGCCCACCTTAATATCTTTAGATAAGAGCCATGAAGAAAACAAGAGAATGATACATGTGGAATCCTTAAGTCTAAGAGACAGCGTCGTTCAAAAGGTTGGCCAGCGTGAAGTTTGGAAAGTGTTCGATTTGCGTCATGATCTTACGTCCATCCTTCTTTTGACAGAAAAGATGACATCCTCATCCCTGATCCACGTCAGTTTGGTGAGGGCTTAGGGAGAAAAATACAATTTGATATGTGGTTCTAACTATAGCCTACACAGCTAGATTCAAATTTTAATAAAAAGAACCTTATACGACAGCTAGAAATGTTATTAAGTCTACTTTCACGTATCCATAAGTCAAATCATGTGCTTTACAGCTGCCACTTGTGATATATATTACCAATACCTTTAAAATAAAATTTTAAATAATTTAATCAAATGTGATCAATCTTTCCCGCAAAAAAAGTTTGTATTTTCTAAAAGGCCCTTTATATGGAAATTGCACTGTAGTAGGTCTACGACATACCTTTAAGAAACAATATTATGTTCATTATAGGTAAGTTATTACTTGTTACCTCTTGAATCACATCAGTACCTTAAATACCTTATAAAACTATTGTCATATTTGATATTAATTATTTTTTTAGCACCGTGTCTTATAACTCGTTCGAATTATACGCTTATTTACTAATTACGCTAATGGTTTTAGGAATTATCTAGGCTATATTTATAGGAAGTGTACCCGCATTTGCGTGGAGGGAGAGTGGAAAACCATTTTAGAAAAAACTTAATACACCCGATCGAGATTCGATCCTCGATCTCCTCGTCATCGGCAGTCTAGTCTACTCCTAGAGTAGCGCGTTAGACCACTTGGCCCGTGAAGAGGGTTAGATATTCATTAATTTAATTAATAACTGTTAAAGGCATTTTTTTTATAAGCAACATGTGTAGGCCAACTACTAAAAGGTGGAATCTTCTTTTAACTTACGTGCTCAACCAGTGTTATTATATACTTATAATTACTATACACTTTACTGCTGTGATTGTTATTATAGGTGAGAATTAAACGTAGCATCTTAAGTATACTTAAGAACCAAACAAATCTACAAATGTTAAAGGTGAGAAAATTCAAAGCATATCACAGTAATACTTGATACATTCGAATGATTGCCTATCATATTTGTTATTATTATTATTATTATTATTATTATTATTATTATTATTATTATTATTATTATTATTATTATTATTAACTTCATCTTAAGGTACATTCTATCAGCACCAATATAAACCGAATCTATAAAATAAACTTAAATATCAACATACGTCGGTGGGCACGTGGTATAAATGTCAAGATGATTTAGTCTGTTTACGAGGAGGTTGGGGTTCGAATCTCGTAGGTGTGTACTAAGGTTTATTTGTATCTATATCTTGTACACACAAGTGCTGGTACATATCCTCTAAATTATTACTTCCTCCTTCCTTCTTCACTAGCGTATATAATGTATGGCAGAAAGTCCATCCTGGAAGGTCTTTTTTCGCACTAGAATCCTACTGTATAGGAGTATTTTGGTAAGATAGACAGCCTTCTAGGAATAGTACATAAAACGTCAACCTCAATCACAGTTGAACATTTTCACGATTAGAATACTTTCTCTGTATGAGAAATGTACACACTCTAAACTAGTTAATAGCCTTTAAAGTTGTTAATTGAACCGCTGTTATCTGCGCTGTGACGGCTGGCTATAGAGTGGACCGCCGGCATCATCAAAGAGAGAGGGAGTTAGAATGACGTGTGTTTGAGAGCATCGTCTGTCAAGAGTACCATCCGTTGTGGTGTTGCCGCTCCGTCAAACAAGGTCCCTCCAAGGGATTACCAAGAGGCGGTGTTAATGTTCTTCAGATCACGTCGTGACAAGGACCTATTCCCTGACTACATCCAGACAGAGACAAACTCGGACACGAGGCATGTTGCTAAGTGCCACAATCAACCACTGACATGATCTCGTCAAACAAAGGCGGCAATAGCAGGTCCAAGTGGGAATGTACTGAATGCGAGAAAGGGTAGGTTTTTTCGAAGTTTTTATAGCAAAAAAATAAATATTTTCATCGAGGGAGAGTGTAAAACCATTAGGGGAAAAAAACATTCTTAGTACATCAGACTGGGATTCGAACAACGATCTCCACATCATCGGCATTCTAGTATATTGCGAGAGCGGTGCCTTATACTATTTGACCATTGAAGCTGGTAAAATGTTCTGTTCAAATTACGTTATGTCCATGAAAGATATTCAAGAACTGTTGGTATCACCAATAACTCTGGAACATTAAACTAAACGTACTACTAGACTAGTAATTTATTTTTTCAAAAGCTGTAAAAATGTCTACCTTGACTCGCAATCCCTACTATCTCACCTTAATGGAGTACTTGATTAGCCGTTGGAAATATTCTGTATTTTATTATCATACATGAGGATGATGTTTTCGTACTTAATTCAGTAAATAAACCTGTACTTGGAATAATGATGGCAGCTATCACGAAATAACCAGCCATACAATGAAATACAAGTTGACCTTGATGGTCTTGGGATAAAGTACTTGCCTCAGGACCCGATGTTAGTGGGTTCAAACTCAACCAAGGTCGATGGATTTTTCTTGAGCGATAAAAATCCGTAGCACAACTTCCTTCGGAGGGAAAGTAATACCGTTGGTCCCACGTCGAATTTGGTTTGTAAAATAACACTGGAAGGTATGTGAAAATGCCATTCCGACCAAACTTGTAGGCTTTTTCCACCCGCTCATAGAAATTCAGTGTGAAAGGCAACGGGTAAACCACCACAATTTCTTAACTCTCCTAGTACATGGGATTTCTACCAGATGGTGCAGGCAGCACTAAACAGCCGAAAGTCTGGTACTTGCCCAGTGACGGATTATATAAATCACATCAAACCAACCTTCGGGTTGTTATTTAAGAAGAAGAGTAACTGGGTTTGTAGTAAACTTTTTTAAATACTTCGCTTTTATTTTTGGCATCGGTTACCAGAAAATAATCGGTTGACGCCTCAGCCCAAGTCTCATCAATACTGGTATTTCATCCTAATGGCCAGTAACTCTATAGGTTAAAGAATCTCATTGGGTTCTCGAGAAATAGGCTCGAATCCGTTTTCAAATTTGGCTCATGTTTGAAAGATGCAGTTCGTGTTTGATGCTCCATGTTTGGAATATCTTCACATTTAGAACACTCTAAGGAACGAATAATTATAAGTTAGAATTTAAGAAAATGTAACCGCATTTGTGTGTAAGAAACTGGGAAACTATTTAAAAAAATTAAACTATGTTTTGTACACTTAGCCAAGATTCAAACTCTTACCTCCTAATCATGGAACAGGCTAGAGTAGACAAGATTGACGCCTAAGTCCTCCTGTGCACCGGTTGGGTCTAAATGAATTTAATTCAAGTTTTTAAGAAGTAAGGCCATTTTCTGCGTAAGAAAATTATTTCCAGATTTGTGTAACTTCTTTCATTGGTCACATGGTTTAGGGCATAACTTCCGCATTACGCTGAATACGGGTGTAAGGCCTCACTCTCATAATATATCGGACTGCCGATGACGGGTGAGATTGGGTTTTGAATCCCGGTCGGGTGTAATGAGGATGGTTTTACCCTCTCCCTCCAACGCAGGCTGTTAAACTTCCCCCATTTCCAACCTTCCTCATCTCTATTACATTAGCGTAATTAATACATACGTGTACAACTTGAAAAGGTAGTAAAAATCAGTGACAAAAAATAAAGTAAATATCTGGTAAAGTGATATCAAGTTGGATCTATGGTCCATCCTCTTCTATTATACCCTCCCTCCCTCACCGACCCCCCCCCCGAGACAATCCTGTTGTCAATTTACCGTGGTCAGACTCGTGACGACCGGGCACGAAGTACCTCGATATCCAGGTTCACCCAATCGTGCGTGGACCCTCCAACCTGTTCCGACTGTCGACATCGTCAGCGTCGCGTTGTGTCTTCAACTCTCTTCATTGTCTGTTGATTTTACCCCTGTGAGGGTAGGCTGGATGGCCTGCGCGTGCGCACCTGACCGAGACACTTTTCCCCCCGACATTCGTTTGTTCTGCGACCTCGCAAACAAACAAAAAAAAAAAAACTGCACTACAGTTGAATCAATCAGGAAACGATTCGAGCCAAAAAGAGAAAGATGTCGACTTTTTTTTAATAATATATATATATATTCCTATTGAAGAGTCCTGAGCTGTTATTGCTTTCATCTTTGAGAGCAACATATTTTATTGTTACAATGATTGCGATTCTATTTTAAGTGGCTCGGATTTTCTATGGGAGAAAGATTGTTCGATTTATTCTTCTTTTGAAATGTGATCCGTATGTTGAAAGCCATCACGAGTTGAATATCGCCGAAGAGAACAAGGTGACTGAACTGCGATCTTGGCTAACGACTTAAGGACCATCGGCAAAGTTTCAATAAATAATTATATTACTTGTATCTGGCATAAAAACTTGGAGAAACTTTTTGAAAACACAAACATACTTTTTATGCAGTTAACATTGATAACACTTTACTATATATTAGTGTTATCTTATAGCCTATTGATGATAATTATACAAAAGTGACAGCTGAAGATCGCATGACTTGACGTATGAATACGTAGAAGTAGATCTAGTAATTATTTCTAGTTGTCAGATAAGTCCATTCGTAAGAAAATTAGGGTAGGCATATAGCCATAAGCGTTTCTTTTCTTAGGTTAAGTTGGTTTGTGAGTTGTTGTTTTGATTAGGGCTCGAGGCATTGCCTTTGGTGGTGAGTTGCTAATCATAGTTTGTTTTTCGATCTGAGTTGTATATGAGCGAATATTTGTGCATAACATTCAGTGAATTTTTGTAAAGGTTTCCATCCATACCCACGAAATGACGGTGACCACTTTTTAAATCAACCTTCCCAAATTCAAATACATTGCGTATAATTAAGTACTTATAGCGTAAATACTAAGGGATCCAGTAACGCTTTGAAATTATAATTAATATTAATACATTAATAAATAGAATTTAGGTCCTCAGACGGGTAGGCAGGCATTTTTCACTTCGAGTTGAGTTTGAATAAAATCGAGGTGTTTTTTTTCTAGTTCGAGTTGTATAAAGCAATATTTGTACAATAAATATTTCAAGTTGAATTTCTGTAATAGATCCATCCATAGATCACGAATAGTAAAAACCATATTTTTGTAGGACCATACTTTTTTTGTGAAAAAATCTATAACCACACAAATGAATTTTCAAATAAATTTTGCCTAATATAACTAATTGTACATTTTTTTAAATTAGACAAAGGTAAATACTAAGGGACTCTATTCGTTTTGAAATCATAATTAATATATAATAAAATCTAATGAAACTAGGAATTTTCGAGAAAAAGATCCAAAATTCAGAGCATTCAAATTTTTCGATCTTCGAATCGAACTCGAGCAACTACTAAAAACTCAACTGCAGCTCGAATTTTCGAGAACTCACACTCTCTTAGTTTTGATATCATTTGACCCGCATCGTTGCGTATATTGACTAGATGTCAGTCTTGTTTGGTCTGGTTTGATGGTGACGAGGAGGTCGGGGTTCGAATCCGGCTGGGTGTAAGAAGGTTAGTTTTAACTATATAGTTTTTTCACTCTCATTTTATACAAATGCAGAATGTATTTCCTCTTAAGTCAATATACATCCCTATTCCATTAGTGTAGTTTTTTTAATTACCACCGCGTCTTATTACCCGTTCGGGCTATACTCTCAAGTAGACCCTAATAATTACGCTAATGGGTTAGGAATTAGGAAGGTTGAATTTAGAGGAAGTGAACCCACATTTGCGTGGAGGGAGAGTGGAAAACCATTTAAAACAGGCCCACCCCCAGTTCACCCAACCGAGATTCTAACCTTGATCTCCCCGTCCTCAGCAGTCTAGCTCAACACGAAACTAGCGCATTAGCTAACTACGCCACCGAGGTGGGTATTATTAGCGTAGTTAGATAAATATATATTGGCTGGATGGGTTGTAGGACACTGAGCAAAAAAAAAGTGTATGTGCGTGCTATGCCTTACTACCCATCCAGGCTATTCGTATCCTTACACTAATTTGGTAAGGATGAGAAAGATATTATATGAAGAGAAAACGTGCCTGCATTTTGTTGGGAGGATTAATTGTAGGTCGATAAGGTGAACCCACCCATACGCTTTTCCAACTCCAACTTCCCCGTCAACCTTATAACCACACCGGATGAGACTAACTCCATAGACCCGCCTCGGTGGCGTAGTTGGCTAACGCGTCAGTCGTGTTGAGCCAGACCGCCGAGGACGGGGAGATCGAGGTTCGAATCTCGGTCGGGTGAACTGGGGGTGGTTTTTCCTAAATGGTTTTCCACTCTCCCTCCACGCAAATGCGGGTTCACTTCCTCTAAATTCAACCTTCCCAATTCCTAATCAATTAGTGTAATTAGTACTTAAGCGTATAACCCGAACGGGTAGTAAGACGCGGTGCAAAATAAAATAAATAAAATAACTAACTCCATAGTACGTGCGCCCACCGGTGCAGAATCCCGAGTGCCATGGATATCGAAGGACGGTGCTATATCAGAGGACACAGTCGTTTTAACACCACATTGGTCTACCGGTAAGGGGTTCTAATCTCTTTACCCAAATTGTCTCGCGTCCACTCCCTTCATGTAAAGATGAGTACGCTTCCTTTAAAATTCAACCTTTTTCATCCCTACCCCCGTCGGCGTGAAGAAAAACATGCGGAAGACCGAGCCGGGTAGTAAGACGCTGTTTAACCCTCGACTTCTAGTGTAAATACTCTTGACGAGTTGCGGGACGACCAAGATACGTGGTATAATGACTTGATTCGGACACGACGAGGGAAGGAAATAAGAGGGGGTGGCTTTCAACCCTTACTTCATCCCCTCATCTCCACAGCTTTATCAGAACACCGTATCAGGAGAAGGCTGACAAGTTCGTCTCCCTCTCCCCCCCCCCCTCGACCGGCAGATTGGTGAAGGTGACTTTGTGACCGCATTATATTGAGGGTTGGGATATGACCAATGGGGTGGTGTAGTGGAGGGGAGGGGGGTCGGTTCACCGCAGTGGTATACCTCCTCCTATTATACCCACCCCTCCACCACTAGGTCACTGCAAAACCCAAACCATAACGTGACGTAACGCCGCTAAGCGGACGTCATCGCTGGATGGGTGAGGTTATTTATGCATGGGAGAGAGAGAGATAGGGTCATCATGGTGTGGCAAGTAATGTTTGCACAAGATACAGTTGGTTGGGGAGGGGCTAGTGGGGGTAGTTAGTCGAGAGGGATGGTGGGCATTCGTCAAGCGGCGTGTTTGAGTTGTGAGTGATTTGTGAGTGCTCCACAATCGTTGTCCAGCTTGTTTTCTGCTCGCGCTGGGTAGTACTTCATGGTCTCTTCTCCCATTATAACCCTTTACCCCATCCCCCCTTCAACCCCATGGTCACGCGGGGTGTGGGGTTTTTTTTTATTTGCATTGTAAACATTTTGGTATAATCAATTTAAGGTGGTTTGAAACCCTACTATATTTAATTTTATTTTATTTTTCTTTAAATTTGCATTTTTATTCGCAAATAATTTTATTTTGCGTGTACTCATTTTAAATAACCAATTTTTATAGTTGAATGATAGCATGAACTTGATAGCATTGTGTATTTCAATTTAAACACACTTAACCTAAATTATAAAATACTCGTAGTTAAATATGAAATATGTTGTCCCTAAAATGGGAGAGCCCAATAAAAAAAATATTAAAAGATCTAACAAGGAAAGGGTGAACGAACCATCAAATGTATTTTTTTGATGATGCGTTGTTATAAAAAAAAAAGTTAACTAGTATATATTTTGTCGTTGAAAATATGAAAGCTTTCAAACCTCAAAAAAATTGATCATACTAAGCTGTGAGAGCTTGATGTTGTCAAATAGAACAAAAATGTTATAGGCCTACTTCATTTTGATTACAATAGCTTCAAAGGGATTATCGATATAATTTCAAAATAAAAATAATAGCCTACCTAAATCTGTAATTTTAAAATTTTATGTAAAATTATCCTTTCCAGAAATAATTTTAAGGCTTAAATTTGAAATCTGTCAATAGGTAAAACTACTACCGATAATGATGATGATGATTATGATATAATGATGATCAGTCACCATTCTGTAGCATTTAGCATTTGATGAGCTATTTGTTAAAAATGTAAATCCTTCATTTGTTCTGGTATTTATGATAACTTTTATTTAATTCATATCCATATTTAAGTTTCTAGAATACTAGCTCCAACCGCCTTAAAAAAAACCTTTGGAGTGTGTACAAATGTCATGAGAAATTTACGAGTCTGGTATGAGAGACTGAAAATGATAACCAGAATGTTGCGTGACTCTTGGTGACTTATCTGGAGACTGTACTCTGAAATACCAATGTAACATAACATTGCGGGAAGCTTACAAAAAAACAACAACCAGAGTACCCTTGATAGGCCCTCAGCTCCTAGCTCATGGGTGTCAGGAGGGGGAACAGGGGGAGGTTTGTTAACTTTAGTGGGGAAACGTACCAGGTTATTCAGGACAAACCGATACATCACGTTAGCATATTTACAATACTCCTTGCACAATAAATATGGTGATTTAATTTTGGAAAGTAAACAAAAATGGTATAAGGGCCAGGCTTGTGGTGAGAAATTGATGTGTTGCAAAAATTATATATGTTTCTTTTTTTTACTACAATAGCTCCAAAGTGAATATAGATATAATTTCAAAAGAAAAATATAGTCTACTTGCAGTTGGCTTATTTTTTAAATTGTATGTAAAATTGTTTACAGAATTACTTTTAAGGCTCATATTTAAGTTTAGTTTTACATTCTAAATCCTTTAAAAGAAATAACGAAGTTAATAGTCAATTATATAATCATATTGTGCGTCTGGGCTACAACAATCGTAGCCCAGTAGTGGAAAGATTAGCCATTACTAATGCACCGTTGCTCAGGGGACGACCAAATGTACTAATTGTGGGGTATATCCTTTCCGTTAGGGCTCTTTTCATATCCCGATGAGATGAGGTGATGACAATAGTGAGTATGAGGGTGTGGAACCAGTGGAAACACTTAAGCCTAATCATCCAAACCCTGTTTACAGTTGGGGGAATTCACCTTTTAGGAAAAACACCCAAGTTTCCAGCCGAGAATTGAACTCAGGTCTCCTAGGTTCGTATCCAGGTGCACTGACTACTACACCACGGGGCTGGTAGTAGTCAATTAAAACGTTCGTCAAGCTGTTATGGGCTTAGCACAGTCTAGTTTTCATAGGAAGAGCCTTTAAGAAAAAGAAAACATATTTTTTGGTGGTCAACATTGATAGCATTTTACTACCTTTTTTTTTGTTATTTTATAGGGGACGTATTTATAGTATATATATCAAAGGTCACAGCTGAAGATCCCATGACTTGACGTATGGGTATGTGAAATTAGATCTAATAATTTTTCTTGTTTTCAGATAAGGTAATGCCTATTAAAATTGGACACTAGATGTATAAAATAAGAAATAACCATAGTTGGCTTATCCATTTTTACAAAATAGCGTGCTAAAATGTTAGTGCATCTATTGATAGACGTTTGAAATTTATTAAACTATTAATGGTACATTTTTAATATAGTTTTTTAATCTTATTATACAATATTACTAGATTATATTAAAATTGTTTTAAAATATTTAACAAAATCAACAAAACTAAAAAGTATTCATCCCATCTTGTTCACTCCTATGTGAACCCCGCTTCTTTATCAATCAGCAGACTCGCAAAGACCTCAGCTCACCTTGTTCACCCCATCTGTCGACCTCGCTTCTTTCGCAGTCAACATCTCCACAAAGACCTCAATACACTCTTGTTCGCTCCCCTGTAGACCCCGCTTCTCTCACAGTCAACAGAGCCACAAAGGTTTCAGCACACCTTGTTCACCCCCCTGTAGACCCCGCTTCTCTTACAGTCAACAGAGCCACAAAGGTTTCAGCACACCTTGTTCGCCCCCCTGTAGACTCCGCTTCTCTCACAGTCAACAGAGCCACAAAGGTTTCAGCACACCTTGTTCACCCCCCTGTAGACCCCGCTTCTCTTACAGTCAACAGAGCCACAAAGGTTTCAGCACACCTTGTTCGCCCCCCTGTAGACTCCGCTTCTCTCACAGTCAACAGAGCCACAAAGGTTTCAGCACACCTTGTTCACCCCCCTGTAAACCCCGCTTCTCTTACAGTCAACAGAGCCACAAAGGTCTCAGCATAGCTTGTTCGCCCCCCTGTAAACCCGGCTTCTCTCGCAGTCAACAGTTCCACTCACACGTGAGGCCGCTGTGATAATAGTGAGTAATTAGAGAAGCGTCTCTGCCAAGGACACACAGAATGGCTGGTTGGCGTCTTGACTTTCTTGACGTCTGACGTCTCATGAAGACGTCACACACTCTCAGAGCGCCGGGACGGATGATATCGAGCACTGCTAATTCAACCCCTCAGGTAACTAGTGAGGGGAGGTGCGGGCGAGAACCAACTAACTCGCACTTCCTCCGAACTGGAGTTGGTGAGCTCGGTCCCTTCACATTTGTTTGTAAACTGAGTTCTAGACTTCTAGCCTACAGATAGAGAAGTATTTAAACTGAGCTCTAGCCGCCTAGGTGTTAGATTAGATTGCCGATGGTAGGGAAATCAAGGATTCAAATACCGGTTAGGTGTTATTTTGCTAAATAGTTTCTCACTCTTCTTCCACATAAATGCAAGTACATTTCCTTTAGATTAAAAATCTTACATCATCCTTAAGGCCTCTACAGACATACAGGTATACCTGTACAGTTATACGGATGTGTTAGTGCATCCACACGATACAGTTTTTATTCTTCAGGTCACAGGTTTTTTTTTTCTTTTCTCGTTCAAGTTGTTCTTTCACTATCGGCTAGAAATGGCGTCAACATACTTGCGCTTCGGTACACACGCTCCGGTATGCCTGTGCAGGCCGAAATAACTGTACACTTTTGCCATCCACACGTTCAGTTACCTGTACAGGCAAACCTCACCTGTACTTGTGTAGCGGCCTCTATTTATATATCAGTGCTTTTATAATCATATCTTGATAAGTTTAGGTCTGACACCTTAGCTCAGTGGTAAGTGTGTCTGTCATTTGATTACTGAGCTAAGGGTCCAGGGTTCAATTCTTGGCATGGTCGAAAAATGTATCATTGGTGAAAAGTGGATTTCCCCTTTCACAGTGATGAATTAACGCCTGGAGGATGTATGTTGTGTATGTTCTATATTTTAGTTGTCGTGTGTTAATATTTATTTATTTATGTATTTATTTAGTACCGCGTCTTACTACCCGTTCGGGTTATACGCTTAAGTACTAATTACGCTAATGGGTTAGGAATTGGGAAGGTTGAATATAGGGGAAGTGAACCCGCATTTGCGTGGAGAGAGAGAGAGTGGAAAACCATTTACGAAAAACCACCCCCAGTTCACCCAACCGAGATTAGAACCTCGATCTCCCCGTCCTCGGCAGTCGAGCTCAACACGACTAGCGCGTTAGCTAACTACGCCACAGAGGCGGGTGTGTGTGTTAATATAATCAGTCTGTTTATAAAGTATACGTTAAATACCTCAAATAAAATACATTTTAAAAAAGTATACCTATAATTACTGGCTTACGGTACAAGGAGTATATATCTAAAAGAAAGAAAAAAACCATTTGATGTAGCCTCAATGAAGCCTTGCAATTAGTCCCCTGTTACCCCAGGGCCGGTTCGCGAGTGTCTGTGAACGTCATCTTGCCGTGTCACAAGCGCAAGATAACTTCATTGATGTGACAAAGTGAGACGAGATGTGACAAGGCAGCTGAGGGAAAGGGGAGGGGGTTGACGCTGACACAGTGATACCAACTCTACCAAGTCGAGATAACAAAACACGAGCGCTCCTCTCACTCTCTTTGTGTGTGTCTCTCTTGTTAGACGTCTGCCACTCACAGCCTGGCTTGACGCGACAGTATTTTACAAGACGACGAACCTTGAGTGAGATATAGTCCAATGTTCATAGGAAGAGCCATAACTGACAGTTATATAAGTTACTGCATCTACAGTCCCAATTTTCATAGGAAGAATCTTATCTGATAGAAACGTTACTAGAGCTACAGTCAAATCTACATATGAAGAACCTTATCTGACATCTAGAAAAATTGACTGGATCTACAGTCAAGTCTACATATGAAGAACCTTATCTGATATCTAGAAAAGTTATTAGATCTAGAGTCAAATTTGCGTCAAAATAACCTTATTTGACCACTAGAAAAGTTACTGGATCTTCAGTACAATTTGCATGGAAAGAATCTTATTTGACAGCTAGAAAAGTTAAGTCCAATCTGCATACAAAGAGTCTTGTCTGACAGCTAGAAAAGCGCTACAGTCCAATTAACGCCAGAAGAATCTTATCTGACAGCTGTAAATGTTACTAGATCTACAGTTCCAATTTCATATAAATAACCATATCAGCCAGGTAAAAAAGGTACTAGTCTCAGTTCATTTCCATAAGAAAAACCTTATTTGATATCTATAAAAGTTTCTAGATTTACAGTTCAATCTAGATAGGAAAAACCTTATCTGACAGCTATAAAATTTACTAGATCTACAGTCCAATTAACATAAGAAGAAAATCTGTAATCTAGAAAAGGAATCTACTAGATCTAATTTCACGTATTCATACGTGAATTCATGTGATATCTGACACCTAGGCTCAGTTGGTAGTGTTTGCTGAGCTAAGGGTACCGGGTTCAATTTCCGGAATGACCGAAAAATGTATCATTGGTGAAATATGGGTTTACCCTTACACACTGATGAATTAACGGCTGGGGACTGAATGTTGTGCCTGTCCTAGTCTTAAGTTCGATTATAAGACATAGGAATCTACGACAGGCCTAGCAAGCCGGTCTAGTGGAAAAAATATGGCTGGAATAAAAAACTGACCCAGGTCACAGGCTGGAAACATTAATGGATATTAAAAAAAGGTCATGTGATGTGCGGCCCTCACTTTTAATGGATATTATCAATACCAATAAGTTTAACTGCAAAAAATAAAGTGTTTTTAGTTTATAATGGTCTTTGATATGGAACTTGGTTTATATAGTTAATATAGTTGCTGTGGCATAGCACATTATTGACTCTAAACCCTTCATTTATATTTATCTTCAATTTCTATTCCTCTCCCTTGTCTCAAAATACACCCCCACCCCCTCTTTAAGAAAACTCCAAAAACCCTATCCGTTCGTAGTGGAAGCATCGATTGGTGCGATGGAATTGTTTCAGTGCTATTTTATGGCAGGCTCGAGCTAAAAAAAAACGGGGGAACACCCCCTTTCGAACCCCCCTGCCCCACCCCAAAACTTTGACAAGATAGGAGGGGCCGCAATGTTTTAAAGCCGAATGCACCTTATAATTATCCATCAATAAATCTCTGGTATTTAAGACAACCCCGTCTCACGCCCTCTTCCTATCAGATGACAAACACTTTCCAAGAGATGGAGATTCTTCTTCTTCGTTCGCCGATTTGATCGTTCGAGATCACACATATGTTAAGGGGAAGGTATGGCATATGGTTTTAATATATGTGGCCTACGTATCTATACATACACACTCCTTAGTGTTATTCCAATCTTTATGTTTCTCTCTCTCTCACTCTTGAAGTCTTTGACACGCATCATAAATACTCATTCAACGGAGGCATTCTTTTGTTTTTTTAAATACCACGAAGAAATTCAATAGTAATAATTCAAAGGGGGAGGAATTTTTTTGAGTCTCTTGGCAGGTCAATAATTTAATGTTGGATGCTATTGGGCAAGGTAGCTTGGAATGAGGTGTTCCTAGTTGTTGGGTTTGTATAAGGCTTCTAGATTGATGAAAGAAAAGATTCATTCTAAAAAGGTATTTTTATTTTAATTGTTTATGACTGGGGAAAATATTTTCTTTAAGACATCATGAAACAAGTTACTAAACTAAAGTCAAATTTCCATATTGAGAGCCTTATCTGTAAGGTAGAGAAGTTACTATATCTACTTTTACATGTTCATACATAAGTCAATAGTCACTTTTGATTGGTCCTATAAATACCTATGATATAAAATTAATAATATGGTAAAATAGTATCAATGTTGGCCACAAAAAATATGTTTGTATTTTCTAAAATTCTCTTAATGTGAAAATTGGATGGTATGTTTATTCAAATTTTGAATTAATATAGATGCAATCCCTGATTTTAAACTAAATTATGTGCAAAGCGTGTTACTATCCATCCAAGCTATCCACATATTTACGCAACGTAATCTGAACCGTTCTTGAATATTTGTCAACATTTGAAGAAAAGCTTTTAAGCTTAAGATAAAAGATGTTATATTTAAAATCCGCCGTGCCCATGACAGATATTCAAGAACTGTTGATATTACTTACTATGTGTCGAAAATTAAACTAAACTTATCTGCTGAAGATATTTTATATTTATTTTGATCAAAGTTATTTAACTTTGTAAAATCAACAATTAAAAAATGTACCCGACTCTCCCTTTCATCCAGCCTTAAACGAAATCTAGATAAATCTCTCCAAACCCTCCACCTTAATCAAAAAATTGGAATAATTTGCTTTGAACGTTATCAAAAATAAGTCAATCTTACATATATAGTTTTTTTTAATGTATTCTGCTCAAAATTTGAGGAATATTTTTTATAAAGCCTTGTTGGTATCTTTCAACTTCATTTTGGCATAAACCATATTTTGAATAAACAAATCACAATTTAAATTTTGAGAAATAGATATAAAATCTACAATGCCTTTCAACGTTCTAGTAAGACAACCCACTTAAAGTTTACCGTTATGTGTAAACCTGGCTCGTAGCTCGTGTGTAGATATTACCATTGGTATAAAATAGGGGTGACCCGCTTCGGTGGTCATGTGGCTTAAGGCGTCACTCTCACATTAGATAGACTGACTGCCTATGACGGGAATACCTGTCTTAGAATCCCGGTTGGGTGTACTGATAGTGTTTGATTTTTACTAATTTTCTTTTCAATATCTCTCCGCGCAAATGCGGGTATACCTCCTATAAATTCAACCTTTCTCATACCTAACATATTAGCATAATTAGTACATATGCGTGTGACTCAAACGGGCAATAATTTGTGGTGTTAAAATAATTAGGTGTTGGCGAGCAGTCATTTATTCAATTCGAATAGAGTTTGAATGGGAATATATAGCAGTATTTTACCAGAACTATTTCAAATTGAACTTTTTTAGTAGTTCCATTAATAAAGCATAATCACAAACATAATCTTTTAAAAATTATAGGTTTTTTTTGTGAAAAGAAAAATTACGCTCACGGAAATTTTTATTTTAAAATAAATTGAACATAGCTGTCCAAGTTTTTTAATCAAACAAGAGTAAATAAATATTAAGGGGTTCTATTTTCTAATAAAATAAAAATTAAATTGAATTAAATTTAAATTTAAATTTAAATAGGAGTAATTCAAGTCCGACACCTTAGGCAAGTCATCAATGTGTTTATATATTGAGTTAAGGGTCCCGGTTTCGATTCGGGCATGGCTTAAAAAGTGTATCATTGGTTAAATGTGGGGTTTCCCCTTTCACAGTGAAGAATTAACGGTCGGGGGATGGATGTTGTGTCAGTTCTAGATTTAAGTTAGTTCATATAGCATGTGCTGATATAATCAGTAGGTTCAGAACGTGTACGTTAAATACCTCAGATAATAGTAATAATAATAATAATATAATAAATTAAATAAACCTTTAATTTTCAAGATAAAATCGAAAATTCTGAGTATACTCAAGTTTTTTTGTTTTAAAAAAAATCTTCTAGTCGATTTTGAGCAACTATTAAAACTCGACTCAAACTCAAATGAGCCAGCACTTGGACACCCATAGTTTTAGACATGCGTGTTAAGCTCATATTCTATTTTCTCGTCACCCCTTGGAGAGAGAAAGTATTGTTATTGTGTAATTGAACTCGAAACTTTGGTGGATATCGACCTTTTTTGTCCTCCTGGCCCTGAACAGAGAAAAGTGGTTATAGCAATGCCATTTGTCTGTTAATGAGACTAGAGACGAAATCATTTTACCGATCGGGCTGAAATTGGGTATCTAAGGTTTTCAAAAGGTTTCTCAATGTGGTTATTGGAACCATTTATCCAAATATAAAATTAAGGGTAGTTTACTTAGGGGATAAAAGATTTTAAAAAAGACAATTTTTCAAAATTGGATTCAACTATTTTGATTAAAATTCACATTAAGGCATTATTTAACATTACAAACAAAATGATTTCCTTCATTTTCCCTTGAAAATGACTTTGAGGGTACTTTCCTTACATAAGGAAAGATCTCCAATTGTTGTCAAATATATCTAACTATTGGAGATACGAAATAACTTACTATTACAAAGTTGTATCACTCTTGAAGATATAAAACTTTTATTTGAAAGAATATTTTATAAAATCAATAGTTGATGAGCTATAGGCAAATATATCTTTTAAAATATAACTTTGAAAAATGGATAGTTAAACATGCACAGAACAAATAATATGTTTCTGTAACAGTGTATATTATTTCATGTATGCTCTTTGGTGAAATTAGATGTTATTTGTTTCCTATTATGTTTCTATAACAATTTATATAATTATTTTTTTCACTTATCTTGCGAGTTAAAAGTATAATTTTAGATAAAGTAGCATGCCATTTATTATTTTAAACATATGTGTTAAACCTGTTTTTTTTTTTAGCATTTTAGAAAACATTCTAAGAATATGTAGACAGGAGCGGTACAAAGGACCTATATTATTCTACTAGTGAAAAATTATTTCAAATAGTTTTTACACACTGACCTGTAACAAAGTCAGTGAATTTTTTTATGGCGTGGATGTGACTTATCAATATTGATTTTAGTGAAATATGTTAAGTTAAAATATTTTTAATGTGACACCTTAGTTAAAAAATTAATAAATTAATTTTTTTGTAAATAAGGATTCAAGTTGAATTGGAAAATAGCTTACTAAAAAATTGGATCAAAAATATTTGAAGTAGAGTTACAATAAATAAGGTATTTAAATTAAGTGTAGCCAATCTTGATACCAAAGGAAAACGGACGTAAGGTTTGAGAACTGTTTCTTCTAGCCAAAGAAAAAGTCCAAAACGTTGCTACCTATCAAGAAGGGACCAGCAAAGAAGTGAGTTGTTTTTGAGAAGGGGGAGGGGATAAATCATTACTCAAAACTGGCAGAACAATTAAAAATCACCATGCACCAAACACCTGTTCTTCCAGTCCAGCGTGGTTAGGCCACGGCACTGACTTATTAGCTAAGTCTGGCAGGGCTATTTGTTACTTTCGACTAAATGATAGTCTTATAATGTGGCCATAAGGCTTTCGGTGATTTAGAGGATCTCTTCTTTTTTTTTCCTGGGGGTTTTTCAATATTTAAATTATTGCTTAACATATTAGTTATTCGGAAGGTATACCTACCAACATTTTTTCAACATCATTCTTTATTCGGATGTTGGTCAGTGATGTGTCTTGAAGTGTTGCCAGAGTAAGCAGAGCTTGTTAGGGGAATTGTGCATGTTATAAATTTGTCAGGGATAAAATTGATTTCCAAATGGGTAAATATAATAACATGACCCTCTCCAAAAAACCCTTCCCCTCCTACAACACTGAAATTTATCAGCTTTGGCTCTCAAGAAATCACTTAGAAGTAATTCTTCCCAAAATCAAGACCTATTGTTAATCTTCCGCTGAAAAACTGCCGTGTGATTAAAAAAAAAAAGTAGTTGAGTTCTTTAAATACACTGGATAAGAACAAAATTATTTTATTCTGTGAGGCAGAAAACGCCAGTCTAAAAGTGAGGTAATAAACGTCAAGCTCGCTTGGTCCGGTTTCATAGTGACGAAAAGGCTCGGGTTCGAATCCCAGCTGGGTGTTCTGAGGATGATTTTACTAAATGGTTTCCCATTTTACCTTCTAGCCAATTCGGGTAGATTTCCACTCAATTCTATCTTCCTCATTCCTACCACAATAGTGCAATTAATTATGGCTAGCCCACCGAGGTTCAACATATAAATTTGTTAATTTCCTCTAAATCATGGATTTTCAACTTTTCTAGGCTCGCGGCACTCTTGTGAAGGGGGATAGAATCTCGTGACACCCTTGTGAGAATTTTCGTTTGCGTTTTGTTTTTCACATTTTTTATTTTTCTTCCAAAGTATAATATATCAGAGTAGCATACTAAACAGTTTTTTTTTTTTTTTTTTTAGCACCGCGTCTTACTACCCGTTCGGGTTATACGCTTAAGTACTAATTACACTAATGGATTAGGAATTGGGAGGGTTGAATTTAGAGGAAGTGAACCCGCATTTGCGTGGAGGGAGAGTGGAAAACCATTTAGGAAACCCCCCCCCCAGTTCACCCGACCGAGATTCGAACCTCGATCTCCCCGTCCTCGGCGGTCGAGCTCAACACGACTTGCGCGTTAGCCTACTAAACAGTTAACAATGTTTTAATTTTGTAATTATTAAAAATTAAAATAAACATTTTTACTTACTCCCTTATTGAGTTAATTGAAAAGTATTAGTAACAAAAACACCGAGTAAAATACTTAAGTACAGTTAGAGAGTTAAATAGCTTTTGAAATAAATAAACTAGCAGACTAACTAATTACAATGTGAGACAACTAAAAAGTAGTAACACCACAAAAAATGAATAATATATACTAGTCATCCAAAGGGAAACAATATGGTCTTGTGCAATTCAGAGAAACACTAAAAAACAAAACTTTCTTTTCTTTATTTATTTTAGTTATTTTATGTTAGTATACTCGTATTCATCACATTTTCCACTCTAAAAATCAACCCGCACCCCTGGCCCATCTTACGATACCCCTAAGTGCCGATCGGGAATCCCTGCCCTAAATGGACCAAAGGACATTCAATTTGTCAACACAATAATTTAATTGAATGACTGCTGCCCTAAACACTTCACATGGGACCTGACCAATGAATGTTATGCTGAGTGATGAGAACAATCCCAGGTACAGTTTTAAAAATATCTGCTTTCGGTCAACACGCCGCGACATTGATGTGAGCTGATTAACCACCTTATTACCTTTCAATGTTTTATCTTTCTCTTTTGGAGTATAAATCTGAAAGATGGACTATTTCTCAAGAATATTCTATGATTATCTTTCATATTTTTACTTTCTCTCTATCTTACAGGTAGAGAAAGTATGGTGATCGTCAAAAAAATCGAACTCGAGATTTTGATGAATCTTGACGTTTCATGACTTCCTGAATCCGAAAAAGTGGTTTTTGAATTTCCGTCTGTCTGTCTGTCTGTCTGTCTGTCTGTACCTCCAACTGGAGCCTAAACTATTTTACCGATTGAGCTAAAACTTGATATCTAGGGTTTTCATAGGGTTGCCCCGAGGGGTTTTTGGAATTGGATATCTACCCCTAAAATTAAGGGTAGTTTACTGAAGGGAAAAAAAGAGAAAAAGTCGATTTTCTCAAAATCGGCTCTAACGATTTTGATTAAATTTCATTTATGAACATTAATAAAGATTCCAAACAAAATGGCTACTCTCAATATTTCGGCAAAATGGCTTTAAGGGCTCCGGTCTGATGTGTTAATTAACATTTTTTATAATAGCTCCGAAATTATTTGGGATATGAAATTACTTAGCATTACAAATATGTATATATATTTATAATACAAATATTTTATTCGAAACATATTTTTATAAAATCAATAATTTTCAATCTATACGCAATTATATATATATTTTTAACTTTTTGGACATTAAAGCTTAAGTATTGCGACCGTAAAAAAAAACTAACCTGAAATGTTGATGGATGTCGACGTCTTATGACCCCCCGAACCCTAAAAAATAGTCTTTGCAATGCCGTCTGTCTGTGTGTCTATTAAAACTTAAAATTAAGGGTAGTTTACTGAAGGGCAAAAAGAGAAAAAGTCGATTTTCTCAAAATCGGCTCTAACGATTTTGATTAAATTTCATTTATAAACATTAATAAATATTCCAAACAAAATGGCTACCCTCAATATTTCGGCAAAATGGCTTTAAGGGCTCCGGTCTGACGCGTTAATTAACATTTTTTATAATAGCTCCGAAACTATTTAAGATATGAAATTACTTAGCATTACAAATATGTATATATATTTATAATACAAATATTTTATCCGAAACATATTTTTATAAAATTAATAACTTTCAATCTATACGCAATTATATGAATTTTTTTAACTTTTTGGACATTAAAGTTTAAGTATTGCGACCGTAAAAAAAAACTAACTTGAAATGTTGATGGATGTCGACGTCGCATGACCTCCCGAACCCTAAAAAATAGTCTTTGCAATGCCGTCTGTCTCTGTGTCTATTAAAACTTAAAATTAAGCGTAGTTTTATAAAAGGCGAAAAGAGAAAAAATTGGTTTTCTCAAAATCTGCTCAAACGATTTTGATTAAAATTCGTATCTAGGCGTTGATTAAGATTATAAATAAAATGGCTATTTTCATTTTCCTATGAAAATGATTTTTAGGGTACTTTACAGAAACGTTAATTTCCGTATCTCCACAACTATGTGAGAAACTAAACTAATCATTGCAAAATTGTAGGACTATTTGAAATAAAAAACTTTTATTTGACATATATTTTTATAAAAGCAACAGTTTCTGAGATATTTGCAAATATATTAATACAATTTTGTGAGCTTTAGTTGTATACATATACTACTTAAGTCTTAACGCAATAATTCTCCAATGCCATAGAGTAATTAAATATAAGTAAGTATCTAAAAAAAGTATGTTATTTTTCCTTAAAGCTCTTAGGAGAAATGTTTGCACAGCAATGATCTATCTGCATTTTAGACTCAATAGTAAGTATTTACATTTCTTATTGGTCAAAATGTATAAATGAATAATTAAATATCAATGCGATGACTTGAAGATCTGCAACACCTTATAAAATGTTAAAACTTTAACCAGAAATCGAAATTTTAATACGAAGTGTTGACCCTTGTGGAAGACATTAAACTGTTTTAAATGCTCTTAGGTGGACAAAGATGCGCCTCTTTTCTCATTGATTCTATATCATTGTATATTATTTTATGCGTGTTCTTATGTGGAGTGGTGATGATACAATGTACATTATTCCGTTCAGAAATCTTACGAGTTTATAGAAAGAGAGAGAAAGTCTGTGCGGTGCGCCGTACCATTTATTTTATAGTTGCTTTTTAAGCTTGTAAATTCAAATATGATGTGCTTGGTCAATTTTGGTTGAGCCCCGCATTGGTGGACACAAAGGATAAGGCATTAGTCACGTCTTGTCTTCTTTGTAGATTATGAGTGGGCTAGGATTCTAGTCCAGGCAGGGTGAATCAAAGTATGTGTTTTACCCCCAAATTGTTTTACACTCTTCCTTTACGCAAACGTGGATACACCTCTTCTATATTATACTTTGTGGGTTCGATTCCCATATCCAGGTGTCATTTTTCAATTTTCAGAATATGTTATTTCTATACCGTTAATGTATTCGGATCCTGGTCAGGTGAACCAAGGATGCTTTTATACTAAATGGTTTCACACTATCCCTCCACGAAAATGTAGGTATAGTTCCTCTTAAATTCTGCTATCTTACTGTTCATAATAGCTATCACCGCGTCTTTCTACCCGTTTGGACTATACGCTTATGTACTAATTAAAGTAATGGTTTTAAGGATAATAAAGGGACAACTTATATTAAGTTTACCCACATTTTCGTTGAGGAAGAATAAAAAATCATTTTGGAAAAAAAAACTCAGTATACCCGAACGAGATTCAAACCTCGATTTCCAGGTCATCGGCAGTCCAGTCTACTGCGAGAGTAGCGCCTTAGACCACGTGGCCACTGAAGCGGGTTTCTGTCTCTTATTGTTCATTATGGTTTTCTAGTGTTTATACCTTCCTACTTCCCCTATTTCCCCTCCTCTTCTTTCATTTTCTGTCTGTTATTGCTCATTATTGCAGTGTTGTGTTTATACCTTCCCCCCTCATCCCCATCGCCCCTTCTCTTTTTTTTAATTCCTTTGTTAGTTATAATTATTACATAGAAGACTCCTAAAAAAGTGCTGATTGTGAAACCGGAAGTCAATTCTTTCCCCCATTCCAAGGAAAATGCATGTTGGTCACGTCACCGCATGATCCAATTAAGGTTGCGGACGTGCCAACAGAGCGCAGCACCCTCAGCTGCATACTCGGCCGGTTCCTCTGGTTCGGCCGATAAGTGCTAATTGCTAATTGTCGACACGTCGTAAAGGGGATATCGTGACGCCATCAACGTCGCCGGAGTCTGGAGGACGTCGTGGGTTGGTATGTTATGACGAGAGATGAAGACACCGCATACCCCTAATGGAGGGTGAGATTCAGGTTTATGAAGGAAAGGGAGTTGGAGGGGTAAAGGCGAACACCTGGGTACTTGAAATTGAGCGCTACAAGGTGACTCAGAAGAAAGAGAAAAAAATTACACTGATTTTTGTTTTATGAATAATTTGTGCGCTAATCACTTTATTTTGTGGGGCTCGTGACATATATTAGGATTGTTGTAGGAACTGTTATAAAAGAATTAAAATAATAGGAAAACACATTATTAAGTAACAATATAAATTATATTTTATAAAAACTTCATTGTAACATCCTGCAATCAAGCCATAATGACCGAACGGATGCCGTCTTTTGGCGATGATAATGCAAACATTTGTAAATAGAGGGTGTCAAATGATCAGAAAAATGAACCCTTGAGCCGTTAATCTCAGTTTTTTAGATCAGAGTCACTACTCTTCTTTTTTTTTTTTTCTTCTTTTTTTTTTTTTTTTTTTTTTGTTCAAGTAGCTTCTCATTTATCCTAAAGAGGCTGACTTGATCCCGTTCAAGACTTCTGCTTCACAGAAAATCTTATCGAACCCTGTGCCTCTGGATCTGTAGCCAGGAACTCCGTCCACTAGACCACAGAAGCCTTTAGTATTATTTTATGCAAATCAATGATAATACAGGCAGTGGCGTAACTAGAGAGAGGCAGGTGGGGCATGTGCCTTGGTCGACATTTTTACTAGCATTTTTTTAAACAATAAAAGTGTATTATATTTATATTATTTTGTAATTTGTATTTTGATAATAGTAATCAGTTTGAGTACAAATATAATAATTCAGCCCAATTTTAAAGAACTGAACCGCTTTCAAGTGGTGACACGTTTTGTATCTGTTTTGGAAGCCATCAAACACCCCCCTTTCAACCCTAGTTACGCTTCTTTATACAGGTCACATAAAAATGTTAATTTTAGTTATGTAAAAATATATTTTATTGGTTAAATAGTTGGTGTAATGTTAGTACCAGCAGATATCTAATTTTAATTTTTAAATAAAAGATTATTTAAAATAAATTGTTATTTTGACCAAAAAATCAACATGTTTAGTATTTAATTTGGTCAAAATCAAGTTGTTTCACTAAACATTTTTGTGTTCTTATCATTATTTTAATAAATAATAAGGAAGATCTCTAAAATATCATAGAATGAAGTACATGGGTTTTTTTTTCACTCTAGCGAGGTGTGTCCTAAATTATTAATCGTATGATTTGTTGTACTATATTTATTAAAATCTGGAAATAATTCTTATAAATCGGTGATGGGAAGTTCGGTGTTAGAATCCCGGTTGGGTATACTTAGGGTGTTTTATTCCTAAACAGTTTGCCAGCCTCCATACAAGCAAGTGCAGCTACATCTACTCAAAATTCTAACTTCCTTATTCCTAAATTTTTTTTGTAAATATTCGGAAATCCTGGGTGGGCAGTAAGACGTGGGTTTCTTGAAAAAATAATAAACATTTTAATAATAAGTGGCTTTTTATAATCGCTAAGCACCTCCCTGAACATATTTTCATCTTAGTCTGACATCTTAGCTCAGTCGGTAGCCTGTCTGTCTACTGAGTTAAGGTTCACGGCATCGATTTCAGGTATGGCCGAAAAATTTATTATTGGTGGGTTTACCCCTTCCCACTGATGAATTAACGGTGGGGGGACGACTGTATGTTGTGTCTGTTCTAGATTTAAATTAGTTTTATAAGTCGTGTGCAGATACAATTAGTCGGTTCAGAAAGTGCACGTTAAATACCGCAAATAAAATAAAAAAGTAAAAAATCTTCATCTTGTCGTGATAAAGAAGATTGCGTGCCTATGGGTAAAAACATATAGTGGAGAGGCGAGTCAAGGGTCAAGCTGTGACGCTAGCGGCGAGTTTCAGGATGTTAGATGCTAGCGGCGCGGCATATGCACATAGGGGAGAGGTGAGTCAAGGGTCAAGCTGTGACGCTAGCGGCGAGTTTCAGGATGTTAGATGCTAGCGGCGCGGCATATGCACATAGGGGAGAGGTGAGTCAAGGGTCAAGCTGTGACGCTAGCGGCGAGTTTCAGGATGTTAGATGCTAGCGGCGCGGCATATGCACATAGGGGAGAGGTGAGTCAAGGGTCAAGCTGTGACGCTAGCGGCGAGTTTCAGGATGCTAGATGCTAGCGGCGTGGCATATGCATATAGGGGAGAGGCGAGTCAAGGGTCAAGCTGTGACGCTAGCGGCAAGTTTCAGGATGCTAGATGCTAGCGGCGTGGCATATGCACATAGGGGAGAGGTGAGTCAAGGGTCAAGCTGTGACGCTAGCGGCGAGTTTCAGGATGTTAGATGCTAGCGGCGCGGCATATGCACATAGGGGAGAGGTGAGTCAAGGGTCAAGCTGTGACGCTAGCGGCGAGTTTCAGGATGTTAGATGCTAGCGGCGTGGCATATGCATATAGGGGAGAGGCGAGTCAAGGGTCAAGCTGTGACGCTAGCGGCGAGTTTCAGGATGCTAGATGCTAGCGGCGTGGCATATGCATATAGGGGAGAGGTGAGTCAAGGGTCAAGCTGTGACGCTAGCGGCAAGTTTCAGGATGCTAGATGCTAGCGGCGTGGCATATGCATATAGGGGGGAGGCGAGTCTAGGGTTAAAAATGATTCAAATATATTGTCAGTCTGCAAAATGTACTCAGACCGTGAATATGAAGTATTTTTTAGATAGTAGTGCCATTAAATATTTGCCCGTCGTTGGGATAAGAAATTGTTATATTCACCCAATAAACGAACAACGGGACAACAGGCTCTAATGACCTCATTGTTTCGATGGGCCTCCAAACACTATTAATAATAATTGATAATAATAACAACGGCACAAACTTGGTGAATATAATCACTTATTTTCTCATTTGAAAAAATACCCAGAACGATTTTTTTTTCAGTATTTGAGAATGTATTACAATACTTTAGAGTACATTAAGTATAATATTTAGCACCGCGTCTTACTACCCGTTCGGGTTATACGCTTAAGTACTAATTACTCTAATGGATTAGGAATTGGGAGGGTTGAATTTAGAGGAAGTGAACCCGCATTTGCGTGGAGGGAGAGTGGAAAACCATTTAGGAAAAACCACCCCCAGTTCACCCGACCGAGATTCGAACCTCGATCTCCCCGTCCTCGGCGGTCGAGCTCAACACGACTAGCGCGTTAGCCTACTACGCCACCTAGGCGGGTTAGAGTACATTAAGAACCTTGTAACTCCACACCTAACAGTAAATCTAGCTAGTTTTATCAGACAACCCATATAACCTGGTGAAAAGTTAGTGATAATTTTACGGTAAGTAGACCTATACATTTTTTTTGTGTTATAGATAGATAGAATACGCTTTTCAATAATCGCTTGTTAATTAAGATAGTATATGCTTAAATAAATAGGCTGGCTACATGATTCAATAAGATGTTTTATTTTTTAAATTGTATTTATTAATAATATAACATTAATTATAATGAAGAAAAAACATATTAGAGCTGAAATTGTATTGTCTAAAACTTGCTATCATCATTTTGTCTTTGCAACCAATTTTGGGTCATATTTACAGAAGAATCCATATTGAAAATAATTGGAGGAATGTCCCCAGTACTGTTCTCACCCGTAGAACAGGGGTAGGGACTGTAGACTGCAGATCTGCTTAAAGCTGTGGAATAACTAGGTTTGTTAGAACTTGTATGAGCATATTTAATAACCAGGTTCCAAACTTCATTCTTAAAAAGTATTTTGTTAATGCCCTTGATGTTATTTACATGTGTAACTAAACTTTTGAAATAATTTTCATCTTCATCGGGTTTTACGAGTTCTTTTTTACCTCTTTTTTCCTCCAAAAACGATATTTTCCTCTTTTATATTTCAACAAGTGTTTGGAGTTGATCGTTTCACGTTTTTTTTTTTTTTTGAAGGTGTTAGGATGAATTAAGACATCAGTAACTGACTTGTTTTTAGAAATGTCAGTTTCCTTTGCCATATTAACTGGAGAATAAATATCATCATTGGCTTCATAATTCATTTGCCAAGGACTCTGAACTTCGTCAGTAATACCAGATAATTTTTCCTCGTGTGTGTAACCTTGCAAAGCTTGATTCCAATAAACTAATTCTTCTACATTAGCTCGTTCAGTAGCTTCTTCACTCTTCTTTAAAACTGTATCCTCAGGTGTTCTCTTCGAATTCAAGTTTCCACTGGATTGTCTTGGCGTGAACTGGTCTCTTAAAAAATCCATGAATTTGAAGTATGGACAATTTTTCTTGTAGACGGATTCTCCTACTTCGCCTCCAGATCAGTGTTGTTGGGTTTTTCAAAACTCCTTTCTGTAATAATCTCTTAGCGATTTCCACTTGCTTTGGGCATCTTTCACAGCAACATCAAATACTATATATATATATTTGTATTAAGAGTATTTACTTCAAAACAAAATTTTTTACCTAATAATATTTTGTTTATTTTCAGATATCTGGAAACTGGAGCTTTATTCAAAAGTTTAGCTTTTGCATTCCGTTTAGGAGCCACAACAGTCAGCAGGATTGTCACCCTGACAGTTGACTTGATGTGGATATTATTGCAGCCTTTGCACATGCTTTTACCTATAAAAGAAACCTTTTTATAGATTAGTAAGCAGTATCTAGAACTGTGGAATTTTCCTAATTGTATTGGTGGCATCGATGGAAAGAATGTACGAATCAATGCTCCACGTCATTCCGGTACAATCTACAAGTTTATAATGATTGATGTCGGGGCATTTGGAAAGCAAAATGATGGGGCACGTTCACAAGTTCGGAAATGTACCTTTTATTGCAAATAACAGGTTGAACATTCCAGAAGATAATTTTTTACCAGGAAATGACATTAAAATGCCTTTGATTTTTCTAGCTGGTGAGGCATATCCTCATTTAGTTCATGTGTTAACGCCCTACAAAAGTGAAAACTTGATTGTTGAAACTGATACTTTTAATGCACGGCTAGAGCTAGGAAAACCGTAGAATGTTCGTTCGGCATTTGTTATTCAAAGTGGCGAATATTATCTAAGAGCATTGAAACAAGTTCTATAACTGCTGACAAAATTATAACGACTCTATGTGTATTACAAAATACGATCATTGACAAGGAGAGTGTTGAAAGACATTTGACAGAGGTCAAGACAGTTGAATCTCGGGAGCATGAGGCTATAGGGGGGGTGACTTGATAACAGAGGCCGTCCGTTGAATGCCGCTAAAATTGTGCGTGATACTTTTAAATGCTATATCACACACAATCCTATTAGTTTTCCTAGAAACTGAAAAAGTGAAACTACTCTCAGCATCAAAATGAAACCGTAAAGCCTTCAGATTTTTGTGTTTTCGGTTTGAAAACAATGCACCATAAAATATTAATTTTAATTTTTTTTATAAAATACAGAAAAAAACCTATACACTAATTTTATTTCTAACAATAAGTTTAAGAATTTTTTAAACATATAAGTTTACATGTATTTTAAATTTAGAATAATAATTTTTTAAATATTCTACCTGTACACTTATTTTCTTCAGACAAATCCTTCCACAGTCGATCTAATGTATAGGCCTATCTATTGTGGTGTTCAGCTAGCCTTTGATCCCAAATTGCTATCCCGGCTCCGCACTGTTGTCATAAAACTTTCCACGTCCATTTTTCTTATATTGTGTTTACTACTTCGTATCAGAGAGTCAACTGGAGCTGCTCTTCAAAAGAAATCTTTGATAATTCTTCAAGATTCAACAGGATTGATGACGATGCATGAAGAGTCACTATGTGCTGACCAATTGAAATAAATGTATTATATCTTAGCTCACAGCTTGACTCTTGATTCGTTTCTCCACTATATTTTTACCTTAAGGCTGCGAGCTAGGCTGGCTGGAGTGTAAGCTTCTAGTAGGGCCACTCAATTCGGACAAGTCAATGTTGAAAGGCCAGACTAAGAGATATACTCTGGTCCTCCAGGAGGCGGGGGGTTGAGCGTCGGGCCAACTACCCACCTCGTAAAAAATAATTGTTACGAAATGATCGAATATAGCTTCGGACACTGGACTGGATATAAGTGGATCAACAAACTGGATATGGCAAAAAGGACTGAGATTAGGAACATGGAGTATAAGAAAACTAAATGCTCCAGAGGAACTCTGGAAATACCATATGGATCTTGCAGCACTCCAAGAAATTAGATGAAGGGAAGAAGATATACATGAAGGGAGGAATTACACTATCTTCCCCACTGGAGCAGGAGCAGGAAAGTGCCCGTTTGATACCCTTCAAGAGCTATATAGTTTATAATATATTTAAATTTGAGACAGTTAACCAATAATAATTATTTTATACTAGAATTAAAGCAAAATTTAATAATATATTTGTGATCGCTTTTCATGCTCCGACCTAAGACAAGGACAATGAAGAAATAAATTTGTTTTATGGATGCATACTATAGGTTATCCCAATATGATATGAAACTGATTATAGGAGATTCAAATGCATAGAATGGAAAATAGTCTGCGTTCAAAGCAAATAAGGGCCAACACACAATACATGATTAAATGAACGATAGTAGATTGAAACTAATAACTTTTTCAGAGGCTAAATCATAAGAAATATGAGCACATCCTTTCCGCACAAGAAACTTGATCTACGTACATGGATATCACCAGATGGTAGCTACATCAATAAGATTGATCATGTTTTGGTTGAAAAGTGGAATGTAATATATATAAGGGTAATATGAGGAGTGGAAATTGGAAGTGATCATCACCTAGTTCTAGTCAAAGTTTACCCAGGAATAAGCTGAGTTTTAACAAATATAGGGACAAAGAAGTGCAATATAGATATCAAGCTGTTAGGCAAGAAAGAGAGGCAATAAGCCTTTGTAGTAGAGGTGAAAAACAGATTTGAAGTACTAAATGAGTAAGTTAGGCAATGAGGCAATAAATTAGGAGTACTTGAGAAGCTTTAAGATGGGCATAATGGAAGCAGCAAAAATTCACCTTAAAAAGAATTGGAGAAAGGGCATGAAAAAAATATGGTACAAAGAAACTTGTGCGCAGGCTTCATACAAAAAAGGGGGAGAGGGGGAGCATACATCAGATTTTAAGAAGTAGTAATGATCGGTGCAAAGGAGAGTATAACAAGATATCAAGGGAAACTCGATACAATTTAAGGAAATAAAAACAAAAATTATTAAATGAACAACTGATTAAAGCAGACAAAGATTTTAAAAATATGAACGACAAAAAGGACGTCCACAGGTGCTTCAGATTCTTCAAGTAAGGCTATGTTTCAAGGTTGATGATGGTAGAATATAAAAATGGGAACTAATTATCAGGAAAAAGTGAGCGCTTGTCTGTGTGGAATGATTACTTTGCAGCGTTGCTGGACAATCCTGTAGTCATTGAGGTCATTGAGGTCATTGAGGAAAAGGAAATATTTCAAAATGTTCAACCTTAATTGGAAGATCCAATCATGAATGACACCAAGCATGTCCTAAAAAAGAGGTAAAAAATAACTCACCGGGCACAGACGACATCAGAATTGAAATAATAAAGGTGGACTCATCGCACATGATTATTATATTATTATGAATAGAGGAAAGAATGCCTGAAAAATGTGATGAAGCAGTGATTTGTCCAATATATAAAAAAGAATACAAAAATTTAAGTGTAAAATTTATAGGGTATGCCACTATTGTGTGGTGCTTATAAGGTTTTCTTACGAATTTTATTGCAAAAACTCATTCCTTACATAGAAAAAGATATTGAATAACATAGAGCAGAGCTTCTTAGAGGAGGTGTCGGCCACGATCCAGATTTTCATAAGACAAATGATTAGCAAAAAATGGGAATATAATAAGACGCTGCTCTATTTGTTTATAGACTTAAAAATAAAAGCACATGACAGTGTAAACCAAAGTAAAATGTGTGGAAATATGAAAGAAGCAAGAATACCGCTAAAACGTATTAGACTAATTCAAATGTACGTAGGTAATACGAAATGAAAAGTGAGGGTAAAGGGAAAAGACTGAATGCTTATATATAGAGACTGGGGTTAGGCAGGGGGATTATATACCACCCAATTTGTTTGATCTAATATTAGAAAACACAATGAAAATAGTTTCCGCAATGGATACAGGATTTTGGGCTGGTGGGAAAATAAAAGTGCTGACTTTAGGGGATGAGGTAGGTGAAACAGAAGGGGAATTAAAAAGAACAGCAGCTGCATTAATATAATAAGCATGTAAAGTGGTATTGTAATAAATAAAGAAAATCCAAACATGTAGTTATAACATAATCTTAGCAGTTGAAGGATCTACCTTTCTCAAACTTAATTTATCCAAGTACCTCGGAAGTACAATATATAAAAAACAACAAGGAGGAGGAAGAGATATTTGCTCGGGTACAATCTCCAAATAAATGTTTCTATGCATTAAATAACATTTTCAGAACACGGATAGTGTCTAGAAAAACAAAAATAAGAGTATATAAAACAATATTTAGACCAGTGCTACTATAAGGATCTGATTGTAGACGTTAATCAAGAATATGGAGAAGAAGCGATTAGCGTTTGAAAATTTGGGCCAATGCAAGAAAATGGGGAGTTCCAAATTAGGAATAATGTTGAAATACATTATCTTTTTTCAGAAAGCAGAAACTACAGCAATAGCCAATAATAATAAATCAAAGAATTGAGGGGTGTGGCATATATTGAGAAGGGAGAAGGGAATTATTAAACAGGTATACTTAGAAAAACCAGAGGGAAGGAGGCAATGGAAAGAAAGAAGCTCTGTTGGGGTTATGGAGTAAGAAGTGACCTTAGAGTACTGTATGTATGTAAATGAGACTAGCACTGTCGACAGGAAAGCGTGAAAGTAAAGAGCGAGGCTATGAACCAACTGCAGTTCAGATGGCCAGCAAGGTAAACCCATTTATTGCCTATCTTCTTCAATAGTGTAATAAAATGTGTATATCCCGTATGGGCAGTAAGATACAGAGCAAAGAATGCTGCTGCATTAGAAATAAACAAATAATTTTACTGACATAAACATATAGGTCTATGTATGTTAATATGGGAAAAATACATTCATAAACGGGGCCCTTGGGGTTATTAATAGTATCAATTTCAACTTGTTGCGCAGTCAGTTGAGTTACCATTCAATGACCGCGACCATAACTCGGCGCTCATAAACACCGCCACTGTTTCAACAACCGTAATCGTTAACACTCCTTAAAAACAGAGGTACCAACAACTGCAATAAAACCACTAAACTTCCCTCGTTTGTACATACAGTATATAGACGATAAAATATTACTTTGGCCATAAGAAAAGAAATGTCTTTATCGTTTGAGTCTCGTTAGCAAAACATGCCTTTTTTTTCAGAGTTTGGAAAGTGTGATTTAATTTCCAATTCCAATACTGTGGCGTGCATGGATCGTTGTGGAGTGTGTTAAGGGGTCCGTCCACCCTATGCGCCGGGACTCGTCGCAGACGTTGAGAAATATCGCATTATTAACAACGTTGCTACTTATGATGTCACGACGAGACAAGATGGGATTTCCTATTGATGATATATTTACGTTCTATTCGGTGAGTTTTAAATGTATAAAATTGAAACAAAAACAATAATTTATTAAATAGTATAAACAATGACACAATTATATTTCTATTCTTAGTATGAAATAAGTTTTTTGTAAACGCAATTTAAACAGCCTGTAGGAATCTTCATTCCAGGATGTAGATTAAAAATGTCCTTGAAAGCAAATGTCCATCTAGAATAGGAAACAAGGAAAAGGGTGATTTTAAAACGTAAGTCATTGCTGTCCAGGCGCAAATAGTAGAGAGAGTGTGTGTACTCGTCAGTGGAAGAGGGGAAGTTTTATCATCAGATAAACAAAAGGTCTCGTATAGTGAATTACTTGTTTTCTTTCCTCTATTTCTATTTCAGAAAATCCGCGTTATTTAACAAGTTATTTGTCATTTTAAAATATCGCTCACTTCAAAATGGAGGGGAAACATATAAACATGTTTGTTTGTATAAAATTAAATTCCTAAATTTCAAGTTTCATAGCATAACTATAACATATTCGCTAAATAAATGATTAGCTCACACTTAACGGTGTTTCAGGTGAAATATATCGGTCCTGAGATGACAGTAAATTACTAGAAACATAAATCTTGCCTTATTTGAACGAATACATTCTTGTTTTTAACATGGTTCACAATAGAAAATATTAAAATAATAATTAAAGATGTTTTGAAAGTGAAATTAATTCCAATTGGATAATATAAGTAGGATTTTTCTTCAAAAATTTAGTTCTAAAAATATACATATATGGGTTTAACACTTTAGGCTTTTGCCCAAGTATTACTATCGAATTATTTGGATGATTTAAAACTGGAAAAGTTCTCAAAAAAATTGGCTGGGGATTATATCGATTATCTCTACAGATAACATCTCGCCTGTTGTGAAGAAAATATAAAACCCAAAAAAATACAATACAGTAGTTTTACCAAATGCTCTCGATGGTTGTGAAACATTGTCTCTTACTTTAGATGACGAGAAGAAATTTAGAATGTTCTAAAACAAGATACTGAGGTAAATATTTTGTCCAAAAAGGGATTAATGTCATGGAGAGTGGAGGAGGCTACACAATGATGAGATATATACGTGCTACTCATCAGCTGACATTGTTAGGCTATTCATATATCACCCTATTTAACAGATAAATGATAGAAAAAAAACCAATCAAAAAGGACCCCCTAACAACATTCCCCCGGGTAGGGATTGAACCCTGGCCTGTCCCTTGAGGGAGTAAAACCAATACACCAACCCTGCTGGTATTTATAAATTCAACCAACTTTTAAAACAAAAGAAAACTTATTATTTAACTTCGTTTCGTAGGGCCTCGTAAACCTTACATGAAAACCCATTAATTTTGAGAGCCTCTTACAAAATATTATTCCCCCTTTATAAAGTTGAAAAAAAAAGTGAGAGAGTCCCAAAAATTCGAGCCCTTCTCAAGATCTTCTTGATGAACGTTTTAACCCCCTCCCCCCCTCCACAAACCTACTTGACCACAACACAACAATCCCCAACTTCTCTCGGCATTAAACCACATCCTGACGTCACTATCAGACCATGTGCTTCGTTGGAAAAACAGAAGAGAATTTCGGAAATGCCATTTCAACTTATCACCCAACTAAAACTTCCTCAAAATCTATTTCATTTCCCAGAAAGGGGACAAAAAAAAATTCGGTAACGGCTCTCTTTGTCCTCAGCCCTAGCCGTTGTTGGAGACTGACCTAGGAGTTTAAGGGTGTTGTATTTTTTTATATAAATATATATAAAAGAGGGATGGTAGGATAGGGAGGTTTGAAGCAGATGATAGCATCACTTGATGTAGACAAGCTCTGATATAAAGCGGCACTTGACCTGTCCACTTGTGCCTTTTGGTCCAGCAGAGGCAGCATCACACAAGCTGAGAGATGAGATGGGGGCCAAACGTGGGAAGAATTGACACGCCACGTGCAAAAATGGCATACGTCAACTTTACACAAAAGAGGTAAAGAAAAAAAAACTCTTAGTAAGAAACATCAATTTGCTGATGCAAAATACGTCTGTAACTAAACTAATTCAATATTTAAATTCAATTTGATGAAAAATGACACATGGATACGGTAATCTAAGCCCTCTGCCTAACGTACCACTGAGCTATCCAGGACTCGTCCCGTGCTCAGGGCCATTATTCCCTCATTGTTTAAGGCAGAGTCTGTGATGGATTGTTGAACACGCAACGATTACTGTCCAGTGGTGGGGCATTTGTGTGCTAGTCCAAAGGTCTTGGGTTCGATTCCCATATTCAGATGCAATTTTTTAACTAAGTTAAATTTAATTTACCTATGATCTAAACACAAGACTTATCCGTACCAGGGTGTATAAAAATACACCTACTGTAATTCAACATTGTTATTTAAGTTACATCAGCGGCACACCCAGAAATTCGCTTTGGGATGGGCATACGATCAAGGCTGTAGTCAAAATGAAACCTCTGTGGGGGGTATACCTAATTAGGATGGGAGAGGGTGTAAGGAGGAACCCCGTATATGTCAAGAGCCAAGAAAATGTGAATATTAGAAGCTATTTGGAGGTTTTTAATATAAGTTATCTTTCATACAATGTATCAAAGCTATTATAACTATACTCTTTTTTTTTACAATGAAGATTTCGAAGAAACCTAAAATATGTTTAGAGTTGTATTTTTTTTAAATATCTATTGGCCTTAAAATGTATACTTTGCATTCGACACATTCCTGTGGCCAGTTTCATAGTCAGACTTAGTATGCCTCGAGTGCGGTGCTGTAGGTCTACTAAATACAAGATGACACCTAACTAAATTCGAATTGAATGGGCTAGTTTCGCATGAAACTGGATTCAGTCCATTCCGGTCTAGGTAGGTGTCGTCTTGTATTTGGTATAGCACCGCATTTGAGTCGCACTAAGCCTGACTATGAAACTGAGCCTTAGTACTCTATATATCAGTTATAGATAGTTCACATAATTTAGGGTCTCATTGAAATAATTTGCTGTTTGGGGGAAGGGGGCAAATATCCCGCTTTCCCCCCTCTGGGTGCGTGCGGCATACTAGTTAAAACGTCCCTAGTTCAAATTTTGTCTAAAACTTAAGAAGACTATTACTATGTCATAGACCCACTTCGGTGATCGAATGGACTAAGGCATCACTATCTCATTAGACTGGGATTGCCGATGACTAGGAAATCTGGTATCGAATCCCAGTCGGGTGTATTGAGGGCGAGTTTCCTTAAATGATTTTCCACTCCTCTTCCAATCAATTTCGGGTATATTTCCTCTAAATTCAACCTTTCTTATCCCTAACACATTAGCGTGGTGTTGTACATATGCATGTATGTTGAATGGGTAGTAAGACGCATGCTTAATTAGTTAATACAAGTAATTAAAATCAAACACGATCAAGTAGCCCCGATTTCCCTAAAATTGTCTATTTCAATATAATACAAATCTGACGGATTGTTAATATATCATGTTTATGTCGGTTATATATTTATCTCACGATCTCAAGTAAATAGGATATTAATCTAAAACACAATTTTGGATTTCATTAGATGGACTCTGTAACAAGTCAAAATGAGCCAGTTGATAATAAACCAAGATTGAACAACTAAAGTACACGTAATAACTAGGATAGTAAAATTATAACCAATATGTAGAAACCACATAATCGATCTGCAATATTTATATAAATATTGTGTATATTCTCTAATTAAATTTTATTTGACCTCAATAAAAATTTCAAAATAATTAATATAATGTTTGTAAGGTTGGATATATATTGGGGAACATCAGTAGGCTAATCATCTACTAATTAAAACTATGTGTCAATACGTTTCTGACTATTAATACGTTTCAAACATTGCATTTGGTTGAGGTAGGTTGGAACCTTCATAATTAATGTTTTATGAATGTTTTATATCTCATATAAAATGGTCAAACATCCAGAATTTTTAAAGAGTTTAATAGTTGATATTTTATTTTATTGTATGAAGCGTGTACTTTCTGAACCGACTGATTATATCATCACACGACTTATAAACTAACTTAAATCGATCCCTTCGGACGCTAATTCAGCACTTTTATAGGGAAAACGCTCATTTCACCGATGATACTTTTTTTTATCTATGCCGATAATTGAACGTAGGACCCTTATCTCAGTAGGTAGAGACGCTACTGACTGAGCTAAGCTGTCGAACTGTAGACTATAATAATTTTTTTAGCACCGCATCTTACGGTGTCGGGAAAATTGCGCCCGGGAAAACTGCGCCTTCCCAGAAAAAAGGGAAAACTGCGCCCTCGTATGAATCATCATACTAATAGGTGGGAAAAGTGCGCCCACACGACCTTGTCTGTCTCACCTAAATAATTTTATACAAGGTCGTGTGGGGCACATTTTCTCACTTTCCTCACGACCTTACCATTTTCACCGGCGTAGATCGGTTAAATCGCATCCTTTTGCTTTAGGAGGGTGGGTATTTCAAATCACTCATTGCAATCATCAGGTCTTGAGGAGGTCAAAGTACACCGATTCATTCCACTTGTCTCTTTGCCTGTTGTTATTTAGGTTTAGTAGGTTTTTTCAATGTAATAAGATTAGTTGTATCTGTAATCATTTGATTGAATGTAAAAAATTTAAGTTACAAACTAATTATTGACTACCTTTTACTCCATTTTTTGATTCCAGGCTAGACTCTTCAAACACTTTGTTAGGATCCTTGGGCGTACTTGTTTTGTAAGTGTATAAAAGAGTGTGTGGGGTGCACTTTTCCTACCTAATGGTTGATGATTGATAGGAGGGCGCAATTTTCCCCTTTTTTCTGGGAAGGTGCAGTTTTCCCGGGCGCAATTTTCCTAATCCCGTCTTACTACCCATTTGGGTTATACGCTTAGGTAACTAATTACGCTATTGGCTTTAGGAATTAGGAAGGTTATATTAATATGAAGTGTACCCACATTTTTATGGCGGAAGAGTAAAAATCATTTTAGAAAAAACCATCATCAGTACAACCGACCGAGATTCGAACCTCGATCTCCACGTCATTAGTGTAATAGTTAATTCCTTATCATATGTAGAGGGGTTTTTAATTAAAGATTATCCAATATATTCTACACTAGGTAATTAACTGCATCAAATATCATCATTAACTAAACTAACCTAAAAGGAAACAACATAGAGTTGTAAATCCGTTTATTTGAATCCACTATTGGTTGGTTCCTTTATTTTCCAGGATAATTGGGTGAAGATGAATTCATTATAATAACTATAGCTCATCTAAGTTAGGAGATGTCGTTAATAACAGCTAACAGAAGCTATTTATTGCAAACATTGGCTGAAAGTCACTATTAAGACCTATTGGGATTATTATATTGATAGTTCTAAATTAAAAAGTGTTATCAAACTATTCTAATAACACTTCCAGCCAATGTTTGAAATAAAAAGCCTTCAGACAGCTGTCATCTACACTCCCCGTATATGAGATATATATTTATGCGTCTAAAAGGCGAAACGATTACTTTAGACCATGAGTTCTACCGAACCTGTTCCTATGATTACACGCTGAACATGTGCCCCAAAAAATATTAAATTTCAATACTATACAAAGGAGGACATTTTTATTTCGGAATAAAATTAGAGTGGGGATGATATTTCTACGATAAATTAATTTAAATCACAATTTACATTTTCTAAAATCTAAAGTCTACAGCTGAGAGATGTCGTTACCAATAATAAAATAAATACTGAAGAATAATTTTCACCGGGGGAGTAGTTTGACAATCATGCTAAGTAAAAGGGTGCTGGGTTTGATTCCCACTTTAATTATTTTCAATTAGCACCGCATCTTACTACCCGTTCGGATTGTACGCGTATGTAGGCTACTAGTTACACTAGTGTGTCAAGGCCGAGGAATGTTGGATTTAGTGTAAGTGTACCAGCATTTGCGTGGAGGTAAAGTGGTAAAACATATAGGAAAAAACTTCCATTACAGCCAACTGGGATTAAAACCCGATCTACCCGTCATCGGCAGTCCAAGTCTTTTACGAAAGGATGCCTTAGACCAGAGGTTCCCGAAGAGTTATGTGGAGGTCCACGAAACAGCTCTAGATTTTTAAGCTATTTAAATTTTCATTTTCACATCATATAAAAATATTTCGTTATTCACAATTTACCTATACATGTGTTGGATTTTTTTGGTACTGTTCAACTAAACATTTTTTTCTTTTTACAAATATGAAATAGGTTACGTAGAATACTAGAAATGTTTTCTTAGGTTTTTAGTTTCACCTTGGTTGGTGGGGGAGATAAGGAGGGGCTATGGCGAATTAACACTGGCTTAGGGGGGTGAGGCACGGTATGGAAAATGTTGGGAATCACTGCCTTAGACCATTCGACCATTTAAGTGGGTTCTCGTTCAATTATTCAAAAATACCATTCTAGAGCGATGACGATTGAAGGTGTGAGGGGAAATTCGTACTTGTGCGTCACGTATTCTATGGTGTCAAGTCTTTGACTCCAGCCGGATGCACTGTGTATTGTTTCCAAAACACTCTTCACGCTAATGCGGACAAATTTTCTCTTAAGTTACCCTCCCTACCTCATTTTAGCCTCATCAAGGGGCACGTGGTCTAGATATCAGACTCGTCTGGTTCTGTTTGTTGGTGGCGGGAAGAATCCAGTTCGAGTCCAAGCTGGGTGGGGCTGAGGGTATTTTTTTCCCCTAAAATTGTTTCTCACTCCTTCCCTTAAAATGCTGGTACATTTATTCTAATTTCGTGTGATGGATGGATGTAAGAGGTTCAATCAAAATCTCTAATGACCTTGGTATTAGACATTCTAATAAACCAAATAATAAAAGTGTGTAAGGAGTGAGTAGTTGTCGGTCGCGCCAAGAGATAGCTCTGTCTACTCCTGGCAGCGGCTCGCAGTCTGTTATCAGCAGTAGGTGTATGGGGCAGTCATGAGGAAAATTGGTTGCTTATTCGGGTAGTGCTGGACGCCAGGCGTCTCTATCTCTCTATCTCTCTTTCACTCTTACCGTCCCCGGCCTCTGATTGGTTCACTCTATGGACAAGTACTACTACACTGGGAATTCGAATCAGTGAAAACTCTGCCAGTTCATTCATTCAACTGTTGTTTGGAGAACTTCTTGTTCCATTATTTAGTAGATTTATTAACACACAGTTCAACACGTTAGATTATTCGGTAGCGTGTCTGTCTATTGAGTTAAAGGTCTCCAGGTTCGATTTCCGGCATGGTCGAAAAACTTATCATTGGTGAAATGTGGGTTTCCCACTTTCACAGTGTTAAATTAACTGCCGGAAACTGGATGTTGTCTGTTCTAGATTTAAGTTGATTTAGTAAGTCGTGTGTTGAAATAATCAGCCAGTTCAGAAAGTGCACGTTAAATACCTCAAATAAATAACAAAATGAAAATGAACACACACACATATATATAAGTATACATAACCTTTTTCAGTGGACGCATGGTTTAAGGCGTCACTCTCGCAATAGACTGGGACTGCAGATGATGGGAAATACGTGGTTAGAATCCCGGTCTGGTGTACTGAGGGTGGTGTTTACTAAGTTGATTTCCATTCTCCTTCCACGCAAGTGTGGGTACACTTCCTTTACGTTCAACCTTTCTCGTGCCAAACACATTAGTGTATATGGTACATGTGAGTATAACTCAAATTGGTAGTAAGACGTGATTCTTCAAATAAACATTTATAGGATAATTTTAAAACACAGGATATACAAAAAAAATTATTTACAGCTTTGATAATGAATTAAATATTTACTAACTAACTAACTAAAACATTTAATAACCGCCATTCAAGGAAATTTATACAAAGAAAATCCAAAACTGTATTTTATGAAAGTATCGAAGCTACAAAAATTCAATATGAGCACCATTAGGGATTCGAAAAGTATCCAGGCGATAATTCAAATGCTGCCATTGTAAAGATAATTTTCCGACACTCTGTATATAAAGGAGTTATTATAATTGTATATATACAATATATATAAACTTAGGAATTCAATTTTTTAAATATTATTAAATCATTAACTAGTATTTTATAAGTCTATTTTTATAATATTTTATAAGCCACAAAACTTTGACTTAATTTGCAACTTTTATTTCACTATGTATGAAATTCTAACTATGACCGAAAGAAAGGTATAGCCTTTCAGTGAAACATTGGCCTCATTTATGAGACCATAATGAAGTTCCCGTAACAATATATTAATTTTTTTAAATTACTGTTACTACTAAATCATCAGTCATTGAGTAGTCTAAAAAAAAAAGTACATCACACAAGTTTACGTAATAATCTGAGTTAATATACTTTGTCGCTGTGTCTTACTACCCGTTTGATTTATACGTATATGAACTAACTATTGTAATGTGTTAGTGATCAGGAAGATTGAATTAAGGGTAGGTATGGACGTATTTACGTGGAGGAAGAGTGGAAAACTATTTAGGAAATAATCAATATACTTAACACCGCGTCTTACTAACCGTTCGGGCAATGCGCTCAAGTACTAATTACGCCAGTGGGTTAGGAATTGGGAAGGTTGAATATAGAGGAAGTGAACCCGTATTTGCGCGATGGGAGAGTGGAAAACCATTTAGGAAAAACCACCCGAGTGAGATTCGAAACTTGATCGTCTCGTCCTCAGCAGTCTAGCTCAACATGAAAGCAGTGCGTTAGCTAACTACGCCACCGAGGCGGTTATTTAGGAAATAATACCCTCGGTACACCTGACAGGTATTTGAACCCCGATCTCCCCGTCACCATCAATCCAGTATAACACGAAAATGACGCGTTGAACCACCAACGCAGGTATAAGTTAGTTAAGTAGGCCTAGAATTAAAATAGCCAAGCAGTTCATTCAATACCTTTTTTTGACCAAAGTAAGTACGGTATTGCTTTAGTAAATACTTGCCTTTAGTTTAATTTTCTACACATAGTTATATCTACAGTTGTTGAATTTTTTCTCGTTAGAAAAAAGGAATCTCAACATAAACGTTTTAAATTCATAGTACATTTTCAAATTGGAAGAGACCTCTGACAAATAGTAAAGATTTATTAACCTACAATATTTTTTCCACCCTCCCTCCACGCAAAATGCGGGTACAATTACTTTAAAATCAAACTTCCTTATCCCTAGCTTACTAGCATAATTAGCACAACTGTGTATAAATAACCTGGACAGGCGCGGCGCTAGAAAATATATTCTTTTTATTTTGGCCTGAAAAAGGCTTATATTATGTTTATATAAACAGTATATAGCCTACCTTAAATCATGTTCACCAATTAAATCCCTTCACCCCACCTTAAGGATATATCTCCCTTAGTATAGAAATTATCAGAAGGATTTACCAAGAGTCAAACCCAGACCTAATGTTGTGAAAGCTTGCGTGTGGAAAAGCCACAGTTTGCACTGCACTACAGCATTTGTGCAGCCGGCAAATGCTAACTGATGACATGTGATGAATTCACCACCTATTATCCTGCTTCCCTTCCCTACCTGTTGCTATCCTCGCTCGACACTGTACTACCCGTCTCAAACAACATTGACCCTCTCAAGTAAAGGTGATTCTAATATTTCTATAAATCCGTATCGGCGAGAACAAAAGCTAGATGTCAGGCTCGTCTGATTTACCATTGATGGAGAGATAAGGTCTTAAACTCAAGCTAATTTTATTCTTTAATAATTTTCCAACCCTCTCTCCCTGCAAACACGTGTGCATGTATTCTAGTCTCTACCGTATTCATCCTTACCCTATTGTGTTATTTTCCACTCTCCCCTATCCCCTTTTAATTGATAGAAACAAACAAAGTTGTTAATTTGTTGTTTAGTACATTTATTTTACGTTATGGTTTCGTTATGTACACCACGCTTCAGTTCGTGAATTATTTGTTTTATCTCCGTCCACATTGATACCGACTGAATATCACTTAATATTATTTGAATATGATAATAAAGAACGTTACAACTTAAGGAATATTTTGAAACAATTTGTTATCTTCTCAAACAACGGCCGAACTTTCATGTTGTTTACGCCGTAATTCAGCCATGGATCGCATCACTAATACCACCAGCGCTACGGCATCTTCGAACGTTCGTGTTAGCAACTAGTCGGTTAACAGAAGACTATCGAAAACCTTGAGGAATCAAATAATGAAAAATAATGGAAAAGCTCATGGGAAAAATAATTTTTAAAATTTTTTAATATCAACGTGAACTTCGAATTTGACGTAGTGTAATTTAAGAGATCAACTCCTTTTACATACATTTTTTGTATTAATTATTCAATCTTTTCACTTTTATTACTAGATTTAATTCCTGTTACGTTTATACAAAGCTTATGGAAAACCGTTTTGATCATTGCTATGGTGCATTGATGTTCTCTTTGGACTGTAAAAAATGGAATTTTTATAGAGAAGAAAGAATTGAAACATTAAAACAAAAATTTCTTCTCTCTACGTTCTAAAAGATATAAGGCAAAACCAGTGATTTTCTCAATAAATTTTATTTTAAAGTATCAACTATCACACAAGAGTGGAATATAGGAATCTAGTGCTGAACCAGAGGCTATTTACATTAAAAGATGTGGAATAATTTCAATTTATAAAAGGAAAACATAATCTACATACTATAACTTCATTAAACAGAGAAAAAAAATTAAAATAAATCTTCTCCATGAAATTTACCACTACTTGAAAGTGAAGCTAATGTTTTCAGTCAGGACTGTAGAGAGTATGTTTTTCTGTAAAGGGGGAAGGAGAGAAATACGTTCATCCAGTTGTATCTGCCAGTCCTCTTTGCCTCCCTTTCTCTTTCAACCACGTGGGACGACGAACTGATGAAACAGAACACAGATTTTAAGAGGATTGGACAAGCGAATAATCTGCACTCGACACATCCGCACGAACAGGAGGCAGTAGAGAAATCACAAGCTGTGATAGTGGCAGCACTGGTAGCGGCTACAGAGGGTTGACAGGGGGCGCTAAATTGAGCGTGAATCTACAACCCTCCCACCCCCTTCCCTTACACACACATACACAACTAATTCGTCACGGTAATTTGTAGGAATCTCCCTGATACTCAAATTGTCAGAGGTGGTGACTTTCGTGCAACGGGTCAGCAGTTCGAAACCCAACATTGTTTACAATGAATTATCAATATCAAGATGGGATGTAGGGGAACACAAAGCTAAGGTAGATATTTTTGCAGTATTCAAATTTTCGTATTTACGTGAAGTTTAATTTTCTACACATATGAACTTCAACAGTTCTTGAATAGCTGCCATAGGCATCACGGAGTTTGACCAAAAACCTTTTAAAAATAGAGAAATGATCCTGGTCAAATTACGCAATGCCCGTGACAGATATTCAAGAACTGTTGACGTTCATATGTGTAGAAAATTAAACTTAACAGAAGCAACATTTTATTTATTTTGACCAACTTTTTTTGTCATGTAAACTGTACAAATACTGAGCTTATCCCACGCTCCCTTCCATCTCACATTAAATCTATGTGTGTGTTTAGTTGGGTTCAACTCCATCGTAGACGAGTGTAACTAAACGTTTCGATAAATCTTAAGGTGGGGATAAAGGGGACGAGAGAAAAGTCTTGTATTGTTGAAGTTTTTATATTAAAACTTTTTTTTTTTCAAAATAAATCGAATATTGCTTCAGATAAAACATAAGAGTTTAATTTTATTCACATGGTAACCTCAACATTTCTTGAATATCTTTCAATGGTGTCCTGGAATTCAAGGACATTCAAAAAGTTTGTAATTTAATTTTGCTATGCTCATGACAGATACTCAACAACTGTTGATGTGAAGAAAATAAAACTATGTTTTTAATGAAGAATATTTTATTTTGCAAAAAAAAAATGTTTTGGTAAATAATTGCTTTCCCTAAATCCCCATCTAAAGCTGAACGCCAGTTAAGAGACTGGCAAACCGTGACGCAGTGGGTGTTCTCCCTCTTGACGTGGCAAGGCGCGGCCAGACAGAGGTACCGCAACTTCTTCGTACTTTTCTTTCTTCGAAGGCCAAACTGTTTATAGCTCAGGGATATTGTTTTGACTTTTCTTCGAGCTTTTGGAACTTTATGTATACACCCACCTCTCTATCATAAACTTCTCTGACAATATAAATTAAGGGATGGGACCACAACTTCTTCGAACGTTTCAGTTATTAAAGGTAAATCTGTTCGTAGATTGGGGATATCATTTTGACACTTCTTTGAGGTTTAAGTCCTTGGTATTTTTTTTCTCCCTTTACATATAAGTAGTCTGGTTGCTCGTTGAACGATAAAAAAACTAAAGCGGTGTTGGTTACGCAATATCGCACCCCTCGATAAAAAAAAATCTTGGTGTTAGTTGCGCAATCACGCACTCCCCTTTACCCCGCTCACTCCCATACCTCTTGGTGCTAATCTACCAGCACCTCCTCACCTCTGCCCCAGCGGGGTCTGAGCCCCAGGGCACTAGTCTAACACCCATTTTGTCACCTCTAGGTGTCCTACCCCAGCCCCAAAATGTTGGATGAGGAGCGCTTGGTCTTAACCACTTACCGGGTCTTAGCCCAAATATAGTCTAACAACCCCCTTTTTTCACCTCTGGAAGTTCTAGGCCCAAAAATGTGGTCGAGGTACGCTCGGTCTCAACAACAGTGCAGGATACTGGGTCTTAACCCAAACATTTAAAGCTTGAGCAGGGACTACCTTCTCCCCACGCTTGAGTTATTCTGGAAAATGTGTTTAGGCGGTAGTAGTGGGCCTGACACTCAAGTTTGGGGCATTTTGGCGACCCCCCCGCCCCCCCGCCCCTCCCATGATTGGGTCATTTTGGACAGTGTGCCCATAGTAACTTTTCGTGAAGAGTTCTCACGGCAAACTTAGGAAGAATAAAGTGAACTAGCTACCCCCCCTCTCCCCAATATTAAAGAAGTTATCTTTGTTAGTGACCAAGAAATAAGTGGCTATCTAATAATTCTGACGCACAACATCTACTTTCACGCTCGTAAATAGGAAGTTTACAACAAAACAATATTTGGAAATAGCTTTAATTGGCCTGGTAGACAAGCACAATCCCTGGTGTGAATAAAAATATGACAATTTTGTATTGATATTATAGAGACTAAAACGGTTAGTTAATAATGATCAATAAAACCACAAGTAACAATAAGTTTATTTTTCTGAAAAAAAGCAATTAATAAAGATAGATATTTGAAAATATAGACACAAGTAACACATTTATTTAAAAGTACATTAACTAGTAATGATGTATAAGTTATATTTTAAAACGATGATTCATGACGTTTTTTAATAAAATAAATAAATCATACTTTAAAATTTATGTTTCTAAAATAAGACACTAGAGTAATTATGACTAAAACCGTTATTAATAATGATATACATACTTCAAAATAAAACCACAAGTAACAATGAATTTATTTTTCTGAAAACAGCAATGATGACAAACAAAATGTCAAAGAAAAGCTTTACAAGCTCTACCAGTACGAATCTGATTAATTAAAATTATTAAATTTATTCTTAAAGGGGCCTTATAAAAACCAATCGCCCCCCTTCACAACAAGCCCTGGATCCGCCCTTGATTCGATGAAAAGGCAGCTAGAGTATATAAGAGATGAAAAGTCGAAGAACTGTCAAAACTATATCTCTGAATTTCGAACTTAGTTCCCCTTTTTTATGACTGGAACATTCGAAGAATTTGCGGTCCCACTCCCTCACTTCTATTGGCTGAAGGCAATATCGGAGAAGTTTATGATAGAGAGGTGGGAGTAAACATAAATAAAGGTACAAAACCTCGAAAAAGGGTCAAAATAATATCCCTTAAATACGAACAAATTGTCCTTCGAAGAAAGAAAAGTACGAATAAGTGGTAGGCCTATACACTCTCCAAGACATGGCATCGAATGACTTGCGCGCCTTTTACTTTCTCTCTATCTTACAGGTAGAGAAAGTATGGTGATCGTCAAAAAAATCGAACTCGAGATTTTGATGAATTTTGACGTTTCATGACTTCATGAATCCGAAAAAGTGGTTTTTGAATTTCCGTCTGTCTGTCTGTCTGTTTGTCTGTACCTCCAACTAGAGCCTAAACTATTTTACCGATTGAGCTGAAACTTGATATCTAGGGTTTTCATAGGGTTGCCCCGAGGAGTTTTTGGAATTGGATATCTACCCCTAAAATTAAGGGTAGTTTACTGAAGGAAAAAAAGAGAAAAAGTCGATTTTCTCAAAATCGGCTCTAACGATTTTGATTAAATTTCATTTATGAGCATTAATAAATATTCCAAACAAAATGGCTACTATCAATATTTCGGCTAAATTGCTTTAAGGGCTCCGGTCTGACGCGTAAATTAACATTTTTTATAATAGCTCCGAAACTATTTGAGATATGAAATTACTTAGCATTACAAATATGTATATATTTTTATAATACAAATATTTTATTCGAAACATATTTTTATAAAATCAAAAATTTTCAATCTATACGCAATTATATGAATTTTTTAACTTTTTGGACATTAAAGCTTAAGTATTGCGATCGTAAAAAAAAACTAACCTGAAATGTTGATGGATTTCGACGTCTCATGACCCCCCGAACCCTAAAAAATAGTCTTTGCAATGCCGTCTGTCTGTGTGTCTATTAAAACTTAAAATTAAGGGTAGTTTACTGAAGGGCAAAAAGAGAAAAAGTCGATTTTCTCAAAATCGGCTCTAACGATTTTGATTAAATTTCATTTATAAACATTAATAAATATTCCAAACAAAATGGCTACCCTCAATATTTCGGCAAAATGGCTTTAAGGTCTCCGGTCTGATGCATCAATTAACATTTTTTATAATATCTCTGAAACTATTTGAGATATGAAATTACTTAGCATTACAAATATATATATATATAATAATATATATATATAATATATATATATATATATATAATAAAGATATTTTATCCGAAACATATTTTTATAAAATCAATAACCTTCAATCTATACGCAATTATATGAATTTTTTAACTTTTTGGACATTAAAGTTTAAGTATTGCGACCGTAAAAAAACTAACCTGAAATTTTGATGGATGTCGACGTCTCATGACCCCCCGAACCCTAAAAAATAGTCTTTGCAATGCCGTCTGTCTCTGTGTCTATTAAAACTTAAAATTAAGCGTAGTTTTATAAAAGGCGAAAAGAGAAAAAATTGGTTTTCTCAAAATCTGCTCAAACGATTTTGATTAAAATTCGTATCTAGGCGTTGATTAAGATTATAAATAAACTGGCTATTTTCATTTTCCTATGACAATGATTTTTAGGGTACTTTACAGAAGCGTTAATTTCCGTATCTCCACAACTATTTGAGAAACTAAACAACTTATCATTGCAAAATTGTAGGACTATTAGAAATAAAAAACTTTTATTTGACATATATTTTTATAAAAGCAACAGTTTCTGAGATATTTGCAAATATATTAATACAATTTTGTGAGCTTTAGTTGTAAACATATACTACTTAAGTCTTAACGCAATAATTCTCCAATGCCATAGAGTAATTAAATATAAGTATCTAAAAAAGTATGTTATTTTTCCTTAAAGCTCTTAGATCATTGCTATGCAAACATTTCTCCTATCTCCATTTTAGACTCAATAGTCAATATTTACATTTTTTATTGGTCAAAATGTATAAAGGAATAATTAAATATCAATGCGATGACTTGAAGATCTGCAACACCTTATAAAATGTTAAAACTTTAACCAGAAATCGAAATTTTAATACGAAGTGTTGACCCTTGTGGAAGACATTAAACTGTTTGAAATGTTCTTAGGTGGACAAAGATGCGCCTCTTTTCTCATTGATTCTATATCATTGTATATTATTTTATGCGTGTTCTTATGTGGAGTGGTGATGATACAATGTACATTATTCCGTTCAGAAATCTTACGAGTTTATAGAAAGAGAGAGAAAGTCTGTGCGGTGCGCCGTACCATTTATTTTGTTCTCAAGACAGTGCCAATTCTAAATGTGGTGAGTGCAACATGTGTGAGGTTGAAGTGTTTCTGTTAGCCCCAGGAAGAGGTAGAAACATGATAGAACAAGGGTTCATAAGATCAACACTAAAACAGCAGCTGTGTTTGCTGAGTGTCATCACCTTTTCTCGGACAGAAAGGAATTTATAAAATTCCTTAGAATGTCACAAGAAAAGTTTTACGAGCTCTTGAGTTGGATTAAGCCTCTTATAGAACGCCAAGACACCCACAAAGATTCAAAAAACATTATAATCAAAATGTGCGTATCTCTAAATTATCTACGCTGGGGCAGTAAGAACTCGAAAGTTAATTGCCGCACTTATAAAAGTATGCCGCATATACCTTTCCTGAGCTATTTCTACCAAGTTCATTTCATTACACCCGATCTTGAGCTAGTTCTACCCAGTCCATTTCATTACACCAGATCCTTATCTTGAGCTAGGTTTATGCAGTAAACCTAATTACACCCTATCCCTATCTTGAGCTAGTCCTATCAAGTGCACCTCACTAAACCTATTTATTTCTTGAGAAAATTCTATCCAGTCCCCCTCATTAAATTATATCTCTATATTGAGCTAGTTCTATCCAGTTCACCGAATTACTCTATATCCCTATATTGAGCTTGTTCTATCAAGTCCACCTCATTACACCCTATTTCTATATTGATATAGTTCTATCTAGTCCACCTCATTACACCCTATTCCTATATTTAGCTAGTTCTATCCAGTCCGCCTAGTTACACCCTATCCTTATATTGAGCTAGTTCTACCCAGTCCACCTTATTACACCCAATCTCTATCTTGAACTAGTTCTATCCAATCCACCTCATTACACCACATCTTGATCTAGGTTGTGTGTGAGCTATACTAACGGATTATTGTGATGCTTTAATGTGATAGAAGATCGTGGACTTGGGGGTAGCATTTTTTCCCCTCCCTCGGGATGAGGGAAGGATGAATGATCCTAAGACTGAAAGCAGGAGCTATAATCCTTCTCCTGACAGGACAAGGTTTCGTAAAGCCAAGCCAGAAGTGTCGACAGCCAAGGTGGCTAATACATGCCGGACTTACAAGACCGGACGAAAAGCGTCAAGCGAGACATGTTGCATAACAATGGAGGGGTGAGGTGCGTAATTGAGAATAATTAAAGAGGGTTCGCTGTATACAGGATGAGAAATTACTGTGGGGAATGGGGGAGAGGCCAGGATAAATAGTTCTGAATATGGTCTACCATGTTGACTATAAGAACATACTCGTTGCTCTAAGAATAGAAATAAACCCTAATATTAATAAAAAACCACTCTATGAAATTAAACTCTTCAATAATTTAATATCCCCTGGTTAATCTAATGCAGAAAGTGCAGAATAGGTATTTCAAGAACTCAATACAAATCATAATAAAACTATTCTGAATACATTATGGAAGAATACACTCTGCTCCACCTTGGTATCAAGGGACATTAGGCTACGGTGTTGGTCTCACCTGTCTAAAGGTCTCCTCTTCAAATCCCATCTGGAGAAGCGGTTAGGGTACTGTACACGAGGGATTTGTTAGAATCATGACGTCATCAAAACTGTTAGCTCAAGAACTGTATGTATTATGTATATACATGTATAATATATATCACTATCCCATTCTTAGTGTAGCTAATCAAAGGGAATAAGAATTTAAAAGGTAGAATATAGAGGAAATGTACTCGCAAACCCATGTAAAGAGATGAAAAACCGTTAGGAAAGTAGAACCTATAGTTTGTTTACACTTTGACTTTCTCATGAACTGTCGGAGAATGAAAGAATTATGATATTCAAACAAATCTAAATCGAGATTTTGATGTATGTCGACTTTTTATGACGCCCTGAACCCAAAAAATGTGTTCCCGCGATGCTGTTTGTCTGTCTGTACCTTGGCCTAGAACCGAAACCATTTTTCCGATAGGGCTAAAAATTGTTATCTTAAGTTTTCGTTAGATTCTACAGAGATTATTTTGGAATTTGATATAAAAATAAATCTAAATATAGGGATAGCTTACTTAAGGGGTAAAAAAGATAACAAAAATTGTTTCTCTCGGAATCGGCTCTAATAATGTTTATTCAAATTCATGTATAGGCACTGTTTAGCACTACAAATAAAATGAATCATCTCATTTTTCCATTAAAATGATTTTGAGGGTACTTTACAAGGGCATAAATGTCCAATTTTGATCAAAACTCCGCAACTATTTGAGATACGAAATAATTTTCAGTGTGCCAACACAAATCTGTAAGAATTTAGTACTATTAAAAATAAAATAACTTCTATGTGAAATATATATTTTTCAAATCAAAATTTTCTTAGCTACAAGCAAATAGGCTATACACTTTTTCATTGAGGTCTGGTAAATGGAGAGTTGCTCTTTGGTGAATCGTTTCTCTTTTTACTTTCTCTCTATCTTACAGGTAGAGAAAGTATTGTGATCGTCAAAAAAATCGAACTCGAGATTTTGATGAATTTTGACGTTTCATGACTTCCTGAATCCGAAAAAGTGGTTTTTAAATTTCCGTCTGTCTGTCTGTCTGTCTGTCTATCTGTCTGTCTGTCTGTACCTCCAACTAGAGCCTAAACTATTTTACCGATTGAGCTGAAACTTGATATCTAGGGTTTTCATAGGGTTGCCCCGAGGGGTTTTTGGAATTGGATATCTACCCCTAAAATTAATGGTAGTTTACTGAAGGGCAAAAAGAGAAAAAGTCGATTTTCTCAAAATCGGCTCTAACGATTTTGATTAAATTTCATTTATCAACATTAATAAATATTCCAAACAAAATGGCTACTCTCAATATTTCGGCAAAATCGTTTTAAGGGCTCCGGTCTGATGCGTAAATTAACATTTTTTATAATAGCTCCGAAACTATTTGAGATATGAAATTACTTAGCATTACAAATATGTATATATATTTATAATACAAATATTTTATTCGAAACATATTTTTATAAAATCAATAACTTTCAATATATACGCAATTATATATATATTTTTAACTTTTTGGACATTAAAGCTTAAGTATTGCGACCGTAAGAAAAACTAACCTGAAATGTTGATGGATGTCGACGTATCATGACCCCCCGAACCCTTAAAAATAGTCTTTGCAATGCCGTCTGTCTGTGTGTCTATTAAAACTTAAAATTAAGGGTAGTTTACTGAAGGGCAAAAAGAGAAAAAGTCGATTTTCTCAAAATCGGCTCAAACGATTTTGATTAAATTTCATTTCTAAACATTAATAAATATTCCAAACAAAATGGCTACCCTCAATATTTCGGCAAAATGGCTTTAAGGGCTCCGGTCTGATGCGTCAATTAACATTTTTTTTAATAGCTCCGAAACTATTTGAGATATGAAATTACTTAGCATTACAAATATGTATATATATTTATAATACAGATATTTTATCCGAAACATATTTTTATAAAATAAATAACTTTCAATCTATACGCAATTATATGAATTTTTTTAACTTTTTGGACATTAAAGTTTAAGTATTGCGACCGTAAAAAAAAACTAACCTGAAATGTTGATGGATGTCGACGTCTCATGACCCCCCGAACCCTAAAAAATAGTCTTTGCAATGCCGTCTGTCTGTGTGTCTATAAAAACTTAAAATTAAGGGTAGTTTACTGAAGGACGAAAAGAGAAAAATTTGGTTTTCTCAAAATCTGCTTAAACGATTTTGATTAAAATTCGTATCTAGGCGTTGATTAAGATTATAAATAAACTGGCTATTTTCATTTTCCTATGAAAATGATTTTTAGGGTACATTACAGAAGCGTTAATTTCCGTATCTCCACAACTATTGGAGAAACTAAACAACTTATCATTGCAAAATTGTAGGACTATTAGAAATAAAAAACTTTTATTTGACATATATTTTTATAAAAACAGCAGTTTCTGAGATATTTGCAAATATATTAATACAATTTTGTGAGCTTTAGTTGTAAACATATACTACTTAAGTCTTAACGCAATAATACTCCAATGCCATAGAGTAATTAAATATAAGTAAGTATCTAAAAAAAGTATGTTATTTTTCCTTAAATCTCTTAGGAGAAATGTTTGCATAGCAATGATCTATCTCCATTTTAGACTCAATAGTCAATATTTACATTTTTTATTGGTCAAAATGTATAAATGAATAATTAAATATCAATGCGATGACTTGAAGATCTGCAACACCTTTTAAAATGTTAAAATTTTAACCAGAAATCGAAATTTTAATATGAAGTGTTGACCCTTGTGGAAGACATTAAACTGTTTGAAATGTTCTTAGGTGGACAAAGATGCGCCTCTTTTCTCATTGATTGTATATCATTGTATATTATTTTATGCGTGTTCTTATGTGGAGTGGTGAATATACAATGTACATTATTCCGTTCAGAAATCTTACGAGTTTATAGAAAGAGAGAGAAAGTCGGTGCGGTGTGCCGTACCATTTATTTCAATAAATTTCTGTAACATTTTATACTATTTATTTTTTGCTCTTAGGTAAAATGTTATGTTTTTCCATGATGTTCCTGCAACAATGTTTATTATTTCACTTCACATATCTTAAGAGTTTTAAGTAAATATCTCCATTTTTAGGTAAAGGAGTGATAGAGCTAGTTTAACTATCTTGGTATTATTATTATTAGTTATTATTATTTTGATAATAAAGTTATAGGTTTGAATTACATCTAATATTAATTAATAACATATGCGATTTTATGTATAGCCAACGTAATACCAATAAATCCTAATGATAATAGTTTAAAAAATTGATTAATTTATCACCTAATTGCGCACAGATTAATTGTTTATTTTCTAGTTTTAAAGTACACCTTAAACTCACTTATAAAAGTGTCAGTGTAAATGTATTGAGATTTGAGAAATATCTAAGATCAAGGGTGGATCTGTTTACTAAGACAAGGGAGGTTAAAAAGAGGGGGGGTTGGAATAGATTCTTGGGTGGGAGCTGCGGTGGTTTCACAGTTTTACCGCCAGAGCTAGCCGGTCCAAGCGACTTGGCGTGAATTTGTCAGCACGATCAGGTCTACCAACCGCGAAGAGGGACCTTCCCTCCTCTACTCACGCCCTATAGCCACAAGTATTTCATGCGACCGCTAGGTTTTATGCTTTAGGGGTGAGTTTAGAAAGAAATATTTAAATTTAACGAAATTAAACTAGTCTTGTGTAATGCAAACCTATACTGGAACTGATGATCTGGTGAAGAAGTTGTGTTATCTCAGTAGGTATATTTTATATAAGATTGGATAAACTATTTTCCCACGAATTTTATTTGTAAAATGTGTCTAGTAAGGTTATATGCCATTGTATAAAAGAAACCGGGGATGTCGACTTCCTCCACGGAGATAATTTTATTAATCCGATAATGATGGTCGAGTTCTTTCACGACACCTCAAGGATGGGATCTTCGCACAGTAAATTACCAAATTAAATAAGAACGAAATTAGGTAAAGCATTGAAGGTTAGGTTAAGTTAGGTTGGGTAAGAACCATAAGTATATGTAGAAATTAATCAACTATACTTATAATCGATTCCTTCAGGTGTCTTGAAGGAACTCAACCCCCCCCCCTCCTTTCCTTCTCCACACTGTCAAAGTGAAGTAATTAGATCACTCCTTCCCCCCCAACCCACCACGTAGAGGAACTAAACCATAGAATTAAGTGGCCTTTATCAAAAAGGGGATTAAATCAGCTTTTGTGGAGGAACTCGAACACACCCGAAGAAACATGGTGATGGATTTGAGACACTTTTACCACACCAGCCACTTTGCGTAGGGGTATTCTACTTTTTTACTCGCGTACCTCCATTTATAATCTATCTCCAACTTTGTACTCCAAAAGTTGTTGGTACATGGTGCAATCTATACATATTCTATAGGCCAAATCTAAAATAAATAATATCCAAAATAATGTATTGAATATTAAATCTCAAATGAGAAATATGTATTTCAAATTTTACGTACCCCCTTAGATGCCCCTAGTACAGTCCCGTCAAGAGGAGCTTGACCTAGTGAAAACCTACGAGCCAGCACTACCTTTATGATAAACATTTAATGTGTTATTAAAAATAACATGATTTTTTATTGTATTTATTTACACTATCAATCCAGATTCATAGCATGTAGCTCGGGACCTAGATCTTAAATTGACATTACAACTTTTAGCTATTTTTTTAAAAATACAATAATAAGTTTGGAATAAGCCCCTAAATCTAAATGTCCTATTTGTCCTTTCCTATACCTATCCTACTAGTTGGTCCGCCCCGGGTATATTACACCCCTCCGTACCCTGCCCCGCTGGCTGTCCCACCGCACTCTGGATCTACTCGTAATAGTCCCCAGATCGGCGAGAGCCCCAGCGGGTGCGGGCATCCCCCTATCCGCCACCTGGGGAGGCGCCCCACTGGAGATTTTTCTCCGCTTACTATCCACAATACTATCACCTATGGACTTACAACTAATTTAATCTAAAGATTCAAAAAAAAACTTAACACTAACTTAACCTAAGTACAAGTCCTTCTTATAATTGGCTGCAGGGTCTTTCAGTTGATATCGCTGACTATGACTAATAATAGTTTACTGCTTATTTACTCGAGAGTCTCTTGTATATAGGGCCTATATTTGAAAAATATAAACTTTTTCCAGAATTAAAACTTTTTTTTTGCGGCCAGCATTGTTAACATTTTATCTATTATTAGTGTTATTTTATAGGTATTGATAATATCAATCAAAAGTAACAGCTGCAGACCACATGAATCGACGTATGAATACGTGAAAGTAGCTCTTATTACTTTTATAAAATTGGTATTTCACTTGACAGAAAATAACAGAATATAATATCTAATTATTTTCTAAATAAATCAATAAAAACGACTATTTTTATATATGTATCAAACCTCATCCAAATGTATATTCGAACAAAATACAAAACTTTTCTTTCCACACACTCTAATGAGATGTAATAATTAACAGTAATCGGTTACTAATTAGAGCAATATCGCCTACCTATATTTCATCCCTTGTTAATCCGACCAGTCACTAAAAAAAACCCAAATCAAATACAGTTTTATAAAACCTCTATACAATAAACGTACCGGACATTTTAAATATTTACTAAACGGACACATTTAACGGTTGACAATCACCCCGCCACCCTTTCCACCAACCAACAATCGATTATTTACAAAGTTTTTATTTCAAAACATCCACCCACAAAACACACACACACAAGTCATATTGAAGAGACAAGAGCTGGCGGATAGATAGTTATCTACGAGGTGAATTGCCCCAATATGGCGCCGGTGCGCAATCAGTTTTCCCTCGCAAAACTGTTGGCGGTAATAAGCGAACGGGAGAGAGAAGGCTTTTGACAGGTCGGTCACAATAAAACACAACAGCGCGCGCCAGGTTGGTAGAACTGGCATAGAAAGGACGAGTAATTGACCATGGAGAGGGAGTTGTTGGTAGGAATGATTTGGAGGGGAGGACTCTATGAGCAGACTGCTTCCCGATACTAGACACACACACGACTGACAATTTACTGCTTCGTGGTAGGGGTTGGTTTCCAAGTACATTTTCACAAAAAAAAGGCCTTTATATTCAAAACCAGAGCTAGGGGGGAAATGTTTTTGGAGTAAAGTATGACCGTCTGCTTCTAATGCAGAGCTGCCATCTTTTATGATCTGGAGGTTTTTTTAATTAAAGACATTTTGTCGGAGTTAAAAAAAATGGAGGCAAATAACATTTTCACCCTTCTACTTTCATAGAACTATACTGATAGGCCTATTTATTAATACGTGCATTCCTATCTAGAAAGTATAAATTGGAGTAACTTATATTTTCGCTAGACTAGAATAATTTATTTAAATGTTTTCATACTAAATGGCAAGCTTTTTTTAATCCTAATAATATTAAAAAATACCGACTAAATAAACAATTAGAGATTAATTTTGTTTAATTTGAAACTTTGTTGAAAATATTACCAAATAGTTAAGTGTTTAGAAACATACTATTAGAACCAAACTATTTAAAGAAAATATTTAAATTTTAATAAAAACTACATGAATAGAAATATAATCTGTAACACATGCTTTCCACTACAAACATTTACCTAAACTATCCCCCAAAATGAATTGTGTAATTTTATAAATATGGGCTGGTTTCTTCTTATCGCAAATAATTACTAATTGCGTATTTCTTTAAATACGCGATGGCTGCATGAAGTCTAAGGGCTGTATGCAGCCCGCGGACCACATAGTGGTCACCACTGGTCTAAGGAGTCACTTTCGCAATAGACTGGACTGCCGATGACTGGTAGATCTATCTGGGCTAGACTCTCAGTCGGGTGTACTGAGGGTGGTTTTTCCTAAATGGTTTTCCCACTCTTCCTCCACGTAAATGCGGGTACACTTCATCTAAAACTCAATCTTCTTGTACCCTAACACATTAGCGTAGTTATTAAATATGGGTATGATCCGAACGGGTAGTAAGACAAAAAGCAAAAACAAATTAATAAAATCAATTACTGGTTTTAAATGTAGTTTTTTTTAATAATGTACCGTTTCTTGTTTCAAAGAATTTATATAAACTATTATTATCAGATATTTCTTAGTTTTAAAAACTAATAAATTCTCCCTAATTTAGCTGTCGTAAAATAAAATAATGCAGAAAAACCTACTTGAATATGCTTTCTGGTTTGAGCGTAATCGTGTGTCTAATATTCCGATTAATCGTGTGTCTAATATACCGATTAATTGTGTGTTTAATACCCCAATTAATCGTGTGTCTAATATCCCAATTAATTGTGTGTTTAATACCCCAATTAATCGTGTGTCTAATATACTGATTAATCGTGTGTCTAATAAACCGATTAATCGTGTGTCTAATACCCCAATCGTGTGTCTAAAATCCCGATTATTTGGTTTTGAGATGGGCTCTTAAAAGAAGTAACTAAAAATAATTTAGGTTGAAAATGTTTAAGTGAGTTTCGTTCAGTCAATAATTAGATATCACCAAACACACTACTAAAAAAACACCGCCACAAAAACTAACCTGTAAGACGAAGGGGGCTGAAAAAATCGTTGCAAATTCAAAGACATTTCTAGCCATCCTGTAACGTCGAAAGCTCATGGTTGTGGAAGGAACCTGAGGTATGTAGCAGCTGGTGATAGTTCCCGCCCGCGCCCCCTCCCCCCCATTAACCCCACACCCGGGTGCTTACAACCCGCAAACACATCTCCCGCCGGCTTCATAAAACCGGATATAATCGCAGCACCCGCGAACTATAAACAAAATTGCAGTCGAAAACGCTACGGAGCAAAAATTAGTCCGAGAGCTTCAATATCTGTCAAGCATGTATGAGATTCTGGGAAACAAGGGGGGTGAGGATGGGGGGATCTAGGGGTTGTTGTAAATGAAGGGGTAAAAAGGGGGTAGGAGGTGCAGAAAGAAGGGTTTCGGGTTAATGGCTAGCGGTCGTCACATGACTTCCAATTCCAAAATCTGGACAAGGGAAGTGAACACTCCCAACCCACTGGTTTTATCCCTTCAGAACCTAAACGCACATTCCGGTTCTCTTTTCATTTTTCGCGCCCGTAGCAGATCTCCTTGCCAATTACATATCATACAATGGAGCCATTTACACGGGACTCTGCGAACGGGTTTTGTAATGGACCAACCCGTTTAGATTTTTTATTTACTTTTCCTTCGTGTGAAAGTAACATATGTCCTTCCCTCGTACGCTAGATTCCTCATAAAACCATTTATATATATTTATTATATTCGCCGGTTATTACTATCGGTTCAGTTATAAGAATTTATATCAATTGTACTAATAGATTATGGTCGATTCTAGATTAATTTCAGAGGAAATGATCCAATTTAGCGCAGGAAGCGTGAAAAACTATTTTTGGAAAAAACCCACAATGCATCCAACCAGATTCGAACCTTCGATCTCTCCCATTATTGGTGATAGTGATTTAAGACTTAAAGCATCCGCCACCAAATAGGCTACGCGATTATAGTTCAGCGATGATATACATTCAAATAATATTAGTTTAAAAATGACCAAGTGCACAGATCAAGAGGTCCGGGTTTGACACCCGGTGCCTGCAAATTTTCTGCAAGGTAGTGGGTTGGAATGGAGTACTCTCAGCCTCTTCAGTAAAAATGAGGAGTTACTTGAATGAATTAGTAGCACAGTTCCGATCTAGAAAACTGAGATTAATAGCTAGAAAGTTCGTTGGGCTAACCACATGACACCCTATATACACATAAATTGTCACTATCTTCGCCAACAGACGGCATGCCACTCGGTTGGTATGGTTCTATTGTGGGCTAACGCCATGGAGTTTTCTATAACACATGCACAATTTGAAAATGGGGTTAATCTAATTTTTGGTAATCTCTATTTGTGGAATTAGGTGAACGAATATTATCTTGAGAAGAAAATTCCGTTTGATTAAAACATATTACATCTATATCAATTATTTTATATAATCACACGCACACATATTTTATTGATCTACATATAGTTTAATTAAATATGTATTTTCCCTTGACGATTTCAAATTAAATTTTATGAGAGTCAGATATACCTTCATGGTAAGCATATATAAATTGTAAGGATATTTTTAACAGACCATCAAATTAATAATCTCATTGTCATATTCTAAAGCCAATTTCTCGCGGAAGGTATCCATGTATCAACTAGGCCTTCACATTATTAAGTTTATCTTTATTCTCGAAATCTGAATTTCCTCTTGTTGGAGAAATCTTCCAGAAGACGTAGCTCTAAAATCACAAAGTACGTTACATGTTCCTTTGTTGCCTCTCGAAATTGGGGGCGTCTCTTTATAATACCTTTTTGCCATTGGTCGGCCTGGGACACGTGGGAAATAATGAGGTTCTATAGTTAACACGTCTCAATTAGTTACAGACACGCCAACCAACATACTTTTTCCAACGCGATTAAACGATGCATCAATTCCTGAAAGATAACTTCTTTCCACGATAATCGTTAGAATGCGCAACATTATTTCCACCTACTCGCAGTTTACAAATTAATCTTAAATAGGAAACAAGGTTTCTTTAAATTTATAAGTGAATGAGGACAATGAGATTTTGAGGATAGTTATCCATAATGTTCAGTGTTCATTAGGTCACGCTGTAAAACCAAATTTAAACTCTAAACTTATTTTATAACATTAGGAACTCGAAAGTTCATTGCCCCACTTGAAAAAGTACGCTGAGCTAGTTCTATCTAGTCTGTGCTGACAGTGACGTCGTTAGCACGGGCAGAGTTTTCTAGAACTTCCACGGGAGCGCTATTTCGCAGGCGGAAGGATATATTCCCGCTGAAAAAAAATAGTTAGGGCGAGGGACGCAATGCACCTCGTAGAGTTGAAACGAGGACAAGTTACCTTTGTAATGGAATGTATGGTTGATCAATACCCTACCACAAGGGTGGTTAAAAACGGTGTCAAAGAAAAGAAGTGACGAAGTTTGTGTCACTAAGAAATACAAACCTGGTGTGGGGTTTTAAAGTAGATTTAGCTTGCAAAAGATTGCATGTCTAATAAGGGTACACCCTTCACCAAATGTTGTGTCGTGTAGTTACTTAACCTGTGTGAATAGTAAAAATATATAATATACAAAATAAAAGGTTTTATTGGATAAATGGAACTTAATGTTGTCTAAAGTAGTACTTCTTGCAAAGTAGTACTAATGGTAGTACTACAGAAAAGTACAAGTTCCCCTCAATTCCCATCATATATGACCTATTCTATGATCTAGTTATATCCGGTCCACCTCATTACACCTAACCTATTTGATCTAGTTATATCGTCACCTCATTACACCTATCCTATCTTGAGCTAGTTATATCCGGTCCACCTCATTACACCCTATCCCTATCTTGAGCGAGTTCTATCCGTCCACCTCATTACACCCTATCCCTATCTTGAGCTAGTTTTATCCAGTCCACCTCATTACACCCTATCCTATCTTGAGCTAGTTTATCCAGTCCACCTCATTACACCCTATCCCTATCTTGAGCTAGTTCTATCCAGTCCACCTCATTACACCAGATCCCTATCTTGAGCTAGTTATATCCAGTCCACCTCAATTACACCTATCCCTATCTTGAGCTAGTTTTATCCAGTTCACCATTACTATCCCATTAGCTAGTTCATCCATCCACCTCATTACATCCTATCCTACCTTGGGCGAGTTCTATCCAGTCCACCTCATAACACCTTATTTCTATCAAAAACTAGTTCTATCCAGTCCACCTCATTACACTCTTATCCCTATCTTGAACGAGCTCTATCCAAGCTACTTCATATTTAACTCTGTAAACCTTGATTAAAATAACATCTTGACAACAAAACAAATCATTTCGCTACCAAATAAATTCGCTAGTGGTGTTGATTTCAAGCTTTTAAATATAATTAGGAAATTGAGACAAAATGTTTTACTATTTTAGGATAAAATTGAATAAATATTTGTTCTGTTTTTATATGCAGGATTAAGGAATACACCATGTAAGTTAGTTATAGATAAAATGTTTGTTTTATAATGTATTTAAAAATTTGAACACAGAGAGGTTTATTTCATTCATACCCACCCGTATATTGTTTTATAAACCGATTCATGCAATAGTTTCAAAGTGGGGATGTAGGGGACGCGAGAAAAGATCAGTGCTAATGTTTTAACTGATTTAAGTAAAGGCTAGCGTTTTAGAAGTTTTATTAGTAAAACTTTTTTGTTAAAATAAATCAAATATTGCTTCAGTACAAAATAATTTAATTTTCTTCAAAGTTTAATTTTCTTGCGGTTCGCTCAACAGTTCTTGATGTTCTTGAATATCTGTCAAGGGTGTCCTGAAATTTAATGACAACTTTTTTTCTTTATTTAAAAAGTTGGTAATCTAATACTGTCAGATATTCAAGAGCTGTTGTTGATACCATCAGGTGAAGAGAATTAATATATATTTGTACTGAAAAATATTTTATTTATTTGTTCAAAAAAAGTTTTCCTATAAAAACTACAAAAACGCTAGCCTTTTCTTATCATATTAAAGTCAGTTAAAATCTATAATATCTTGCGTTAATCGACGAATTATGATATGATCCGCTTCGGTGGCCGCATGGTCGTCAAGGTCTCTCTGTCGCAATAAACTAGGCTGCCGATTACGGAAAGAACGGGGTTTGGATGTACTGAGTGTGGTTTTTCCTTAATGGTTTTTCAACTCTCCCTCCACATATAATGCGTGTACACTTCCTCTAAATTCAACCTTTCTCATCCCTAACCCATAAATCTATTAGGTCACGCTGTAAAACCAAATTTAAACTCTAAACTTATTTTATAACATTAGGAACTCGAAAGTTCATTGCCCCACTTGAAAAAGTACGCTGAAGCTAGTTCTATCTAGTCTGTGCTGACAGTGACGTCGTTAGCACGGGCAGAGTTTTCTAGAACTTCCACGGGAGCGCTTATTTCGCAGGCGGAAGGATATATTCCCGCTGAAAAAAAATAGTTAGGGCGAGGGACGCAATGCACCTCGTAGAGTTGAAACGAGGACAAGAGTAATTAGTACATAAGCGTATAGCCCTGATGGATATAGTTAGATGGGGATGCTGAAAAGAACTTATGACATGGTTATTGATGTCCTAAAAATTGTATTGAGTTGTAGATCTACAAAATAATTTCGAAAAATCTCAAGTGTCACACTACCACAAACCCTTTGGTTTTGACAAGCAGTGATGTTAAATTTTCCCCCTATGATACAAATATGTTTTAAAACTGTTATTTATTAATCTGTAGTTTAAGTTTTAATAGTATAAGAAAGATTAAAGTAAATACTTGTTTATCAACCCTTAGTATTGCATTTACTTGCTCCACGTTGTATTAAAACAAGATCATTAATTCAAAATAACCAATACAGATTTCAAAACATCTAACTAAACAGTTTAACGTAAATAAAATAATAGTTTTGACTTAATGCCAGCCATTTTCTCACCGATTGTCTTTACTTTCCTCTTTCTTCACCACAAATATAATTGCAGTGTCTCTTACACCAAGTCGATTATATAAACCAAATACTGTTCCCCACCCCCCGCTACCACCGGTTTACCTCTCCAACCTTCCCACCTAGTACACCCCCTCAACCCTTATTCACCGGCGCAAGACAAACTTGATACAAGACAACGACTGGGATTTGGCGACTAGGCCAAAACAGGGTTTTTGGGAGGGGACGAGTAAGAAAGAGAGAGAGGGTGAGATTAAGTTGATGCTTATTCCCTTCGAAACGATGTTATAGTCTTACCCCCACCCCACCACCGCCACCCCTAGCAAAACCCCATTTCAAGAAACAACCCTTATAAAATATGAATATCCTAAGTCTATCAATCTCATTAATGTTCTCGGTACCCGGTCATGCATAGATACAAGTACCCTTGAACTTTGGCAGTGAGATCACAATCATCGAGCTTCAGTTTCGGTAGAGGGTAAAGGGAGGGGGCGGGTTTCCTTAGCTCCCACCCACCCTCTTTCCACTGATAAGCCAGAGAAAGGGATGCTACTACTGCAATGTACGTGCAGAACTCATTCTATATCAGATTAATTAAAGCAACATTATATATCAACACTGGAAATCTACAGTTCATAATAACTTTATAATTTACGAGTTTAGTGTGGCAGAGTAAGAGAAGGGGTGTGGGGGGGAGGGGGTTCCTGGGGGTTTGAGGAGGAGAAATTTACACCCTTCTAGCGACCTCCAAACCCCCCTTTCCTACTAACAATCCGATGCTTGTGATCCTTTGGGGCCAACCAACCCCTTTCACAGTCATCTTGGGGGACGATTTTTTTTTTCTACAGTGTTTCAACCCAGTGGGTCAGAAACGTGGCTGATATCGTTCTACTTTCACTGCGATACTGAATCACGAGTTAGATGAAGATGCTTTTGTTTTGGGTGGTAGGGGTATGATGGGGGTTGATTTATTACTCTTGATCAGAAATTTTGGTTTTCTAAAATTTAATGATATTGCTAGAATTATATGCAAGCGACACCAACTTTATATGGAAATGTCAAAAAATGTGCTTTTATGTGTTTAGTTTTAAAAAAAAACTACACGATGTTCATACAAAATGACTTGAATTTAGTTTTCTGTTCTTTTTTTTAAAATATATATTGAGGTCATATTATGCTGTGTGTGGATTTATGAACACAAAGAAAATATGTTCATAGGAAAACATTTTTATAAAATAAAAACATATTTTGTGGTCAACATTGATAACATTTTACTATATTATTATTCTTTTATAGATAGCGCTGCTTCTTATTAACTGTTCAGTTTATAGGCATATGTACATTACTAACTACACTAGTGAGTTATAGATGAGTAAGGTTGAACTTAGAGGAATTGTAGCTGTATTTGCGCGGAGAAAAAGAGTGGATAACTATTTTGGGAAAACCACCATCAGTACACCCAACCGGGATTTGAACCCCGATCTCCCTATTATCGGCAATCTAGTCTAACACGAGGTTTGTATGTATTGATATAAATATCCATAAAACGTTACACCTGTAGATAACATTACTTGGCGTATGAATACGTAAAGTAGATCTAATCACTTTTCTAGCTATCGGTTTGGAGTATTCCTATGAAAATCGGACTGTGTGTTGTGTTACTATTTTTAAAGCATATAATAGTTATTACCTCAGTTTACAAACCAATTTATTTGGAAAGAGTTTGATACTTTTTATTAACATCTTCAAGACCTGAATGCAAGTATTATTTAATCGATTGAACAATAATGACGTAATTTGTAAAAGATCGATTTAGACTATTCCGGCTATTTATTGTACTGGCTCTAGGTCAAAGGTCAGATATCGAGCAAATCTCGTTGAGATATGGCGCAATGGTATAAGAACATTCTAATACAGTTGAAGTACGATAATAGTTTATTATGTATCAAGCAAGAAGTTGACTTTAGCTGCCCCTTTAAACTTCTGCAATACTTTATACGGGGCTGTAGAGCAATACGGTGTATACTACAGGAGAGAAATCTAAAATACTGCTTAGATATTTAACTTTTTCCCCTCATTTAGCAGAGCGTCTTACTACCCTTTTGGGTTGTACACCTAAGTACTAATTACGCTAATGGATTATAAAATGGGAAGGTTGAATTTAAAGAAAATGAACCCGCATTTGCGTGGAGGAAGAGTGGTAAATCATTTAGGGAAAAAACACCCCCAGTTCACCCAATAGAGATTCAAATCTTGATCTCCCCGTACTTGGCAGTCTAGCTCACTAGCGCTTTATCCAACTAAGCCACCGAGGCGGGTAATATTTAATTAGGTGGTACGATGGTTGATGGCTAAAAATGGCACTAACTCTTTTTCAATCGCAATACTCTACAATATTTGATTTAATAAATAAAAAGATGAATTAATTGATCTTAATAATGGATGTTTATTTTATTTCTAAACAATTTAAATTTTATTTGATCAAATATACTTTTATTGGCTTAGCCACCGATATGGGTTGTACTAAACTATGTGGTTTAAGGCGTCAAGCTTGTTTGGCCTGGTTTACTAATGATAGGAAGAAGAGGGTGAGTTTTCTTCGCTGGTTTTCCACACTCACTCTATACAAATTCGGGTGCGTCTCAAAAGTTATACACATCCTTATCCCCCTTTAATTAGTTTAGTTAAATGCTGATAGCTTGGATGGTTAGTTAGACACAATAGGAAAACACAAATGAAAATTTAGTACACTTAAGAAAATGTCTTAAAGACGTTGCCTATCTATGACGTCATGTGAAGTCAAGATATGATTCTCCATGTTTGTATATTTACGTTTTATTTGGCGAGTTTTAAAGATACAGCACTGAAAATTAAAAATAAAAATTCTTAAATAATTCTAAAAATGGTATTTCACTCTCACATAATTTGTATTTAATCTTTAGGTAGTTTTTTATTAAACTCATTTTTTAAACCGTCATTCAAGCTATTTGGTTTATTCTCATAAATAGCCAGTAGAAATATTCGTGCCAGGATATGGATTAAAAAAGATACGTGTGAATATATATCTATCTAGAATAGTAAACAAGAAAAGGGTAATTTTAAAATGCAAGTTAGTGCTGTTCAGAAGCAAATAGTAGTGAGATTGTATACTCGTCAGAGGAAGAGGGGAAATGCTAGCAGAATGTAGAATTGTAAACAATAAGCTTCGCAGGGTGAACTGATCAGTTTATTCCCTTTCTTTTTATTTCTTACATTGGTGTATAAAATGCCTAGAATGCTTAGGTGCGTCAAGTCAAATGTAACGCACCTAGAAAAATATTTTCGAATTTACCAAGTAGGTGACGTTGTTAAGGTGGGATGGAAGGGGAAGGGAGAAAAGGCCAGTGTTTTTGCAGTTTTTATGGCAAAACAAATTTTTTTTACAAAATAAATAAAATATTGCTCCAGTACAAACATAAAATTTAATGTTCTTCACGTATTGACCCCTAAATTTCTTGAATATCTGTCAAGGGTGTTCTGGAATTTAATGACAACTCTTTCTGTTCATTTAAAAAGTTTGTTAGATAACGCCACCATTCTCATGACAGATATTCAGGAACTGTTGATATCAACTTGTGAAGAAAATTAAACTCTATGTTTCTACTGGAGCAATATTTTATTTATTTTGGCCAAAAAAAAAGTTTTGCCATAAAAGTTTCAAAAACACTGGTTTTTCTCGCGTACCCCTTTGTCCCATCTTAAGTTTAGCTATTCTACTTGATAGATAAAACAATATCCACAGCTACAGCTAAATTAGATGAATATATAAATACAATTATAAATAATTATATTATTTTAGACATTGACTTAAATCAAACTGGTGTCCTTCCTGTTGAAAGTTAGCCATAAATACGAACTGCAGGAAAGTAATTTGTGAAAAAAAAAATCTACAATGTCAATTAAATCAATTTTGATGCTTCAAACAAAACATAGGGGAAAGTTGCCTATATTGTACCACCACCTAAATCGTACCACCATTGATTTTCTGGGAAATGATTATGGTAGAGTGCTCTAGGGGTTATGTTTTGAACCTCCCATTGTTTTAAGTAGCCCGCGAAAATATTACACTGGTATGACCACGTTGAACGCTTTTATTAATGTTATTTAGTTTCAGTGGATCTGGATGTAATTTTTGGACTTTGTATCTAAGGAAATACTGAACCCGAAGGTATGTTTTACTTGTTTTCATGAATTTATTATTGTAATATAACCAATTCTACAAGAAACCTATGGTTTATTCTTATCGTAGCGATAGTTTGAGGTTATAAATAAGGTTATGTTTAAAGCTCCAGAATGTTGCCTAAATCGTACCACAAGTGGATTCCTAATTCGTACCGGTACGAATTGAGGGCCTATAATCTTCCTTGTTCCATATTTGCTATTTTTTACCAAACTTTTATTAAACACCACGATAAACATAAATAACGCGCGTGTCCGTGTGTGTTACAGAATGACGAAGCGAAAATATGAAGCTTGGAGTGAATCGGATATGGAACGAGCCCTCGCAGCTTATAGAAATGGGGACATGGGTTTTAATGAATGCTGTTGCCAATACGGTATTTCAAAGCCAACTCTCAAGCGCTACTTAGAATATGTCCCTCCCATGTTAATTTTTAAGCGCATGAGAATGGCTAATGAATTAAAAGTTGGGGCTCCACCTGGGGGTTTGGTTGAGGTTTCTGAAACAGGCTACATAAACAATGACCTCTTCATTCAGTGGCTAAAACATTTTATTGCTGCCGTCAAACCAAACAATGACGGCCACACAACACATTCAAAGAACTTGGAAGCTTTGGATATAGCAAGAGAAGCCGGAGTAATTATGTTGCAGTTGCCTGGCCACACAACGCATCGGGTTCAGCCATTAGACAAGTCGTTTTTTAAACTACTGAAAGGGTACTACACACAAGTGGTTGAAAATTGGCTTCATACCAATCCAGGACTGTGTGTTACACAATACCAGGTGACTCAACTTGTGGCAGAAGCCTATGCAAGGGCAGCGACAGTTGAGAATTCCATTAATGGATTCCGTGGATGTGGAGTCTGGCCAGTTGACCGTAATGTGTTTAAAGACTTTGACTTTTTACCAGCTGAATATCTTGAGCCTTCAGAAGATACCAATGTAGATGCACCACTTACTAAAGATGTCACCAATGGACCACCCACTGCACCTACTGCAGATGAAATCAATGACCGACCGGATGTTGCAGTAAAGCCAAAGGCTGGACCAGCCAACACCTCTCAACTTAATGTGTCAATTGAAGCTATCTCACCAATTCCCAAACCCACCCAAAAAAAAGTGTCAAAACGAGGTGGGTTGACAAACAAAGGCCTACAACGAGCTACTGTGCTAACAAGCAGTCCATACAAGAATGATTTGCAAACAGCAAAAGAATTGCAAATGGCACAGGCCAAAGTAAAACAGTTGAAAATGAAAATAGAGAAGGCCAAAGCAAATGAATTGAGACTGGCAAAGTCCAAGATAAAAAAAGAAGTAGCCAATGCTAAGAAAAATGTTTCATCTGTGTGGAGAAATTTAGAAAAAGCAGATCTGCAAACCAACGGAGAAAGCCTACCATCTACTTCAACACAAACTGATGTTAGAATTGAAATCCAGCAAGAAGAATGGTTTTGTTCCGTATGTGAAGATCATTCTGTTGAGGACATGGTGTAGTGTTTGGTATGCTGGTCCTGGTGCATGAAAGATGTGCAGGGGTCAAGTCAGGATTAAAACAGTTTATTTGTATGGACTGCAAGTAGAAAAAGTTTTGATAAACATTTAAATACTAAAACATACCTCTGTGCTGTGATTATTAATAGGTGTTCTGTCACACGACAGATTAATTATTTTGTCAGTGAAATTAGACTGCCAATGCGTCCTGTCCTCCACCTCTTCCTTTAGCTCCCAGCATTTTCTTCCTTCCTTAAAGTCATCCAATATTTGAAACCTTCTTCTTCCTAAGCTTCTCTTTCCCTCAACCTTGCCTTCAATGATGTCATGCAGAAGATAGTGCCTCCTAAGAATGTGTCCGATCCAATTAGTTTTCGTCCGAAGAATCACACTATAATGTAGTATAATATTATATTTTTATTAGTAGCTTCTTCCTAATAAATACTGTAGTGGTACGATTTAGGACATGGGTGGTACAATTTAGGAAACCTGTTTCCTATATCGTACCGATTGCAGCCTGTTAGAAAAATCGCTGTATTTATTTCCAATTACATCCTTTTGAGCTTGAAACAGTAGAAATATATCCGCAAATAAGTACAGGTTTGTGTAAAAATACACTTAATATCATAGGTTAGTATTTATGGCAAATAAAAATAAAAATTTAAAAAGTGGTACAATATAGGCAACTTTCCCCTATTTTATCCCCTTTTTTTTAATACACCACCTCACTTTTTACTCCAGAATGAGGAAGTTAGAATTTATAATAAATGTACCTGCATTTACAGAGAGGGAGAGTGGGATGAAACTACACTTATTACCACCAGACCGAGATTCAAACCTCGACTCCTCCTTTGTTGGAAAATTAGACTAGATGAGCCTAACATATAATCCGCGTACCCACCGATACATTTTGCGAGTTTTTTTAGTTCCACGTCTTACTATTCATTCAGGTTATATGTATATGTACCAATTACGTTATGTTTTATGGATAAGAAAGGGGGAATTAAGATTAAGTGTACCAGAATTGGCGTGAAGAGAAAGTGGAAAACTATAGAGGTAAAAACACAATCGGTATACCCGACCGGGATTCAAACTCCAGTTGGTTCCGTAATCGGCAGTCCTAGCCTATTGCGAGAGTGACGACGCCTTAGACTATTCGATCACCCATAGTAGGTAAAACGTTGTTTAATTCGGTTAATTTGAGGAAATTAAGTACAAACTAATTCACTTTCTTTTTTTCAAATCCACCCGAAATAGCAAATGTCCTTATGAAATATTTGCTCCTTGGGAAACGTCATCACTCCAACAAAATGAATGAAAAAGTTATCTAGTGGCAAGAGTTCATCTAATGTCAAACTTTTTTTTCTCTCTGGTTTAAAAAGGAACCACGAGGGAAAGAAGAAAGAAAGAAAGAAAGAAAGAAAGAAAGAGGGTGTAAGAACCTCCCTGGTGTTGTAAGAAGCAGTCCCGTCCCCCACTTAAGGGCCAACTCGCCCTCTACTTAGTGTGACAAGACCCCCAATTTTTCTCTACCTCCCCAACCCCATTTTTTTTTCTAGCGATGCTCCCTTCCTTGTGAGTTCATTCATGGGGGGCCTCTAGCCCCCTCCCCCTCTCTCTCTTTCTCTACGGATCAAACCCCTTTTAAACTAGGGCGTCTCAGGTCACACGATTTGGTCAAGAAAATATGACAGGGATTTTACTACACTACCCGCTTCGGGAGTCGAATGTTCTAAGACGTCACTCTTGTAATAGACTGGAGTTTCGATGACGGGAAGAACAGGGTTCAAATCCCGGTATGGTGTACTAAGGATATATTTTTACTAAATGGTTTTTACTCTCCCTCCACTCAAATAAATTTGTGTACACTTCCTCTAAATTCAATATTCCTCCTCTCTAACACATCTACGTAATTAGTTCATTTGAGTACAACCCAAACGTTTAGTGAAACGAAGTGGCAAAAAAAAAAAATTGGTCGTTTTAAAAATAAAACTTCTTTAATGGGGCAGTTAATTAATATTAATAGTTTGAACGTATATCTACAAATATTCATAATAATGCAGTAAACTAATTAAAACATTTCAACCATAGTAAATTCCTCTTACATACTTAATTTTTTTCCCACCACGTGCTAGGCTAATACAAAAGGTAAAATTTAGATGCAATACACCCGCATTTGCTTGTAGAGATAGCAGGAAATCACTTAGGAATAGTCACCTTCAGTGCGAGATTAGTTTAGAACGGTTTGTTGGTTAAGGGTGGTCGGGGTTTAAATTCTTGGGTGTATAATTTTAAAGGTGTTTTTTTTTTAATTGTCGTTCACTATCTCTTAATGTATATTAGAGTACATTCTCCTTTTTGAAAAAATCACCTTCCTTATCCCTGACTTAGTTGAGTAATTAAAATGCATAGAGGCTGAACGTAGGGCCTATAGGGATACTCTGTGGAGGGAAAAGATGGCAGATTTTATATCTATCTATTTTTTATGGTGAATAAAATGTTGCGGCTACCTGAGGTTTTCTATGATATAGCTATGGTGGGATATCTTATAATATTTGTTTAATTTCTTCAAGTTCTACTTAACTTGTATATTAAGAAATTATTTGAGATGTGAGCATACCTTGTTGTGTATTATGGTAAAGTCCCCTTCGTTATAGAATTTAGTTGACTGATTTTTTTAAATAGTTCTATTAAGTACGTGAAAGATTTCAGTTATCTCACACGTGCATTGAATACCTTTATTAAATAAATTGACCTTACTTGATTTATGCAGACAGTAGCTCTGCAAGCGCCATCTCATCCTGAAATGTTGGAATATGTTTTATTATCTGTATCACCTTAAATCATTCTTGAGAAACAATTATATTGAACATATTAACGAGGAAAATGTTAGAAATATTTGAATTTGAGGTTAAAATGGAAATCTTGAATTAATTTTAATGTTCCGATGAAATAGAGTATTTTGAATGTGAAGCCAAGTATTTGAAGTTAATATTAAAATAGGCTACATTTATTATAATATGTAGTAATCAGTGAGATTAAATCAATAATAACGTATGTGTTTGTCCCAAAGCTGCAAATTCAGTCACGTCCATAATTCGAAGTAAAGTAACTAATGAACCATCACTTCTCCTATCATGTAGAATAAGTGACGATTACTATCACAATAATATAACCATGAAGGTTTGGGAAAGATGAAACATAATAGAAATTTACAAGTATAACAAATCAGTTTATTTAAATTTAAACAAATTAATAGAATTACACAAGTTTCAAATAGGTCTAAGATCAAACAGTCCTTTGCTATTTTAGAGAAATTAAATTAGTTACCATAGAAGTATACATCCCAACTGGGAACTAGGAATCAACACAAATAAAGTTGAGTCTATTGTCGAGAGTAGTAACTCTTCAAACTAGAACTAAAGTACATTCTGCTACGAAGGAACGTCTGCCTCAACAAGGCGGCAAAATAAATAGAAAGCTTGATATTAATTCAAAGTTAGGCAACAATTATCTAGCTCGTGACTACTAGACCTAGACTTGAAAAACATATACATTAATTATAGTTAAATAATAGTTAACGATATCAAATTCTGGTAAGTCCTAATTTAAAGAGTTACTAGAATGGTAGTTAAATGAGCTTTCTAGCAAGAGTTAACTCCATTGAGAGTTACGAAACACAAAGATTAATTTTCTAGAAGAGAAATTATCATTTTACAAACAGTAAATGGCGAGTACCAGGAATCTAGGCTGTAAAGATACTATGGCTGGTCTATTCCTAATTAGTACTGCCTGGACATTGAACAGTTTGTTTATACTTCAACCCAATCTTGGGCACACAATAATTAGTGCAAACAATAGATGTATCTACTTATACAAACGGCGTCTGAAGAGGGCCGGAAACTAAGCATTATCCCCGCGGGTCACTACTATGAACTTGTTATGCTCCCACAGGTTGCTCACCGTAAAAAGGTACACTAAAAAGAAACAATAGTAACTGATATCTATCACAGACCTAATTAGGTCACTGAAAAAAGCGTTAGATAACTTTATTTCCGCCATTAAGTGAGCTTAAACATGGTCATACCGTTTAAAAGTCATTATTATTTCCTAATATATAAAACTATTTCTTAAGGATTTATAAAAAAAAGTTGGAAACACTGACATAGTAAAAAAAAGTCGTATGGACAAGTTACATAGAGCATTAAGCTTGTCATTCAATACTATGCCTTATGGGCATAGAAAAAAGAGTCAGAAACACTGACATTTAATACTATATCATATGAACATAGAAAACGAATAAGAACCCTAACTATCAAAACTATCCCTTGTGAGCATAGAAAAACAAGTCAGACATTCTGACACAAAAAACTATGGCTTTATGGACATAGTTAAAAAAAAGAGTACTACGACTCTAACTCCTATTCTAACTATTAAATACTCAGTCTCAGACGAGGCTTCATCTGCGTCGAGGTGGAGAGACCGACGCCATTTCGTAGTCACCAGTAGCTTGTTTGCAGATGTAGATTAACGTTGAAGTTGTTCTTCCGTCGAATTTATAAAATAGAATACAAAATGTGAAGCGAGGAATGACGGTTATATAGTAACAGAACTGACTTATTCGAGGAGGGTCTTCAGCCGGATAACAAAGGGGGAGGTAATTTGCGGAATTGCGCTGAATGACAACTAGCGCTCGAAGACTGCGTGAAAAGCAAAGAGAAATAGCTCAGCCATTTCATCGAAGTGAGGCCTGCTGGTGAGATGTCGTTCTACTGATGGACCCGGCACAGTAAACTGGGGCAGTTTTCCTGAAGTTTGGGCGTTTCCCGGGAACATTAATTCATCGTGAGTTAATACCTGCCACACAATATTAGAATATATTAGTTCTTGTATTCATCGTCTTAATCATATGCATGGTATTTTGAGTGTACGTGTTAAACAAGAGGTTTAACACGGTATACTAAGTAGTATTTAAGTTTTAGAATTCATCCTGTGACTAAAATCTCTTTTATCCTGATTTAAAAACCAAAAGTGGGATGTTCCTCTTATTTCCATACACTGGATAACATATCTGAGGTATCTGCATGGCTACTATTAGATAAACAGCATTCCATTTTCTTATTTTAATGTTGTCAACCTTCCATAAAATATACGTAAGATTTTGCAACATTGGTTTGTTGATATTTCTGGTATTTCTGGTAGCTCCTTATAACCTCAAGCACACCACCTGCAGACATAAGTGAACGACGTTGCCTATATGGTGATTTCGAAGCTATTTTGCAAAGCGGGCTACATTTTTTACTTGAATCATATCAGCACTCTACGCCCTAACACACTTATATATTAACGTACAAGCTAAAAAAAATAAGGAAGAAAATTAGCATTTCACTCTGTGAGGTCTCTTGTCTATGGATTTATAACACTTCCCCTGTTCCTCTGAATAATTTACACACTCATTCCACTATTTGCGTCTGTACAACATTGACTTGATTGTTAAAATTACCTTTTTTTTTCTTGTTTCCTATTTTTCATATAGTTCTACAGACTTTTTAATCTACATCCTTGCAGAAAGATTCCTACAGGACATTTTCGTGACTAAATCAAATAGCTTGATCTGTAAATGAATCATAAAAAATACATTTACAAAAAAATACTTTAATCTAAAAAATAATGCTGACACAGTAAGAATATTTTTATAATTATTTAAGAATTTATGGTTTTTGTTTCAATGTTATATCTTAAAAACTCACCGAATAAAACTTAAATACATTTACTTGGAAAATCCTATCTTGATTAGTCGTGACGTCACAAGTGGTTAACGTCTTGAAACGAAAGATATTTGTCAACATTTAATTTTAAGAAAAGCGTGGATAAATATTTTCCCCATATGACCTGCAGTTCCCTCAGAGGTGATATTGGATGTAGTGTAATCGGGCCTTCCTCTATTCGGGGTGTACGTAAGCGTGGTACCTGTTGAATATGGCCTTTCTCATATTTTCTCTCTTTCTCTCTCTCTTTTTTTTTTAGTTCAAAAGACTGGAGGATCTGGGGGAAAGGGGCAGGAGGGGAAGAAGAAGAAAAATTGCAATGAATTTAAAATGTTGATAGCACGCGCCTATTTTGTGATCAAAGAGCACGCGAACAGAAGAAGACTTTCTTAGTGTCCTCAGGAATCAGGGAAGAAAAGTCCTTTGGGGGAAGAGAAGGGTCCTTAAGAGAAGAGAACGACGGTAGTGAAGGTAATTTGCAACTAGCTTCTCACAGAATAAACACCGTTTCAAGGCTCTATAGAAACTTTTCAAATGACAACTTTTTGGTTTAGTAAGAAGGATTATGTTTGGCGATTTTCTTTCGGTAAGATGACAAAGATAAGTCGAATAAATTTTCCACCATCTGACTTTCACTATCTCCCCCCACCCCCCCCCCCCCCTTTTACCGTGGCTGGGTGCCCCCATGCTCCCTCATGGCTTGCATTTCCGATCACTTAGCTTACATTTCCATAATTGGGCTTGGATTTCCATCACGGGGCTTGCATTTCCCATCATGGGACTTGCATTTCCATCATGGGACTTGCATTTCCCATCAAGGGGCTTGCATTTCCCATCATGGGACTTGCATTTCCCATCAAGGGGCTTGCATTTCCCATCATGGGACTTGCATTTCCTATCAAGGGGCTTGCATTTCCCATCATGGGACTTGCATTTCCCATCAAGGGGCTTGCATTTCCATCATGGGACTTGCATTTCCTATCAAGGGGCTTGCATTTCCCATCATGGGACTTGCATTTCTTATCACTGTGTTTACATCTCACACCCGCAACAGTAATACATAGTAGACCTAGAGTAAAGGCCGCACGGTCTAAGGCAGTCATTCCTAACCTGGATTCCGATAACTCGTGACATGGAGGTTGGGCTTCGAATCCTGGTTGGGTGTACTGAGAATGGTTTTTCTAAAACAATTTCTCTGAATTCAACCTTCATCATCCCTAACTAGGATGTGGTGCTAAAATCAGTAGTGGTATAAGTCAATAATGTGGAATCCACTTAGGTGGGCACGCAGACTAAACTTCAAGCTCATGTGTGAATCCCGGCCTGGCGTACAAAAGGTAATTTTACCTAAATCGTTTCTCACTCTCTCTTCATACAAACACTTATACGTTTCTTTCAAATTTACCTTCCTCATCTCTAACCTATTAGTATAAATAAATGCGTATGGACCTGGGAGGTTGTTAAACGTGAGTTAAAAGCACCCATTGTACACTGGCTGGTGTTTGAACCCAGTAATGCCTTGTCACTGACACATCAGTACAGAGAAGATTAACGCCTAGTCCACTTGTCCACCGATGCGGGTCTTACTTATTCAGGTGATTTTAAAAATCAAATACTGAAACGTGTCCTGTTTTATTTGCTATTTTTTAATAGCACAACCGATGAATTATTCTTTCCAGAGCTATTATTGCATTTTTTTGTTTTTGATTACTTGAATTCTACTTTCTCAATCAAAGAAAAAGTATTATAATCATGAACATTTTCTACCTCTAGATTAGAATGGATATTTACGTTTTATGCGTCCCCGAACCCAAACTGAGAATTTTACAATTTTGTCTATTCCCATGATTGTCTCTGGGCCTATATTTGAAACGGTTTGATGGATTTTCTTCAAATTTGATATTAAAATGTTAGTTAGCTATACCTCAGGATATCATTTTTATATGGACTCAAACCTTTAAACTAAGGGTAGTTTACAAAGTAGTGATTTTTGAAAATTCCAAAATTTTCCAAAATGGGTATAATTATTTTGTTTAAAATGTATATTTAAGACGTGTTTTATATGATAAATAAAAATGTACACTTGCTTTTCTGGTAGAAATTCGTCTTAGAGTGTAGTTAAGGGATTACGGTTTTTTTTTAGTTTAGTATTTTTTTTTAAATGGGTTTAACAATTTTGTTCAAAACTGTTATCTGGGAACTAATTTACAAAATAAATAATGACCTATGTTTATTTTTTGAATGAATATTAATTAAAGTGTAGCTTACTTCGACAAATTTTGGAAAGCTTGAAATTTTTCAAAAATCTCTTCTAATATTGAACTCAAAATGAATATCTGAGATTTGTTTTTCATGATTAATAAGAATATATGTTTATTTTTACAAATACAATTATTAATTTGAATGTGCTTACAAATAATTGATTTTTGAATTATTTTTTTTAAGTGGTTCGATTCCCTTTTTTTTAAATGTGTATATATAAAGAGTGCTTTGTGATCAAGAAGATGTGAGTTTGTTTTTCTGAGGAAAACTTAAGGGTAGTTATTTAAAAGCGATTTTTGAAAATTTTGTTCCATATGATAATTTATATATATACATATATATAATCACGTTTTAAAGTAATTTGTTTCAGATGTCAATGCAGATCATTCTTGTTTGGTTTTTTTAGCATCACGTTTCACAATAAGTTCTGGTTAAATGATTTTGTACTAATAACACTATTGTGTTAGGGATGAAGAAGGCTGAACTAAGAAGAAGTGTACCCGCATTTGTGTAAAAGCTGAGTTGCAAACAATCTAGGAAATCTAGGAAAAAACCACCCTTCAGTACACCCGACCGGGATTCAAAGTCCAACCCTCCCATCAATGGCAGTCCAGTAGATTGAGAGAGTAACGCTTTAGACCTTAGATGAGGAACATGTGGTCGTTTCCCATAATTTTGTCATATTATGTGTCTTAATCGTTTATAAATAATTATTTTCAAAAGGCATGTATCTTAATTAGAATAAAAGAATAGATTTTTTAAAGGCTGATGTTAAAAAATAATTAACAACTCTTATTGATCTAGCTATCTATGTTGCACTATTATATTATTAATTATCACTAGATACAACATTTAATTTTGTCTGCGGACAAAACATGGGGGTGGGCAGGGGGGCGTAGACTGAAAAACAGTTTGCTCCTTTATGGGTATCTACAAATACATTAATTCATATTTAGGTAGGTACCTCTTTATGATTTGGACAAAATGTACTGTACACACCTTTTACCTGAAAGTTATAAGTCTTACCTTCACTGAATACACTGTGGCCCTATCCCATAAGCTACACATAGTGTAATCAAACAAGGTAAGAGTATTACCTTGACTGATTACACTGTGACACTATCCTATAAGCTACCCCATAGTGTAACAAAACAAGGTAAGAGTATTACCTTGACTGATTACACTGTGGCCCTATCCATAAGCTACGCTATAGTGTAACCAAACAAGGTAAGAGTATTACCTTGACTGATTACACTGTGACACTATCCTATAAGCTACCCATAGTGTAACAAAACAAGGTAAGAGTATTACCTTGACTGATTACATTTTACCCTATCCTATAAGCTACGCCATAGTGTAACCAAACAAGGTAAGAGTATTACCTTGACTGATTACACTGTGACACTATCCTATAAGCTACCCATAGTGTAACAAAACAAGGTAAGAGTATTACCTTGACTGATTCATTGTTACCTATCCTATAAGCTACGCCTAGTGTAACCAAACATGGTAAGAGTATTACCTTGGGCTGATTACACTGTGACACTATCCTATAAGCTACCCATAGTGTAACAAAACAAGGTAAGAGTATTACCTTGACTGATTACATTGTTTACCCTATCCTATAAGCTACGCCTAGTGTAACCAAACAAGGTAAGAGTATTACCTTGACTGATTACACTGTGACACTATCCTATAAGCTACCCCATAGTGTAACAAAACAAGGTAGCAGTCCTACCTTGACTGAATACACTGTGACCCTATCCTATAAGCTACCCCATAGTGTAACAAACAAGGTAAGAGTATTACCTTGACTGATTACACTGTTACCCTATCCCATAAGCTACGCCATAGTGTAACCAAACAAGGTGGCAGTCCTACCTTGACTGATCTTATAAGCTGCACCAAAGTGGAACCATGCAAGGTATCCATACTATCGTTCAAGGTTAAAGAATAGTACATGACGTGTATGAACTTATGAGTAATCCGCCAAGTGTCACACTGCCTTCCAATGCCAAAAGATTCCCACCCTTGTATTAGATTACTCGGCCATCGAAGCGGGTATCATTAACGCTGGAGAGAAAAAAAAATTATTTGTTTTCCCAAGAGTTATTTTGAAAGTTCTCTGAATATTACCTCGGTCCCATTTCATCGTACTTTTTTTAGACGTAGGTGAAACATAATGGATACCTCCGCAGGACTCGAGACTTATCTGTCATATTGGAAAGGGAGTGGGGAGGAGGGGGAGGGGCGATGTCAAGGGCAACGCGTGTCCTACATTAATATTCCTCCGGTAACGTTCACTCTTCTGTCTCACGTTTTTGAAGGATGTGCACGTTGAGCTACGCGACAGTATCTTGAAGGGAGAGGGGTGAGGGGGACTATGACAAGTCTTTCCCAGGACAAACGTAGCTTTAATGATAGACATTATGACATGGGGGGAGGGGGAGTAAACTGATTGTCGGACATTTCTCATAGTCTCTTCTAACTCAACTGCCTCGACGAGGACGAAACTATTGATTTTAAGATTGTTTCTTGTCCATCACACACACACACACACGCACACGTACGAGCACACATATGTGAAAGTCTCATGACATCACGTGAGGGGTCCCCAAAGTGACAATCGAGAAATGACTTCCGTCAAAACTGTTGCCCTGTATTTTTTCCACACTGGAAGTTATATTTACCCCAAACGGGGCAGGGTATAAAAATGAGTCAAGTCACTGAAATAGACAAGAAGGGGATTTTATTTTTAACGGTTTCTATTACATGTGACGTGAAATATTTAGTGATATGATGTGATAACAGTTTTATTCCATTTGTGGTAGGTGAAGGGGCTAGGTTGGAGAAGGTGGCCCCCAGAGCTTATTATATATATATATTTATTTATAAAAACCATCAAATAGGGTTGGGGGTTAGTGGGGAGAGATTGGTTATCGAATATTAAATCCAAATAACTAATGGTAACTATAAAAATTATGAATAAATATTTTGGTAGAATTTTCAGATCATTGAATTCCAAGAAATATAATATTGCAGCATTAACATACCAGATCTACAGCAGACCTGACGTTAGTTAGACATTCAACCACCAAGCACTGTAGTCGATAGATGAGTATTGCTAGTAGTGTAGTTGAGTTATAAGTGTAATTGTAGTTGTAGTGCTAATGTATTGTAGTGTCAGTGTGAGGTTGAGTTGTAAAGTAAGTGTAGTTTTAGTATCAATATAGGTGTAGTGCTGTTGTAATGTTAGTGTAGTTCTAGTTTCAGTGTAGTTCTAATGACTAAACTGACCTATAAATGATGTCAGAGCATTAATGAAGCTTTAGTGACCAGCTAGGTCTAGACAGTAAAACTACACTTACACTACACTAGCACTGAACCTACACTTAGAATAGTTCTTGCTAACTCCTTAAGAAACTTCGAGATAGCAAGATCTTTCAGAGCAAGTTGATAAAAGTTTGAAGGAGAGATGTATCAACGTTCTCGCCCATCTCTCGAGGCCTCCAGTGGTGTTAGCTTATGCTCGCGGGATATAATAGCTCCATCTGTAACTTAGACCCTTTATACCCCTGCGTCCGGCGAGCAAGGTGGGGTCGAACCAGAGGTAATGTTTCATTCTCTTCTTTCCATCACTCTGTCACCCGTCTGTCCATCTACCCTGGCTCTACGTCCGTCCGTCCGTCCGTCCATGCGTCGGGGCGGACGTCGCTAAATAGCGTCGCTATATTTCACGTGTCAAAATGGCGTCTTACCTTCTCCATCAACGTCAAGCTATCAATCGTTCACTCCACTGCATTCACAGACACACACACTTGAGGAAAATAGAGCTCATTTACCTTGGGAAAAGAAGGTCTTAAGAATCATCATATCAGTTGAAACATTTTTTCCCCCTTCCACCACGTCTTACTACCCGTCCGTAGAATCCGCATTTCAATTACGCTAAAGAACTTGCTTCAGGGTTCTAATCTCGGTCCTATGTACCAAGGGTGATTTTTCCTAACTTTTGTACACTTTCCCTCACGCAAATGTGGGTACACTTTCTCTAAATTAAATCTTCATCATATCCAACACATTAGAGTAACTAATACAAAATGTATATAAACCTATCGGGTAGTAAGACGCTTAACGGGGATAAAAAAAAATACGTTAATGCATCATTAATGGGATGAGATAGATATAATTTAGACAAAATGTTCCCACATTCTAGTGGAAAGTGTGAGCGACCGTTTAGGAAATATTCACACTCTACTCCTGGCCGGTATTCGAACCCCGATCTTGCTATTACAAGCAAATAGGACTTGACTAGGCAGCTGCGTTTTCACCGATATGAGTTGGTTGAAAATGACATTAGCAAAAATACAAGAGTTGCTTTTTAAACCGTGAAACCTATTAAGTTCGTTATCAAACAGCTGTGACATCATCGAAAACTATTTTAATTTTTAAAAACTCTACTTAAAGACTATTACGTACTGTACATTTGAATTGAAATAAATCCATATTTTAATCACAGTTTTTCCTATCGACATTTTAGACAAAAATAGACTTAAATCCTTTTTTATTGCAACCGATACTTATAATTTATTTTTTTGCTTTTTCATTCTTTGGATATCCCTTCCCCCTACTTCTGAAACTATTTCTTTCCCCGCCCTTAGATTCAAAATGTACAATTTGGACATTTTTTGTGTTTCCCCTGTCATATTTTTGTATGGTGCTGGTTGATTGATGAATATTGATTGTTTGTTCACGTTGTTTTTGATCGTTAACCTCACTTCCGTCAGTCTTTTGTTGAGTTGCTTTATTTGGGGGGAAGTGGCGGGAGTATTTTCTATTGTCTACAAATACTAAGGTGGTATTCTTCAAAGCGAAAATAATTATATAGTCCTACTTCATAAGTATTTTTATTTTGTTGATGATTAAATATCCAATATGGATAGAGATTAGAGAAACAATTAATTTTGTCTCGTTAAAAAATGAATGTCACATTATGAAGACCTATAAAATGGCATTTAAAAATATATAACTCTAAGTAGCTATTTTAAGGTCACCATCTACTTAAATGGAGATACCCTCATACTTTAATATTTAAAATAATGACATTTCTGAAGTTTGTGGAGTGTGACGTCACACTCCACGTATCAGGAGTTGCGCTGGTTGAACTGTGTGTTGGTCGCGTGTGACGCTAGAGGGCGGGTCGGCCGCCTTCCTCTCTGGCCTGCGCGCGGCGGGACCTCAGTTCAACTCGAGGCAGAACAGTTCAACTCCAGGCACATGAGTTCTTCTCTTTGCTCGGTCGCGAGCGGACACGAAGAGTTAACAACCATGAGTTACAACATTATTAAAGAGTTTCAACATCAATAAGAGTTTCAACATCATTAAAGAGTTTCAACTTTATTCATAGAATTACAAGTTTCAAAACCTTTAAACAACCCTCACATGTCAAAGAAATTTCTTTTTTTGAACCTATTAAGGTGGGGTAGATTTTTATTTTCATTTATTTGAGGTATTTAACGTGCATTTTCTGAACCGACTGATTATATCAGCACACGACTTATAAACTAACTTAAATCTAGAACAGACACAACATCCTATCCCGGCCGTTAATTCATCACTTTAAAAGGATAAACTCACAATTCACCCATGATAAATCTTCCGGCAATACCAGGGCTCAAACCTTTGATCCTTAGCTTAGTAGACAGACACGCTACCGACTCAGCTAACGTGTCGGACGAGAGAAAAGGTTAGGATGTTTGCAGTTTTTATAACAAAACTTCTTTTTTACAAAATAAATAAAATATTACTCCAATAGAAACATAAAGTTTAATTTTTTTCACATGGTGATATCAACAGTTCTTGAATATCTGTCAAAGTTGTCCTGGAATTTGATGACAACTTTTTCTCTTCGTTTGAAAGTTTGTCATCTAATGCCTCTATGCTCATGATGGATACTCAAAAACCGTTGATATCACCATGTGAAGAAAACTAAACTCTATGTTTCTATTGGAGTAATATTAGATTAATTACCTCCAAAAAAATTACATGCTATAAAAATAGCAAAAATACTTATCTTTTCTCGTGTCCTCTAAATTCTAACCTTAAGGGCGATGTCCACCCATGACGTCACGGCAAGTCAAAATAGTATTTCCCATATTAATGTATTTACATTTTATTAGGCGATTTACAAAATTGAAACAAAAACTATAAATTCTTAACTAATACCAAAACTGTCATTCATATTAGCTTGATTTTTTTAGTAAAGTACATATTTTTTATAAAATCATCTACAACTCAGGTTATTTGGTTTATTCACTAAAAGGAGCTGTAGGAATCTTCCTACCAGGATGTAGATTTAAAAAATCCGTGGAAGCAAATATCTATTTAGAATAGGAAACAAGAAAAAGGTAATTTTAAATTGCAAATCAGTGCTTTCCAGGCGCAAATAGCAGAGTGAGTGAGTCGTCAGCAAAAGAAAAGTGTTGAAACAGATAAATAAGTAGCCTCACAAGCTGAGCCGCTCACTTTCTTCCCTCTCTTTCTATTTGGTACATTGGCGTCTTGGGATAATACTTTAGAGTGCTTAGGAGCGTCCAGCTAAGATGCAACCAGCTTTGTAAAATAGTTTCAAATTCACCAAGGTTTACGTCGTTAAAATACGCAAATACATTAAATTTTATTAAAACATATTTTAAGAAGTAACAGTATAACTTACATGAATAAAAGTTAAAAATACACCCAACTTCCAAAGCAGGATCTTTTCTCTTTGATTTGACCTCAACTTATCGGTTTTACAAAATGATGTCTGCAACAGTCAACGTTTGGTCTATAGTTTGATATTAGTGTTCCTCATGAATATTTTCTTGCTCGCGGAGGAGGGAGGAAGGTAGGGGGGAGGGGGGTTAATAAAGCAAAGAAAGAGTGTGAGACTGGCCATCCTTCAAGGAGCAACCTGACAGCCACCGCTGACTGTGTTTTGTTTGTGTCACTTCGCCTCGTCGCTGTTCTGTTGTTCGATTCTCTCTCCCCCTACCCCCACCGCCTCAGACCTCCTCTGCAACGCGACTAGTCGCCAGAGAGAATACAGACGGCCGAATTATGAAAATGAGTCCGGAGTTGAAGCTGAGCTTCTCCATAGAGAAAGGAGATATAGTGTGGGAGGGGTAAAGAGATGAACACTAAGGGGAGTTAAAACAAGTGAGAAGCCGAATGTGCACTTTCGACTCTCTTTTGTTATGTGGTGAAGCGCGGGAGGGACCACGCAGCCATCTTGGATTTGGGTGTCATAACTCTCCGGAGGATTCAGACGTCCAGTTTGGATGACCTGAATGCGCTAAGAACATTTTGATAGACATAAGACTCTCAACGTTACGGGTTTCAAGACGCTATGAAGATCTGAAGAAAGTAACCTTGTTTTTATGAGTTTATCTAGTTCAGCTTGTGTAAATGAAGAAGACAGTCAAGAGAATGAATGCCTTTGTAGCTATCTTTGTTCTTCAGAAACTCTATGTGAAAAATACTCTCGCTGGTTATTTACAATATTAAACACGACTTGCATTGTTAAATTAATTAATAGGCTATTATGAGAAATTTGGTCTTAAGATAAAGTACCGGTGAGAGAATATTTCTAGTTTCTTTTTGACTCTGCTTGTAACTATTATGTGAAAATCCCTTCGAAATCCTAAACTAATTGATCTTACTAGATGCACGTGTTGTCCTAACTGGCGATATACCTTGCCTGAGTTGAATGTGGTACCTAGTGTTGGCTGGTTGCATTAACAATAATCAGTGGCTTGATCAGAGATCAGATGTAATTTGATCTCCAATCAGTGTCTCAAACCTCATTTAAGTTGCACCACTAACAATTTGGAGGTGATTGTCGATCAAATCTTTGGTCAAGCTATAGACCATATACAGAAGGAGATTTTTTAAGTGACCACTAACAGAAGGCTATTTATTGCAAACGTTGGCTTAAAATCACTAATGTTAACCTATTTGGAAATAATGATACCAAAGACATATTATAAAGTATATACATACACAATCTTTAGTTCATTTCACAATCAACTTTTACACATAAGTGCTTTTTACAATGTTACTATTTTGTTTACTTGAGTACATGATCAAATCTATACTTAGGTGATCAGAGATTTGACCCCTAACTAACTTTGTTGCAACTCAAACTTTTCTTGAACTAGAATCAAGCTGATTGATAATCCTGTGGTTGAGGAATTAATATATCTGTACAAATCAAGATATGATCATAATAGTATGGATAAATGATGTAAGATACCTTATGGAATAATACGAATGTTTATTATGAATTTTAAGTCCTACTCTGTTATAAATAAAATAAAACATAAAAATGGAAAACGAGAGAAAAACTTATAAATCTGATGATATGTATATCTTACATATTAATACGCGGCACAGTATTCTAACCATTTCAAGGATGACGCGTTGTGAATTAATAATACCAAAGTAATAAATGTGGGCGTACAACCCGAACAGAGAACTAAGACGCGAATAAAACACACCATTTTGAACAGCTCTTATATTAAATATCGTGTCAAACTTTATGTCCCAAAAGGGGTTCCTCAAAATATGGGGACAACATTTTGTTTTGATACACCTCCACCTCCTTCCAACACATCGCCAGACTCAAGCAGCAGACAGAAAGATGTACAGTTGAGAGTTTTGTGTGCCAAGTTTACTGCTTCGCAAACATTTAGATGTAGCAGGATTTACGGGTGCGTCCTTGGTTTAACCTCTTTCCCATAGGAGCGCCCCCAAACCTCCCACATCCACGTACTCCTGAGAGACGCCAATCCTTCCTGTTGGGGCGTCTAGACCCGCCCGTCTTCCACTTACGATATCAGACTAGCTTCACTTAAGGTGGGGATACAGGGAACGCGAGAAAATATCAGTGTTCTGGAAGTTTTGATAGCAACACTTTTTTTTTTGTCAAAATAAATAAAATATTGCTCCAGTAGAAATATTAAATTTAATTTTCTTCTCGTGGTGATATCAACAGATCTTGATTATCTGTCATGAGCATAGCGAATTTGATGATAAACTTTTTAAATAAAGAAAAAAAAAGTTGTCATTAAATTTCAGAACTCTCTTGACAGATATTCAAGAAATATTGAGGTTACCATGTAAGGAAAATTATAATTTATGTTTTCACTGAAGAAATATTTTTTTGACCAAAAAAATATACTATGTTGTGAAAACCGCAAAAACACTGAGCTTTTCTCGGGATCTTATACACCCCCACCTTAAACGCTCTAAGCGACTACTCAGGGGACATATGGACAACTTGGGGCAGGAAAATAACGTGCTAAATTCCCGTTCAGTGGCTATTATCAAGCTCCAGATTTTGATGACATATCATCTTTTTTTTTTTTCCATCACACTCAAAAGTACATGATCCTCTGGTTGTAGAAATGTATATATAGATGGCATATGTAAAGTTTTTTGGTCCTTTTTCGTCATTTTAGAATTTTGAATTAAATTTTCTTGGTTTGTGCAATTTTTAAGCAGCTTTTAGTCATGTTAAGGCATTTTGTCTTAAGTAAATTTATTTTTAAATACTATGGATCATTTATGCACAAATATCCCAAACTATTTTTTTACACCCAGTTGTCGGAATGAGAAGATAATGTAGACAATGATCTTTGTATCCTCTTTGCTTGTCTGGTTGTAAAATACACATTCCTGGTGAGACACTGCAACTAGGCTGGAGAGAGTTGAGTATGGGTAGACAGATATTTGTGAATCAATGTTATATTAAATAAAATACAAGAGTTGAGTTGTTAAAGAGTTTTCATTGTGTTTATATGTTTTAGATTCCATTTGTAAAGTGCGTGTTTGATTTAGTCATGGCATTAATTAAAAGCTTATTTTAAATTTTTAGGCCATTTTTAGTAAATTTGAAGTCTTTTTTAAAAAATTTTACTTCATTTTACAGATCATTTAAAAATCTTTATGTTGTTAAAGTCCGAGTCTGCACCCTTTTTATTACTTTTTGAACATAAGTAAAGTTTAATTTTGAGTTGCACAATTTTTTTAAGTTTTCACTTTTATTAGTTTTGCATAAAAAAGAAAGTGATAGATATTTATTAGTTGTAAAGATGTTTTTTAACCGAATCGAGGGTGGCTGCGTTATTTTATAGCTCGTGATCTTAATTTATTCCACATAATTATGTAGCTGACGATTTTCGATCGTCCATAACATACTCTGCCTTAAAATATGAGTGAAGAATGGCCCTGGACACGGGAAGATTCCTGGATAGCTCCGTGGTTTAGTTAGAGTATGGGCAACCAAGCCAAAGGTCCCGGGTTCGATTCCCGTATCCAGATGTCATTTAGAAATTTAAAGAAAAGATTGTTTTTATTTCTATTGCAGTAAAGTTTATTTTATTTAATAATTTGTGTGAATATATTTAGGCCTAGTCCTACGTGAATTTTTTGGGTGAGGTGCCCGCGACCTTTGTTGAATTATTAAAGGGGTTTGTGACCCAAAAAAAATTACGAACCATGGCCTTACACGGAAGCAGTTTATATATATTAAAACCACTTGCTGTTTAGGGGGGGAGAGGAGGGGGAGTGTTGTGTACCGCTCTTTCCCCTCTCCCTGGTAACACCACTGACGCAGGATGCAAAAAGCTCTCTAAACCAGAGACTGAGATTATCACGGACTTCTCCGACGAGCACGTATCAGGTTGAGCGTCCCCAAAAGTCCCTCGGGACTTCCCACCACCCAACAATTCGGTTGCGGTCTTCATTAAGGACGAGGATAATGTGTTTTCTTTGAGAGAGAGTTTGTTGTCTAAGCAATAACCAACCAACCCTTCCTTTCTTGACGATTACCACCTCCCCCTCCTTGTCACCGTGTCCTCCGAGGGGCACCCTACAGCTCCCCAGGTGAATGCGTCTCGGTCGAACGAGACTTTCAAGATATTGTACCGCTTCGCGCAACAACGGTACAACAAACATAAGTGACGCCTCCAACAAGAGATGTGATATGGAAATTTTGTTTTATTTTGGAGGATTCTCCTTCTAATAATTTCCAGTAAAATTTTCCAACTATTTATTCTAGTAAAAACAAATGCGATCGAGATAGGATATATATTTTGACACTCCAGTTTAATTTCCCTCAAGGACGTTAACACCAGAAACAATGGCGGCGGTCCAGTTCACACACCCAAGTATCGATTACAGTGCTTGGCGGTTGAATGTATCACTTACCTCGGCTCTGCTGTAGAACACATATGTTAACACTACAAAATTTCTAGACAAAGACTTTATGAAAACTTCCCCTTCCACCGCAATTTAATGATCTGAAATTTTCCGATTGAAAACTTACCGTAAAATTTTCATCCCTCCCCACAACGTTGGTTTATTCTTTTGATAAACACTCTGTGCGACCGACTATAGTAGTATTCTGGTATAAAAAACCATGTCTGACAACTATTTTTAAATGTAGTAAAACAATTTTCATATATTCATACGTCAAGTCATGTGATATGCATCTGTCACTTTTAATAGATATCAATATATATAAAATAACAATAGTAATATAGTAAAACGTTATCACTATTGACCGTAAAAGAATTGTATTTTCTAAAAGGTCTTTCCTACGAAAATGCTACTGTAGATTATTATTTTCAAACGTTCAAGGGGATGAACCTCTTCCTCTGGCTGAGAGGTTGAAGAGGTCAACAGCAGGTCTGGTCTAGGAGGCACTGGATCGAACCCAGGCAGTACCTGAAATAATGATAATGGTTGTGTGTGTTTTTAGCACCACGTCTTACTACCCGTTCGAGTTTTATGCTTATGTACTAATTATTCTAATGGTTTTAGGGATGAGTAAGGTTTATCTATAGGAAGTGTACCCGAATTTGTGTGGCGGTATAGTTGAAAACCATTTCAGAAAAACCACCCTCAGTGTACACCCGATCAAGATTCGAAACAAGATCTTCCCGTCATCGGCAATCTAGTCGACTACGAGAGTAGCGCCTTAGACCATGCAGTCACCGAAGCGTGTAAAGCTACGGCTATAGCTATGGCTACACTACGCCGGTCCGCACCGCACAAGCGCGGACGAATCGTCTAAAGAGCATTCATCGGCACTTTTGCGGTGCGGCACGGAACGGGCCGGCGTAGTGTAGCCACTTGCTCCCGAATATCGTGGACGTCGGTTGTCTCCGTAAATGTTCGGTTGTTCCCGAACTGGGTTGTCATATAAACCGCGAAACAGCGCACGTTGGATCGTTGTGGTGAGCTATTTGTTAAGTTTGTTCGCGTTTTACTATTTAAAATTAAAGTGCGTTTTAAAGAGATGGATGAGGAGATACTTATCATTAATGTACCAGAGTACAAAGAACTCTATGACCAATCAGACTAAAGGTATATGAACAATGTGCGGAGATTAAACATTTGGCAAGAAATACGAAACAAAATGAATGTTTCAGGTGAGAAGAAATTCTTCGACGCTGTTGGAGCTTGAACTAGAACATTGCTCTTCCGTGGCTTCCAAAACACTACTTGCGGGATTTCCGTGCGTGCGCATCATTTCTATCCTTCCTTCACATTCGGCGCGATACGGTGCGGCAAGTGTAGTCACTTGATAGAAATTCGGTGCGGTGCGGAATGGCGCGGACCGACCTATTGTAGCCGTAGCTGTTATGGTTTTGTTTCTGGGTAGTAAATTCACTTCTTAGATTAAGCTAGGTTTTAAGTCACTTGTTGATAACAAACTGTGCTTGATTCCTTTGTATAATTAAAACATTTATTGATGTTTTATTAAAGGGAAACCTGTATCGGTGGGAATACGAACAAGATGTCAGACTCGTGTATCCTGGTATGCCATTGATGAAAACGTCTTGCTCAAATCACATTAGGGTAAATTGAACGTAGTTTTTCCTATTTGGTTTTAATAACTCTCCCTCCCCGCAAATATGGGTAAATTACCTCGATGGTTTTCACTCTCCCTTCACGCAAATATGGGTACATTACCTCGATGATTTTCGACTCTCCCTTCACGCAAATATGGGTACATTACCTCGATGATTTTCGACTCTCCCTTCACGCAAATATGGGTACATTACCTCGATGATTTTCGACTCTCCCTTCACGCAAATATGGGTAAATTATCTCGATGGTTTTTTACTCTCCCTTCACGCAAATATGGGTAAATTACCTAGATGATTTTCGATTCACCCTTCGCACAAATATGGGTAAATTACCTCGATGGTTTCTCACGCTCCCTTCACGCAAATATGGGTAAATTACCTCGATAATTTCTCACTCTCCCTTCACACAAATATGGGTGAACTACCTAGATGGTTTCCCACCCTCCCTCCACGTGAATATGTGTAAAAAAATCTTCAGAATTACTCTTTCCTCATTCCTACCTAAATCTTCCTAGGTATCCGAGATATTTCCATACAAATGTTGAGCTGAGGTTAGTATTGATAAAAACCTTTAATAGTACAAAAGTTTGTTGTTTACTGCAATGAACAATAAACTATCTTCTATGACCCTACGCAGTTATAGATTTGTAAACATGGTTTAAAAGTTGAAATTTTCCGTTCTGAAATGTCCAAAAATCCACTTATTTAGGTTGATGCCCGGTAAACGAAAGATAGCTGAAATAGGAGCTTAGAAAGGATCTCTGTGACTCAAATGATGTCATTTAATCAGGGGGATCGTAACATAAATTGTATTGTCATTTGTATTTCCCTGCTCCCCTGTTTGTTTTCCTACTGCCGGACAGATCCACTCAGGAACTTTATAAGCCCAATCGGTTTCTGGGCATTTAGAAATTTCTGCCCAACTATTTTAGCGTCTTAAATGACGTAGGCCAACTCGTCTTATTACCCATCCGGGTATTCACGTTTAATAGCCTAAATGGGGGTGTTAATTTAAATTTAGAGGGTAGAACTTATTTACTTGCAAATGTTATGATGAGGCATGTAAAACAATTTAAGAGAATACCGCCCCTATGTCACGCCGACCGTGATTTGAACCCCAATCCACCCGTCACCAGTTAATCCAGTCTAAAGTGAGAGTGAGGTGTTAGACCGTGTTACCTACCACCAATGAGGTAGCTACCGGTGTTGACTCTTTCTTAGGCCTATACGTCTGTTTTACTCCAAGTCTGTCGTATTTTGTCCCAGGAAACGGAGGTAGTATTAAGATAACAGGTTAACTTTTGCTTACTTTTTAATAAAGTGTAAAGTGGTGAACAAACAACTGGACTAACCAGTGTAACCCCCCACCCCTTTTTCCATGTCCCGCCCCCCCACCCTCTTCAACAACAACAAAAACTTTTCACGTTCCATCTCCTCTATTCGTTCATACTGCATGCTTAGATGGCGTCATCTTCGCTGTATTGCAAATTGCTTAACAACTTTTGACATGATCGCTAGTTGAGACTCCTTACAAGCAAAGTTTTATTTGGATAAGGAGGGAGGAGGGGGGGGGGGGTGATTGCAACGTGTGTTAACGAGGCTATCAGTACCAGTACTATACAGTTATAGCGCGATAAAACACCGACAAAAAAAGTTAAACTATTTAAAAACAAAACAAAAATTGTCTTATTTTGTTATATTATTTCCACGAGTTGTTGAAATTTGAGAAGTTTTCCTTTTTTAGTGGGACATTTCTTGGGGCTTAAAATTAATAGAATTGCTGAAAACCCTTAAATGTGAATACTTTTTTATCCGCGTTTTAGTACCCGTTCGTATTTTACGGATTCATTAATTACGCTAATAGTATAGGTAAGGTTGAATTTTAGAGGAAATATACCCGCATTTACGTAGCGGTTCTGACAGGGGATAGGAAATTATTTTCCATTCTATCACTACCAAACTTGACAAGACGGGACTGACAAGAATTAGTTCGCTTGTCCACCGATGTGGGAATTAAATTTATAAAATTCCTCTTCATCTCACCAGTTCTTAATCGTATTTATTAAAAAGTTAAACTAAAAAACAATTAGTAGATTATTGTATGGAGAAAAAAGAAACTGAAATAAAACAAAAAATATATTATTGCTACAGTACAATTTTTAAAGGAAAGGCTTTAACTAACAGCTAGAAAAGTCATTGGATGTACTTTAGAGTATTCATACGTCAAGTCATGTGACTGTCACTTTTGGTAGATATTATCAATTCCTATAAAATAACTCTAATTAAATAGTAATATTTTATCAATTTACCCCCTCGGTAGTCAAATGGGTCAAGGTGTCACACTTGCCATGAATGGGACTGCCAATGATGGGGAGATCGGGGTTTGAATCCTGGTCGGGCGTACTGAAGGTGAGTTTTCCTAAATAGTTTTGCACTCTCCCTCCATGAAAATGTGGGCACTTTTCCTCTAAATTAACCTTATTTAATCCTAACACATTAGCATTATTAATAGGCTAAATACGCATATAATCCGAACGGGTAGTAATAAACGGTGCTTAAAAAAATTAATAAAAATTTATTGATAAAAATAATATGTTTATATTTTTTAAAAGGTTATTTGTACGAAAATTGGACTGTATACAAGAAAAGGTTTCAATAGAATGATACACTTGCTTTTATTTTATATGTGGGGATAACAAGACAAAATTGGTTAAAATATATGTTTAGCCCCTTTCATTTTGATTTCAATTTCATTCTCCGAAAACCTTCTCTCTCTTTCTTTCTCCCTTCTTAATCCAAAACATATCTTGTTATTGTGAGCAAAAAAAAATATAAAAAAATACGGCCTTACAATTGAATCCCAATTTAATTTACGTTCAACTTCCTTTGAAACGTGCGCGAAAATACGCTAGACCGTGTGTATTTCCTGTTACAGTAACATTGTCATTCTCTTTGTGTTGTTTAGTTGTTTTTTTCTCTCTAACCCCCCTCTAAATATGACCTCTCTTAACATCCACGGTTGTGACCCTCATAAGACCCCCTTTCTCCCCCTACTAACCCGTAAAACAAGCCTGTACCGGTTCCTTTTAGTGGCCCTCCTCCACCCATTACTTGAAATTGAAACAGAAAATAAACAGTACGTACCCCGGGCTAAGGCGACATTGGCTTCTTCTTCCCGGGCTCATCACATTCTCTACCGGGCACAATTTACACCGAACCCCCTCCTTGAAGTACCGACAAATTGTCTGACGTGGGGAAATGGTTTCTTAACGTCACGGTTTTGCGGTATAGTCGGCTCTCGTACGGAGAATAACTTTTATTAAAAAAAAGAAAGAGGAGGGAATATAAGCATTTATATTTTTTTTTGTTTTTTACGTGCATTGCATCTCTCTGTCCGTCCGGTTATCCGTACTATTACACTGATAGATAAATACCATAAGAGGATAGAGGTGAGGAAGGTAGAATATCAAAAGAAATGTACCCGCGTTTTTGTGGAGATAGAGCGGGAAAACCATTTAGGGAAAAGTGCCTTCAGTGCACCCAGCTAAGATTTGAAACCCAGACCTCTTCGATACTGAGAAAATAAAACCAGACAAGGTGGCGTCGTAATCCACGTGCCCACAGATACGGCTAGTTATGATTTATTATTATAATTATATTATTATTATTCATCATCTTCTTACGACGCGTTTGGGATTACGCTAATGTGTTAGGGTGAGAAGGTTGAATTAGAGGAAGTTACTTGCATTTGCATGGAGAGCGTGAAAAAAGTATTTAGGGAAATACACCCTCATACACCGACTGGGATAACCCCAATCTTCCCTCATCGGCAGTACAGTCTGTTGCGAGAGTGACTGCCTTATACCATGCGGCCACCGAAGCGGGTCCCATTTTTTTAATAATAAGTGGATATATCACTTCAGTGGCCGAATGGTTTGAAGTATCACTCTCACAATAAACGGATTGCCGATGAGGGGATATCGAGATTCGAAGCCGGTCGGGTGTATGAGGATCATTTTTTTAAATATTTTTCACTTCGATCCACGCAAATTTGGTACACTTTTTCTTAATATGATTCCTTAATCATCCTTACAGGTTAGCGTAACTAGCACATTTGTATCCTAGCTCGATAGAAACGGTATCCTAAAAAAAACACAAAAACAAAATCAAAATTGTTAGTCTGAACGTAAATAGTAAGGTGCACAGGTTAAAATCGTTTCAATAAACAACAACAAAAAAAAGGAAGGGAAATGCCCATATATCCAAGGCAGTTTCATTTTTTAAAATTATTATCTGTCTAATATCTCGTCTCTCACCAAATGTAGAGCGGAATGGCTTCTAATTTGTCGCACACACTGACAACTGTTGAGCGCAGTCAACTAGATGAAGGATCATTAGAAAGACAATGTCAACGCTCCTGTTCTTTCTCCTCTTTCACTGACCCCCTCTCCCCCTTCCCACACATCCCTTCCACCCTAAACCAACCATTCGACAAGCAAGCGCCGCATTAGACATGTCAATACTCATTTGTCCGTGTCATTCATTTTTTTTAACACTTATATTTTGCTGAATTGAGTTTTTTAACGATTTCTATTGGTCTATATGTATGATATTACAAAGTCGTAATGATTAATCCGTCAACTAAAAAAAAATGAGAGAACAATAAAGAAAGAAAATATATGCATTTTCTTTTTTATATATACGAGTACATATCAATTAGGATATATCATATTGTGCATATGATAGCAACCATTTAACGAAATAATGAAAGATTTCAATTACTAATCCTACTACCGTATGAAGAGTGTTAAAATGCTGTTCGTACGCTGGTATTGAAAAATATTTTTCCATCATAAATTGTACTAAATAAAAAATACAAACGAAATTATGAATACAAAACAAATCTTTCCTTCAATCTTAAAAATGTCGATCACATACATTTTAATTTTTAGCACCGCATCTTACTACCCCTTAGTGTTTTATGGATATGAACTAATTACGTTAATGTGTTAGGAACGAGGAAGGTTGAAATTAGATTATGCGTACCCACATTTGCGTGGAGGGAGAGTGGAAAGTCATTTAGAGGAAAAAACTCAATATACCCGATTGTTATTCGAAACCCGATCTCCCGTCATCGGCAGTCTAGTCTATTTTAGGAGTGACACCTAAGACCAGTGCTTTCCAAAAAAAAATTTTAGAAACTCGAACCAATTTTTATAAAGACAAATTTTCAACTAGCTAAATTTAATTGCTATGAGGGGTGAAAGGGGATATTTTAATTTACTCTTCAAAAAACTTATACATTTCTCACTACGAGGCGTTTGCGGATGGTGTTCTTGCTAAAGCTGGCAACAAGCATGGACTTGAAACCAGTTGCCTTGTTCAAATTAAATTGAGTCTTTCAACACATCCTATCAGCACCTTCATCTTCTTTCCTTGTTTTAGGTCATCCACCAGCTGCATTCGTGGTCTTCCTGGTTCCTTTCTCCCTTCCACCTTGCCTTTTATGAAGTCACTCAATAAGGCATTTCTTCTCATGATGTGACCCATACAGTGGTCATTTCTTTTCATAATGTGACCCATACAGTGGTCATTTCTTTTCATAATGTGACCCATACAGTGGTCATTTCTTTTCATAATGTGACCCATACAGTTGGCATTTCTTCTCATAATGTGACCCATACAGTTGGCATTTCTTTTCATAATGTGACCCATACAGTTGGCATTTCTTCTCATAATGTGACCCATACAGTTGGCATTTCTTCTCATAATGTGACCCATACAGTTGGCATTTCTTCTCATAATGTGACCCATACAGTGGGCATTTCTTCTCATAATGTGACCCATACAGTTGGCATTTCTTCTCATAATGTGACCCATACAGTTGGCATTTCTTCTCATAATGTGACCCATACAGTTGGCATTTCTTCTCATAATGTGACCCATACAGTGGCATTTCTTCTCATAATGTGACCCATACAGTGGGCATTTCTTCTCATAATGTGACCCATACAGTGGCATTTCTTCTCATAATGTGACCCATACAGTTGGCATTTCTCTCATAATGTACCCATACAGTTGGCATTTCTTCTCATGATGTGACCCATACAGTTGGCATTTCTTCTCATAATGTGACCCATACAGTTGGCATTTCTTCTCATAATGTGACCATACAGTTGGCATTTCTTCTCATAATGTGACCCATACAGTTGGCATTTCTTCTCATAATGTGACCCATACAGTGGGCATTTCTTCTCATAATGTGACCCATACAGTGGGCATTTCTTCTCATAATGTGACCCATACAGTTGGCATTTCTTCTCATAATGTGACCCATACAGTGGGCATTTCTTCTCATAATGTGACCCATACAGTGGCATTTCTTCTCATAATATGACCCATACAGTTGGCATTTCTTCATAGAGTTACCTGCAGAATGGTTATCTTTTTATTTACTCTTCTTAGAATCTCTTCATTAGTTACCATTGACATCTCTATTCTTCTCCAGAATCACATCTCAAAGCTTAACAATTATTTATTATCCTTTTTTATGCACATGATTACCCATCACATGATAGCATGGAAATATATGTATAAATCTATTTTAAATCTGAATCCATGCCATGTGATGCTAGCCAGTATTTTTTTTAAAAAAGGTAAAGAGTGACTTACGATTAAAATAACTACACAATATATCATTTATATAACCCGATATTTAGACAAGATTGAGTATTTGAAGGGAAAAAAAAAAAAAAAAAATCATCCCCTGTTATAACAACCGTGATCTTCATTAGATCGCCCGATGAAAGAAACAAGCGCTAAATAACAAGATTCAGGCAATCCCTAAAAACGTCCTCATAAATCGTAAAATAAAGTTTTGTTTTGCCGCTTGCGTTGGAAAGGGCGGTAAAGGGTGGGGTTGGGGGGAGGTGTCTCCGCAGCCCCATAATTCCTAAAGTTTTAATACGACGACAGCGTGAGGACAACATATCATGCTAATCGCCTCACACTATCTTAATTGGTTCCAACTAGTCTTTATTTTTTTTAACGAAAGAGAGAGAGAGAGAGTGGATAAATTTCGCTGCAATTTCCCTTCTTGTAAACGTCCTAGTAAGAAAGAGACAGAAGTGTTGCCCTTGTGATAAATGGAATCGGTTTGAATATGCCAGGAGAGGTTTAAGATGGAGGGAAAAAGGAGGGGGAAGGGGGGAAGTTGACAAAACGGATTTCCTTTACTCGTCGTGCCTTCGTTTCAAGTCCTCGCACCGTCCCCCCTTACTCCTCGGCCTCCTTACATCCAGAAACAGACATGTTACATCTTATTCCATTAAGTCGTCGAGTTTGGGAAGCGAGTGTATGACTTTACATGACCGCAAAGCTAAGATCTAGAAGAGGTCCCTCCGTATCAAGGATTACTAAGATTTACTACTCAACGGTTTCACCTCACATCCTTTGGAAAGTGGTGCGCGCGCAGCTTCTCTGGTGAACTTGAGAGACGGAACTTTACAAGACGAGGTTGTGACTCAATTTCAGTGCGGGTTTCATATGTTAAGGGGACCTGGACGTGAATCATTTACCTAAACCCCCCATGTTATTGTAGGAACATATTTATCTGAAAGCGTATGATATGAAGGGTACAAGGGAAAAAGGAGGAAAGTCACTTTTCACACATTTTCCAGGAGAACAACTTTTATATCTCAAACCTCACAAGGACCCCAGTGAATACTTTTATTATTAATTTAAATATTACAGGGACCTCTTTTAACCATAATCCAAAGTGTGTTAGAAAGGTCTCATGATTGTCTAACAGATGGCAGCACTAACTCAATTTGAATTAAAATTAAACCCACCCCTATTTCCCTCTACCCTTTACATTCTACTTCATAAGCTATCTACTATTGTAAGATGTACTAGAAATATCAATATATGACTAATGGCTTTTCTATAAAAATAGTTATGAATTCAATTAGTTTGTTTCAAGAATAATTTTTATAGAAAAACCATTAGTCAATCATGGATTGTTGTAATGGCCTTTTAAAATGGTAGGTAATGGTAGGTAACTTAATGGTAGGTAATTATTTTGGTATATGTTGTATAGTTTTTGAAAAAAGTATAAGATGAACATAACATGGGAAGAATAGACAGATCCAGGTCACCTTAAGGAGGCTGCCTAGGTAGCTAAGATATTGCTTAGTGCTTAGGTTATATTTTGACCAATCCTTTAACAGAATACGATTTTGGTGCTTGCTCGAATGAAAACAAAACTATTTTTATGACCCTATGTATTTATAGTCTTATAAACATGGTTTAAAATTGAAATTTTTCACTCCAAAAAAGCCCAAAATCGACATTTTTTGTTGACTATTAAATACCTACATGACTGGTAAACAAAAGATAACTGGTATAGGAACATGTAACGGATGTTTGTGAATCGAGTGATGTCATGTAATACGAGGTGTCACAACATGAATCATATTGTTATTTGTATTTTCCTCCTCCAATGTTTGTTCTCCTACTGCTGGAAAGTTCCGCCCAGAAATTTTGTAAGCGTTTTTGGCGTTTGTGAATTTCTGATCACCAATTCTAGCGATCTAAGTACTTTGTTTACCTGTGACGTCACGGCAAGTCAAGATAATATTCCACGTGTTAGTTTATCTACGTTTTATTCGGTGAGTTTTAAAGCGACAAAATTGAAATAAAAACGATAAATTGTTGATTAATTATTCTAAAAACAGTATTACACCGTTACAAAGTTATTTTTTTGATCTTGCAATAGTTTTTTTTTGTAAACGTATTTCACACAAATAATCTACAACTTACGTTATTTGGTTTATTCATGAAAATGACCAGTAAGAATCTTCCCATAAGGATTTAGATTTTAAAAGTCAGTGGTAGCATATGAATAGTAAAAAAAAAAGTTAATTCTGAAATGCAAGTCATTGATGTCCAGACACAAATAATAAAGTGATTTTTTATACTCGTCAATGGAAGAGGGATAGTGATATCAGCAGGCAAATTAGAAGTCTCATGGGATGAACTTCATTTTATTCCCTCTATTGCTATTTCTTACTGTGGTGATAGTGCTTAGAGTTAAGTGCCTCTACAGTAGCCCCTTGGCTTCTTTGGTGCTGACTGACAGCTCACAGCTGACAGATGACGGCTTTGAAAAACTACCAGACCAAATTATGTATCCCTATGATCTGCAAAAAACATGTGTTTAGCAGCTGTCACTTCTGACAGTCAAAATGTAGGTATATACCTTAATGTTGACTGTCAGAAGTCAGCTGTGAGCTGTCAGTCAGCACCAAAGAAGCCATGGGGCTACTTTAGTTAAGATACAGCCCGCTTAGTAAAATAGCTTCAAATTCATCCAAGTAGGGCAACGCCATTAGGTGGGAATAGATGCAGTTTTTATAAGTAAATAAAATACTCTAAGTGTATCATATTTTTAGCACCATTTCTTACCACCCGTTCAGGTTATACGCCTATGTACTAGTTACGCTAATGTGTTAGGGATGAGTAAGGTTGAATTTAGAGTGAGTATACCCGCATTTGCTTGGAGAAAAGATGGAAAAACATTCATGAAAAATTAACCTAAGTACACCCAACCGGAATTTAAACCCCCATTCTCCTTGTCATGGGCAGTCTAATCTATTGTGAGATTTATGCCTTAGACCATGCGGCCGCCGAAGCAGGTGTCAACATTAATAACATGATACTATTTTTTAATATTGTGATTTTAAAGGTATTGCAAAAGTGACAACTGCAGTTCATATGAATTTGACGTATGAACACATGAAAGTAGAGCTAAAGTCTACTCGCTATAGTAGTGGTAAGGGACAGCCCAGATGTATCCATTCGCCCAACCACATGATCTGCAAGACCATAATATGTTGAGCTGCTGTCACAATTGGCAGTCAAAACTTTCACAACAAACAATTTTGTTTTTAACTATATTTTTCTTTTAGGTGTTTTCACATTATTGAAACACGGACTTAGGAAAAACAACCATTTATATGTTTACTTTTTGTGGAAGCTGCGTTTGTAATTCACTTAAAAATGCTCTGCAAACAAGATATTCTAAAAGGTTGCGTTCTCTTCACAAATGAAGATGGAAAACCAGCCGAAACAAAGGTGGTTGATGACGTCATACGAACTGTGTTCACAAATAAAAACTTTTTATTTTGAAACTAATATTGTATGGACCATTCTCTAAGTTAAAAAAATTATATTTATTTTGGTTATAGTTTTATTAGTATATATACATATATGTAATTATTTTTTTAACACCGCGTCTTACTACCCGTTTGGGCTATTACGCTTATATTTTGTTCTTTCAATAATTTACGAAAAATCTAATTGTACAATAATCCTTAGGGAACTATTATAAAGAGCTTTTTTCAACACTTTTGATTTATAATAATTTGACACCTTGGATCAGTCGGTATCGTGTCTGTCTACTGAGCTAAATATCCCGGGTTCGATTCCTGGTACGGCTGAAAAAATTATCATTGGTGAAATGTGTGTTCCCTCTTTCACAGTGATGAATTAACGGCTGGGAACTGGATGTTGTGTCTGTTATAGATTTAAGTTAGTTTATAAGTCGTGTAGTGATATAATATGTTGGTTCAGAAAGTGTATGCTACACACCTTAAGCAAATGAAATAATTGATAATATATTATTACTATGAAAATAATTATTTCCATTTAGATTAACATTAAAAGCTCTCAACAAATGTCTGCAATCAAACTCTTCCGCTAGCTGTCAGTTACCATCGCTCCCGTGTCGAATCGACTCTAGAGAGGAGACTGTGGTGGACCCTCTTCCCGTTAATCCGTGCGGGCTGTCTTGATGAGGAGGTGGTTATGGAAACTAGGATTAGTAAAACGTTCCTGTTCTCCTGATCCCTCACCCGCGTGCGGCGAGATTGTTTGATCCTGTGGCAAACGAGGGGTCTCACCGCTACATCCATCTTACAGGCATGTCACCCCCCTCCCCTTACCCTCCAGCATGATGGGACAGACAGCCAGCCTCCCCCCCTCCCCCCTTTTCATGTGCAAAGAGACAGACAAATTTGTGGAAACGCTCATTTTGGTATATAATATCAAATGTAGGTGTAAGAGTTATTGAGATTTTTTTAAGGCCTGCCTGGGTTAAAAGGTTGAAACATCATCACCAGAGAGCTACTGGAAAGCATCGCAAGTCAGCACTTAAGAGAGCAAGGAACTCTTGGGAAGCATCGCAAGTCAACACTTAAGAGAACAAGGAACTCCTGGGAAGCATCGCAAGTCAATACTTAAGAGAACAAGGAGCTCCTGGGAATCATCGCAAGTCATCATTTAAGAGAGCAAGGAATTCCTTGGAAGCCTCGCAAGCCAGCACTTAAGAGAACAAGGAGCTTCTTGAGAGCCTCGCAAGTCAGCACTTAAGAGAACAAGGAGTTCCTGGGAAGCATCGCAAGTCAGCACTTAAGAGAGCAAGGAACTCCTGAGAAGCATCGCAAGTCAGCACTTAAGAGAGCAAAGAGTTCCTGGGAAGCATCGCAGGTCAGCACTTAAGAGAGCAAGGAACTCCTGGGAAGCCTCGCAAGTCAGCACTTAAGAGAACAAGGAGTTCCTGGGAAGCATCGCAAGTCAGCACTTAAGAGAGCAAGGAACTCCTTGGAAGCCTCGCAAGTCAGCACTTGCAAGGAACTCCTCTCCTCAAGGAGAGCAAGGAACTCCTCACGTGAGTGATCAAAGACGTGAGTCATCTAGTCTGGTTTCATTAAACGAAGAAGTCAGGGTTTGATAACCGTCCAGGTATACTGAAGTGTTTATTTTCTAGGTTTGTCACGAAAATACAACAACCAAAATCCGCATATATGGGGAAGCGGATTAAATGTCAGCATCAAATAAACTGGTTTGTCGGTAACGGGGAGGTCTGAGTTCATATAGCTTGAACTCAATTTATTATTTTTCCTAAATGTTTTCCCCGCTTACGTTCCACGCAAATGTGGATACATTTTATCTATATACTACCTTACACATTCCTCCTCCTTACCGTAACTAAATAACGTACACAACGGGCAATAAAACGTGCGGAGGGAGAGGGGAGAAGGAATAAAAACATTCGAAGGATCGTAACTTGAAACATTTATTTCATTTTACGTCTTGAAAAACTTTCAGACTCACCCAAGCGCATATTTTGACAAGAGCGCCCAAAGCTCTTGAGAGGTGACCAAGGTAATCTATCTCTCAGATAATAAACGCGCAAACACTGTAGTACGTATAATATATAAGTTAACCCTATCCCCCCCCCCCCCAAGAGTCTGCACTTAAAAGCGGCAATGCATCATGGGTAATAATGGTCTCCATGAATCTTGCGCCAGTGTCCTCACTGATCAAATTTAATCCTGGGCAGTCGCCGGTAGAATAGCCGGCCGGGGCTATTCCAACTCTGATAAGCAAGAGGACCGCATCGCATGTCTTCACTTTAGAAAACTATTCCAAGGACCTCTTTCAAGGTCATAGTGCGCCACTGTTAGGATCACAACAAGTTGTTTTTTGTTGATCAAAATATGTTGTGTATTTGAGAGATATAAGATGTTTAACTTAGATAAATCATTCGCTTATTAATAAAATAGCGACCCGCTTCGGTGGTTGAATGGGCTAAGGCGTCACTCTTGCAATAGACTGAGACTGCCGATGACAGAGGGCTCGAGTTTCAAATCCCGGGGAAGTTGCAGTGGGGGTGGTTATTTCTAAAATGTTTTCCATTCCCTCTCCATGTAATTGCGGAGAACACTTCTTCTAAATTCAACCTTCTTGTTCCCTAACTCATTAGCGTGATTAGAGCATATGCTTATAGCCCGAATGGATAGTAAGATTTGATGACCAAAAAAAAATAGTGTAGTAAGATTTGATCTTTTCTATTAAATATTTTTAGTTTATTTTGAGATAAAAAGGAACATTTTTTCTCATACACAAAACGTCCCTACTGTTTTGAAATGTACTATGCACTAATTATATGTCAATAATACGTATGCAGAGTGTACACGTTCATGAAAAATAAACTAAGTACGATTTTTCAAAAAATACACTTTTCCAAATAACAGACACTTCTTAATAAAGGACTTTTTTTAGTCGACGAAGGTAGTCCACTTTTAATAGTTTTAATTCCCGTTTCAGTGGCTGAATGGTCTAAGAAGTCACTCTTGTGTTAAACTGGCCTACTGATGACGGGGAGATCGGGGTTCGAATCCTTGTCGGATCAACTGAGGGTGGTTTTCTCTAAACGGTTTCCCACTCTCCTTTCACGCAAATGCGGGTAGATTACCTCTAAAAGGCTTCGTCCCTCATCCCTACCTCATTTGAGTAAATATCATATATGCGTATAGCTTGTACAAGTAGTAAGACGCAGTAATAAAAAAAACTGTGGTAAAAATACTAGGGGATCCACATTTTACTTTCCAGCCACATAACTGTTAGATATTTTCCCCTATATTTTAGGGAACAATATTTTGTTTATAAAAAGAAGGCTAAAGTGGGTTTAGCGTTATATTTTATTTCCAGGTAAGAGTTACGCACGCTTAAGCTAATACGTGCAGGTAATCAGACTTAATAGTTGTAACCCATTAGAGGCAACAACGAGGGAAAAAACCACTAAAATAAGTCGCGAGATTTGTGATAGCTTGTTGCCCTCAGTTACTGATAAATTCTACGACATAACGGAGGAAGGAAATGAATGGATGAAAAGGGAGGTTGGAGGGGTTAGTACAACGCGATCAGTTCTGGGATGGAAAAGGGGGTTGGGGGATAGGGGTGAGTTCCAATAAGGGATGCGAGAAGGAGGATGGAAAGGAACTAACCGCAAGGTGTACAAAGAGGAAGAGAACCTTTTTTTCGAAGAGGGAGGATGGCGAGTTTGGAATAAGTCAAAGTATGAGGCTCGGCAGAAATTGCTAATGGACGGAAACCGGTACAAGATATCGCCATATATTAAACCATTCGGACACAAGGGGGTGAGGGTTGGGGTTGATATAGTGCGGTATCGGTCCTGAGGACAGTATAAGAGCTCAAAGGTATTGATACAATGAATTCTCCTCTTCCTATGGTCAAAAAAAAACCCAACAAGATATGAAGGTCTCGGTTGGAACTCATGATTCAACTTATTTAATGTTCATCCATTAGTTTTGATGAAGGGGATGAGGCTATTTTGGGGGTTTTCTGTCTTTTAGTCAGAGAAAACTTGCCGGAAAGTCTTTGCGAAATGAAAGAAAATTGATACAAGTTTTCGTTTGAGTCACGTGATTATTATTTTTATGACTCGATTGTATTACTATAGTGCGGTGAAATGTACCCTAGTTTTTGGACATATCTAATAAAATATGATTTTAGCAATTTTTACAAATAAAAAGTTTTTTTAAATTATTTTAATGTTCAAAAAGTTTAATCACCATCAAATATTAAAGATAATTTTAGGAATGTAACAAAATCTACTTTGATCTACACTTGTGGGCCGATCTATCTACAAACAGGTTGCGGGCAATTTTTTTTGTCACCGTGTCTTACTACCCGTTCGGGCTATACGCTTTATATGCTTATGTGCTAATTACGCTAGTGGTTTTAGGAATGAGGAAGACTATATTTTAGAGAAAGTGTATCCACATTTTCGTGGATAGAAAGTAGAAAACTATTTTGGAAAAAACCTCAGAAAAACCTATCGAGATTCGAAGCTCGATCTCTTCGTTATCGGTAGTCTAGTTTACTGCGAGAGTGACGCCTAAGACCACGTGGCCATTGAAGTGGGTGTAGGATAGTTAAAGTTTTATTTTTTTAAACCAAGGTATTTTGGAGTTTTGATATCTACCAAGCAGCGTTAAAATGAAACATTAAGTACTTAAAACCGAACTTAAAAAACATAAAATTATAGCATTATAGACTATGTGAATTAAACAAAATTTTATTGTTTATATATTTCATCAAATAGGGTACCGATAGTATATGGAGGGCTGCTGATGACGGGGGAATCGAGGCTCAAATTCCAATCGGGTCTATTGCCTAAAATGGTTTCCCACTCTCCCTCCACGCAAATGCGGGCAGATTACTCCTAAAATTCTTCCTACCCCATCCTTATTCCATTAGAGTATTCATCATACATACGTTTAACCTGATCACCTAGTAAGACGCAGGGATAGAAAAAAATATATGACGGGTACAAGGGAAAAAAGGGGTGAATAGAATTTTAACTAAATTGAGTTAGTGCTGCCATCTGTTATACAATCATGAGACCTTTCTTAGGCACTTTAGATTATGACTAAGAGAAGGTTCTATCACATTTAAATTAGTTAAAAAAGAATTATTTGCTGTGGTTCTTACGGGGCTTCAGATATAATAGTTGCTGTCCTGGAAAGTGTGTGAAATGTGACTTTCCCCCTGTTCCCCCTGTATCTTTCATATATGATTTATACACGCAGTGTTTGTTTGACTCGATATTTGGTCACAACATTCACAAAACCGCTATTAACATATAATGTTGCATGCTAGATGCGAGTTATTGAACACTGATTTTTGTAATAATGGACATCTGAAAGCTCAATTTTTCATACCAGTATGCTAGTATTTAGTAGAATGCTGGTAGTAAAAAAAGAGGTTTCAGAAACCATTCCTACAAAAAATCAGTGTGTAATTTCCGTACGTTTCGTGTTATACATCAACAACTGATCGCCCGCACAGGTGTTCACGTGGCTAAAGGAGCCAGTCTCATCCTATCCAGTTACAAGGTGGTCACGCGTCGGATCCCGGCTGGTTGTACTGAGACATTATATCCCTAATTTTTTTTCATTATTTATCCACCCAAATGCGAGTACATTTCTTCTAAAGCTCTACTAATGATATTTGTGCGCCATTGTTGTTTCATATTGAAATCAATGTAAGCACATATTTTTAAGGGTTGTGTCTATAAGAAAATAGTAGTTTTGTTGCGTTATAAAACGCATAATTCTTTCTATTGACAGCTTATAATAAAATTCTCTAGTGTACCCTATAATTAAGAGATTTATTAATATGATGGACATTTCAAAGATTTAAAAAAACTTAATTTTTTGATGGTTTTTTATCTCTTTTTATGGATTTTTATACCTTTTTTAAGTCGATGCCTTGCATCGTAATTAATGTGACAGCACAAGAAGACAAGTGAAAGCCAACTTAAGGAGAGAAAAAAAAGGTAAAAATAAGACAAATAAAACAAAAGAAAAATGAAGGGGAAAAAAATTAACAGTAAATAATATCTATGGATTAAATGTTGTTTCGTAATGCGAGGTTATTTGGTCCCCACTCCCTCCCCTCCCCCATTCCAGTATTTCTTTTCAGATGTTGTTGTCTTATTAGATGGACGGGCCCATGGCGTGACCATCACAAATGAAGGGGCGGCCCACGAGTCAAACATTCGTAATTTATTGTACCAGTTTTTGGGGTCGTTTCCTAAAGGGTGTTGCCTAGGTAGCTGAGACACTGTCAATCAGATGTTGCGATGAAGTTAAATATTGATCAAATCTTTAATAATACACGAGTTCGGTGTTTACTGGAATGAACAAAAAAACTATTTTCTACGTCCCTACACACTTATATACTTGAAAACATAATTTAAACGTTGACATTTTCCATTTTGAAAAGTACAAAAATCACATGTTGATGTTGATCATTAAGAGCTAAATTCCCGGTAAACGAAAGGTAACGGGTATAGGAGCGTAGCATGGATATTTGTGAATCGAATGATGTAATTAATAGAGGGATCACCACACAAATTGTTTTGTCATTTGTATTTTCCTCCTCTCCTATTTGTTCTCCTACTGTTGGGCACCTACACCCACGAACGTTATAAGCCCATTTGGTTTCGGGCGTTTAAGAGTTTATGTTCGACTATTCTAGCGTATTAAACACACAAAAAATGTCGAGAAGATTGAATAAATTAAATGTAAAAAATCTTATAAAACTAGTTTAGAAATAAAAGGTTTTCTGTAAAATGTGAACTCTCTTTAAAATTATTTATATATTATATATATATATATATATATATATATATAAAACAGTTACACTTAATTAAATCTTTGTAATTAATCAAAAGTGCATTCACTTGAGCCGCTGGGAAAATACCAGTTTCGCAATTAGTCCAAAGTTTCTCGATTAGTAGAAGAGTTGGTCTTTAATTGATTGAGGGTGTATTGATCTGTGATCGGTTAAAATAAATATAACTTTGAACTTAAGAGCGACGCCTCACTGGCCATAAAAAAATCTTCACACTGCGAAGTTGGAGATGGCAGCTCTAACGATTCAAATCCAGATAGTACAAGATTCTTCACATAAGTTTGAATTTTATGTTGTAACGTTAGCAAAAAATGACTGAATTTCTCTAAGGAAGACAATATTTAGTTTGCTATATCTTCTTTAACCTTGGTCACAGAATTTGAGCAATTTGTGTACTTACATAGTATTAACATATATATATATATTTAAATTTACTCAACTCTAACGATAGACTATGGTATTCCTTCTAGAAAACAGGTCTTTATACATTATGGCACCACAAAGGCACGTAGGGAATAGGGCGTTTTGGTTTTGGCTCAACCCCCTCCACCCATGGCCCACAAAAAAATTGTCATGTTGTAGTTTTGTAACCTATTCCTAAACGCCTAGGCTAGTACATAGAGAGTTAATAATTTGTCTATGGCCAGTAGCTTATTGGAGATTGATAAAATGTATTAGTACCCACCAAGGGCATAGGAAACTACATTCTCTAGAGAGTCCGCTAGAAAATGATACAATATATTTATCTTTAAGGCGCCACTCTCGCAATAGAGTGGGACTGCTGATGATGGGGAGATCGGGGTTCGAGTCCCGCTCGGCTTTGTCTTAAATGGATTTACACTCTCCCTCCAAGCATATTTGAGTACATTTCCTCAAAATTTAACTTTACTGATCTTCGTATAAACCAAACGGGTTGTAAGACGCAGTGAAAAAAACTTTCTTGATTCCTAACACATTAACATGTTTAGTAGTCTACATATGCGCCCAATCCGAACGGTTAGTATAAGGCGGTGTTTAAATAAATATATAAATTCAGTATTTTATAGTATTTCTAGAGTTAATTTGTAATAACAAAAGAGTCCTCTCCCAAGGGGTTCATTATAATCTCAGAGCTTGGACATGATTTTAAGAGTTAAAAATAAACATCGAAGATAAAATAATAAATCAAGTGCAATTAAATATTAGCATTATTTAATTATATTTGATTTATTATTTTCTCTTACTATATTTTAGACAGGTTTATTATAATATTACTGAGCCTAGCAAAACTTAACCTTCAAGTGATAAGCGCAAGTAAGGCTAGGCTTTGTAAAAAAAAAGTATATTTCTGTCGTAGGAGTGGATAAAGTGAGAGTGGATTAAATAAGTTCTATTTTTATTAAATTAATTATAAAATGCTACATGAAAAGGCCACGTACAGTTGGCAATGGCTGAAAACGGCTTTGACCATGTAACTAATTAACAGTAATTTAAAACCCGCCTCGGTGGCGTAGTTGGCTAACGCGCCAGTCGTGTTGAGCTCTACCGCCGAGGACGGGGAGATCGAGGTTCGAATCTCGGTCGGGTGAACTGGGGGTGGTTTTTCCTAAATGGTTTTCCACTCTCCCTCCACGCAAATGCGGGTTCACTTCCTCTAAATTCAACCTTCCCAATTCCTAATCCATTAGCGTAATTAGTACTTAGGCGTATAACCCGAACGGGTAGTAAGACGCGGTGCTAAATATTATTAACAGTAATTTAAATTAGAACACCAATCTAACCGGAAACTGCCTCAGTCTCAAAATAAAAAGGATACCAGTCTAGAGGTGCCAAATAGATTGTCGGTACGAAACAGACATTCGCTTGAGATAGCCCTGTTAAAATGGTTGCATATATTATAGATTCTTATCCGATTTTGTCAATGTTAAGCAGTTCCATTTCATAGGCCCTGTTTAGTATTTAAATAGCCAAGGAGCATTATTACACTCCCTATTTTTAAGTTTAATTGTGTGTTAGTATTCCTGAGGGCGTCAAACTGTTTAAGAACTCTATTGGATAGTCGCCTTTTCCTCGCTCAATCTTACAGTAGACTGAGTTCACACTAATGTAAAAATGAATCTCTCTTTCTACTATCAGTAAATACCTCCTCATTTATTTGTGCAACTTCATCATTTCGTGCACACAGAATGGCCATTCGAAATATCATTGGGCTCAGTCTATTTCCAAACGTTTCGTGAACTACCGAGCCGTGTCTCAATATTTCCTATGGCCTTTCTATGATATTTTCTTTCAAGTTGAGTTTTTTCATTTTCCCATCATCCTATTTTATTAGCTAGTAACGGAAGTTAATGTCAGTGCCCCGTACATTATTGTTTAACTTGAGAATTTTAAACTCCTTCCACAGCTGATAGTATTTAATACTTGTCTGGACGATTGCTGTCCTATGAGCATATGGAATAATTGGTAACCACTACCTGAAGTCATCACCCAACAGTAAAATTTTACTTCCAAATGGGATATTATTATTCACTATAGACTATTCTACAGCAAATAATTGACTGCATCTATTGTATGGCTCGTAAAATGGTTGGCTCATTACATATTAGCAGTTTGACCTTTGATGACGGTTGCATACTTCAATGTCATCCAAAAAGCAAGTTTTTGTTTTGCCTTCAACGTCAATTTGTATATGCTACTGCAAACGTGTTCTTCCTCGTTCATGTCAGACACATATGTGAGGGTAGATCCGAATTGCGCCAAATAATTGACCAAGGTAATTGACTAAGGGTTCGAAAAAAGTTCAATAATCCCGAGCCCTAATTGCGCCAAGCCCAGTTCAGTTAGAAGAGGTGCTGGCCCAAATTGCGCAGAGTCATTTCAGTTAGATAACTTACTTGAAGCCCAAATAAATAGAAAATACGTTCTGCGATCTGATCAGCATTCAACCAGTCGATGCCAAACTTATGAGCCTTGCGGATTACCTAACTAAAACACACATAGATAAGATGGAGCATGCCACATTCCCCCCATACATTTGGGACAGCTGACTCGTTGGACTTATGGAGGACAACAAATGTGTGTGACAACTTCCTTTCTAGGTTTAATTCATCGTGTGCTTCATCACACACTAACATTTTTGTCTTTGTGAAAAGTTTAAAGTCGGTCCAAAGTGGCACATACATTCGCATCAACATTGTACGAGAAGGTAATGTTCAAACCACGGACAAAAAAACTAAACATAATCAATAATTCATCGATAGAAAAACTGAAACAGCTTTAGGAATGAAGATATAGATGGATTAATCTTTTTGAAGTGTGTGTATTCAAGATATCCTGCTAACCAGTTTGGTAGTGTAGTTTGGTCCTACACCCTTAGTCCTAATATTGACAATTGTATGCTAATTCGCTATATAATATTATTCTATAAAATTGTATTCTGTTCTTGGGGGTACTTATTGGGGACCTACTATTAATTATTAAGTTTGTTTTACAGTGGCGTATTTGGTCAGTTTGAAGCACTTTATGTCCTTGGCGCAATTCGAGTCGGTCTCTCGAGTAGGTAGATTGCCATTTCGAGTCGTCACTCCTGAAGTAGATGCGCAATTCGGTCATCTCCAGCAGTAGATAGCCATTGGTCGGTCATCCTGAGCCAGGTAGATTGGCCAATTCGGGTCCGGTAAACTCCCTGAGCCAGGTAATTGGCAATTCGGTCGGTCACCCGATAGTGTTTGCGAATTCGGGTCGGTCTCCTAACGGGTAGATTCCATCGCGTCACCGCAGGTAGATTAGCCATCTAGGAGCTTTGGTGTTTTCCAGAAGATGATGTGTAAGTTTCCTATAGTTATAGTATTCCCCTTTCTGCCCTGTGGATCGGTATGTTTTGTACATCTGGAAAGACAAATGTTCACAATCAAAACATCAGGGAGTATGATTATCGCGTTTCCTGACAAAGTCATCTGTGAATATATCAAAGAAAGATTTTCACAATTTCTTAGCTCAGCCAGTGAACCAAATACACAAATGAGGCAAAGATCTGTTTGAGAGTATGTGGTCTTTTTACTAAAATAGTTCTTTCTGTCAATGTAAACGCTTTCATTTTCAAGATATTTTTAAAATTAAAGTAGGCATTGATTTTCTAAATGCATATGTATGTAAGTGTAATATCGTATTAAATAATGATGTTTAATGTTAACTGTTTAATCTATATTTAGCAAAGAAACAATTGTTTTTATTTACAAATATGAATACTAAACAACAAATAATGTCTGTAAACAGGTCACTGTATTATAATCTGGATTTTTTTTTGTATTTGAGATTGAAATTTATAGTATAGGTTCTTCTTGCTTGAAATGCAAATAATATGTCGAGAATTAAAATTATTAAATAAATCACGTTTTTATTTCTTATAATTTTTATTTTTACCAGTGTTCAAGTTCGAAAGTTTTGCGCACCTTGTGCGTGGTTCCTCTACAATTTCACCAAATTTCAGTTTCTAGCTCATTCAAAGAATTAAACATTTTTTGGACAGATATACATACATATTATGTACAGACATCATTAAATTTGTATTAATATAGATGTATATATGTATATCTAATTTATATATGTATGTATACATATTTTATATATGTATATACATATATACATATTTTATATATGTATTTACATATATACATATATTTTATATATGTATATACATATATGCATACATACATTATATATTTATGTATTATATATGTATATACATATATGCATACATACATTATATATGTATGTATAAACAACACGTATTACTACCCGCTCGGCTTACACGCATCTGTGCTAGTTACGTGAATTTATTGGAAACTAGGAAGGTTCAATATTATCATTTACATAGAGAGTAGAGAGAGAGAGAGAGAGAGAGAGTAGTAAAACCAATTCTGAAAAACTACTTTTAGTACACCTGACCAAGGTTCAAACCCTGATCTTCCGTCATCCGCATTCCAGCCTATCGTGAGAGTGACGCGTTAGCCTACTCAACCACCGATGCGGGTAATGATTTAATTAAATAAAAAACTTGTTTCTAATACTACTTCAAACTTGTCAATTAAAATATTGTGTTGATTTAATTTTTCATATTTTTTTTTCTATGTATCTTTTCAATACCAAAAGCCACTTCCTTTTTCTCTGTAATGTATATTATGTTGTGTGTTTTATTTTCCTCCAAAGATTCAAGAGAAAAATATTCGACGTAAAGTCGTTGACAATGCTTCCCAGCGTTATCGACAAAATGAATAGCCCTCTTTGGTGCGACTTCTTCTTTCCGAGCTTCCTTCCGTCATCATTTAAAAAAAAATAGAAATAAAGAAAATTTTTAAAATAAAAAAACAATCCTAAAGTAAACACGTTTTCGTCACCACCTTCTATAGAAATCCTCACCACGAAATTGAACATACATCAAGACTTATCTATAAATTCATAAATATTAAATTGAAATTACATTATTTCTTTTATTTTTCTTCCTAGGTTATTCCTTCTTTTTTTTTTAGTTTTGTACTCTTATTTGGATCGTTTTTTTTTACCGCCTTTGCGAAGTTGAATATTTAAAAGAATTGGAATGAGTGATGTAAGCGTTGGAAAAACTGAATTTTTTTTTAAAAATGCCCCAGGAAGATTGCAAACGAGATATCTATAGGATTTTTCAGAATATTCTAACAAATATAATTTCAGAGACCAGATTTTAATTAGATTTTTTTTGTTGGTACACCCAAACGCAAATTAAATAAAAAGATGGTAGTTTAAAATTGTAATACATACATTAGTGATGATTTAAAATAATCAAATTTCTTTTGTACACCTATAAATAAGGAACTTTAAGAAGCACAAACATATTTTTTTGCTATCAACATTGATATTATTTTACTTTTTAATTAGAGTTATTTTACAACTAAACTATTGTTAAGATATATCAAAAACTGACAAATGCATACCACAAGACTTGACATTTCAGGTGGGATTTGAGAAAAGGCTAGTGTTTTTACAGTTCTTACAGCAAAAAAAAAAATGTGTTGTCAAAATAAAACAATATTACTTCAGTAGAAACATTAAGTTTAATTTTATTCACAAGGTGATATCAACATTTGCCGAATATCCGTAATGAGCATAGTGGCATTAGGTAACAACCCTTTTAAATAAAGACAAATTTGTCATTAAATACCAAGACACCTTGACAGATATTAAACAACTGTTGATGTTATCATGTGAAGAAAATTAACCTCTTATGTCTCTACTAGAGAAATATTTGATTTATTTAGAACCAAAAAAATCCAATAAAAACTGCAAAAATATTTACCCTTTCTCTGTTCACCATACTACCACCTTAATACGTGAAACTAGATTTAATAACTTTTTTTATCTATCAGATAATATTATGAACATATTGTTCAGTATAATAAAAGGTTATTGCCTTAACTTTACCCTAATAAATATTTTACTATCCTATATATTATTTATGTTGTCATATCCCTTTTTCTCAACTAATACAAAGCCTACAGCTATGAATAAGCTATCAGTGGATAGGATTTTTTACCGACTTCTGACTAACATACTCACTTTACGTTAAAACACATTGTTTTAAAATGTAAGTTAAAAGAAATATTTAACCTAAAATAAACTCTCTTTGCTATTTTGTTTATACACTTCGCTGAGTATTTAATTTCAACAACCCAACAAAAGACTATCTTTTTTGGGGGGGGGGGAGGTTGAATGTGCGAAAGTTTCGCAAGGGCTAACTGGTTATTATTATTTCTACTATGTAAGACTTATAAATAAAATCCATATAGGCCTATAGTGCTCCTTGACGTAAAAGCGATCTATATAAATAAAATGAAGAATTTGTGTTTTCATCTGTCCATCTGTAATGAGCACTATGCGATATCTACCGCACGCAGAGGGCTGGAATTTAAATTTAGTAGCCCCTGTGCAAGAACGTGTCCACCTCGCAACTGAAATTAAATTTTTTATTACATTTTTAACTTTATTAAAAACTGAGCCGGAAGAAATAAAATGAGTCTTTTCTGTCTGTTTGAAGCAAAGAAAAGAAACGTGAACAACGGTTATTCCTTATGAATATAATGTACTATTGAATACAGTATTCCATTTTGTTTTCTGCCTAGCTTGATCAACAAGGAGAAATATTAACTTCAAATCCAAGGAGAAATTAGAAGAGACATTTCAAATTGAAATCCAAAGAAAAATTTTGAGACTGTATTAAAGATAATAACATGGAGAAAGCGAGGTCTACTGTTCACATAGCTATTATTAAGACTGTAGAAACGATAAGAACATGGAGGGAATGAGGTCTACTGTTCACAGAACTACTAGTAAGACTGTAGTAACGATAAGAACATGGAGGTTTACTGTTCACAGAACTACTAGTAAGACTGTAGTAACGATAAGAACATGGAGGGAGCTAGTTATACTGTTCACAGAACTACTAGTAAAACTGTAGAAACGATAATAACATGGAGGGAGTGAGGTCTACTGTTCACAGAATTACTAGTAAAGACTGTAGTCAACGATAAGAAACATGGAGGGAGCTAGTTATACTGTTCACAGAACTACTAGTAAAACTGTAGAAACGATAATAACATTGGAGGGAGTGAGGTCTACTAGTTCACAAGAATTACTAGTAAGACTGTAGTAACGATAAGAACATGGAGGGACTAGTTATACTGTTCACAGAACTACTAGTAAAACTGTAGAAACGATAATAACATGGAGGGAGGAGGTCTACTGTTCACAGAATTACTAGTAAGACTGTAGTAACGATAAGAACATGGAGGGAGCAAGGTCTACTGTTCACAGAACTACTAGTAAAACTGTAGAAACGATAATAACATGGAGGGAGTGAGGTCTACTGTTCACAGAATTACTAGTAAGACTGTAGTAACGATAAGAACATGGAGGGAGCAAGGTCTACTGTTCACAGAACTACTAGTAAAGACTGTAGTAACGATAAAACATGGAGGGAGCAAGGTCTACTGTTCACAGAACTACTAGTAAACTGTAGAAACGATAATAACATGGAGGGAGTGAGGTCTATGTTCACAGAACTACTAGTAAGACTGTAGTAACGATAATAACATGGAGGGAGTGAGGTCTATTGTTCACAGAATTACTAGTAAGACTGTAGTAACGATAAGAACATGGAGGGAGCAAGGTCTACTGTTCACAGAACTACTAGTAAAACTGTAGAAACGATAATAACATGGAGGGAGTGAGGTCTACTGTTCACAGAATTACTAGTAAGACTGTAGTAACGATAAGAACATGGAGGGAGCAAGGTCTACTGTTCACAGAACTACTAGTAAGACTGTAGTAACGATAAGAACATGGAGGGAGCATGGTCTACTGTTCACAGAACTACTAGTAAAACTGTAGAAACGATAATAACATGGAGGGAGTGAGGTCTATTGTTCACAGAACTACTAGTAGACTGTAGTAACGATAATAACATGGAGGGAACAAGTTCTACTGTTCACAGAACTACTAGTTTAGCAGGAACGAATAAAGTCTGAACAGTGGCAGTTATCTTGCATTTGAGCCTTGTTCAAGACGATCTCGTCTCAACAAAGGTTTCAGAAATATATTTAGGCTATATATATCTATATATTTTTTTAGCCACCAAACACTTTATTTCAAAGGGTATGTGATATCTCGTCTTATAAAACAGACTGTAAAAAAAACTTGGCGAAAGTGCGTAGATGAAACGAAACAGACTTTCCCCATACATCCTTTGAAGGGTAGGAGTGTCATATCCCCTCCCTTCCCTCCGACCCTTTTAAAATAAAACCTACTTCCCTCACTCCCCCACTCCTCTCTTCACCTACTTCTTACCCCCTTCAAACAGCACATAGATATACACATTAATACAATGTCTCTTAGCCTTCTCTCTCTCTTTACTTCATCTTCCTTCACGTCTTTCTTCCTCTTCCTTCGCCTCTCTCCCTCTTCTCCTCAACTCGCCGTCGTAAAAGCGCCCGCCCAGTCTCAAAATTCAAAATGATTTGTGCCCCTGTGTGCCGTATACTAGAAGCACCAAGCGGTGGCGTCGTTCCCCCCCACCACCCCTTCGCCCTGGACCTCCCCCTTCAAACCCCTCCCTCCTCCCCCCCCTTATTTCTCCCTTAAAACCCTTTCTCACTCCCCACCACTGTTCTGCTTTACTGGGAAAGTGCAATTTACAGATAAACTCGTAGAGGCAATGATTTACGTCTGAAAGCTTGATAAACTCATATTCCTTGCTTGAGTGAGTAATATCTGCATAAAACCTTGAATAGGATTACAAATGTTCATAAATTGTGTGTGCCATAATTCAGTCAAGGGAAGCAAAAGGAGGAGTTTTCACTGGGGAGGAGGGTGGGGGGGAGGGAATACTTTATGATGGCAGATAGATACGTTGTTGTTTGATCTATGGGTACCGACAAGGCCCCTGTGTAACTCTCCTTTCTTATTGTTGGAAGCCTGTCTGTCTGTCTATCTATCTATCCGTAGGGTCCGCCTACCAGGGGCTCAAGTCGTGAGAATTCAGCAGCGGTAGGAGGGGAGAGTGTGTCTCTTCTTCTCTGTCTTACTATAATAATTCATTCCTTCTTTTAATTTATCTGTTATTCTCTTAAAGATTGATATATTATCACCTTTCTATTGAGATTACTTTGATCAAGGAGAGATTTTTTTCTTTTTAATTTTTTATACCAGCAGGTTTGGTTTAACGCCCAACGAGATCAACTTCATGTGCCCTGGATGTAGAGGTCGGGTTCGAATCTCTATAAATGTGGTTTACTCACATTTTTATTTTTTGTTTTTGTGTGTGATATTTAAAACACTGACTTTTTTTTTAGCTTAAATAGTCTCTAGTTTAGTTACGCCAACATTTTAAAAGGAATTTTTTTATAAACTATTTGTGCAGAAAATCATATATCAGGCCTAACTAATATAAATAATTTACCTTTTATTTTTAACACCGTGTCTTAATACCAGTTCGGGTCTCACGTCAATAATTTACTAAAGTCAAACAATTACGGTATAAGAAAATAGTATGCCCTAAGCTAGGAGCTCTATACTGAAATAAATCTATTCACTCCAAGGTATAAAATAATAAAAGAAGATTTTACAGATAAAAAATACTGAATTAGAATTTTTAATATAGAAAAAGACAGAGGATGGTGAGTATTTCCATAAGATTCTTGAAAACTAATAATAAATAGTTAAATAATTAAAATAATTTTGTTTCACAGCGTCTTATTACCTGTCTCTCAGCATTTAATTAAATTTAATTGGGTGGAAATAAGAAGGTTATAAATTATATTAAATATGAAAGAGGGTTATTAAGAGACTATTTATAAGAAGAAAAAACAGCCTTTCTATACCAATCTGGGATTCGAGCCCCGACCTCCTCGTTACGAGCCTGACGTCTAGTCTGCACGCACGCCTTACCAACACGGTTCCTTATAATAACCAAATAACAATAAGAGTAGTCCCTAAATCACGCGAACTTGCGGCGTTCTTCCACCGAGCAGTGTTTTTGACACTGTAACCCTCCGCCTATCTTTCGCTCCATGAAAACAAGCCCGGTGTTATATAAGTTATTACAGCTGGCTCCTTGTTGTTAATTTTTGTAAGGAGTAGATGGTAAGATTGTGTGGATGATGGACAATCGACTTTTTATAAGGTTCTTCATCTCCCCCCCTTCCACTCCGTTCGTCACGCCCCTGTTCGGGAAAAGTCTTCGACTCTGCAATTACTGGTTGGTTTGAGAGAAAAGTACGGAACAGGGACTACTTCATCTCTACAACCGAAATGATATAATGTACTACTTTCTCTTAGCATTCTGACTTGGTATTTAACAAACAATATTAGAACACCTCTCAATTAACCTTTTTATTCTGCTTATGCCAACAATATCAAAGTAATGTAAACAGTTAATCATCTACAAGACAAAGCTAAGCCCTGTTAAACCTCATATACAGTTATATAGGAAATTAAATATAATCTACACAATAATAGTTTCATTGGTTGTTCTTTATGATTGTGAAATGCAGTCTCTTATCTTACATGACGAGAATAAATTTAGTGGGTTTCGAAAACAAAGGGTTTAGGAAAATATATTTAGTTTAAAAAGGGATGAAGATAATGGAAGATGTATTTAATGCTTAAAGATACTCGGGGAAGAACTTTCAATTATACGACAAAGGTTTGAAACAGAATAAATAGGGCAGTAACAGACAGGTTTTATCTCGTCTCCATAATCGATTTGTTTTAGTTAATTGATAATCAACTAATAAACCGTCAATTTTTTTAAATAGAAATAACCTTATTTGACAGCTTACTACCCGTTCGTATACTCATTGCGCTAAGTATGAGGAAAGTTGAATTTAGAGGAAGGCTACCCGTATTTGCGTGGAGGGAGGATGATAAACCATTTATAAAAAAATAAACTTCCTAGTCCACCCTTACTGGATTCTAACCCTGAAATCCCCGTCACCGGCAGGATAGTATATTGTGACAGTGACGCCTTATCCCACTCGACCACCGAAGCTAGTCTATAGGAAATATACTGTATCTACTTTCACTTATTCATACGTCAAGTCATGTGATATGCATCTGTCACTTTAGATAGATTTTATCAATACCTATAACATAACAATGAACGCAATGAGCACACACACAAAAAGGGTTTTTATTTCTAAGGAGCCCAACCTATGAAAATAGGACTGTAGTTGTATCTACGGAAACTTCTTAGAGACCAAGGAGACCTGTTGGTAAATACGCCCTTAGTTACCGAGACCAGTCGTCAGTCGCTATGACCTCCGAGGGTAATATATCTCGGTCACGCACGTCTCAGCGTGTGATTTATCCGCACAAACCGGCCCGAGACGTCATTTCGCCATTTCTCGCCCCTCCGACCAGTGTCGAGAGAGAGAGAGAGAGAGAGAGACCTGGATTTATAATTTCCTCAGCCTAGAACTCAGGGTTTGTGAATGTGGTACATGATGATTTACGCAGGTCTCTCTTGAGTTCTGTACACAGGCAAACCTTGTCAAGCCTGTCCCAACTTGTTGGTTATTTACTGCTCGACGTGTAATCGGGTGGAGGGAGGGGAAGATATCCCCTCCCTCCTATAATGGTCACCGACCACACACTGGTTTGATAATTAAAAATAATTTGTCAGGTTTTGATGGTTTCGTTGTGTTTTTGTGCCGATACTTGAATGGTTTGGACATGTTTTAAGATGAGACGTTTTACAATTTGCGCACATTCGCTAAAAGAAAAAAAAAAGTTGTTGAGGTACTAGTGCTTGGGACCTCCTGAATATGGTGGCCTATAAACTACTTACCTACACGCTCACCTGAAGTCTCCGTTTGACTCTAGTACAGTCCAATGTTTATAAAAAGGGTCTTTTATCTTAAAGTTTAAAAAAAAGCTACAAGATCTATTTTCACGTAGTCATACGTCAAGTCAAGTTATATGTTGCTTTCACTCTTGATATAGGGTATAATATATCAACACCTATCATATAACACTAATAATTGGGCGTGTGAAGATCAATTTCTTTTAGTACGAAGAGAAGTTTGAAATATGCGAAGTAAAATCGAAGATAAAGTTTTTGTTGTTGTCACCTGACACCAGTTTTAATATTTAAATTATTCATTGAGTGCCTCCGGGTGAAGAGAAAAGTCTAGAAAACCGAACAACGCATAACATATTATTTTACGCTGACATATATGGATTGATCTCTGATTATGTTGTCATTTAATCACTAGTCGGTGTTATTTTTTATCTTTACGTCATACTACCTGTTCGGATTATAGGAATATTTTATAATTACGCTAATAGGTTAGGGATGAGGAAGGTTGAATTCAGAGGAAGTGTACCCACATTTGCGGGGAGGGAGAATGGAAGGCCACATTTAGGAAAAAAACTCTCTCAGGACCCCCGAAAGAGATTCGAGCCCCGATCTCCCCGTCATCGGCAGTCCAGTTTATTGCGAGAGGTCAGACTTCTATGCTGAGGGTCCGGAGTTCAATCCTTGGTCCCGGCACAGATTTATCTGATTGCCAAACCCTTCCTTCACCTCTGACAAGATGTGTATTAATCACAACCTGTGAATGTGAGGAATGCCAGGCCTCCACCGTGGTTCGGATTCCACGTTAAACTGTAGGTCCTCCATTTCAACTCACAATCACCCTACCATTGCACATTAGCGTAAGTGCGTATAACCCGAACGGGTAGTAAGACGCGGTGCTAATAATAATAATAATAATATTGCGAGAGTGACGACTTAGACCATGCGGCCACCGAAGCAGGTCCCCTAGTTGGTGTAAAAATACTGTTAGTAGCTGTTATAAAAATGATTGTATGTTTAGATATATTATCATAATTAGTGAGAGATGTTTCAAATATGTTCATAATAAATTCAAGTTTTTTTTTCCTTCAAAATATTTCTAAGATGCAAAGTTTAAATGGGTGTCGAAGAAAAGGAGATTTGGGCTGTGACTTTGACTTACAAAATTTCAAAACTTGTCACACCCTACCGTAAGTAAAATTCCATCAACGATTAACCTGTAAAAAAAATGTGTTTGTATTTTCTAAAAAATGGTGCTCTTAAGATGGGATAGAAGGGGACGTGAGAAAAGGCCAGTGTTTTTTGCAATTTTTATGGCCAAACATTTTTTGGGGCCAAAATAAATCAAATATGCTCCAGTACAAACATAGAGTTTAATTTTCTTCACATGTTGATATCAACAGTTCTTGAATATCCGTCATGAGCATGGTGGTATTAGATGAGAAACTTTTTAAATCAAGAGAAAAAGTTATCATTAAGTTTCAGAACACCCTTGACAAATATTCAAGAAATTTTGTGGTCACCTTGTAAAGAAAATTAAATTCTATGTTTGTACTGGATTAATATTTTATTTATTTTTGCCAAAAAAATAATGTTTTGCCATGAAAACTGCAAAAAAACTGGCCTTTTCTCATGTCCCCTTCCATCCCACCATAATGCCCATTGGTAAGAAAATCAAGGTATATTTATACTTATGACTTACCTGTGTCACCTGTCACGTTAGCTGACATATATATGACAACGTGAGCGCTTGTATTCCAAAACTTCGGGCAGTAATTTTACCTCAGACGTTTCGTGGTGGCCAACCTGATACAAATCTTCCAACCAAAAGTAATTTAGTTTTTCTCCTGTATAAGTATTGTGTGTGACCGAGTTAAAGAGTCGTCTCTTGCGAGACGCTTGACAACAAAAGAATATCACTCGCTCCCGCAGAGAATTCTCTAATCCCTCCCCCCCTTTCCCTTCCTTCTATTCCCCTCCCGTCATTGTAAATCATCGCCAGAACTGCGCTTCATCATACCTTGATCACTAATAAATCTACCCCAAACAAAGAGATCTATAGCGGAATGGTTTTGATAAAAAAAGAAAAAAAGAATGGGTAGAAAAACTTTTCTCACACGTCAGTATTTCATGGTCTATACGTCTCTTCAAGTTTTTGACTTTGACTGTAATAGTAGTAGTTGTAGTATAATGTCCATCTGTCCGTCTCCGCCAATAGGGGACAACCATACCATCACTCCCCCCCCCCTCCCTTTTTGTGATCTTCCCTTAGAACATTCAAGCTCTCTCTTGCCTCTCTGTACCACCTCGGGTTTTTTTTTTTTTTTTTAGATTTATGTGCTTCGACCACAACGACGGAAAATGTCGACCTAAGCTTCATATACGCCAACCCAAAACCTAGTACTTTGTATGCCCGTGCAAAACTTTCCATGTCCTCTAAACGAGAGAAAGAGAGGCAGACATAAATTTGCTGTACCCTTTACACAAGTATTCTTCTCTGTGTGTTTCTCTCTCTCTCTCTCTCTCTCCTATTCTCTTATATCGCTCGCTGATTTATAAATATGACTCTGAAGTATCATAATAGCAAAAGCAAACCCTCTTCTTCCCTCTGCCCCCTCCCCTTCACGTTCCTTTTTACCCTTCCTATCCGTTACTTCTTCTCTCTTGGAGGTATAATTGAAAATTGATTTACGTGGTCACCCTTGTCAGATGAGTTCACAGGAAGAGAAGGAATAAAAAAACATATTTAAACTACAAAACAAAAAATTAAAATTAGAAAAAAAAATATCTCTGCATCCTTGAAAGGTATATTCTATTATATAATATAAGATGCGACAGACGAAGAAATATTTCAACAATGTCTTTGAAAATAAAAATAGACTTACTAAACAATTTTATTATGCAACTTAGCCTATTTTTTTAAATGTATATTTTTTATAATCGATATTTTTTAATATATCTGTGAACTTAATTAAATTTAATCTGAAGGTCATACCAACGATTTTCAACCTCTTTCAACTCATAGCCTGATTGCCAAACCCTTCCTTCACCTTTGATAAGATGTGTATTAATCACAACTTGTGAATGTGAGGAATGCCAGGCCTCCACCGTGGTTCGGATCCCACGTTAAACTGTAGGTCCTCCATTTCATCTCACAATCACCCTACCATTACACATTCGCGTAAATGCGTATAACCCAAACGGGTAGTAAGACGCGGTGCTAATAATAATAATAATAATAATAATAATAATAATAATAATAATAATAATAATAATAATAATAATAATAATAATATTATTATTATTATTATTATTATTATTATTATTATTATTATTATTATTATTATTATTATTATTATTATTATTATATTAACTCATAGCCCACTGAACAAGGCGCAAAAATGGTGAAGGGACACCATCACTTTTTTAAGGAGAGATGTTATCGTTAAAAAAAACTAGTAAGTAGCCTACTGATATAGCTAAAACTATAGTAATTGTGTTTTTTTTTAAATAAGGTTGATCATAAATTTTAAAAGATTTATTTGTATTCTTAAATTTTCTCTCACTTTTTTATCTTGCCCCAGGCCAAACTCCAGCTGCACACCTGCTGACTATTTGTGGCATACCAGTGTGCCGCAGCACACCGGTTGAAATATTATGGGTTAGACCCTACATTTTTCATGATAATAATAATAATTTTAAATTTCATTTTTTATAACCTAGTCTTAATACCCATTTAGGTAAATGAAAGGTTGAATTTATAGGAACTGTACCCAAAATTGTTTAGAAGGAGATTAAAAAACCATTAAGGAAAAACTACCCTTAGTACACCCGAATGAGGTTTGAACCCAAATCTCCCCGTCATCGGACAATCCAGTATATTGCAAGAGTAACGCCTTTAAACCATTCGACCACCGAAGTGGGTGGATTTTAATTTAAGTTACCATTTATTTTAGTTGCAATTTTCGATGACAGTCACTTATGGGATCGGGAGAAGCTACAATGCAGTTTTAATAGGAAGGGCCTTTTAGTAAATAAGATAATATATTTTTGCGGCCAAGATTGGTAGTATTTTAATATATCATTACTGTTATTTTATAGGTATTGATAATATCTATCAAAAGTCAAAAGTGACAGCTGCAGGTCTCATGAGAGGTCCTTCCTATGAATATTAAACTGGACCAAGAAGCGGTAGAGAAAACAATATAGATTTACTAGAAAAATAATTAAAAATAAACGTGAGAGAGCGAGAGCTTATTTTCATAAATTAAAAAAAATTTGATGTTTCATACAAGAAAGTTCCAGCATGTATGTATTAAATCCTCCAAACTTATCTTTACCTTAGGGGTTCATTGCTGGATGGCTGAAAATTAGATTTGTGGCAAAACATGACGAACGATATTCCCAAACTGAGAACTTAAAGTGCCTCACAACACCTATACCTATCATTCGAGTATACTTTACCTCTTCCCCCCCTTCCCCACACTACCCTCTCAAATGTTCTGACCCCTACTAGCCACATCTCGACACTAAATCATTCCTACCAACTCTCTCAACCTCTTCTCTTTCAAGCTACAGGCCTACCACTACGTCATTCTCAAAATGAATATACATTCCAGTTGAAGAGAAGTTTTTCACGTGTGTTTGTGTGTGTATCGTGCCATAACTCAGGCTCTGATTGTATGTAGCTTAGTGGTCAGAGAGAGAAGTGTCTCTACCTCCGCCACTCCTTTCAAGGTACACTTAGATGCAAGAAAATATCGTTAACTTTATTTTTTTCTACCATTGCGTCTTATACCCCATTCGGGTTGTCGTGTTAATTACACCAATGTTTTATGTATGAAGCAAATTGAATTTTAGAGGAAGTGTACCCGCATTTGTATGAAGGGAGAGTAGAAAACCATTTAGGAAACCCACCTTTAATACACCCGAATTGGGATTCGAAAACCCGACAACCCCATTATCGGCAGTCCTAGTATATTTCGAGAGTCACGCCTTTCATACCATTCCACCACCGAAGCGATTTTTTTTTCTTTTAAGTCTACAAATCATATTACTAACCGACCGGGATAACCTCTAATTTTCATCGAAATGTTAATGATTAACAAGCTAGAATTTAGAAGGAAATGTACCCGTATTTGTATGAAGTGTGATAGGGAAAATCATTTAAATTAAAGAAAACTAAGTACACCCAACCTAGATTCAAATCCCGACCTTCCTGTTACCGGAAAATCAGATCAGATGAGACATACCTCGCAGTCCTTGGACCCACCAATGCGAGCCATATGAACATGCAGTTCAGTTATCTGTTGTCAACTGGTTTAAGGCGTCATTCTCGCAATAGACTGGGGCTGCCGATGACGAGGAGGTCGGGGTTTGAATCTCAGTCGGGTGTACTAAGGGTGTTTTTTACTAAATGGCTTCTTACTCTTTCTACACGTAAATGCGGTTACATTTTCTCTTAATTTACCTTTCTCGTCCTTAATCCACTACCGCAATTAAAATATATGTGTACCCCTGAACGGGTAGTAGGACCCGGTGGAAAAACAAATATTATCTGATAGCTATAAAAGATATTAATTACTAGATGCGGCTATAACCGTAATTATCAAATATATTATTATTATTAGCACCACGTCTTACTACCCGTTCGGGTTATACGCACTTACGCTAATGTGTAATGGTTGGGTGATTGTGAGATGAAATGGAGGACCTACAGTTTAACGTGGAATCCGAACCACGGTGGAGGCCTGACATTCCTCACATTCACAAGTTGTGATTAATACACGTCTTGTCAGAGGTGAAGGAAGGGTTTGGCAATCTGATAAATCTGTGCCTGGACCGAGGATTGAACCCCGGACCCCTAGCACAGAAGTCCGACACCTTACCCCTAGACCACCAGGTCACCATTGTCAAATATAATAGCTTGGCTATTTAATCCGATATTAGCCTAATTTTAACTTCACTTATTCATACGTCAAGTCATGTAATACACAGCTGTCACTTTTGACAGATATTATCTATACCTATTAATTAACACTTAAAATATAGTGACTTATTAACAATGTTGGGACTGCAAAAATCGTGTTTGTATTATTTTAAAAGTTTATTCTTGCCAAAATCCTAGTATATAATAGACAAGAGTGGTCCAAATTGTTTAATTTTCTAATGGCACACAGTCATATCCATCCCGACGTCCTTGGTTTGGATCCTGACTGGGTTAGTATATGGCCTGATCGCCCTAGATTCACGTCCGTCAGTTTATATCTCAGTGCTAGATCTAAATATGTAAGTAGGCCTATATTGTATTAGGACGCCAGGTAGTTTCACGTTCCCTAACAACCGTTAGACTGGGTTTGATTCTAATGGAAGATTATCTAAATTAAATATCACAAATTAATATTTAGGATTAGTTTGTTCCACACTTTGGTTTTGGTTATAAGAGATTGACTATAAATCATGGAAGTTGCGCTGGACTGAATGCGCGAGTGTTTAAGACACATCCTACCTGTATGATGGTGTTGATCGCGAGTGTTTAAGACACATCCTACCTGTATGATGGTGTGATCGAGAGTGTTTAAGACACATCATACCTGTATGGTGTGATCGCGAGGGTTTTTCCAATTGCTGTCTCGAGGGCTTCTTGCAAACCTAACTGCGTCCTCTTGGACGATTTCTCTTCTTAGAAATAAATCGGCCAAGGTCGCTTTCATTGTCACTGAAAAATTGCAATTCGGTTCGGGCAGATCTTTTGCAATTTGTTCTGTTCTTTACTGCTAATTTTTAAGGATCGTAAATACTAAAAAACACAATATATATTGTACCCTTATTTTATAAAGTGGGACCAAGGACCTTCCAGCACGTCCTTCATTAAAACTCATAAATCCTGCTTAAGTTATCATGAAATATATGTAATGCTTCAATAACAAGGGCCAAATTTGATCATGAATTTTCACCGCGGGCCGAAGATATATTTAGCAATCCCATCAACTTAATATGAGCCCAAAAACAACATTGATAAACAATTATTTTCAACACTTAATTTATAAATTTAATTTTTGTTTGGTAGAATCTTTCAAATTTACTGCCAAAATAAGTAAGTTATATTAAGCCCGCCCCCCAAAAGTTATATATAAAAATATGTACGTACACACATTTTCACAAAACAGCTTAGCATAGTAACTATATATTTGTACATATTTTTATTAAGCAAATAAATTAATAAAAATGCAATCATGACATTTTTAGATAAATGTTTTTATGAGAATTATTATTTCACATGTGCTACCAAGGGGTTCCTTTAATTTTCACCTAGGATAATGAGAGGGTCACATTTTAAGTGAGCGTGGGCCGCATCTGGCCCACGAGACACCAGTTGGTCCACACTGAAATAGACCATAGAAACTTACAGTTGTAAGGTAATGTCAGTTCTGTAATTTGTTAGTTTTAGAAAATACACAAAAGAGCACAAAGATTTTAAAATAAAATGATTTGCGATGCTTTCCAATTGATTTCAAATCTTTTGAGATCATTTGTGTGGAGCAACGTGGATGATGGATGAATTTGGGAGCAAAAAGTGATAAGTCATCGAATCTATAAATCGCTTTCAAGGTGAATACTAAAAGGGTCACTAGAATCTCCATTTTTATTCATGAAATGACTGTACTAGATCTTTCTTTCTGTTGGGCTTGTATCATATTTTAACTGGAAGGCAGATGGGTGCGTGTCAACATTTGAGAGAAAGAGAGGGGGTATTTGGGGGGTGGGAGGAATATTATCACAAATACCAAGGTAGTCAACTAAGAGGCGAGTATATGACAAATATTACGTTCATAAAAACATTATTACAGTCGTAAAAACTTAATATCTCATTTAAAGTACTATACTTCCTACCACGGACAAGCTATAAAATATTTATTTTAATTGATTCTAAACATAATTTATAGTTATCATTTAACTATCAACTGAATTAAGTTTTAAAAAATTGCAACGCATTTAATAATGTTTTTTATTCTTTATTTAAATTTAGTGCGTAGCGTCGAAAGCATAATATCCACCGTAGAATTTTGGTAGGAATAAATGTTAAGAAAAGATAAACCTATGTTTGTGTGGTCAACATTGATAACATTTCCCTATGGTCATTTTATAGATAAGTTATTTATAATATATATGGCTGAATATCAAATGACTTTACGTATGAACACGTACATTTAGATCTAGTCACTTTTCTATCTGCCAGACCGGGCCCTTCTATGAAAATTGGAGTGTATGTCTAGTGAATGGCTAACGTAGTCCATTAGATCATTAAGTTTCGGGCGTCCTAAGGAGGTGAGGGGGCACAAAGGGGCACGCCTCCCCCATCAATAAACTGCTTGAACGAGACATTCTTAAAAGAAACAATTGAATTTCTTTATTCGGAAAATTGAGAATACACTTTTGAAGCAATGCATTAATAATTAAGGTAACTTTTAAATTTTATTCGACCGCCTCTGTGGTCTATTGATCAGAGTTCCTGGCTAGAGATCAAATGGTGCCGAGTTCGATTTCCGGTGCTTCCAGACTTTTCTGTGAAGCAGTCAGTCTGGAACGGGGTCAACTCAGCCTCGTTAGGACCAATTAGGAGCTATTTGAATAAAGAAATAACGGCCCCGGTCTAGAAAACTGAGATTAGCAGTGGTAGGGTTGCTTGTGCTGACCACATGACACCTTCTATCCGAAAATGTTAGCGCACCATCTTTGCCAACATATGACGGCCGCTTGGTCAGAATAGCTCTTTTGCGGGGTAGAAGCCATGGAGTTTTAGAATCACTTCAGTTATCATATCTTTAGAATTATTCGGTTCTAATGGATTTATTTTTATTCGAAGTTAAAATAGGTTACTACCCTCTTTCTCTCCAATATAATTAAGAGATACAACACCTATGAGTAAGTGCTAATTCGTGGTTAACCCAAACCGCAATCCTTGTAGCAAGCGCTTAGAGCAATGTTTTTGTTTTGCAGAACCTGTCTTCTGTTTGTGTCAGTGGTTTGGAAGCACGGATTGGATTGGTGTCCAGTGCCACTGATCAGGAAAACCGGGATAAATGCTTGACATTTGTACATCCGGAAAAATAAACCTGGGAAAAGGAGCTTGAACTTGGCCATCTGTCGGGAATTTAAAAGACAAGGGCCACTCTAAATAGCTTCTCTAGGCATGCAAATTTCAACCATTTTAATTAGCTTCATTAGGTATCCAATTTCCAAAAATTACCACTTCAAATATATTTTTGAAAGAATTAATTTTTTTTAATATTCCCTGCAAGAATCAATCTAAATCTCAAAATGTTTCAGTGAGTGGATCACTCCAAATATCTTGGAGAAGAGTCTAATTTTCTAAATGTTTTCAGAAGAAAACCTCTTAAAATAGCTTCCAAGGGAATTCAATCTTCAAATATTTAATTGGGGGACCTTTTTTAAATACTTTTTCTAATCTAATAAATAAAGTTCCACCACCACTGTGTGTAGAACATTTATTTATATACTACTGTTTAACTTTCTATTTTATACTCAAGGCTGAGCACACATCACATGTGGAATAATGAATTCCTGATCTCTACTTTATAATAAAGTGTGATGAGAATGTTGAGTAATCTCGTGGTTGTACCCTGAATTATTTTTTAAGGGGAAATGAAGGGGTACATCTCTGGTGGCCCATGACGAAGTCTCCCAACAGGAGATGGTTAGTATTTTTTTTAAATAAAGACCCATTTTGAAATAATTTCTAGTGTTTTAAGACATAATTGAGGTAGTAGATTGTATAAATTGTGTAAGATGTCAATAGTCAACTAACCTAATAATTTAGTAGAAATAATTATTAACATTACTTGCTCAGGTACTAAAATTTGGTGATTTGTACAACGCACCTTTAAGAAAAAAAAAAAAATATTCAGACTCATTTGTTCAAAGTCTCACAACCGGAGAAAAAAACACTTTTAAAAAGTTTTTTTTTTGTTAGGAACACTGGGAACTATGCTGGAATTTTATTCTAGAGTTTGAGTGGCCACCCTGTGTGACAAGATGCTCACACTTCAACGTGACACGTGGCGGGAATTACAATCACACTACTTGTTGGGAGGGTTGCAGCTCCAAGCAAACCAAGGCGCAACAAAACTTCAACATTTTTGCAATAAAACGACAATTTTTTCTTAGCATCTATGGGGATGGATATATTTTATTTTCCATCGCCTCCTATTATCCGTTAGGTATATACGCATATTTACTAATTACGCTTATGTGTTGGGATGAAGAAGGTTGAATTTGGAGGAAGTCTGCCTGAATTTTCATGGAAGAATAATAATAAAAAACATTTATGAAAAAGCACCTCAATCCACCCTGCTGGGATGTGAATCCCGACCTTCCCGTCATCGGTAGACCCAATCTATTGCAAAAATGGCGCCTTAAAGTGGGATGTTGGGGATTGCGAGCTAGGAGCTATATTTTTGCAGTTTTTATGTCAATTTTTTCGGCAAACAACTAAAATATTTCTCCAGTAGAAACGGAGTTAAATTTTCTTCACATTGTGATACAAACAGTTGTTGAATATCTGTCAAGGGTGCACTAGAATTTAATGACAACTTTTTATTTTCATTTAAAAAGTTTCTCATCTAATTACGCTATACTCATGACAGATATTCAACAACTGTTGAGATCGCCATGTGAAGAAAATTAATCTCCATATTTCTACTGAAGTAATATTTTATTTATTTTGTCCAAAAATATTGTTTGCTATGAAAACTAAAAAACACTTATCTTTTCTCGCGTCCCCTACACTCCCACCTTAAGACCATGTGGCCACCAAAGCCGTTCAAACAAAAATTATTATTATTACAATTTTTTACGTTCTTAAAAGAAGCTGTAAACTAGAATCCAAAGGATGAGCTAGAGGTCGCCAAGGTCTCCGGTCTCAGTGATGAGTTAATGGAATTGAATTAGTCCTCTCCTATCCTAGAGCCTCTCTCCCCTTCTCCCCCTCCAGGCCTGTTCCTTGATCTAGCCGCGTGACCAGTGGCCACTCCTCAAACCAGGGGTCGCGGACCACCAACCCGTCCCGGCACATAGATCACCACCCAGGGAGGTATGGGGCCGTACATCAGCATGATTGATGCTTCCTACCTAGCCGTCAGGAGATAATTAGAACCGTACTACCCTCTGTTCAGAAAACATTTACGTTTTAAAACGTAAATAAAAACTGATAAAACTATAATAAAAACTAACTACATAACTAATAAAAAATACTTTCCCTCTTCGCTGGACGCATAATATAAGGCGTAACTCTCGCAATCTACTGGATTTGAGTAGATCGGAGTTCAAATCTTAGTCGGATGTACTGAGGGTGTTTTTTCAAAAAATAATTTTTTTCCCCTCTCCCTTCACATAAGTGAGGGTATACTTCTTATAAATTCAACCTTCCTAATTAGTAGCGTAATTAAGCGTAATTAGTACATATGCGTAACCTGAACGAGTAGCAAGACGCGCTGCTAAAATATTTTTTGGCTAGGTGAGCCAACGATAACCTTATCGCCTTAGAAAAGGTGTGTGTAGCCTTTATCGGTAGAAACGTGATCTAAACGTCAAGATTACTCTAGGCTAGTTTCCGTTGATGGATAGATCGAGGTGTGAACTTGAAATCAAAAGAGAAATTTTGACATTCTTATAATGATAAAAACATGACATCATTCTTAACCAGATGTACTTAGCATTTTTTGAATGAAGGGAGTATATTGTTAATAGAAATGCTAGTTTATATTATGAAAAAAGTCTTATCTTCCCATTTTGAGTAGAATTTGTATAGCCGCACTCATCTGGGATTTGAACCATGAACTCCCCATCGCTGTTAAACCAGACTATTCCACGTACCAACCGATGGTAGTACCAACTATATTAATATCCCAACAGTACAAATCTAAGATGGTACAGGTTTTAAGTCAAAATACACTTTGTTTTATTATCCCCGCCTCCTTTTCTTTACCCCCTCATAATGTACAACGTGAATCTATTCTTTCTTGTTTTGGAATGTCGAGAAGAGGTTGAACGATGAACCAGTCCCCCCCTCCTCCCTTCCCATCTCCGTGAAATCTGGAATCCATCCAAATCTATTATACAAACCCAAACCCGTCATGAAATATGTCACATTATTTCTAATACGGAGACAGCTTCGAACTTGAGGATTGCCAAAGAGTCGCAGAAGTCAATTACTTATAACTCCTCTTCCCCCTCTTTTCCTTCACAACTTCCTCAGCGCCAATTTCTAATCGTGGCACGTCTTGTAAACAGGTAGAGACACAAACATATCACACGACCAGTCATTAGAAATCCGTGGTGATAGGGTGACTTTTGAATAAGACCATCTGCGTCGCTCCGTTCAACTCCTTCATGTCCGCATCGTCAGTTGCTACGTTTAGTTTAATTTTAATACACTTAGTAATCTCGACAGTTCTTGAATATTTGTCATGAGCATATTGGTATTTGAAAAATTAACTTTTTATCTTTATTTAAATAGGGGTCTGCGAAGCTTCAAAATGTAAAGGTCATAGTTGAACCACAATGACCTTCGCAGCTCGGAAACATTTCTAAGGAAGAAGAAAGCTTAAATATATTATGACATTTTAAATATATAACAGAATATAAGATAATGACGGATTGAATAGCTAAGTTAATATCCTATATATTATTTCTGTTGTCAACATCCCTTTTTCTCAACTAATACAAAGCCAACAGCGATAAATAAGGTATCAGCGGATAGGATTTTTTTTAACGATTTCTGACGTAGCATACTCATTTTAAGTTAAAACACATTGTTTGTTTAAAATTTAAGTTAAAAAATCTAGCAATATTTTTGTATCAATTACTGAAAATAAACTCTCTTTGCTATTTTGTGTCTTACACTTCGCTGAGTATTTACTTTCAACAACCCAACAAAAGACTAATTTTTTTTTGGGGGGGGGGGGAAGGGGAAGGTTTAATGTGCGAAAGTTTCGCAAGGGTCTACTGGTATTTATTAATTACAGTTATAGCCGCATCTAATTATCATATTATTTAAATTTAAATATGACACCTGGACACGGGAATCGAACCCGAGACCTTTGGCCTAATACACCAATGCTCTAACAAGTTTGCTATCCAGGAATTTTCCCGCGATCAGGATAATTCTCCACTCATATTTTAAGGCAGAGTCTGTGATGGACGTACGGAAATCGTCGACTACATAAGTGTGATTAATTAAGATCAGATAACGCAGCCACCATCGACTCGGTAGTTGGCTTTATGTTGACAATTGTACGAATTCGCAAATCATGCTGGACTAAAATAGCTATGCTATTGTACATTTGTAGCTGACGATTTCCGCACGTCCATCACAGACTCTGCCTTAAAATATGAGTGGAGAGTGGCCGATTCCTAAATAGCTCAGTGGTTAAAGAAAGCATTGGCGTACTACACCAAAGGTACCGGGTTCGATTTCCGTGTGTAGTGTAATTTTTCAATTTAAAGCATAGAATATAAGATAGTTAAACATATAATCATTTTTATAACAGTTACTAAACAATATTTCAACACCAAATAGTGATTAAACTACATCTGTAACATAAGCAGAGATAAATTCAGACACATTGTATGCATAAAAGAATACGGTATAAATTGTTTGGTTCTCTAAGCCTTTCTCTTTACCGAGATATTTGATATATTAAGGTGTTTAATTTAAATTAATATATTAATATACAGTATTTAATTTAAAAATTAAAGGTGGTGTTATATGACAACAACAAAGGAATTATCCTCGATTTCGATCTCGGCTTATCTTCGTATGTTTCAATCTTCGTTTCGACTTCGCATTTAGCACAGTTACTTTCAAACGCAACTACATTTAAACATTTTCTGTTAAAATGCCACCATACTAATTAAGTCAAATATTCAATAACGGTTGAGATTAGGGTCTACTGTGTGTAGACAAATAAAATCTACGTATCTTCTGAAGCAACAATTTGTATTTATTTTGGACAAAATAATTAGTCTATTGGTTATAAAAAGTGTATAAGTATTAAACCTTACTTAACTTGCACCCTCTCCCCCAACCTCTTTCACCTTCTTTTCTCTTAAAATCTGCCGCCGTCTGGAACATTGAACTTCATCTTGCACGCGATATTAAAATAGCGATTTATTGTTTCAAATAAGGTTTACACTGTAATTAAGTTGAACGATACTAACAGCGCTCTTTATATCTTAAATAGACTTAAAATTTATATTTTCCGCCGGAAACGGAGAGATTGGGGTTTGATCCTGGTTGGGTGCACTGAGGGAGGTTTTCCTAAATGGTTTTACACTCTTCCTCCACGCAAATGCTGGTACATCCCCTCTACATTAAACCTTCTTAATCCCTAACCCATTAGTGTGATTAGTACATAGGCGTATAACTTTCTGCCCATTCTGATTATGCGCCTATGTGTAAGGATTAGGAAGATTTAATTTAGAGGAAGTGTACCCGCATTTGCGTGGAGGGAGAGCAGAAACCCATTTAGAAGTAGCTATCCTCAGTGCACTCGACCAGGAGTGAACCCTGATCTTCCCGTCTTCGACAATCTAGTCTAACACGAGAGTAGCACGTTAGACCATGCGGCCACCCAAGCTCGTTATATTTTGAGTTAAATGAATTTAAAAATGTATGTGAACGAACTCATTCTAAACGACGTTTTAATCAAACTGTCACAATTTTGGGACTAAGTTAAAAAATGTGTAAGGAACACCTCAAACAAATTCAATAATTTGTTGTTATGGCTACAACTTTTTTTTAGAACCGCGTCCTACCACCTGTTCTGGTCATACGCATATGTAGGCCTACTAATTACGCTAGTTAGTTAAGGATGAGAAAGGGCGAATTTAAACAAAGTACACGCATTTTCGTGATGGAAGAGTGGGAAACCATTTAGGAAATATATTCCTAATACATCCAACCGGGATTCGAACTCTGATCTCCTTGTCATCTGCAGTCTAGTCTAGTGTAAAAGTGACACCCTAGACCATGTGGCCACTAAAGCAGGTGTGGTTACAACTGAGCCTTCTAAGTTATTTAAGGATTCTTTTTGTGGGTTTTGAGGCATCAAAACTGTCATTCTCACTAAGATTACTCACAGTCAAATGAAACCTAATCAAATAGATTTGCCAGGAATTTCATGGATTTTGTATTCAATACCAGTTTATTAATTTTTTTATTTAGCCTCTCAATAAACCCCCCCCCCCCCCCAATCCTCTTCCTTGCATCAAAACTTTTTTGTGTTTTTTTTTAAAGATTGTCCACTTTGTGAGCATGTATCGATAAATATAATTTCAAATAAGTGTTTATTGGCTTGATCTTTTGACTTACAGTGTGTTCTATAAATCTGGATATTCAACAACTCGTGTGGTTACGTCATAACCATTAAGCTCAGTGAACCGGACCGACGGCGGTGGCCGAACCGTTACAGGTAGCACTGGTTTCATTTGCACAACTTGGGGGGGCAGCTCATTATATCGATAAGAGATCGGGTGCTTTAGGAACAGTCTCTTAAGAGCCCGTGTCACCCTACAGATAACACCTAGCTAGCTATATACAACGTGTATCTAAAACATTGCATCAAACTTTGGCAGGCTATTCCTTGGGTGAAAATAGAATAATTCACATCAGCAACCTAGGGTCCATCTTGAATAATAATTGCAGTATACACCCCTAAAGATAGAGCTAAAAACGACTGTTGTGTGAAATATTATGAAAACTGCTTAGGGTATTACAACGAATATTTGTATACTATTTATTGAAACCTTGATCATTAATGAATTAAATGTGCTGTTACCGTTACCCACCCCCATTATGTAAAAAGGGGGGGGGGGTTGTAAGACTTTTTTCTGCAATAAAATATGTAAGAGTAAGTATTGCCAATTTTGACTTAAGATTAAAAAACATGGAGTAAAAATTAACAAAAACGTTGTCTTGGAGAAACTGTCTAGCTTTCCCCGTTTCCGAGATAATCATGCATGTGTGATTTCAAAGACAAGTGTTAATTCCTGCCAGGTAGGGAGCCAGTATAGCTGTGTTGCTAGCTGTGTTTGATACATTTTGTATCTGAGCTCAAAATTGTGTGTTTATCTCCAAAACGGGGAAAGTTAGACAATTTCTCAAAGACACCTTTTTTGTTAATTTTTACTCCATGTTTTGTAATCTTAAGTCAAAACTGGCAATAGTTACTCTTACATATTTTAATACAGAAAAAAGTCTTACAACCCTCCCCCCCTTTTTTACATAATGGGGGTGGGTAACGGTAACAGCACATTTAATTTATTAATGATCAAGGTTTCAATAAGTAGTATACAAATATTCGTTGTAATACCCTAAGCAGTTTTCATAATATTTCACACAACAGTCGTTTTTAGCTCTATCTTTAGAGGTGTATACCGCCCTTATTATTCAAGATGGACCCTAGGTTGCTTATGTGAATTATTCTATTTCCACCCAAGGAATAGCCTGCCAAAGTTTGATGCAATGTTTTAGTTACACGTTGTAAATGTCTTTCATGAACATTGTGACGTTTGATAGGAGACATTTTAAATAAAGGAAAAAGGTTCTAATGAATTTCGGTGATGCTAATGACAGATATTCAAGATTTGTTGATATTACTCTGTAGGACTGTGTGGAAAGTTAAACTAAACTCATTTACTGGAGCAATATTTTGTATATTTTGGACAAAAATGTGTTTTGTTTTCAAAACTAAACTAAGATAATACGTACTCAAGTTCACCTGCTAAGTCGAAGAGTGACTAATTGTTTATAGATCCGTAGTTTTATCTCACCCACATCCATCACTGTTTCCAGCTTATGCTCTGAGTCAGTTTTTTATTCAAGCTATATATTTTTCACTATCAGCTGACTAGGCCTGTCGTAGCTTCATATTCCTTATAATATAACTTAAGACTAGGACAGGCACAAAATCCAGTCCCCGACCGTTAATTTATCAATATAAAAGGGTAAACCCACATTTCATCAGTGATAACTATTTCGGCCATGCCAGGAATTGAATCCGGGACCCTTAGCTCAGTAGGCAGACACGCTAACGACTGTTCTAAGGTGTCGGATCCGTAATACTATATATTAAGTTTTTTCTCGCCTAAAATTGCGCGTGAAAATATAATATGAAAAATTATTAAAGAGAAATTATATACGATGAAACCAGCCTCGGTGGCGTAGTTGGCTAACGCGCTAGTCGTATTGAGCTCGACCGCCGAGGACGGGGAGATCTAGGTTCGAATCTCGGTCGTGTGAACTGGGGTGGGTGGTTTCCTAAATGGTTTTCCACTCTCCCTCCACGCAAATTCGGGTTCACTTCCTCTAAATTCGACCTTCCCAATTCCCAATCCATTAGCGTAATTAGTACTTAAGCGTATAACCCGAACGGGTAGTAAGACGCGATGCTAAATATTATTATATACAATGAAGATAGGAAGAGAGGTAAAGAATGAATAGACCGATGGAGGATCAAACAAGAAAAGAGAAGGAGGAAAAGGGGGGGGGGTGCAGTTTTGACGGAGACAGACCAGGGTCCAACATAATGTGCCTCGACTTATGTTACCGGTCCGTTTGTTACACACATTATGAGGTCCAGATGACGTCACGCACTTTCGCACATCACCGCCTCCCCCTCCTTACTCCTCCCCACCTTCCTTTTCCTTTCATCCCCTTTGGCGTTTGTTAGTTTTATAACGGTTAAGTGTTGAAATAACGGCAATAAGATAGAAAGAGATACTGGAACTGGCGAACTAGATTGGTTTATGGTTTTTATAGTGTCGTTAAGATGTTTTAGATTATTCATGGTGTTATTGGGATTGACGAGAGAGTTTTACCGTTTTTAACCGGCCACAGTTCCCCATAAACCAGTTCGAGTTGAGTACTTTACGCTTGATCTAAATACACCGAGCGGCGGTTACTCGCAAATCGCTTGGTTTTTTTCACGTTGACATAGATTTCTAAGCTTTTGTAAACATGTCTTTTCAAATTATGACTCCGCTTCTGTGTCGGTAAAAACGATTACAGTCCTTGGCAGTGTACATTTTTAAAGGACCTTTTTAAGAACCCGCACAGGTGCACACGTAGACAAAGGTGTCGTACTCATTCTGGTCTGGGTTTTTTTTCTGTGACTAGAACGTCGGGGTTAGAGTCCTGGCTCGTGCGTAGTGAGCATGGTTTGTTTTTATTCTAAATGATTTTACTCACTCTTCTACACGCAAATGTAGTTACATTTCATTTTAATTTGACTTTTATAATCCTTACCTCACTAGTATAAATATATGGATAACCTAGATGGGTATTAGTAGGAAGAGGAATATCAGGAAGAATTTTAAAATAAAATGTTCTCGAGAATATTTAGAGAAGAATTTATTAAAACGTAAAATAGTAAAACTAAATTTTTTATAGGCTTACATAATAAGCATACATTAGTCATATAAGATGGATTTATAAAAAACAAAATCATAAATTAAATATTGTAAAGTAAAATACAGTACGTTATAGTTTTATCTATTTATTTAATTATGCTCCTAGTAAAACCTTAATCAAAAGGTAATTAACACCATAATTTTATCATGAACAGACATGTTTGACAGCTAGAAAAGTTACCATATCTACTTTTACGTATTCATACATCAAGCCATGTGATCTGCAGCTGTCATATTTGATAGTTATTATTAATATATATAAAATAACACTAATAATTTAGTAAAATGCCGCTAAAAAGTGTTTTTTTAAAGGTGCTCAAAATGTATATTCATTGAAAATCAAGGCTTGGTTTGGTGAAAGTGCTTCCAATAATCACACAATAATAATAATTGTACTAAAATGTTTCAAACTCTACTCAATTTAATCAAGAGCCTCAATCCCCTCGCTGTTCTAATAATAACAAGACTGATATCTATCTATATATCTCCCAATCTTATGACTCGATATATTATATAAAGGTTTTCGAGAACTGACCGCGTCTCGAGAGAAGTTTTCCGTCCGTTTCTCGGTTCGAGTCAGCAGCCATCGCTCACTCGTTATTGCTTCGTATGGACCCTCGAGATGGATTGTAATATCCTTGCTGACAGAAATATAGCATGACGGGGGGGGGGGGGGCAGAAAAAGGGGGTGGCGTAGAAAGACCAGAGACCCCCCCCCCCCCCACCTCTTCCCACTCTCCTGCTCTTACCTCTCCTCACCCAATTCTTGTGCAAAACCCCTTTTGCCAAAATTTATCCCCTTCAAAAAAAAAAAATCGGGACTAACTCCTTTCCTTCTTTTCTTTTTTTTTAAGGGGGGATTGAAGGGATAGGGGTGAGGGGAAGAAGGGAGGACGTGGTATCGTAATGGCCACATATCTCTATCAAAGTTGGATGAGTCATAAATCGGTGCAAGCAGTTTTTTTTCTCTAGAACACTTTTCCTCATTTTTTTTTGCTCTCTTTTTTTTCCCTTGTGTGGGTTCAGGATTAAGACTGAAACTGGTGTAATATTTTATAAGGACTAATGTTTCCTGCAAAACAGACTGATGTATACTTACTCTTGGCTTGTTGACTAGGCTAAACTTTGACAGAAATGTAACGCAAAACCTCGGAATCTTTAGAGAGAAGTACTGAAAATCTTTTTTTATAATTAATACCAAAAATCTAAATTAACTAGCCCAAAAAAAAGTATACAAAATAGTTTTTTAGCACCACATTCTACTACTGTAATAATTACTCTTATATTTTGTGAACGAGCAAGATAATTTTTTTAATGTACTCGTATTTGTGTGAAAGGAGAGTGGGAATATATGTAGGGCAAACCACCCTCATTACACCCAACAGGGATTCTAACCCTGATGTCCCCGTTATTGAAAGTCGAGCTTATTGCGATAGTGACTCTCTTCAAGTTGCTCTCTGTATAGATGTGGTGCGTATAACCCGAACGGGTAGTAAGACGCGGTGATAGTAATAATATATAGACGTGGACTTGGGCTAGTCGCGCACTGACAACTTTATTTTTTAGTAACTTCTAGCACGCTTAAAAATCACCAAAACTATATCAAATTATAAGTCCAGCATCCGACTTTCCAATTTTTTATAGTTTCTCGCTGTACAATCCTGAACTAACCATGGCAATCACAAAACAATCATGGTAACTAATGAATTAAAATAAATTAAATATAAGACAAAATATTACCTTATCCAAAAACTGAGTGCACAATCAAAAGTAATCCATTAACAACCTAATATTTGCCTTGGCACGATCATAAAATAATATAAACGAACTAATAGACATTGTTACAGAGATACGTTTGGATAAAGAGCATTGCAGCTCACCAAAGAACACAAATAAATAGTATCCTCTGTTACAGAAACACATTTAATAATAAGCATCATGGTTTTAGAAAGGGCGTTACGGCTTACCGAGATATGTCTCCTGAATTTGTTTATTTTTATTAGATATACACTAATTTATTCTTTGATTTCTAGCTTTTTTTATTGAAACTGTAATTGATTCCAATATAGATAAGCTTTATTTTTTGTATTCGTTTATTTTTAGTTTTTTTCCGTCTGCCCATACAACATTTAAATTTTCTACCATATCTAGAACTTTTTTAACTAGCCATTTCTCACCCCCTATTTTTAAATTTCAAAAATTTCAGCTTAAGTAATGAATGGGTGCTGAAGGAGTGCGGGTTGAAAGCGTATTGTTTTGTTATGCTATGCTTATGCTATGCTATGCTATGTTATGTTATGTTATGTTATGTTATGTTATGTTATGTTATGTTATGTTTGTGTTATGTTATGTTTGTTGTGTTGTGTTGTGTTGTGTTGTGTTGTTTGTTGTGTTGTGTTGTGTTGTGTTGTGTTGTGTTGTGTCGTGGTGTGTCGTGGCGTGTCGTGTCGTGTCGTGGCATGTCGTTTCGTGGTTATGGTATGGGGTTATGCGTGTATGGTTTATTTACGCGATTGCCAAATTTCAATTATACACCCCAATGAAAACTATTGTTCTATATTAGTTTAATTAATTTTGAGATATTCCATTTCCCGGACTTTTGAATTTCGGTATGTTCAGACGTGATTCGGCTCTCCGGGAAAGTCTATTGACTTACGTGTCGAACCTTCATTAATTTAAATCACATCAAAAAGTGTTTAAATTTGTTTTAGGAATCTTGAGGGAACCAACCCACCCCACCCCCCTTGCTTCCCAACATTCTCCAGTTATAATCTTCAGTGTTTTATGGTTATTTTAAATTTCAAGGCCTCATGTAAGCTGGTTCAAAAGATACATCAGTTAATTTTTTAATTCTTTAATCCTCCTTTTTCACCCCTTATAGGTCAAATTTCGCAAAACCCTGTCTTACCTCTTGCTTAGGGCCTAAAAGGAAACTTCACGCAAAGTTTCAAGCTTCCTGACCCAGGGGTTGGGTAAATACAGTGAGGAGTGGTTGGGTCTTGCCTTTAATACAGATTGTAAAGTCTGTTCATCGTACGAATTGTTTTCTGAAAGGCCTTTTTTCCTGCCAGAAGCTATTATATAGTAGGATTTTGGTAGGAAAAAAGACCTTTCAGAGAGTAATTCCTACCGTGAATGGAGTATACCAGGTTTAGTAATCCGGATGAAACACATTGATCTGTAGTACTTGCACATCTATCCAACTCTTTCTTGCAACAACTTAAACAGTGAGACATGCTTCATACAGGGTGAAACACAACTTTTGCAAATGTTTATACAACGGACACATTGAATCTACACTGATGGACCATTCGACCTCCTAATCCGGTATTAATGTATGCACCCGCCTCGGTGGCGTAGTTGGCTAACGCGCTAGTCGTGTTGAGCTCGACCGCCGAGGACGGGGAGATCGAGGTTCGAATCTCGGTCGGGTGAACTGGGGGTGGTTTTTCCTAAATGGTTTTCCACTCTACCTCCACGCAAATGCGGGTTCACTTCCTCTAAAATTCAACCCTCCCAATTCCTTATCCATTAGTGTAATTAGTACTTAAGCGTATAACCCGAACGGGTAGTAAGACGCGGTGCTAAATATTATTATTATTATTATTAATGTATGCGTATAGCACGGACGCTTACTAAGACGCTGTGATCAATAAAAACAGAAAACATACAGTTGTTAAAGAAAAGAAAAATCAAGTTGAGGATCGCAAGCCGGCCAGTGATGTTTCACAATGGAAAGCGGATCTAGGAAGGAAAAAGGGAGTTTTGTATCCTATGTGACGTCATGAATCACCAGCCACCATGCTGGCAGTTTAGCTCTTTTGCCCGTTGTGATGGCCATTTCGTGCAGCTGAGGAGTTGAGTTATGTCTACGAAATATTATCCAACTGCCATTAGCCAGCAATTTAAACAAAGTTTTTTTCCCCCGGAATGGAAAATAAAAAAATAATACTAAGAAAGAAAAAACTATAAAGCTATTTTAGAATGCAAAAAAAAAAAAAAAAAAATCATGAATGATGTGAACTGTGTTAGCTTACAATCACCGAATATGTAATCTTATATAGAAACCATGTCATAATTTCTTGTGAAAAATACGCTTTAATCTATAGTGTGTGACTATTTTATCAAGTAGCTCGTAGAATAAACTCAATACATTGGTATATTATTAATTTTTTAGCTTCTTATTTGTAAAAAGTAGATAAAGTCTTGTCTTGAAAAATAAAATCGATATCGAAAATTTGAAAAAAAAGCATTACGGCCGCGATTACGAAAATGTTGTTTATAGCTATGTATGTATGTATGCATGTATGTATGTATGTATGCATGCATGTATGCATGTATGTATGTATGTATGTATGCATGTATGTGTGTTTATGTATATATAGGTGTATCCATGCACTTATGTGTGTATGTGTATGTGTATGTGTATGTGTGTTTATGCATGCAAATGCGTGTAAATATATATATGTTTGTATATGAATAAGTAATTTATTATGTATGCATGCATATATATTATGTGTATCTATAATGCCTATGTTTGTATGTGTATGTGTGTGTATGAAAGTAACTTATATGTACATGTGTATTACGCTAGTTAAGTTAGTATGTAAGTCGTGTGCCTATATAGCTGGTGCTTTTAAAAAGTGCAAGTTAATATCCCAACTACCTCAAAAATAAAAACAAATGTTACAATTTATACCACCATAACTTATACGCCTTAGAGCCTATTTCTAAACAAACATTATAAAATAATGAATACAATAGTAGGCAACTTAAAAATAATGTCGAACCGAGTCCGTTTGCTTGGTTGAAACAAAGTTTAAGAATTATTCGAGTTTATACTTTAGATATTTGGTATAAAAACTGAAAAAATTGTGCGCGAACAATTCACAGCACTTGCTCAACTCAAAAATTGTGCGCCAGATTTTTTTTGGTTTGCTGATAATAAATGACGGCGAAAAGTTGAAAACGGGTACCTCTTCCCCTTTCCATCAAAACCCCTCGATACAGCTTTTATCATTACATACTGTGAGCTACAAAACTACTCAAGGATTATATTTTTACTTGTATTTTTCTCGGTCCATAAGTTTCTATTTGAAGTTGTTAGTCTTTATATGAGTTTTTGGGCGACAATTTTCTACTTTCTAACCTTCTATTATATATATATATTTTTTGACCTTCTCGTTTTCTTGCATTGTTCTTTCTATTATTATTTTTTTCCTCGTACTGAAACCTCTCAATTCTTGCAATCATTTCTTTAAGGAGGGGCGGGGTGAAGGCTGTGAGGGGTTGTGGGGTCGGCACACTATAGTGGCAGCAAAGGAGCACACTATGGGGGGAGGCGGCACTTTTGTCAATACAAGTCTTTAAGAGGAATGGTGAAAAAGAGGGTGGTAGGGGGCAGTGTTCTCCACATCCACCCCCCCCCCTTTTTCCCATAAAGACCACTCGTGTCATTCTAGAATGACGAAACTTTTGCTCCTATTTTCTCTTCTTTCTTTATTTCTCCTTCAGTTCTGATGGCAACTTCCCACTCACCGACCGTTCACTTCTCTGAAGCCAACTCTTAACCCCCTCCTCCACCACCACTAGCCCGATCTCACCCCTATAAAACCCTTTACATCAACGCGAGACCTTCCCGTTCTTAACCCCTTTCTTATATACGCGTAAGAGTGCTCTATGGAACACGTAATTAACGACAAACATGTGTTGACTCTTATTAAGTTTCATGGATCGAACTGAAAAAATTAATATTATGTAATTGGCAAGGTCGTAGAAAGGGTCATAGAAAGCTGAAATTTGTTCACAATTGAAAGGAGGTAGAGTTGGAAACTATTTAGGAATAACCACCCAGTTGAGATTCGAATTCCGAACTCCCTATTACCGAATTAGACGATATTGATATTTATCTCGCATGTCTACCATCTTGGATTGTTCCATTTTTTTTAAGATCAAACAAGAGATTCGCACACACATACGTACATATATACACACCATGTATAGTAGACCCAATATAATATAATATACTAAATACTAACCTATAAGCGTTCATAACCTAGTTTATTTTCACTAAATCTTACCACCCATCCGGGCTATCTGCATTTAACTACACTTTTGGAGTAGGTACAATGTAGAGTAAATGTACCTTTATTTGCATAAAGGGAGAATGAAGAAACCTTTTAAGAAAAATAGCCCTAAGTAGTCTGATCGGGATTTGAATCCTCACCTCATCATTGACAAATCAAAAGGCCGTGGTTTTAAGCCCACGTGCTTGAAATTGCCTATATTATTGTAACCACACGAATGCGACTAAAATGTTGTAAAGGAGAATCAACGATCCTGACGGGTATTTTGAAAGTTATGCTATAAGTGTAATTCACCTGAACACGTGACTGTAACAGTAAACTAAGTCAGTAAGAAACTGTCACAGTTGAGTAACCAAAATGATCCTAAACAGTAACCTTACAGTTTTTATCATTTTAACCGCTAAAATTTCAGTTGAAATTTACACTTTCCTATGATCATTATAATCCCTTTAAAATGTTGGGTAGTTATAAAACTATAGCCTCAAGTTGACCTTGGTGATCTTGGGGTAAAGTACTCGCCTCAAGATCCGACGTCCGTGGGTTCAAACCCAGGTGGAGTCAACGGATTTTTCTTGAGCGATAAAAATCCGTAACACAACTTTCTTCGGAGGGGAATTAAAGCAGTCGGTCCATGTCGATTGTGGCATGTAATAGAACCCTGAAAGGTATATTAAAATACCTTTCCCGGTAAAATTGTTAGGCCCTTTCATTCTCACTCATAGAAATTTTATTATGCTAATACAGCCAATTGGTTTCTTAAAGTACAACTTAACTACTTCTAATAAATTTTAAAAATATAACAAGCAATGTGGTCCCACTCAAAATATTCCTCGACCCCGAATTGGATCACGACCCGTGGTTGGAAATCACTGCCTTATTCCAAGCTCAGTTTTTTGTATCAAATGTTCTTAAGGTCTACATGGAAGAGCATTGAGAAGTCTTGCAGACGTTTAGAAATCTCAAATTATTTATAAAGTTGTTTGATTCTTTAAAAAAAAAATTTCCAAAATATTGGTGAAAGACTAGTTAAAAAGTTTGAATTTTAAGTTTATTTTTTAAAATATGTGATAACTTACATAACGCCTTATTAAAAAACTTACATTATTTTAAAATGCTCTGTTGACCTTATCAAAACATGATTTTATTTGATAAAGGAAGGCTAAATCTAGGTTTCAAACCTTTTGCTTTAATCTCAGAAGTACACATTTTCACGTTAATCGTTGTTGATTTTTATTTTTTAGCTTTAAACTCAAAATTTAATCTTGTTGACTGGTCAGAAATCTGTTGATAATTTTCGCCTACAGCTTGTTAAAAACGATAAAATATCAAACAACATAAATAATCCGGGATTTCAAACCCCTGCAAACGCATCTCAGTGCCCTCCCATGTTAGCACCCTTAAAAAATAACCTCACGGTTCCTAAGAACTCCACCCTTCACAAGTGTTGAGAGTGCGTGATCTACGTCGAGTCTCCCCATCGAATCCAGACCATGTGATGGACTGCTCGTTGTTTTGGTGGACTGAAGGCCCCATTAGACGGTCAACTTGCGCCTAGAGACATTCCGGTCACCGCCTGAACCTACAACACACTTCAAGTCACCAACAGAAGGAATCCTCCCCCCCCTTCCCCTAACATCTTTCTACCATCGGCAACTGTGAAACCATTTCGTCGACAAGTGGTGACACTTCCCCCCTCCCCCCCCACCTCACCCACACCCCATCTCACACGCAAGGAGACGGACAAACACACTCCAAAAATAATAAAAAATAAAGGAAGATGAGAAACAATGAGACAAAAAGTATCGAGGAATAGGAAGGGGTTGATGGTAGGTTGGTATGGTGAAGGGGGTTGTGGGTGTAGGGGAAAAGGGGGGGAGGTTGAAAACAAAAGACTATCTCGACACCGTTTCTGACGACATTTTCTTCTCCCCCTCCCCCACCCCCACGAGAAGAGACGAAGACTCATAAAGACAATAATATAAGTTTATCTTTTGAAGCCAGATGCCAAACTTGTACGGATGTCTCATTTTGAGTTTCTGGTGACAGCGAGAAAGTAAACGACGCCTGCCAGCCTGTTTCTTTGGGGCCCAAGGAGACAGCTTGTGCGCCCAGTAATGAGAAATATAAATAACAGACCCCTTTCTTTTAGGGGAAAGACGTTTCACCGGAATGACGTCAATTTTTCTGGAAGAGGATTCCGGTCCAAGAAATAGACATACAAAAATAGGATGTGCTTTTATTATTATTTATTTTTAACCTTGCATCTTACTACCCATCCGGTTGGCACACAAATGTATCAATTACGTTAATGTGCTAGGGATGAGAAAGATTTCGTGAATAGGAAGTGTATCCGCATTTGCGTGGAGGAAGATTGGTCATGTAGGAAAAAAACCTACCTCATTAGACTCGACCGGAGTTCCAAGCCTGATCTTCCTGCATCGGCAGTCCAGTCTATTGCGAGAGTGATGCTTTAGACTTCAGACCATTATACCGTCGAGGCAGGTTCATTTGACTATGGTGCAAGTGAAACAACGGTGTCCTGGCTTAGAAAGGCAAAAGGTAGGAGTTAATTAACTTTTAATCCAAAGTAAGTAAATCATAAAATATCAAAAAATAATCCAAAATAATTAATTTGACAAGGCAATTTTTAGTTTTAAATGTATTTCTTCCCCCGTACGGAGAATGAAGAAGGAACGAGGAAGGTTAGAAGTGACATAAATAATTGTACTCGTGTGTTTTAAGAAGGTAGAGGAGAAACCATCTAGACTAGAGGAGATTGACGTCTAGTCAACGTATCCACCGATGCAGGTAGGAACACTTTCTAAAATTTGTTTATTTATTTAATATAAGGCCTACTTTTAATTTTGTAACTTGAAAATATATTAGTTTAAATTCGGTGATTTTGTGTGCATGTGCGTGTGTGTGTGTGTGTAAAGTATCTTACTACCCGTCCGGGCTATCAACATTTACACTTACTAATGGGACAGGAATGAGGAAGGTAGAATTTAGAGCAAATGTACGCGCATATGCGTGTAGATAAATGTCCTAGCAATTTAGGAAATATACCACCTTCAAATAAGGTACATCCGATAGAGATATGAACTCCGACCTCCCAGTTAGCAGCAAACCAAATTACACGACGTTTATCCCTCGTAATTCACCGATTCGGGTCCTCCTTAGTAATAAATTAATATCGAGATTACATTTGTAAAATAAATCTTGTATATCGACTAGCACCTTTTAATAAGATAAGTGGGCGGTATCAGATAGCACTAAAAAGATATTTAAGGGCGAGACTCTTTTTAACAATTTGTTAGCCACGAGCTCAAAATATAAAACAATTTATTTTTTTATCTGTTTGACCACGCAACAACAAAATTATCCGGTAAACCACTTGACAAATTTATACGATTACAAATCCTCCGAAAAAAATAACCGGTCTCAATAATCCATCGAACTTCTTCTCTCAGTCATAAATTCAAGGGTGCTCATGTAAAGGAGGAAGGGGGGGGGAGGGGTTCAGCGGTTCGCCCACGCTCGAGATATGGAAATGTTGTGATTCCTCGCGCAAGGGGTCATGTGTTCAACGCCCTCCTGCTCATACGTGACCAGTACCGACTAGCAATATAACATTCTCCTTGTAGCTCACCTTGCATATGTAATCAGGCGGATGGCTCATGAGGTGACGGCTGTGACAAGATGTGTCAAATGGGAACATACTGAGCTCTATTGAGGGTGAGCTGCGCTTTCTTACTACCCGTCCGGGCTACACGCATATGTACCAACTACACGTGTGTGGTAGGGATGAGAAAGGTTTGATTTAAAGGAAGTGCACCCGTATTTACGTGAAGTAAGAGTGGAAAAACCGTTTAGTTAAAACCATACTCAAACCACTCGACTAAGATTCGAGCCCTGGTCTTCTTATCATCAGCAGTACAATCTATTGTGATATTGATGCCTTAGAGCATGCGACCACCGAATTTGGCTAAAAGCGTTTTAAAACTTTGTATTCACACAGTAAAACCTCGTTGGTGGTAAAATCGTCTAAGGTGTCATTCTCTCAATAAGACGGGACTGCTGATGACGAGGAGATCAGGGTTCAAATCCCAATTTGGTGTATTGAGGGTGTTTTCTTATAAATATATTTCCTACGTTTCCTCCACGAAAATGCGGATACACTTACTCTAAATTCAACGTTTCTAATCTCCTACACATTAACGTAATTAATTCCTATGCATACAACCCGAACGGGTATGGAGATGCGGTGACAAAGATATGTCCAATTGTACACTAACTCGTATCGGTGGGCTCGCGGTCTTGGGCGTCACCCTCTTCTGGTTTGGTTTGAATGTGTCAGAGAGGTCGAGGCTCAAATAGATGTACTGAGGGCGTTTTCTCCAGAATGATTCTCACAAGCCTTGGCCACGCCAATGCGGGTATTTCTCTTCTCATTTCCAGTTCCCATCATCTCTGCCCACATTTTATGTAAATAGGCGGATACTAGTTAAATATAAATCGTGTGTAACGAGGTATTGGACCGTATGCAAGAACCAGGCTGAGCGAAACAGAAGGTGGCGCGAAGTAGACGGCGAGATGAGTTGCAACAAAGTAGATATCAAATAAACGCACCTTATACGCAACCCCAATCTCCATCTTTTCTTCAAATCAGCCTCGTTCTTGCAGATAGGCTAGCTAATGTGATGATGGATCACCACACTCAACTATTATTTTAAAGCATTTTTCATGATAGTAATCTAAAATATGTGTTTGTCCACTAGAAAATTAGATACGTTGATGATCAGCTTTTTCTACTATGCGTTGCATTGCATCATGGGTCAACATATATTTCTGCTGGATATAGAGATCAGAATCTGCTTGAGTGGCACAGCAATTAAAATGCTGTATTTTGATCCGTCATGCTTTGCAAAACAAACAATAAGCAGCTGATTATCAACATGCATTTAATTTTCTACTGTATAAACAGATATTTTGGACTATCATCACGAACGATGTTTTATAATTACTGTGTTTTGCAGTGAAACAAATGTAGACAGCGCCACAAACACCATTTTTACTTAGCGAGTTATTTCGAATCATTTCACAACAGTAGACGCAGTTGTCTACTTTTAAATCACCTTTAAGTGTACACGCACTGATTTGAGTCGGTTGGTTTTGAAATTTTATTGGGTCTTTCCAAACAGATGCCACGCAGAAAAATAACAACTGAAGTTATTTTAAGTCACGCCAAGCGGACAACGCCGATGAGGCCGAAACCTTGTGATTTGCTTAGAGCTCGTCACGTGACCACGTTTCTGCTCTGCGCTTACCCTCCGCCCCTTCCCTGTGAGCTTGTAAATCTACATTAAGGAGGAGTTAATCCCCTTGACCCAAACCTTGGCTCACATACGAGGCCGGTGTTCTCACACTCAGCACAAGCCACAAGGATTGACGCGTGCCTCTACCCGCCCACACACGCTGGACACGCACCCGATGCGTGAGTTGGACCCATATCACGGCGATACGACGCACCTTCAACCCCCCCCACCCTCCTCCCTCACGTTCACCTCCGCTGCCAACGTAAAGATAGTCTCATTCCTGAAAGAGTTTTTAAGACTGATAGAGGGTGACATATGGGTAACAGTTGACGGACAAATTTTCCAGTATAGCCTCGTTTCAGAAAATATTCCCCGAGTTGAGTTTTCCGACAATCTTTCCTAATTTTCCCACAAAAAATCAGACCTAGTTAAAAGAGTCACACGCATAACTAAATAGTTGAGATTTTATTTTATAAAAGTAACTTAAAAAAACTCATTAAGGACGTTGTCTAATTGTTGAATTCGAAGCTATTTGCAAAGCGGGTTGTATTTCAACGACGCACCTAAGCACTCTAAGCACTATCACACTTAGACGCCGATGCACAAATTAGAAAGAGAGGGAAGAAAACTTTGCGAGGTCTCTTGTTCCTCTGTAAATAATGGTTTCAGACCCGCCTCGGTTGCGTAGTTGGCTAACGCGCCAGTCGTGTTGAGCTAGACCACCGAGAACGGGGAGATCGAGGTTCGAATCTCGGTCGGGTGAACTGGGGATGGTTTTTCCTAAATGGTTTTCCACTCCCCCCTCCATGCAAATGCGGGTTCACTTCCTCTAAATTCAACCTTCCCAATTCCTAATCCATTAGTGTAATTAGTACTTAAGCGTATAACCCGAACGGGTAGTAAGACGCGGTGCTACATAAAAAAAATTTAAAAAATTGTATCCTTCTTCCACTGAAGAGTATGAATTTTCACTCTGCTACAAACCTGTACAGAATTGTTTAAAATTACCCTTTTTTTTACGGGTTATACATATGCTTCCACATACCTATTTAATCTACATCTTGACACGAAGATTCCATTGGCCATTTTCTTGATTAGATCAAATAGTCTGAGTTGTAGACGATTACATGTTACCAAAAAAATATATTAGATCGAAAAAAAAGTATGACAGTGTAAGAGTATTTTAAGTACTGTTTAGTAATGAATGGATTTTGTTTAGATGTTTCACCCTTAAACTCCACTGAATAAAATTGGGAATATATTAATATGCCTTATATTTTTATTTTACGTAGCGTCATAGTTATAAAAGTTTACTATATCTTTTTCTAGAGGTTTAAACAAATTTCCGCCTGTAAGAAGCCAATTCCGTAAAGTGTGCGAAACCATTTCGGAAATAGTTGGTAAAGTCTCTAAAATATATATGTTTTAGTAATAGTTATAAATGTGAGCTTCAGCTGTCACTTTTAATAGATATTACCAATACCTATAAAATAACAATTTCTGTACTGTGCTTAGGTTCGTACTATCCCTCTTGATATCTAACCCTCAGCTGTGTGTCCCAGTTTGTTTGAACTGGAGTATACCTGTGTTGTCTCCAGTGGAGGTGACTCTGAGACAAATGTTCCTGTCATTCATCGCCTGCCTGTTGGGACGAATAGCCGCGCTGTATAATATGGAGGTAGGTGAGACTGCGCTCAACTTCATGGTGGAGGGGCAGAGAACGTGAGGAGGATAAATAATTTACAAGTTTTTATAACATAAGAACTTTTGGAGAAAATAAATATATTTTTTGTAATCACTGGGTCTTACTACCCCTTTGGTTTGGGCGTCAATCGATTCATCGCATTTATCGTTTCATCCCATATATCGATTCATCGCACCTAACAGTTGTGTCTACTCCTCGCAACCAACCACAGGTAAAACAAATGTGTTGAGTTTTGAGTGGACAAATTTGTTTTTTAATAATTATTTTGGTAACTTAAATTTATACGTTCAGATCAAATGCTTACAGATACACACTAATCTTTATTTAATTGAAAACCTAACCTAACCTAACCTAAACAACAGGCAAAGAGACAGGTGCGATGAATCGGTGTACTTTGACCATCTCAAGACCTCTTGATGTGCGATGAGTCGATTTGAAATACCCACCCTCCTAAACAAAAGGATACGATGAACCGATCTACGCCGTTTGGGTTTAACGCTTATGTACTTTTTACCCTAATGTGTTAGGGATGCGGAAGCTTCAATTTAGAGGAAGTGAATCCACATTCGCGTGGAGGAAGAGTGGAAAACCAACCTCGATACAACTGAACGGGATTCGACTCTTGATCTCCCCGTCATCGGCAGTCTAGTCTACTGTGGGAGTAGCTCCTTAAATAAAATATTTTTTTTTTCCATCCCCACGTCTTACTACCCGTTCTTGTTATAAGCTTATTTACTAACTACGCTAATGTTTTTAGGAATGATGGAGGTTATATTTAGATGAAATGTACCCGAATTTGTGTAGATATTAAGTGGAAAGCAACCCTTAGAACACACAACCCGGATTCGAACCTTGATCTCCCCGTCATCAGCAGTCTAGTCTACTACAAGAGTGGTGTTAGACCATGCAGCCACTGAAGCGGGTTAAATAAACTAAATATTTCTTAAGTAGATAAGTTCAGTATAATTTTCTACACATTAATATCTCGACATTTCTTGAATATATGTAATGGGCATGGCGAAATTTAAATATATATAGTTTACTGCTTCTAATTACCTTTTTAGAACTGGTATGCACATACATTAATTACGCTAGAAGAGTAGAGATTAGAAAGGTATAATTTTTAAATAAATGTATCTACATAAGCCTGAAGGAAGAGTGATAACCGTTTAAGAGCTCCTTCGGTAGACCCAACCGGGATTCAAACCCCGATCTTCTAGTCGCCAGAAATTCACTCTTAAAACGTGAATTACGCCTTAGACTTATCGATCATTGATCTATGGGGTGGGGGGAATAGGGGCATTATATATGTTTTTTTTTTATTTAGCACCGCGGCTTACTACCCGTTCGGTTTATACGCTCAAGTATTAATTACGCAAATGGATTAGGAATTGAAACGTTTGGATTTTAGATGAAGCGAACTCGCATTTGTATGGAGGGAGAGTGGAAAATCATTTAGGATAAAACACCCTCAGTTCACCCGACCGATATTCGAACCTCAATCTCCCCAATCTCATCAGCCTTGCTCGACACGAAACTAGCGCGTTAGCTAACTACGCCACCTAGGCGGGTTTATATATGTGGCTGTATCTTGTTGTTATAATAATACCCACAACGTGTGGGAAAAGAATTCAGACTCGTGTTGTTTGGCTTGATAGTGACGGGGAAGTTAAAGTTCGAATCCCAACCTTGTTTTCTGAAGCGTGTTTTTTTATTCCTACATTCTTAAAATTGAGTAAATTCCTTATAAATGATGCCTTTCCGATCCCCCCCAAGCTAATCAGTGTGAATATTAGGAAATGATCAAATTCACTATTTTAAGGAACAGAATCTTCATTTTATCTTCGAATCTGAGTTTTAATCCGAATCTTATTAAAAAAAATTATAAAAATAAGAAAGAATACGGTGTTAAATTAGTGGTCTGGGGTCTGGTTGTTAATTTTCTCCTATAATTATTATGTTGGGGCTAAACAACCAATGAGAATTATCAGAGCTGTAAAACAAATTCAAACTTTTGAAGGGAAAAAAAATATTTAAAAAAATCTTGAATGTGATATTTTCTGCTTGAATCTCGAATGTTATGAAGGAAAGGATTCAAGGCTTTGAGGATTCGAACCAACTATCCTTAGTGAGCATACTAATAGTCTGGACGTGTGATTTTTTTAATCACCGCGTCTTACTATCTGTTCAGGCTATGCGCTTTTATTATAATTAATCTAATGGGGTAGGAATGAGGAAGGAAGCATTTTAGAGGTAATCTACCTGCATTTGTGTGGAAATAAAAGTGAAAAACTATTTAGGAAAAACCGACCTCGGTAGAGCCGCTTGGGATTTGAACCCCTATTTCCACGTCATTAGGCTATTCCAGCATTAAAGTGACATATTAGAGTCTGTTCATGATAGGTTTTTACTTGGATGACAGTTCAAAAATCATATGTTTAGGTTTTGGGTTGCCAACACTTGTAAAATATCACTGTTTTGTCATAAATGTTAAGTTTTTTGATTACCTATTATATTTTACATTTAAAATAGCGTAAACTTAAGTTTTTTTCATACTATTTCATTATTTTTAATCATTTCTTTCTATCCAACTCAAAACAATATTTTAAACATAATTAAAAGTACTTATTCTTCGTTTTGGAATGTTATCTGAGATGTTTAATATAGTGCATACCTTTTAATACAGGCATAGTATTTACTTGGAAAAGAGAAAAGACTTGTCTTTTTTTATATATAATAAATTATTTTATGATTATTTTATATTATTTCAAAATTTAACTGAATAAAATAGTTTTATCCACTGCGTGGGTGCATCATTGTAAATAACTTGTTTCCGTCATGTTAACCACATGGTTTAAATTCGTCGGTCGCCATTTTAAAGCTATTTTCGTTAAACTTTTTTTTATTATTATTCATTATAATTTTTTCAAGTGGAATAAAACTATAAATAAGCTTTGTGTCCGACCTCAAATAAATATTTAAATAATATTGACCTAAATTACTGTGGTTAACTATCACATTCATAATTACCATTTGTTTTCAATACAGTGATCCAAAGTGATAGATGTCAGCCGTTGGCGTAGGGATACATTAGAGACTATTTCTATTAGCTTTTTGAGCTGTCATCCAAGTAAACTGAGGTCATGAATGAATTATAGGACATTCGGCCACTAAAGCGGGTGCCTGGACGGGTAGTAAGTTGCGGTGCACACAAATAATTGCTTAATAAAATACATTATTTAAAGATGTGAAACCTATAACAGTTAACGCTCAGATCGTTGTTCCTCCGAATCTATTAAGTTTGCTACGCATTGCTCCCTCGCCCAATTGGAACGCTGTTCCTCCCTTAGCACATGGCCACGATAAAGGGCTGAGCACATCAAGTTCTGTTCATCAAACGACTCACTTTGCAACGCCATCTCAGCGTTAGCTCATCGTACTAATTCAGTCCAACCCAATGCTGGGGATATTCAAATTGCAGGACCATTCCAACGGTCTGGAAGTTTCCAACTGTCTGTCTGTTTGTTTGTTTAAATGGTTGAGTTTTGATGGACTTGGGAGTGGGTGCCCCATTTAACCGCTGGCTCAACCTTACAAGCTGAACTTACTTCAGAGGTTTGGGAATAATTGCGTGCAAGTTGCCGGGTGATTTGCATGATGGGTCTGTCATTAAAATGTTGACTTAGTGTCTGATAGCGCGGTTACTTGAGATTAGTGGTTTTGTTAGCGTGGGCCTGTGTGTGTGTGTGTGTGTGTGTGTGCGTGTGTCACTGTGTGTGTGTGCGTGTGTGTGCGTCGCTGTGTCTGTGTGTGTGCGTGCGTGCGTCGCTTTGTCTGTCTGTGTGTTTACTATGTGTGTATGTTTGTCTCTTTTTTAGTGAGTTTGTCTCTTTTATGTGGGTTTATATTTGTGTGAGTTTGTCTCTTTTGTGTGGATTTATATTTGTGTGAGTTTGTCTCTTTTGTGTGGGTTTATATTTGTGTGTGTTTGTCTCTTTTTGTCTGGGTTTATATTTGTGTGTGTTTGTCTCTTTTTGATTGGGTTTATATTTGTGTGTGTTTGTCTATGTGTGGGTTTATATTTGTGTGTGTTTGTCTCTTTTTGTCTGGGTTTATATTTGTGTGTGTTTGTCTCTGTGTGGATTTATATTTGTGTGTGTTTGTCTCTTTTTGATTGGGTTTATATTTGTGTGTTTGTCTCTTTTTGACTGGGTATATATTTGTGTGTGTTTGTCTCTTTTTGACTGAGTTTATATTTGTGTGTGTTTGTCTCTGTGTGGGTTTATATTTGTGTGTGTTTGTCTATGTGTGGGTTTATATTTGTGTGTGTTTGTCTCTTTTTGTCTGGGTTTATATTTGTGTGTGTTTGTCTATGTGTGGGTTTATATTTGTGTGTGTTTGTCTCTTTTTGTCTGGGTTTATATTTGTGTGAGTTTGTCTCTTTTTGTCTGGGTTTATATTTGTGTGTGTTTGTCTCTTTTTGATTGGGTTTATATTTGTGTGTGTTTGTCTCTTTTTGATTGGGTTTATATTTGTGTGTGTTTGTCTCTTTTTGACTGGGTATATATTTGTGTGTGTTTGTCTCTTTTTGACTGAGTTTATATTTGTGTGTGTTTGTCTCTGTGTGGGTTTATATTTGTGTGTGTTTGTCTCTGTGTGGGTTTATATTTGTGTGTGTTTGTCTATGTGTGGGTTTATATTTGTGTGTGTTTGTTTCTTTTTGATTGGGTTTATATTTGTGTGTGTTTGTCTATTTTTGACTGGGTATATATTTGTGTGTGTTTGTCTCTGTGTGGGTTTATATTTGTGTGTGTTTGTCTCTTTTTGATTGGGTTTATATTTGTGTGTGTTTGTCTCTTTTTGACTGAGTTTATATTTGTGTGTGTTTGTCTATGTGTGGGTTTATATTTGTGTGTGTTTTGTCTCTTTTTGACTGAGTTTATATTTGTGTGTGTTTGTCTCTGTGTGGGTTTATATTTGTGTGTGTTTGTCTCTGTGTGGGTTTATATTTGTGTGTGTTTGTTTCTTTTTGATTGGGTTTATATTTGTGTGTGTTTGTCTCTTTTTGACTGGGTATATATTTGTGTGTGTTTGTCTCTTTTTGACTGAGTTTATATTTGTGTGAGTTTGTCTCTTTTGTGTGGGTTTATATTTGTGTGTGTTTGTCTCTTTTTGTCTGGGTTTATATTTGTGTGTGTTTGTCTCTTTTTGACTGGGTATATATTTGTGTGTGTTTGTCTCTTTTTGACTGAGTTTATATTTGTGTGTGTTTGTCTCTGTGTGGGTTTATATTTGTGTGTGTTTGTCTCTGTGTGGGTTTATATTTGTGTGTGTTTGTTTCTTTTTGATTGGGTTTATATTTGTGTGTGTTTGTCTCTTTTTGACTGGGTATATATTTGTGTGTGTTTGTCTCTTTTTGACTGAGTTTATATTTGTGTGTGTTTGTCTCTTTTTGTCTGGGTTTTTATTTGTGTGTGTTTGTCTCTTTTTGTCTGGGTTTATATTTGTGTGTATTTGTCTCTGTGTGGGTTTATATTTGTATGTGTTTGTATTTGTGTATGTATGCTTGTCTCTGCGTGTAATTGTCTCTGTGCTATATTTGTCTTGGTATGTGTGTTTGTCTCTGTATGTGTATGTAACTTTCTTTGTGTGAGAGTTTTTGTCTTTGTTTTGAGTCTAGTTCACCATTAAAATACTAAATTATAGGGATAAATGTAAAGATAATGCCAACATTGGGGAACTTAAAATAAAAAATGACGCATTAAACGCGTAAACAATATAATTATTAATTCATTGGTAAAACTGCCTCTTATACCTCTCTCCCTTTCACCGCTAGGTCAAAACAGACCGTGACTCAAGTAGACAAGTTAGAACTCCAGTGGTGGTCGGGCCGAGTTTGACTCTCACTTCTGTCATAGAGTGTAACATCAGCTCCGGGTGACGGCAGTTCGGTGAAGAAAGTGTTGACGCTATGGCACCAATCAATGAAGTTTCCAGACTAAACGTGTGCGGCACTGTTTCCTCGATTGTTCGGTTTTTGTTGTGTTTTGTGTTTATCACCGCATTATATTATATTTCCCGTTCGTGTTTTACGCGTATGCATTAATTAAAATAATGTGTTAGGAATGAGGAAGGTTGAATATAGAAGTGTACTTGTATTTGCTTGGAGGGAGAGTGGAAAGCCATTTTGGGAAAAAACCCTCAGTACACCTGACCGGTATTTGAACCCAGATCTCTCCGTCACCAGCAGTACACACTATTTCGAGAGTAACTCCTTAGACAATTCGACCACTGAGATGGGTTACATTTTTTTCAGCACCACATCTTACTACTTGTCTCCGTTTATACACATTCATATAAATGATACGGCCAATAAAATTATATATTATTATTCTCAATGAAGTATCTTCAAGTTTGGTGTTAAGGCTAAACCCCGATACACCAGAAAGATAAACGTATTTACTATCAGCCCTAGAAGGAAGAGCTTGTGTAGTGGTAGCAAAGAGCATCGTTTACCAATGTTTTACTAAATATTTGCTAGTGGTCTAATAATGGTTGACTAATAGTGTGGTTTTTATCCCAACCATGTTTTAAAAGTGGCTTCCGGAAATCATTATTGAAGTGCTCGCCAAAATGTAATACATTTCTAAAAATAACAACCGACTATCGGACAGTGTACATCTAAACTGTTTCCAAGACCGAGTCGAACCCCAGAGTCCCGATTCAACCGACAACGGCTTCTACGGCAAAGTAAGTGAAAATCGTCTATATTATATCTATAACAAAGTGATTTTTTTTAAAAAAAGTTGTTACAATGAAATATCTTTAAAAATGTTTTTAAGAAAAAAAAAAGTTTCATACAAGTTGCTTGATTTTGAGACGCTGACGAAATGATTTTGATTTAGTGGACATCTTTAAGGTCAAGGTCAATTATTGTATTTCAAATGGGACTCTTTTTTTTTATTTCAGAATCGTATTCTATAAAGAAAAAAAGTACAAGCAACTTTTATCTGAAACACTTTTTTACCAGAGGTCTATTTTTAATGATATTTAATGAAGTAAAGAAATATATATGATTTTTTGGAACTATTTTTATTTATTTTATTGCACATTAGAATCTTTTAAGTGTAAACAAATAAGAGCATAACGCTCTCACAAACAAACAAAAAAATTCTTAATGTGTTTTTTAAGATATTTTGTTGTGCAACTTAAAAAATAAATATAATTATTTTTTTTAAGTTGACACAACAAAATATCTTAAAGATGCATTAACATATATATCTTTCAAACCAAACTTTTACCCATTTGTTGTTGCTTTACTTAAATACGTGACAAAGTACTACGTCATTTGAGTGTGGATACAATCAAGCTTGTCTTAAGACATCAAGCTTGTTCAAATTCTCTCGACCAAGATCGATATCTTTAGTTGTCATATCTATTTAAAAACCTTTGACTATTTGAAATTTGCATGAAACTAAAATAAAAATCTCCCGCCGAGTTTAGTTAAAATTGTTCCACACATTCGACAGTTAAAGTTTTGTGATCATACAGAAATGAATTGCTAAATGGACAAGTTAAAACAGGATCTCGTTACTTTTGTCGGATAAATCTAGTACTTCTTTGTTCATGTTTGAAATGATTTTAGGTAGCCATACGTGTTGGTTATTCACTTGTTTTATGTTTTAGCGTTAATTACTACGATTTTACATATCATTGAAAATAATTGCGAAATATTTCATTTTTCATTCTGGTTTTGAAAAATAGATCTACTAAAATTTTCATAGCAATAATAAGATTGGAACCAAATAAAAATTGAATTTGGTTTAATCTGATAGCAGAGACAAAATTTAATTAGTTAAATTAGAATTTCAAAAGACACATTTTAATTGATGTTGTTTTTTTCGAGTGCTCCCTTTGTTATCTAGATGTGAAAAGAGGTTAGAGCTTTTTCTATGAAATAAAATACAATCGATTTAAGCAAGACCTTATTCACTACGGTTCAGTATAAACTTTTGTATATTTCTTGTGAACTATGCATTGTATTGTATGCACTATTTAGTATTAGCTATGCATCTTATGCATGGATATAAACCCAACCTTAGATCGGTACGTACCGGCTTAATTCGATTACACGCTTCTTCCTCTGGATTGTTCCCATCCGAACCAAACGGTCGGTGACAATAACCACTTATTTGAGAGGTAAGGCTTTCAAACCATGGCCCGCATTGATTTGTTAACAGTTATATTTTACAAGGGAAGAAAACTATCTGACATCTAGAAAAGTTACTAGATCCACTTTCACGTATCCATACGTCAAGTCGTGTAATCTGCAGTTGTCACTTTTAATTGATATAAACAAGATCTATAAAATAACACTTAATAATGTAATAAAATGTTAGCAATGTGACCGCAAAAGAATATATGTTTATTTTCTAAAAGGTTCTTATTAAAATCTACTGTATCTGTACCGGAGAGTGATTTTTGAAAATTCGATATGTTTCGAAAGTAGTTGTAACAATTTGGCTCAAACTGGTTAAAATATTATGAAACACACCCCGAGCGAAGAACTTGTGGTTAGCTAGTGATTAATAAGAGATGTGGTGCATCTCGTACCCTTGGAGGTACGCCACCACAGCTTGGGAAGCATGGCTTCAGTGCATTAAATAAGCTTATTACGATTTTACATTCAAGCATATTAATGGGTGGATTCATAGTAAGACTTAGTGCGCCTTGATAACAAATTACAAGAACGACACCTACCTTAAAACTCAAATAGAATGGGCCGGTTTCGTCTTGTATTTTAATATAGCGCCGCACTTGAGGGGGCCAAAGACTATGAAACTGCCCCATAGGCGATGTAAACTAGCTTATATGCCGTTATTTTAAATTTATAAAAAATGTTAAAACATTGTTACCGTAATGCAGGCGTGTCAAACTCGATTGATCATAAGGGCCACATTAAACATTGAAAATTCTAAGGGGGCCGTATTTAAAGAAAATTGTAACCATCCTAAGTAAAAAAAAACCACTAAATCCTTATCGTTACTAAAATAAAATTTAAGAATACATAAAGGTTAGTGACCTACCCTTTATTTTTCCCTTGAAATATAAATTTGATTTGTAACAATGGTTTGTTTGGGTTGTCTAGCTTTAAATCTTGTTTTAAAGTCACTTTCTTTAGTTGACAAATGAAGAGTACAGGGGGAAAAGGAGGAAAGTCCAATTTTAACTCAAATTGAATTAGTACTTCCATCTGTTAGACAATTATGAGACAAGACGGGGAGATCAGGGGTCAAATCCTGGCCGGGTTACTGAGGATGGTTGTCCACCCTTCTTCCATGAAAATGAATGTGTAGTACCTCTAAATGCTTCCTTCCTAATCCCTACACCATTATAGTAATAATCATGATGCGTGTAACTCCAACATTCATTATAAGCAAATACAGTTCAGTAAAGTGGAGTGTCATGGCGGAAATCCTTGCAATATTTATGAAATTTTCTAATACACTTTAGCTTATCGTTAAATGAGGTCTCCTTCATATTTAAACTATGGGGTCCTTTAGGACCTAGAGATTTTAAGTTGTGGTCCTGGAAAATATGTAAAATGTTACTTTCACCCCTCTCTCCCCCTGTAGGCCTATCCTTCAAATCTTTATTTCTGTTTTTTGGTTCCTTTTCAAAAGATAAAACATGGTTCGCCCATTTGTGTGCTGCCAAACATTGACATATTGCGCAGATTGAGCTGTTTTTTGGCAATTGATTTCTGTTGGTAGGCCTGAAGAGTAAACATTTGGTGCAGTGACCCACTTGCTAGATTTACCCAAATAGTTATAAATTCCCATTAATTTGTCAAAATCACGAATTGTGTATTATACAACATTTATATAAAAAAAAAGAATCGGGCCGCATTGTGCGTTGGTTCATCAAAAGGTCGACGGGCCGCACAGAATCATGGGTCGGGCCACATGCGGCTCGCGGGCCGCTAGTATGGCATGCCTTTCATATAATAACAGCTTGTGGAGAACTTACAAAGCTCCCATGTAAAACTCGACAAAAGCATGAAGTGAGTCAAGCCCTACTTTTAAACAGCGGTAACATCGTTTGTAATAATTGTATTAACAAAAAAAACAACCATTGTGACGTTTGAATCCGCAGTGGTTACACTTGTCTGATCTTTTACCGGCGTTTTGCACGCCTTGCTGAGCGGAAAAAAACACTTTAAATCTTTGTCTTCCTTTAGTCTTTTCTTCTTTATTTCTTTTCCTCCCGCCGCCAGTCTTGTCCTCTGATGGCGAAAATTTTAATTACGACATGAGTCGGTGGGTGCACTTTTCATTTTCAACAGTGAGAGAGCTGCCCCCCCAATTCCTCTCCCTTTCCAAACCCTCGCCCCCCCCCTCCCAACGTTGTAGTAAAAACATAATACAAGGTAAAATAACAAGACACATAATGGAGACAGGAGAAATGTTAATTTGAAAACTTTTATTAAGTGTTTTCTTCTGTTTTGGATGTGGTTAAAAATGAAGGGAAGAATTTCTACTTTCCTTCTGGGTTTTTTTTTCTTCCTAAGATGAAGACAATTTAGACTTTATAATGTCATAACTTGTATTTTCAGTTCGGCTTGTAGTTCATTAGGGCATAAGTAGTGGAAGAAAACGTATATGAAATAAGTCAAAGTAATTCTAGAAAGAAACCTTGGAGGATAAATTGATTTAGTCATAAAAACAACCTTTTGTTTGGAAAGATTATTAAATTATTTAAATAAAGTCATTATTAATTATTTGTGAGGACTTGAAACTTTTATAATCTGTATCAAAGGGCAAGTGAACAAAACGTCAGTCTAGTTTGGGCTGCTTTGCCGTTAATGGGGAGGTAAGGGCTTGAATCCCGGTGGTATATATAAATATTATAGTTTTTTTACTCAATTTTTTTACACTGTCACTGAATGCATATTTGGGTACATTTTCTTTAAATTCTACCTTCTTATTCCCACGTAATTAGTGTACCTTAGATATATTCCCATTTTCATGTGAAGAACCTTATCTGACAGCTGGGAAATTCACTAGATATATTTCACATGTTCATACTTCAAGTCACGTAATCTACATATGTTTAGGTTAATATTATCATATCTATAAAATAAAATATAGTTAATGTTGGTCGCAAAAACTGTGTGTTTTCATGTGGTTTTTTGTTGTTTTAAATAACTTAAAACTAATTATTATTTTACCTATCCACGCCCTTTCGATCATAGAATATTTTCTCTTTTTCTCTCACTAATACGGTTTTAAAATGCCGAGTTCTTAACCTAAAACAGCGCCTCAGTACCAGTTCAGCTTACATTAATAATTACAATAATAAAATTAGATTAAGACCCTGCTTCGGTGGTCCAATGGTCCAAGTTGTCACTCTTGCAATATACTGTATTGCCGATTACAGAGAGATTGGGGTTCGAATCCCAGTTGGGTGTACTAAAGGTGGCTTTTCTTAGATGATTTTCATCCCTCCTTCTACACAAATTTGGATAGATATTCTATAAATCTAGAACTTCCCAAAAAATTTGAAAGAAGAAGGGAGAAAATAGAGGAAATATACTGACATTGGTGTTATGACACGTCACTATCGAACCAGATTGGATTTCCGCTGAAGGAGAGGTCGGTGCTCGAATCCCGGTATGTTGTAGTGAGGATCGGTTTCACTAAATTGTTCCTCATTATCACTCCGCACAAATGCGAATGCATTACCTCCAGAATCCTAACTGCCTCACATATATTCTATTTTCGTTATCAATGTTTGCGCATAGATCGGAAGAGTAATACAATGGAATGAAAATTTACTCACGTTTGCTTGGAGAAAGTGTGGAAAAAACTTAGTAAAAATTACCCTCAGTAGACCTGACCAGAATTTGAATTCCGAACTCACCCCTCCCTACCCCTACCCCGTCATTGGCAGTCCTTTCTGACATGAGAACTACGCATTAGAACACCTGTGTCAAACTCGTTTAACCATAGGGCTGCATTGAAAAGTTAAAAAACATGAAGTCACGTTTAGAAATAAATCGATATTGTAATCTTCTTAAGTGAAACTAATTCCAAATTAAGAATCAAATAGCCGAAGCTATTGTTTATGCTTTTTATTGAGGAATTCTCCATCAAGATATCATATTCTGAAAATTGAAAAATGACATTTGGACACGGGAATCGAACCCGAGACCCTTGGTTTAGTACGCCAATGCTCTAACCACTGAGATATCCAGGATTCGTCCCGTGCCCAGGGTCATTCTTCACTCATATTTTAAGGCAGAGTCTATGATGGACGTGCGGAAATATACAATCCCTTACAATTATAATAATTGTACAAGTGGCAGCAATAAGCCAACTACCGAGTCGAAGGTGGCTGCGTTATCTGATAGCTCATGATCTCACGTCCATCATAGACTCTGCCTTAAAATATGAGTGAAGAATGACCCTGGGCACGGAACGATTCCTGGATAGCTCAGTGGTTAGAGCATTGGCGTACTAAGCCAAATATCCCGAAATCGATTCCCGTGTCCAGGTGTCATTTTTCAATTTTTCAGAATATAATTCCATATTAATTCTATATTATTATTATTATTATTAGTTAAATTAGTTAAAACTACTTTGATTATAGACAGAGCCAATTGGATGAACTCAATTGAAAATAGTATTAAATGCAAACCTAAAGATTTTTGGAAATTTGTTAAAAATAATCGTACGAATAAAGTTTTCCCATCCAACCTAGAAATTGATGGCAAATCTATAGCGGATCCTTTATTAATCGCTAATGAGTTTGGGACCTACTTTCATTCCGTTTATAATTCAGCTATTCCTGTTTTACCCTGCCCCGTTATTGAAACTAGCGCGCCCTTGTATCCATGCCACATTACACCCTTGGATGTTGCTAATGCTATTAAAAAATTGAGTTCTTCTAGATGTGCCGGGACAGATGGAATTCCAAGTTTTATTGTTAAAGGCTGTGCCAGCATTTTCAGCCCTTTGTTAGCCTATATCTTTAACATTAGCCTGTCAAATGAAACTTTTCCTCGTACACGGAAACAATCTGTTGTCATACCTATCTATAAAAAGGGGGTAAAAACAAATGTTTGTAATTATAGACCAATTTCTCTCTTAAACACTTTCTCCAAAGTATTCGAGAAAATCATACATGAGCATACTTTTCACCACCTTAAAAATAAATTTTCAGATAATCAACATGGCTTTATAAAAAATAAATCTACTGTAACTAATTTAGTAGAATTCCTTGGGCATGTTGCCCCTCAAGTCTCTGCCCAAGGTCAGGTTGATGCTATTTATTTTGACCAAAGTAAGGCATTTGACTTATGTCAGCATAATATTATTCTCGCTAAACTTGGTAATTTTGGACTTTCTCACTCATATGTAAATTGGTTCAGCAGTTATTTGCATGAAAGATCATTCATTATTAAAATTGATTCACACAGCTCAAATACATTTTTAGCACCCTGTGGCATACCACAGGGGTCTAATTTAGGTCCTCTTCTCTTTAATGTGTTTATTGATGACATTGGTAAATATTTGAACTCTTCTAGTTATTTACTCTTTGCTGATGATGTAAAATTATTTAAAACTATCAAATCAATTGCAGATTGTATAGATTTACAAAATGATGTAAATGGTATTCTACAATGGTCTTTGGAAAATGGAATGTCTATCAATAAATCTAAGACCAAATCTATATCTTTCACTAGGAAAACTAATCCTTTCTTTTTTACTTATAAATTGGGCAGTGATAACATAGTTCGCACCCTTTGTATTAATGATCTTGGTGTCCTCCTGGATAACAAACTTTATTTCCACTATCATGTTGACCATGTCATTTCCCAGTCATTGAAACTACTTGGGCTTATTAAATTTATTACTTCATCATTTAAGAAAGTTGACTGTTTTTTATGTCTGTATTATTCCCTGGTTAGATCTAAGTTAGAATATGCTACTGTTGCTTGGAATTCCATTACCTTAACTGACTCTCTTAGGTTAGAAAACGTTCAAAGAAAATTTGTTGCTGCATGCTATGATAAATACTTTAGTAACCGGATTTATTATGATTATGATAGAATTCGAAACCTATTAGGGCTCCAAACTCTCTTCTCGCGTAGACTTTATTGTGATGCCCTTTTTGTTTTTAATATTTTCAATAACATAATTTCTTGCAAATTTGCCCTTGATCATGTAGGCGTTCTTATCCCTTCTCGGGCTTCTCGTAATCAAAAATTATTTTTTCTTAATAGCTCTTACAAGGTAAGCCCTATAGGTCGTTGTGTCCATAGTGTTAATTCTAGATTTGTTGAATTCGACTTTTATCATAAAAGGAAAGCTAAACTCAGAGAGTTATTTAAGGATATCCCGTATCAATAATTTATCTTGTAGAGGTTCTGCCTATATTATTTAATACTATTTAAGTTTACATTGTTTAAGTTTACAATATTCTGATCTATTTTTTGCATAATGTTACTGCTTTTAACCACTATTTGGTTATTTATTTTTAATGTTACTTTTATTCTTATCATTATTAACTACTTTTTTGTCTCGTGGTTGTTTATCGGTATATGGCATTATTTGGCCATTTTTTGTCTATCATGTTTTCTTATGTAAATGTATGTATTGTAGGGTATGTACTTGTGTGCTTTTCAGTGCTGGCCTGTTATAGGTCTTACGACTGTTGGCCGGCACTATAATAAAGGAAATTGAAATTGAAATTGAAATTGAAATTGAAATTATTATAATCATCATCATCATCATCATCATCACACAAAGGAAAAAGTAGGCTTCTTATATAAATAGTAAGACACATCCTGCTTTTTTTTAAACCAGAAATACAGAACCTTTTATTTGTAGCCATGGTGCGACTGTTGAGCTTTAAATTTTGTGTCGAAGTCACTTTCATAAGTGATTACAAATTTGTGAGCCATAAGCCATAAATATTTGGTTTCTTTTTCATGTAAAAAAAGGGACGTTTTCAAAAGTATGTGCAGCAAAACTAGCACATACTTACTGCGGAAATTTAACAACTTTTGGTAACTAATCCATGTCAAAATAAGAGGACAAATTTGTTCACATACCTCACATTTCACATTTAGCTAAATTATGCAAATCTCCAAATTTTATGACTTTACGAAGTTTATAACTAGTATTTTTGTGGACCTTGCTACCTCCATGTTCTTATCGTTACTACAGTCTTAACATTGCTCTTTGGTTTCAAGTTGATATTTTTTCTTGACGATCAAGTTAGACAGAAAACCAATTAATTATATATTCAATAGTACATTATATCAATTGAGATTAGCCGTTGTTCACGTGGTTTAAGACGTCAGACTCGCAATATAGTCCTACATTTTTAATACTCCCTATATAAACAATCGATTGCTTAGAATTTTAAATTCTAATCACTTGAAATGAACTATTAAACTAAAAAAAACATTTTGAGAGGCCGCCATATTGAAACGGATAGCCAGATTTTTTATTTTAAATGTTACTTAGTTTGATGGTGACCTGGTGGTCTAGGGGTAAGGTGTCGGACTTCTGAGCTGGCGACCGGGGTTCAATCCTCGGTCCCGGCACAGATTTATCTGATTACCAAACCCTTCCTTCACCTCTGACAAGATGTGTATTAATCACAACTTGTGAATGTGAGGAATGCCAGGCCTCCACCGTGGTTCGGATTCCACGTTAAACTGTAGGTCCTCCATTTCATCTCACAATCACCCTACCATTACACATTAGCGTAAGTGCGTATAACCCTAACGGGTAGTAAGACGCGGTGCTAATAATAATAATAATAATAATACTTAGTTTGATTTAGGTTTAAAAATGTCCCGATCAAATTTCGTTAAAATTGGTTCACGTATTTAACAGTTATCGCGGAACAAGGATCCAGACAGATGATCACTTTAAAATAGGACCTCGCTACGCTCAGTCGAAAAGAAGAAAAGTGCCGTATTGTGTGGTTGGTTCAGACAAGGTTCCACTGGCCGCATAAAACCAGCCACAGAGTCGCAAGTTAGCCATGCCTACCTTAGACCACTCGACCACAGAAGGGGGTGATGACGCTAATAGCTAAGCAAGTCCGACGTCTAATTTGAAAAATACATATCCCCCTTGCCCCCTGGAGCCGGAAGTGAGTCGCGTCTTGAACGTTGTTGTGACCACTACAGCCAGTGCTCCTGGCGGGAGAGACGTCAATTCAGGTAGCCGTGTTGTGATCACACACGTTGAAAGAAGAGGAGGCGTTGTGGCGAGCTTGTAGTGGGGGAACCTTAAGCTCAGGTTGACAGGAGTTAATCAACACCGCTGACCCCCTCGGCAGTCACAGGCTTGCTATCAAGGTCACAGGTACAGTCTGAGCTCCTTCAGCGCCGGGCAAACAAGGTGGCAGCTGTGAGCTAAAGTGACATACGGTACAGCTGCGCTTTCCCTGAAACATCTGCCCACTTTTATTAGGTTTCTTTTATGTATATGGAATCAGTGATTACATCTTGCAAGGTTGCGCTTTTTAAGGTGGAATTGAAGGGGCCGCAAGGATAGATCAGTGCTTTTGTGTGGTTTTCATAACAAATCATTTTTTCTGCCAAATAAATCAAATATTTATCTAATATAAAGATAATTTTAATTTCCTTCAGATAGTGATCCTAACAGTTGTTGAATATCTGTCAAGCATATTACCATTTTATGAGAAACTCTTTAAATTAAGAGAAAATATTTCGATCGAATTCTAAAACACCGTTGACAGGTATTCAAGAACTGTTGAGATTATTATGTGTAGAAAATTAAGCTCTATGTTTATACTAAAACAAAATTAATTGAGCTATTTTGGAGAAAAAAAATGGGATGTGGCTGTGTCATGGACAGGGCCGTGTGTTGTACGTGAATACGTTTATGTAACGGGTTATATTTTTTAAATAAAACTTAAACGAACATCGTAGCTTCTCCGAGTCAAAAGTTTATACTAATTGCAAATCTCGATACGCAGCAAAATAACCTCAAAATGGTGGCGCTTCCCCCTCCACCGCGCGCGATGCGTCACTGTTCTTGCTTATCGTAATGAATTTTTTGATCCTTTAGCTATCCAGTGGTATAATTTAATTTTGGATGTAGAGGAAATATTCGAAACTACAACACCAAATTGTATCCCCCGATTTTGTTATCATTAGGTTTTTTGGATCGCCCTCGTATGGTAGCAAATTTAAAGACGTATTCACGTCAAAAGTTTTGATATAAAAATTACAAAAATTATTGGCCTTTTATTGTATACCTTACATCCCCAACAAAACGTATTTGCTTAACAAGCTATATTTCCCTATAAACTAAAATGATCCTACTTTAACAAATCGATAAAAATAATTAATATTTGGTGACTTATATTCACAATTTTTATCCGCAAGTCTTCCGTTTGTATCTCGCGGCCATCCACAGCCGTGCAAGAGATTTACCGACGAGGAATCGGGAAGATCCGACGCCCGGCGTCCGCCTGCCGGAACGTCGAGGTGAAACAAATGAGAGACGAGTGGGCCAATTAGAGCCGCTGTAGTAGAAAATGACTCCTGTAAGGTGACCAGGTTCAATCCTGAAGACGACTGCAAACGACGCTTCCTATTATCGGACTCTCCTAGGTGTGTGTTAGTGGAACAACCGCCTATGTCTGCTGGCAGTCTAATGGAAGATTAAGCCGGGTTCACACTTGTGTCATATCCTCGTGTCGTATCCCCGTCAGGGCTAGAGCTGGGGACGATACACAAGGACATGGTTGAGAGCAAATCTCGGTAGATCCGATCTTCGTTCCGTCTCTATTATTGATACGACCCGTTTATTCCCATCATTCGTGTGTCCTTGACCCGCGACAGTGTTTGGTTCTGACCCCGTCCTGACATGTCGTATCCTCTCCCCGTGGCTTCCCAGCATATTTTTTTTCAGTTAGGGCCTAGTTATAGCAAAATACTTTTGACTAAAATAATTACTTCAGTGCCCAACCTCCGTGGTCTAGTGGTCAGAGTTTCTGGTTACAGATCCGGAAGTCCTTGGTTCGATCTCCAGTGCTGTCAGATATGTATGTAAAGCAGTGAGTTGGAACGGGATCAAACTCAGCCTCGTGAGGATGAATGAGGATGCTACTTGATTTAAAGAAGTAGCGGTTACGGTCTAGAAAATTGAGATTAACGGCCTGAGGGTTCCTTGTGCCGTCCACATGACACCCTCAATCCACAAATATTGGCACTATCTTCGCTAACACATGGTGGCCACCTGATTGGTATAGGTCGCTTGCAGGCTGATTCCACGAAAATGGCTTTTTTTTTTTTTGCTTCAGTAGATGCGTTTAGTTTTATTCACTACACAAAGTAATCTCAATAGTTCTGGAATATTTAATGACATTTTACCACAGAAATCTTTTTAAATGCATATAAAAAGTTCATGTTAAAATTCCGCGATGCTCATGACAAATATTAACGAACTGTGGAAAAATTAAAGCTAACATATCCACCTAAGCAATATTTTGATCCCTACCTTAGAAATAAATGTTAACAAAACTATCCCTGATGTCAGCTACATCGCATGAGACATGATTCTCTCTGACCCTGTCTTGTGTCACCGAGCCATTCAGGGTTCCTCGGTTTCTAAAGGGACCAGCAACGTTGTCCCTGGTGGCGACGCGTGGTATTTACAAGCTGAGAGAGAGAGAGAGGGATAAAGTATGTGACGTAGGTGGTTACCTTGAGGCCGCTGATGTTAATTGACAGCGACCAAATTGAACTCTCATAACTTCTAGTCCAGAGTCTCTTCTTCCTCTTCTAAAACATGGGACCGGGAGTTTCCGCCATCAACCAAAACACGTCATCCCATATTGTGCCTCTCCCCCCCCCCCCCAATCCTCCGTCCTTCCCTTTTCAACATTTTGACAGGTTATACAGAAACATTGAAGCATCGTGAAGCTTTTAGAACGATCAAGCCTCTGGTAGTACCGTCGACAGTTTTGAAATGTGGTCGGAGAACTAGGATTCTGCTTCTGACTCTACTTCTGTGCTTTATGGATTTTTTTTTACAGACGTTACGTGAACTTAAGGTGTAGGGGACGGGAGGGAAGTTAACTGTTTTTTTTTGCAGTTTTCTACGACAAAAAACCACATTTATTTGCCTTAATTTTGAGTTTAATTTAAAAGATTTCTGTTCAAATTTCACTATACCCATCATAAATATTAAACTACTCGAGAACTGTAGATGTTTCTATGTATGTATGTATAAGAAATTTCACCCGCCTCGGTGGCGTGGTTAGCTAACGTGCTAGCTTCGTGTTGAGCTAGACTGCCGAGGACGGGGAGATCGAGGTTCGAATATCGCTGGAGTGAACTGGGGGTGGTTTTGCCTAAATGGTTTTTTCCACGCAAATGCCGGTTCACTTACTCTATATTCAACCTTCTCAATTCCTAGCCCATTAGCGTAGTTAGTACTTAAGTGTACAACCAGAACGGGTAGTAAGACGTGGTGCAAAAAAAATCTAATAATGAAATATTTTACTTATTCTGGGCAAACATTTTTTTTATAAAAAAATGCAAAATTTTTGACATCGCGTTCCCTTCCATTGCACCTTAAATACCCAAAAATGGATAAGTCACAAAGCGGTGGCGACCGCAGCTTAGGGTGTGTCCAAAAGTCGGTCACAAATCTGCCCGTATCGTATTAATAAATAATAATAAACACTTAGTCTTACTACCCATTATGGTTATACTTTTAAGAACTAATTACACTAATGAGCTAGTAATTGGGAAGGTTGAATATAGAGGAAGTGAACCTGCATTTGCGTGGAGGGAGAGTAGAAAACCATTAGGGAAAACTCCCCAGTTTACCCAAGCGAGATTCTAACCTCGATCTCCCTGTCTTTGGCAGTCTAGCGCAACATGAAACTAGCGCGTTAGCTAACTACGCCACCGAGGCGGGTCCGTATCGTATAACTAATTTCTACAGTAATTACTATAAAAATGAGGGTGTTCGATGGTGGTGTAATATTTCTCGCGATACTCCGTGGTGTGCACCAGCCTTACCAAGACAAATTTGGGGCCATCACGAGTCCATTAGACAAGACATGGGAAGGAGACCCAACTAGAGATGTGCGCGGACAGACCGACTAGTAAGTTCACTCCTCCAGACAGAACAATGGGGCAAGTCATCAAACAACGATTTGTCACCTGGGACTAACAAGCTGTCGAGAGAGAAGAGGTGATCACCAGGCGCTAACAGGCTTCTCGGGGACACTGTCTGTCGGCTCTTTCTTTTGTGGTTGGAACGCGGCCATTCTGCGGTGGGGAACGCTGCGAACATCATCTCCAACACCGCGTCTTACTACCCGTTCGTGTTGTACGCTCATTTACTAATTACGCTAATGTGTTATTAATGAGGTAGTTGAATATAGAGGAAGTAACCTGCATTTGCGTTGATGGGAGAGTGGGAAACCATATTGGAAATACCACCCTCAGTACACGCTACAGGATTCAAACCCCGATCTCCCCGACATCAGCAGTCTTAGTTTATCGTGAGAGTGACGCCTTTAGACCAATCGACCACCACCAAATTGCATTCACAAAATAATTCCGGGACATCATTTTTATTTCTAAGACTGTCCCCAAAAATCGGGGACGATTGGTCATATATATTTTTTATCACCGCGTCTTACTATCCGTTAAAGTTATACGCTTATGTACTAATTACGCTAATGGTTTTAGGAATTAGAAGGTTATATTTATAGGAAGCGTGCCCGAATTTGCGTGGGGGAGAGTGAAAAAACATTTTGAGAAAAACCACCCTCAGTACACTCGATCGAGTTTCGAACCTCCTATCTCCCCGCCATCGGCAGTCTGGTCTACTTCGAGAGTAGCGCGTTAGGTCATGCAGCCACCTGAAGAGGGTGCTTGTACATATTAACTTCTACACACGCTCGCGCACATATACCCATTGTTTGGTCCTGGTAAGCCGCTTTGGTCAGAATCACAAGCGCAGTCTCTCATCTTGTTTACTGAATTAAACCTTAATACCTTTTTTGGGTAAGCAGCTTTTTTTCTTCCTTTTCTTGGCCCTAGGGACAACCCAAGTTCCTTGCAGTTGTAAAATGCAGATTTTTTCCTAAAAAAAAACCAAAAAACAAAAGAGGCTGCGTTCGATGTAAGTTTATGGGACCACCATAAAAATAAGTTGAGAATAGAAGGCTATACTAGCAAGAAATATACTCGTATAAAATAGAGGGGGAAGGAGGGGTGGGTTGTGAAACAATTAGCTTCCAGGTCACGGAAACTAAGATTATACTGTACATGGGATTATTTTGGAAGATGTCTCGTCGGGGGGCAGGGGGAAGGGTTGCACAGAACATTATGTAAACTACCAGGACAGTACAGCTAAAGTTTTCTAAACTGTTGTATTTATTAATAGCGAACAAAATAAAACAGGCTATAGGCCTATATATTTATAACACGTTTTATTGGTACATTAAGTCCTCAACTTACACGAATTAGTTACGTGGATTCATAATACACGGTCGTGGTACCTGACTAAGGGCTGGTCTTGTGGCTCCTGGACAAATATTAATCTGGTCGATAAATATTTTTATCTGTTTGATAAGTTAAAAGAGCAACTTATGCCTGCCAGATAGCATTTATCCGCCATATAAAACGTATTTATCCATCACATCTTTATCGGGAGGTTTAAGTACCTGATAGCTTTTATCTAAAAGTAAAATGGTCGTTGTCATTGAGTTTTTTTCATGAAGTTTTCCCTATCAGAATCTGTTTTTATGTTAAAATCTTGTTCACGTGTTTAATAGTCATAGGCCCTGGCTCTAAAATATATATTAAGTTAGAACATTTAATTCACATTTTTATGAAAACTGACAAACTATTTGTAGAGTTAAAGTTGTGTAAGAAAAAAAATTTAAATGTAAGTTCAATAAATGAAATTTTGTAAACGTTGTACCAAACTATTGAGCACATTTTGGCAGACACCAAAATTAGTACTTGAAAGACAACCTATCTTCGCGCCCACGTGACGCCATCTGTTTCCTCGCACTCGTTTAGCCGCCATTATTTAACAAATGTTGAGCGTTGTAGCCAATAGCCAGGTTGTACCGGTAGCAAGCGGGTTTATACGCATGCGCGCACCAGTAAAAACAATACCAACCTTGCGTTTTCTGCATAAAAATATATTTATCCTACAGATACCCACCAGATAAATTCAGTTCATAAAACGTGTAAAATATTGAAGTGGCTGATAACCCTTATCTGTTTGCTAACTTTATTAAAAGCAATATTTATCCGGAAGCCATAAGACCGGCCTTAACTATTAGAAATGCCACATTTCAAGCACCACTTTAAACGTATAGTATAGTCTCGACTATCCGAGACCTGATCATCCGAAATTTATTACTATCCGAGATGGTAAAACAATTTATGTTTAGTGAGAATCGTCTAGGAAATGATCTTTATTAAACTGGCTAAGCCGTTTGGTGTGATTAGCGGAGTGAATCATCGGGTGATTAATCGTCTCTACTGTACTGTGACACCGTAAATATTTACTGTGCGCCGCTTGACTTTGTAGAGTCAGTTGTCTGCCACTGATCGTTACAGCTACAGCTTATTGATTTGACAGGATATTTTTTTCAAGTTGTACGACTTTTGCATGTTCAAATTTAGTGTAGCCTAGTTTTTTTACGTTTCAAACCAAACTGTAATTAAAAGAAATAAAGTTGTTGTTAGTATGGGGAAAAAAAATTGGAGGTTTTTGAAAACTTATCGATCGTGAATAAACTTTGAAAAATAGTTATATTTAATATTGTGTTGTTGAAGGTATTGTTAATAGTTTGAGAATAAAAAGACAGGATATGGATGAATGGTGGTTGCAGAAAACTTCAGATTCGGGTGTAGGAAATAGTAAAATTAAGAAAAATATCTATTTTTACTTTCTCTCTATCTTACAGGTAGAGAAAGTATGTTGATCGTCAAAAAATTCGAACTCGAGATTTTGATGAATCTTGACGTTTCATGACTCTCTGAATCCAAAAAAGTGGTTTTTGAATTTCCGTATGTCTGTCTGTCTGTCTGTACCTCCAACTAGAGCCTAAACTATTTTACCGATTGAGCTGAAACTTGATATCTAGGGTTTTTATAGGGTTGCCCCGAGGGGTTTTTGGAATTGGATATCTACCCCTAAAATTAAGGGTAGTTTACTGAAGGGAAAAAAGAGAAAAAGTCGATTTTCTCAAAATCGGCTCTAACGATTTTGATCAAATTTCATTTATGAACATTAATAAATATTCCAAACAAAATGGATACTCTCAATATTTCGGCAAAATGGCTTTAAGGGCTCCGGTCTGATGCATAAATTAACATTTTTTATAATAGCTCTGAAACTATTTGAGATATGAAATTACTTAGCATTACAAATATGTATATATATTTATAATACAAATATTTTATTCGAAACATATTTTTATAAAATCAATTATTTTCAATCTATACGCAATTATATATATATATATATATTTAACTTTTTGGACATTAAAGCTTAAGTATTGCGACCGTAAAAAAAACTAACCTGAAATGTTGATGGATGTCGACGTCTCATGACCCCCCGAACCCTAAAAAATAGTCTTTGCAATGCCATCTGTCTGTGTGTCTATAAAAACTTAAAATTAAGGGTAGTTTACTGAAGGGCGAAAAGAGAAAAAATTGGTTTTCTCAAAATATGCTCAAACGATTTTGATTAAAATTCGTATCTAGGCGTTGATTAAGATTATAAATAAACTGGCTATTTTCATTTTCCTATGAAAATGATTTTTAGGGTACTTTACAGAAGCGTTAATTTCCGTATCTCCACAACTATTTGAGAAACTAAACAACTTATCATTGCAAAATTGTAGGACTAATAGAAATAAAAAACCTTTTATTTGACATATATTTTTATAAAAGCAACAGTTTCCGATATATTTGCAAATATATTAATACAATTTTGTGAGCTTTAGTTGTAAAGATATGCTACTTAAGTCTTAATGCAATAATACTCCAATGATATAGAGTAATTACATATAAGTAAGTATCTAAAAAAAAGTATGTTATTTTTCCTTAAAGCTCTTAAGAGAAATGTTTGCACAGCAATGATCTATCTCCATTTTAGAATAAACAGTCAATATTTACATTTTTTATTGGTCAAAATGTATAAATGAATAATTAAATATCAATGCGATGACTTGAAGATCTGCAACACCTTATAAAATGTTAAAACTTTAACCAGAAATCGAAATTTTAATACGAAGTGTTGACTCTTGTGGAAGACATTAAACTGTTTGAAATGCTCTTAGGTGGACAAAGATGCGCCTCTTTTCTCATTGCTTATATATCATTGTATATAATTTAATGCGTGTTCTTATGTGGAGTGGTGATGATACAATGTACATTATTCCGTTCAGAAATCTTACGAGTTTATAGAAAGAGAGAGAAAGTCTGTGCGGTGCGCCGTACCATTTATTTTAAATGTTGATGCACTTTCATTATATTCCGTGTCATCCGAGTTTTTGTTTATCCGAGGCCACCTTGGTCCCGTAAATCTCAGATAATCGCTACTCTACTATTATATATAGTCTACAAGGTTCCTAGTAACCTTATGAACAGTTCATAGAATCATCGCCATTTTGTTTGTTTATACCTTGAGCGCAGGTTGTTTGTCTTGCTAGTGAACCCCCAATAGTATACTACTTGTTGTAAATAAAGTATAAACCTTAATTATCCTTCAAAACGAACATATATGCCAAAAATACATTGTATTTAGGCACCATTCGAATTACGCGGTTTTGTAACTAACCTACGCGGAAACTTTTGAAACGAATTAACCACGTAAGTCTATGACTTACTGTAAATATCTCTGATTTGTTGGGTAAATGTTAAGTTGGGCTGACACAAAACCGTCAATACAAAGAAGTTAGTTTTAATTGTTTTCTCAAAGAAAGGAAATACTCAACCAGAGTAATTTGTAAGGTCAAGACTCACGTGTGAGAACACAAGGGATCATGTCCCTAATTAAACAACTATTAGCGATTATTAAAGTAGAATTTATATTAAGTATATCCACATTTGCATGAAGGAAGAATGGGAAACCATTTTAAGGAAAAATACACCTTTGTAGTTCCTGCCGAGAGTCTAATCCTAATATGATGTGCCTCTAAAGATATTAAAAAGTTTAATATTTGTAAGATACATTTTGCTATAAATTGTCACAACACTCCCGCACCAGTAGCCACATGGATAGAGCCGTAAGTCTCGTCTTATTTGTTTTTGTGGTGATGGGAAGGTCAAGGTTTGAATCCCTTCCGTGTGTGATAAGTTTTTTATAAATGTTTGATCACACTATCCACGTAAATTCTGTTTCAGTCTTTATCTAGAATTCTACCCTCTTCATCCTTACCTATTACAAATACGTGGGTAGGCCTGATTCGTAGTGAGACGTGGAGTGGATATGAACTTGGTACCTTCCCTTGGTGACCAATATAGTCAGAAAACAGATTTAATAATATATTCAATAGTATATTATATTAATAAGTAATAACAGTTTCTCACGTAGTTTGATATTTAAATCTCGACATAGACGTCTAAATTAAAAATATTACACCGTATGTGCATTCTTCATTCTAATCACTTGAGGGAAATGAACTATTAAACGAAAAACTATCTATGTGGCCACCATATTTAAACGGATAATCAGATTGAAAAACTATGTAAATATCTTGTTAGGCATAGGTTCAAATAATGTCCCTGCCAAATTTGGTCAAAATTGGTTCACGCATTTTACAATTGTCGTGAAACAAAGAGACAGATATTTGAACTGCTGCTATCTTTAAACGATAAACCAGATTGACAAACTATGTATATAAGATGTTTGCTCAAGTATAAAAGGGTGTCCCTGTCAAATTTCGCTAAAATTAGTCCATGCATTCGTCAGTTATCATAGAACAAACATTAGAACAGACCAACGAAATGCCAAATGGTCAAGTTAAAATAGTATCTCGCTTCGTTGGGTCAATAGGACCCCATAAGCCAAGGCTTGAAGCATCTACAGATGAAGTAAAATGCGAGCCAGCAGTAGAAACTATCCATGCTGGCAAAGATACCACTTTCATTGGCTAACCGTTCGTAAAAACACAATTTACAACCGCGACCAATTTATTGCACGAACATCCCTTCATCCTTCTGTTCCGTGGGACTTCTTTCCCCTGGTACAAATCATTAGCCGTACCTTCATCAGACCGTAATTATTCAATAGACTCACTAACTAGCATAATTATTACTCCCCTTCCCTCCTATCTTCAGGCAGCTAGCGGGCTTTTATGTTTTATCCGTGATATTTTTAAGGGGCAATAAAATAAAAAAGATGGTATAAAAACATAGGACATAACCAGTTCGTTACAATTTTTTTTAAAATTATTTTCATCACCTTAATTTTTATAATGAAGCTTTATATGGAGAAGTTTGGGTGGTGTAAAATTGTTTCAAGAGATAACTTGAAAAAATATGCATCGGCTGGATGATTTAAGTCTCTTATCAAGGTCGTTTCAAATCGTCTTTCAATTTTCTTTTAAAGTTTCTTGACAAATGTGCCAATATATATAGTGTGATTCTTATGGACACCTTAAAATAAGGCTGATAGAGACTCGATCTTCCGTTTAACATCAAATTAAACACAACTTTGCGAAGTTAAACATAATGTCTGTCAATCTTAATGCGGTCACCTCGGTCATCGAGAAATTATCAATCGCTGACAGGCCACATGGCCTAAAATACAATGGTCTTTGTCGTGTTCTTGAACTACTTCTCTATATTTTCTATGCTTATAATCCCTTTCACCTCTCGCCTAAAACCACCATTTGTCATGTCAATAAGAAAGAGTCGAAAGAAAACTACGCAACTTCTTGCTACCTCCCCTTCTATATCTATCAATATCTATAGGGTGAGGAAGGCTAATATCAGGTAAAAGAATCACCTGATTGTACAAAATAAATTTTATTATTGAAATAACAACTTTACAATACTTGAGAAAACAAACATCGTGCGTGAAGCGCACCTCCATTAGTCATCAAGACCATTAAGTACAAATACAATCAATCTCAAATTCTCCTAAGTATGATTATATAAACAACACTAAGCGTGTAGAACACAACATAATACGAGGTCTGGGATCTCTGATGCCAAACTTGTCTTATGGGCTTTAGCTCCTTGATACATTTACTTAGTATTTATAATAATGGTTTTAATATAAGGCATAAGCCACAACTGCTTTATCTTACGTGACGTCACTCAGCAATGGAGTACAAAACAATAACTCCAAACGTTCATAAATAACTTGACGTCACGTATAAACATCATTTCCCTAATGCAAGAGCGAGCTAAGTCTCGCTTTACTATCCTGTTTTAAACAATAAATTTGATTATAACATCTGCCATCGTAAAGTACAAAAGGAAGTTTACTAAGCGGGTCTTGAACCCGGAGCGCGCTGACACTCAGTGCGCTTTAAATAATAAACAAGAATATACAATTACGACAAATAATAAGGTCCGGGTTTGAATCCCAGCTAAAATGGATGACGAAGGGCGACATCTTTCTATATGCCGCGGGAAGCGCATGGCATAGCAATTCAAATAAATAATTAATTACAAAATTGAAGTCCAGACGGTAATTTAGAATACAGATTCCCCCATAACGCCGAAACAGAATTTATAATTTTGAATATTTAATAATCCCCGAGACCTAGTCGCCGTTCTCACCTCTTATCCATGAGGTCGTAGTGTAGTAAGTGATTTTACTTTATTGGCGTAGCTGTATATATACAAATGAAAATTCTCAGAGGGGGGGGAAGGACCGAAGGAGAAGGAGGGTCGGAAAACAAAACAAACTAAGGAACTGGATGTTCGAGAACGTTGCCGAAGCGCCCAGGGCTATGCGTGGCCGGAAACGGAACTCTTCTTTCTGGCTGGCTGGACACGTGTTCGACTCTCGCAGTCTGTTGTCAGGGAACTCGTGGCTCAGTTGGACGGGCATTATTCTCGAGAGTGGAGGCCGGGTTTAGTGGTGTAGGTCGTGCGTAGGTCTTCCGAGAGCGGGCTGCTTGGTTGGTGAGTGTTTGTCCCATTCGATATTATTTGGTATTATTGACATTACATGTAAGTCGTTACATCCTCCCCCCCTGACGGGAGGTCAGAAGGCGTCCTCAGCAGTGGGTGTAACGGCAGGGCGGTACCTTCCCTGTCGTCAGTAGCTGGTATGTAGGGGACGGTTCTCCCGGACCCCAGCAAGTGGCCCATGGAAAGCTGCCCTCACATTCAGGTAGCAGGTCTTCTTGGCAGTCGCGTTCTGATATCCCCCAGAACTCCAACACCTTACGCACAGCACCGACACTCCAACTCTCTCCAACTTCAAAACCCAATGACGCCGAGGCCCGATCCACGTTACTGTTGGTCCAGCCAGCATCCATCTTCAGTAGCCAGACTACTCCAACATCCGTAACTCGAACCAGAAGGAGAGGGGTAGGGGAAGGGCAGAACCTCTCTGAGAACAAAATAAATCCACAATTACAGCAACAACACAAGTCCAACGTTCACAAGGTGCTGACACGGCCGCTGCTAAGTGCAGTCCATCGTGGCCAGTCTGTTTAGAGCACATTCACACGAGATCATGTCTCCCAATAGACACGGAAAATTTGAGAGTGTTCTCTGAGGAGATGTACTGCATACAGTTCTCTCTTCTTTGAGTAGGCGTGCACACGCGCAATAGTTTGCTTATTATAAGTCTCCAGCATCGCACATTCAGACACAAGTCATCGATAATCAAAGTTCTAATACATTAAGAAATCTGGGTAGGCCTACTCTTCTATCAATTAAATTAATATTTACTATAATAAAGATGCACAATAAATCCCAAAAAAAAATTTACACTATATACATACTTGACCCTTACAGGTATCATTACGCGCCCCTCTTATAGGGCGCGGACTTACTACACCACCACCTCAAGGTGGCTAACGTGGGCACGACGGGTTACTGAGGGGTCAGCAACATCCATAAGACGCACAGAGACGGGCGTTAAGAACTTGTCGATGCGCCATGGCCCGCTCCACTTGTACAGCAGCTTAGCCGTCGTTATGTCCACCGCCGAGCTCAGGGGGAAGGACTTACAAACTACTTTACCTTCAAAAGCACTAAGAAGTTGGTTACTAACAAAGGAGTGGCTGGCTCCAGTATCAAATAACCCTAAGCATCCCAAAGGACCAATAGAAACAGTAATCATGGGATTAAGAACCCGCGGTTTAAAACTTCCAGACGCGGCCGCCCCACGGTCGCGGGCGCGCCTCAATAGTTTACCTGCCTGCACTCCCTCTGAACATGTCCCAGCCTATTACAGCGAAAACATCTAATACTAGACGTGCCACGAGGTGCGCGACCCCCACGGCTAGCACCCACAGGGTTACTATCCCTAACGTAGTTAGAACGGCTATTGAGTGGAGGAGCGCCGATAGGCGGCGCAGAAATAATTGCTCCAGGACTCGAACCCGTTCGCGCGCGGCTGACAGCCACGGGCGCTTGCGCGATAAGGTATTCGTCTTCAGAGAGAAGAGTTTCCTCTACGTGCGAAGCCAGGGCATAGAGATCAAGTATAGTTGAAGGCTTACTCGAGAAAACAAAATGGCGCCTGGTAAGGGGAGACACGTTTTCCAAAATAATGTTTACCAGTTCGGGCTCCTTAAGGTCGGTATTAAGCACGCGGGCCGCCTCCGTGATAGAAAGGACAAAGTTCCTAAATGACTCGTGTGGGGCCTGGAACCTGTGCACAACCTCTCTACATAACTTATGCCTAACTCTACTAGGCAAAAGCGTATTTAAAATCTGATCAGTCACTGCCTTAACAGATAAATCCGCCTGTATGCCCCTGGAAAACAACTCGGTCAAGAACCCTGACGTCTTGGATAAACACAAAGTCAGAAACTCGGGCTCGCTAACGAGCTCGAGGCGGGAGGCCCGGTTAATTTCTACTAAAAAGTTAAACAATTCCGTGTAGTTCTGGCCACTGCACACCGGAACCCGGCCTAATATCTCCAATATGACTTTACTTTGACTCTTAGAATATCCCCCTGGCGCATGGGGAACGGGAGAACGGGAGGGCATCGTGGGTTGTTCACCACTCACATCCGTGTCCATACCTAAATCTGCCTGAGACGCCCCGACATCACTCACAAGTTCACATAAAAGAGACCTCAACTCACCCACCGTTGCGTTGGGTGGAACAGGGGTGGACCAAACCTGGAGCTCGGCGAGGAGTTGTTCGCGGCTAAGTCGGTACACATCGGATCTCGTCATCCTGGACGACGCCTTGTCTGGTTTCAGTGGAGGAGCCATGGCCAATGACAGTATGAAACAAGATAACGACAGGAATTAGTACAGTGTATAAAACATAGAATATAACCTTCCGAAAATTATATATATATATTTTGTTTTCTCAACATCTCTCCAGGCGTGTACCAAGGACCTAAGACCATAAAAAAGGGCAAAACCACGCTCTGCTGCCATTTGCTACATCCCCTTCTATATCTATCAATATCTATAGGGTGAGGAAGGCTAATATCAGGTAAAAGAATCACCTGATTGTACAAAATAAATTTTATTATTGAAATAACAACTTTACAATACTTGAGAAAACAAACATCGTGCGTGAAGCGCACCTCCATTAGTCATCAAGACCATTAAGTACAAATACAATCAATCTCAAATTCTCCTAAGTATGATTATATAAACAACACTAAGCGTGTAGAACACAACATAATACGAGGTCTGGGATCTCTGATGCCAAACTTGTCTTATGGGCTTTAGCTCCTTGATACATTTACTTAGTATTTATAATAATGGTTTTAATATAAGGCATAAGCCACAACTGCTTTATCTTACGTGACGTCACTCAGCAATGGAGTACAAAACAATAACTCCAAACGTTCATAAATAACTTGACGTCACGTATAAACATCATTTCCCTAATGCAAGAGCGAGCTAAGTCTCGCTTTACTATCCTGTTTTAAACAATAAATTTGATTATAACATCTGCCATCGTAAAGTACAAAAGGAAGTTTACTAAGCGGGTCTTGAACCCGGAGCGCGCTGACACTCAGTGCGCTTTAAATAATAAACAAGAATATACAATTACGACAAATAATAAGGTCCGGGTTTGAATCCCAGCTAAAATGGATGACGAAGGGCGACATCTTTCTATATGCCGCGGGAAGCGCATGGCATAGCAATTCAAATAAATAATTAATTACAAAATTGAAGTCCAGACGGTAATTTAGAATACAGATTCCCCCATAACGCCGAAACAGAATTTATAATTTTGAATATTTAATAATCCCCGAGACCTAGTCGCCGTTCTCACCTCTTATCCATGAGGTCGTAGTGTAGTAAGTGATTTTACTTTATTGGCGTAGCTGTATATATACAAATGAAAATTCTCAGAGGGGGGGAAGGACCGAAGGAGAAGGAGGGTCGGAAAACAAAACAAACTAAGGAACTGGATGTTCGAGAACGTTGCCGAAGCGCCCAGGGCTATGCGTGGCCGGAAACGGAACTCTTCTTTCTGGCTGGCTGGACACGTGTTCGACTCTCGCAGTCTGTTGTCAGGGAACTCGTGGCTCAGTTGGACGGGCATTATTCTCGAGAGTGGAGGCCGGGTTTAGTGGTGTAGGTCGTGCGTAGGTCTTCCGAGAGCGGGCTGCTTGGTTGGTGAGTGTTTGTCCCATTCGATATTATTTGGTATTATTGACATTACATGTAAGTCGTTACATTCTTATCTCAGGATAAAGAGGAAAACTCGCTGCTTTTTCTCAAATATCTTACAATTTTCTGTTGTGAGCCTATCAAAGAATTACTGTATCTGTTAGAGGAAGGCTAAATCTGTAGCACTTTTTCATCAAGCCTGGTCTCATGGCTCCGCAAATATGAATAATGAGTCGTTAAAAATAAACTAATGTCACATTATCACACATTTTACTTTCTCATATCAAGAGAAAGTATTATGATCGTGAAAAAGTCGATCTCGAGATTATGACATAGTTTTTACTTTTTATGTGAACACGAACCCAAAAAAAAAAATGGATTTTTCAATTCTGTCTATTTGTTTGTCCCTGGCCACGGATACAAAACGGTTTGATAAATTTTGTTCAAACTTGATATATATATTTTATGGGGCTATACCACAAAACTGCTTTACTTTTACCTTAGCCCTTCAATTAAGGGTACTGATAAGGCACTGATAAGTATTTTTTTAATTCCACATATTTATAAAATGACTTACAATTTTATTTAAAATGCATATCTAAGATTTGTTTTACATGACAAACAGCACAATATAATTGGTTTTTGGGCAAAAATTAAATGAAGGTTAGTTTACTGATCACCGATTTTTCAAAAACTTAAAATATTTTACAAACGGCCCCAACGATTTAGTTCCAAATGGGTATCTCGGTAATGTTTGGGATAACTTTTTCTTCGTAAAAATTCGATAAAGAGTCTTTTACTGATGAGCGATTATGAATATTTTAATTATTTTGAAGGAGCTTTAACGATTTTTCTTAAAATGTATATATGGGGTGTGTTTGACATTAACATGACAAATAAAGCTGTATACTTGCTTTGGGATGAAAATTTGGCTATGGGTAGCTTACTAATGACTGTTAATATTTTAATTTGAATATTAAAAACATATTTTTGGCAATTTTTTTTCAACAATAATAATGTATCTTTATCTATCCAAAATAAATTAATTTAAGGGTAGCTTACTTAGAAAAAATTATAGAAAATTTGAATGTTTTGGAAATTGACCTTGAAGATTTTATTCAAAATGGAGATCTGTGAATAGTTGTTCATAATAAATAAGAATACGTTTTTATGTTTACAAATAACAAATAGTTAAGAGTAGTTAACAAATAGTTTAATTTTTGAAAAAATTTAATTTTCTTAAATACATTTGAACAATTTGGTTTAAAATTTACAAATAAATAGTGAATAACATGATTTACAAGATAATATTTATTTTAATGAATAAGGAACGGTATTTTACTTAAAACAAATTTTTGAAAGTTTTCTTTGAAGTTATAATAGACAATATGAGGAAGTTTACGATTTTGTCATACCATTCAATATCTATTAATAAAACTCAAGATATAGGGTTGTTAAGGAAAAATATCTCTGATGGGAGCTTTTGAATTTAATTTGGCGTGAACAGTATCTTGAAATAACTCATCGTAGAATTAAATATTGCTTTAGAGCTAAACGCCTGGGTGGCAATTTCTCGCTTACCGAGGTGGCCCCCTTAAGTACACTATTTGTCGGAATATTCTTCACATGCGCCCAGTGTAAAATGACTGAACTAGTTTTGGTGAAGAATCAAATAGCCAAAAGCTATTACATAAGCTTTTAGGGAAGACTTACTCAATCTGGATATCATATTCTGAAAATTGAAAATTGGCACCTGGACAGGGGAATCGAACCCGGCACCTTTGGCTTAGTACGCCAATGCTCTAACCACTGAGCTATCCAGGAATCATCCCGTACGGAAATCGTCGGCTATAAATGTGTGATTTTATTAAGATCACGAGCTATCAGATAACGCAGCCACCTTCGACTCGGCTGCCTTTATGTTGAACTAAACATGAACATACAACTATTTATTGAATCAAAACTCGTCTATAATTGGGATGTTCTTAGATTAGCATTTGATATAAACAGTTTAAGTGGATATTAAAATTAAGTTAAAGAGTTCCAATTTTTTTTCCAGACGGAGGTGAAATCGTAGCTCTAATTTTTTTTTTCAATGCAACCTTTATAATTTTGATGTAATAATCCTTGAATACTTGTTTTCTTTGTTTGGATTGTGTTAAGTCAATATTTTATTGAGTGAAATCATTATGTCTAATTTTCAGTCCAAAGTAATAAAAGGCTGTATAGGCGAGGTCAGGCTGGCTCTGAATACAGTTTAATTACCGTTGATTACCCAAGGCCTTGACATTATTCAGAACGGCGCTAGGCTTGCGTGCTTCTAAATACCATTGTATTAATATTGAGCATGGAAATTTAAGTCGCTTAAGTAGTTTTCTATTAGGTTTTTATTTAGTTCCATACATCAGCAAACACATAGAGAAAGTTTCACATTATGCTCAAGTGCCAAGTATTGGTGGAAAACAAAATCAGGAAACAACTGGTTATAGCTGTATTACCAACCTAAGTTAAATATTATCCGTGGGGTGAGACGGGCTCTTAAGACGTCTGGTAAGAGCTGTATTACCTGCCTAAGTCAGGTGTTATCCGTGGGGTGAGACAGGCTCTTAAGACGTCTGGTAAGAGCTGTATTACCTGCCTAAGTCAGGTGTTATCCGTGGGGTGAGACGGGCTCTTAAGACGTCTGGTAAGAGCTGTATTACCTGCCTAAGTCAGGTGTTATCCGTGGGGTGAGACGGGCTCTTAAGACGTCTGGTAAGAGCTGTATTACCTGCCTAAGTCAGGTGTTATCCGTGGGGTGAGACGGCCTCTTAAGACGTCTGGTAAGAGCTGTATTACCTGCCTAAGTTAGGTGTTATCCGTGGGGTGAGACGGGCTCTTAAGACGTCTGGTAAGAGCTGTATTACCTGCCTAAGTTGTGTGTTATCCGCGTAGTGAGATGGACTCTTAATTGGAGTTTACGAAACATTATAACTGTGTTGTAGATCATGTTTTACGATGCAGAGAGTGGGTAACGTCTCACGAATCTACAGGAGAAACGTTGTATTAGGTAGAACAGGATGTTAGCTCCGGTTATAAACACTTCCTATATGAGCTGAGAAGGAAATGTCAAAAAAAAATCACAAGGAACCTTTTTTTTAACAAGACTGGATACAAGAGAAGGAAAAGGTATATAAATTATCATTATACTGTAAAGTTATGAGAGATTTTGTTACGTCGTGGAGGGAGGGGGGTGGCTGGAGGTAAGGAAGTTGACATCAAACAAAAAAACATCGTAGATATAAAACTACGTGGCAACAATGACGCGTGTTGTGCAAATGGTTTGACGAATAAACATCCACACGACAAAGAGTAGCTCTTTCTAAGATAAAACCGCTCGATACTTTACAAAGCTAAGCCTCGCGTCAACAATTTCACCTCCGCTCTTGTAAGACAACAATGGGGATCTTATGTCGTTTGCGCTATACCTTATGTCTTTAGATCCTTGACTTGAAGCTCTTCAAATACTCGCTGCAAATCTGAAGGTGGATGATAAGATGATCGTTTTACGTAATGGAAAACAAACCTTTAAGCTCCTCAAGGTTTTGTTTTTTTTCATTTGTATTGTAGCTCGTTAAACTTTGTGTCGTCTTGATTTACATCGAATAGTTGTTCGTGCAAACATAATTATTAATCATTAGAATAACTGTAGAACCTAACCCGCATCGGTGGAAACCACGTGGAATAAACGTGATGTTCCTTTGTTCTTATTGGCCAATGACGTAAGAGAGTGGGGTGCACTCACTGTGATTCTAACTCCGACCTCCCCCTAACTGGTGGTCTGGTCTAACACCATAGTGGCGCCTTTAGACCCTGATTCCCAGACGGTATTAATATGGATGCATTTTCTCTATTCTACTCCCATCAATCCTACACCTAAAATTAAACTCTTAAATAAGCCTTGTTCTCCGATATCGTAGCTTAGCTAGTAGCACGCCTGCCTACTGAGCTGGATGTCCTGGGTTTGGTTACTGGCATTGCCTAAATATGTATAATTGGTGTAATGGGGATTTCCCCTTTGACATTGATGAATTAACAGCCGGGGAGCTGGGTGTTGTGTCTGTTCTAGATTTAAGTTAGTTTATAAATAGTGTGCTGATTATAATCAGTCTGTTTAGAAAGTGGACGTTAAATACTTTAAATAGCAAGCTTTTTTTACTCACTAATAAACTAAACAAACGCAAAATAGGTAAAACAGTATGATACTTTTCAAAGACAATTATTGTGAACAGTATCAGAATGATTTTAACATATATCTTTTTTGAATTATGAATGTATTAAACTTAGCAAAAACCCTTTGATGAAAGATTAATTAACCTCCTAATAACGTCATAAATCAAATAGAGGAATAAGATCTGTCCATCAAGATTAAATTTCTGTGATCTTGAAAATTCTTTACCCCGAAACTTTTATGGATATCTACGTTTATATGCTCTTAACTAAAAAAAAAAGAGGGTTTTACTTTTCTGTATATATATGTCTATATTCATGTATATATGTCTGCCTGTATGTATGTCTGTCTGTATTCATGTATGTATGTTTGAACCGGGGACTACAGCCTAAACTGTTTTGATAGATTTCGTTCAAAATTGATATTAATGACTACACGGTCATGCTTCAAGGCCAACTACTAATGATGAGAGATTTTGGAAAGTGTTCAATTTGTCCAAAATATATTTTACGATTTTGTTCAAAGTTCATACCTGGAGTGTGTTTCATATAATAAATAGTAGAGTATATTTGTTTTTCAGAGAAAAATAGGTTCAATGGTTGTTTATTGATGACCGATTTTTTGAAAATGGGTCTTACTGCTTGTTTTAAATATATTTTCTGAAAACAAATAATAATAATAGACTGATTTTTGTAAATTTGAAATTTCTTAAAATGACTACAGATTATTATTATTATTTTCAAAATTTATATTTGAAGAATTTCTTATGGCTATCAAAGTAATATGCTCTTTTTTTTTTCTGAAGAAAACGTATTATCTGGTAGTTCAATGACAACCAATTTTCGAGAACTTTCTTTCAAGCTATAACAGACTAAATGGAAAGGTATGCACGATCATAGTCTCGTATCATTTATTGTTTTCAAGATATTCTTTATGTAATTATGGCAGCTGTATTAGAATGGTTTCATTTGAAGAATCTTTGAGGAAATGCCCCACCTTGGAGGCTTCAGTTTATGATCACAGTGTTTATTGACGAGAGTATTTCGGTTTATGTAATGTCGGCTTCCTTTGACTCTCACACCTCAATGTATTCGACGATCCGCTCAAACGATTGATAGCGCGAGGGTGAAATTATCCAGTGTGTGTTTCTGAGAAGAGTTTTTTTACAACTTTAGGAAATCACAGGATATGTCAGAACAGGAAATCGCAACTTGGTACGCATGATCTGTAAGCACGTTGCCTACCTGTGACGTAGTGGTAAGTTGAGAAAGAATTTCCCATATTAATGTATTTACATTTCATTCGGTGTGTTTTTAAAGATATAACATTGAAACAAAAAATATAAATTCTTAAATAATTTTAAAATAGTTTTTTAACGTCAGATTTTTTTAAACCTTTTAGTAGTTCGTTTTTTGTAAACTTTTTTTTCCAACCGTTTAAAACGCAGACCATTGGGTTTATTGATGAAAAAAAAGGTCAATAGGTTTATCACTGACAGGATTTAGATTAATAGATACCTATTTTGAACCAAATCGACATTATTTAAAATATTCAAACAAAAAAAAATCCAGTAAACTATTCTTAAACAAATCCTCCCCCCCTTTCCCCCCCAAAAAAAACATAGGTCAACATTTTTATTTTTAATGTCAAACACTACCCTGATACACATTTTAAACATAATCGTTAGAGCTATTTTCGGAAAATTCTGGATTCCAAAAAAATCTCATCAGTAAAGTAACCATAATTTGAGGGTTAACGTGAAAATCAAAAAAATATCCCGAGGTTTTGTCCTGTAACATCTGGATATCAAGTTTGAACCAAAATCCATCAAACCATATCATTTCTGTGGCTATGGAAAGAAAGAATTGTAAAATACACTTTTATGGTTTCAGACACAAAAAACGTAAAGATTCATCATATTTTTACTTTCTCTCTATCTTACAGGTAGAGAAAGTATGGTGATCGTCAAAAAATTCGAACTCGAGATTTTGATGAATTTTGACGTTTCATGACTTCCTGAATCCGAAAAAGTTGTTTTTGAATTTCCGTCTGTCTGTCTGTCTGTCTGTCTGTCTGTACCTCCAACTAGAGCCTAAACTATTTTACCGATTGAGCTGAAACTTGATATCTAGGGTTTTTATAGGGTTGCCCCGAGGGGTTTTTGGAATTGGATATCTACCCCTAAAATTAAGGGTAGTTTACTGAAGGGAAAAAAGAGAAAAAGTCGATTTTCTCAAAATCGGCTCTAACGATTTTGATTAAATTTCATTTATAAACATTAATAAATATTACAAACAAAATGGCTACTCTCAATATTTCGGCAAAATCGATTTAAGGGCTCCGGTCTGATGCGTAAATTAACATTTTTTTATAATAGCTCCGAAACTATTTGAGATATGAAATAACTTAGCATTACAAATATGTATATATATTTATAATACAAATATTTTATCCGAAACATATTTTTATAAAATCAATAATTTTCAATCTATACGCAATTATATATATATTTTTAACTTTTTGGACATTAAAGCTTAAGTATTGCGATCGTAAAAAAAACTAACCTGAAATGTTGATGGATTTCGACGTCTCATGACCCCCCGAACCCTAAAAAACAGTATTTGCAATGCCGTCTCTCTGTGTGTCTATTAAAACTTAAAATTAAGGGTAGTTTACCGAAGGGCAAAAAGAGAAAAAGTCAATTTTCTCAAAATCGGCTCTAACGATTTTGATTAAATTTCATTTATGAACATTAATAAATATTCCAAACAAAATGGCTACTCTCAATATTTCGGCAAAATCGCTTTAAGGGCTCCGGTCTGATGCGTCAATTAACATTTTTTATAATAGCTCCGAAACTATTTGAGATATGAAATTACTTAGCATTACAAATATGTATATATATTTATAATACAGATATTTTATCCGAAACATATTTTTATAAAATCAATAACTTTCAATCTATACGCAATTATATGAATTTTTTTAACTTTTTGGACATTAAAGTTTAAGTATTGCGACCGTAAAAAAAAACTAACCTGAAATGTTGATGGATGTCGAAGTCTCATGACCCCCCTAACCCTAAAAAATAGTCTTTGCAATGCCGTCTGTCTGTGTGTCTATAAAAACTTAAAATTAAGAGTAGTTTACTGAAGGGCGAAAAGAGAAAAATTTGGTTTTCTCAAAATATGCTCACACGATTTTGATTAAAATTCGTATCTAGGCGTTGATTAAGATTATAAATAAACTGGCTATTTTTATTTTCCTATGAAAATGATTTTTAGGGTACATTACAGAAGCGTTAATTTCCGTATCTCCACAACTATTGGAGAAACTAAACAACTTATCATTGCAAAATTGTAGGCCTATTAGAAATAAAAAACTTTTATTTGACATATATTTTTATAAAAGCAGCAGTTTCTGAGATATTTGCAAATATATTAATACAATTTTGTGAGCTCTAGTTGTAAATATATACTACTTAAGTCTTAACGCAATAATTCTCCAATGCCATAGAGTAATTAAATATAAGTATCTAAAATAGTATGTAGTTTTTCCTTAAATCTCTTAGGAGAAATGTTTGCATAGCAATGATCTATCTCCATTTTAGACTCAATAGTCAATATTTACATTTTTTATTGGTCAAAATGTATAAATGAATAATTAAATATCAATGCAATGACTTGAAGATCTGCAACACCATATAAACTGTTAAAATTTTAACCAGAAATCGAAATTTTAATACGAAGTGTTGACCCTTGTGGAAGACATTAAACTGTTTGAAATGCTCTTAGGTGGACAAAGATGCGCCTCTTTTCTCATTGATTATATACCATTGTATATTATTTTATGCATGTTCTTATGTGGAGTGGTGATGATACAATGTACATTATTCCGTTCAGAAATCTTACGAGTTTATAGAAAGAGAGAGAAAGTCTGTGCGGTGCGCCGTACCATTTATTCAGGATTACAATATTTTCTCTTGAAATGAGAAAGTAAAAACAATTTCTTTTTGCTGTCAAAATTGATAATATTTTACCAAATTATAATGTTGTTTTATAGATATTGATATCTATCGAAAGTGATAGCTCACATTACTTGACGTATGAATACGTGAAAGCAGATCTAGTAATTTTCTAGCTATAAAATAAGGTATTTCTTGTGAAAATGGTACTAAATGAATACGTGAATTAAGAGTTAATAACTGGTTTAACTATCAAATAAGGCTCTCAGTGGCGTAATTAGGCTAAGGCAGTAGGTACACGTGTCTTGGGCGCCAAATTTAAAGGGCGCCATTTTCGTGGTTAAAAATGTAATGCCCTGTTTTATAAGTTGCTTCTAGTAAGATGTACATCCATTTCCTGGCAGCGCGTGCGATCTGGACCTTGTCTCTTATTGTATAGACTAAAATCTCCAAGTCCCAGATTTAACGTGGGGAGATTATTCGATAGCCAACGAGTCTAAGGAGAGCTAGTAAAATGACTGTTTGGTGGCTTCGCCGCTTAGGGTCGAACTGGGCCAATCAGGCCACCGCGCGGGGTCCTTGAGGTTCGTTTAGTTCAGTATTTCTGATGTACCCATTGTATTGTAGACTATTATTTTCACTAAATTAAATATAACTCTTTGTGCACTGCCTTGTAATTCACAAGCCTTCTCCACCCACGACCTACTCATTCCATCAGAATATCCCCATAAGCTCGGGGGTAGCCATCCAATCACATAAGTCACTTAGACCCCTCAATTCCACGGTAGCCAATAATTAGAGAGGACACCATCGGGCCGCCGTGTGAAAAGGGAGGTTTTAAAAATATATATATTTTGTTTTTATTGAATATATCTTAATGACTGGTTGAGTCATTGTGGTTTCAACTTCTTTTTCCGTATTTTTTGAGTATTATAAGACATCAAAGAAAGTCATTTTGTCAGATGCACTTACGGCAGAAATGATCAGCTTGGGCTCAAAATATTTTCAAAAAAGTGAAGGCCCTTTTAGTCCCGCACAAAATCGATCAATGAATAAAAGAAGTTTAAAAGAAAGTTGTGAATTGGATATGGAGAATAACTTTGGTGCTTCGGCTTGTTTATTCTTTATAATAAAAGGAACGCTTTTGTTTTTGTTCTTTGATATTTTCTCAAACGGACAGCCAGTCTTCGTTATAGCGGAAAATGTGTTCAACTACTGGGAAGCACCAGAAAGGTTTATCAGCCATGAAAATGTAAAAAATTATCGGTACGATTTCACTCAATGGAAGGGAATGGAAATAAATCTAATAGAGAACAGAGGAATCATTAACAAATCATTTAAAACTCGAATTGTAACAGAAAAACAAAGATTGTTAGATGTTCTCCACAGAATTTCCCATTGAATAAAATGTATAGCAACTCAGAACCTAGAATTGTGTGTCCACAGGGAATCACTTAGACATGAAGAGGACAGCAGCTTTGAAAAATTCATTGGATTACTAAATTTGTTGGAAAACGTTGATCCTTCAATTAAAGATCGTCTCAAGAGTAATGTAAAAAAACTACCCTAGTACATCATCATAGTTATCTCCTTTAGTGCAAAACGAATTTATTCAGCTGATGGCTTCTACTGTTCAACATCAATTGTTACAGAGAAGCCACAAAGCTAAACATTTTCGCCTCATGTCTGATTTTGCTTTATATCAGGCTCATCGAGAGCAAATGGCACAAACAGTTCGCTATGTTGATATTGATTTTCTGAATAAAACTATTTAAAAGTGTATTACCTTGAATTTATTTAACTAAAACAAAAGGATGCTGAAAGCATTGTGGAAATGATTTTGAACCATGTTGGTCTCAGTGTTATGACAACGCTGCAGTTAAATTTAGTTTTAAAAGTGTTCGAAAAAGGATTATTGAAATAAAAATAGTAAAACTATTTTGCGAACTGATATAATCATTCTCTCAATTTGGCTGGAGTGCGTGCTGCCTCCCATCATTCACTGATGGTGACTCTTTTTGCGTACAATTCAGTCACTTTATTCATTCTTTTCGTGTTCTACTCTCCGGTAACGAAATATAAAATATCTCATACCAAAACGTGTCAAATCTGAGTCTAAAATTCTATGGAGTTTTAGAACAGAAGCTGGGAAGCCAGTTCATGAACACTTGGATATTATAGTGGAAGTCTTGCAAAGCATGAATGATGATCAAAATGAGACTGCTGATGCAATAAGTGATTTAAAGCAGATGCTTAATCAAATTTTTACTTTTGATTTACTTAATTTGCTTGGATTTTGGCACAAAGTTAGTATTTAAAACGACTCCAAGATCATAACATGAACTTTCATGATGCCGCTTATAATTTATAAGCCCTTTAAGATTATTTCTTAATCAATCGAGAGTCAGTGGCCAATGAATCAATTGAAGTGGGGATGAAACTGTGTGATGAATGAGATATTAAAGTAGAAAGATGCCACATAAAAAAAACATGAGGTAACTGAAACTAAAAAATGTGTTGACATTATTGATCAGAATGCATCTGCTAACGTAAGAAAAAATTCATTTTCAGTGTTAAGCTCAAAATATTTTTTTCTAATAGCAGTAAATTTTTGTATTTTATTCAGTTGTAGTTTTTGCGAGTTTTAAAATAGAATGGCATTTACAAAGTGAGAAATAAGTAAACAGTTAAAGTGGTATACAACATAAGTTTAGTTTTTTTAATAGGTAATAAGTGTGTATTTTGTTTTTATTGTTTTGTATAGCGAGTATCCAATTCTTTTACCAGAATAACAACTAAACAACATGTTAAGAAAGAGTTTTCAAGGGGTGCCATTTTTTTTATTTTCTCTGAGCACCATCAACCCTAGTTATGCCTCGGGGATCTTCATATGAAAATAGGACTCTATGCACACGTGAAAATAAATCTAGTAACTTTTTACCTGTCATAAAGGTTTCTTCTTATAAAAATTGGTCTGTATGTCACTTGAAGCCAGCGTTTATCAATCAGTAATCGAAACAAGGTCTCCATTGATGGGAAATACTCGGGTAAGAGCTTGGATATCGAATGAGTCCTCACGTAGATTCCCAAATAAGGGTCAGCCTTGGGGGTCAAACCAAAGCAACTCCTGCTCCTCTAGTTCGGATAGAGAGGAGCCCGGTAGAGTTGGTCGTAGCCAGAGGTCGTCACTCGTCAGCAGAGGCACTTGTTTGTGTATGGATGTCATATAAGTTAACGTCTACTAATAGAAGGGGCTAGATCTTCACATACATACCACATGGCTGGTATCACAGAACGGATGGGGAAAAGGGGGGGGGGGGCAGGAAACACTGGAGGGGGAAGAGGAATGGGTAAGAATACTTATAATGAAATCAACAACGCATCAATATGTCAGGAGTGTGACATAAAGAACAAACTTGAAGAAGTTAGGTCGGTTGATTTGCCGTATTGGAAGGTGTTTTCCTTTTATCAGTTTCCTGTTTTATTTGGAGTTTTTTATTACTATTTTTATCTACCTACCCATCCAGGCTAAGCACATTTAAATACGCTAGTTGGACCCGCATCGGTGGTTGAATGGTCTAAGGCAGGCATGGCAGTTTTATCTTGAAGGCCACATTGAAAATTGAAAATACTTATGGGGCTACATTGCAATACAAAGATAAGTGGCTCGATGCACCGCCAAGACTTTATATTTTAACTCAAAATAGATACATTTACAAAAAAAACTCGTGTTGCAGGAACACTAAAAAAAATAAGCATAAATTAAATAATATACACTGTTACAGAAACGTTGAAAAAAAAGGAACATCTCTGTCCATCAACGAGCATAACAATCATTTTTCTAATTTTCAAAGATTTACTTAAAAATAAGATGTATTTGCTTACAGTTAAGAAACTATTGGTTTTATAAAAAATATATTTCAATCTTTTTTTTAACTTTTAATAGTATTACAGTTTTACAATGATAAGCTATTTCGTGTCTCAAATAATTACGGAGGTATAACCAAAATTGAAAATTTTCCCTATGTAAAGTACCCTCAAAGTAATTTTCATGGGGAGATGATAACTTTCATTTTGTTTGTGTTAATCAATGTGTAGATACAAAATATAATCCAAATCGTTAGAGCTGACTTGGAGAAAATTGAGTTTTTTTTCTCTTTTTGTCCCACAGTGAACTACCCTTAATTTTAGGGTTAGATATATAATTCCAAAAACCCTTTGAAGAAAACTTATGAAAGCCATAGACACCAATTTTTAGCCCGATCGTTAAAATAGTTTCGGCTCTAGGCCGAGATATAGACGGACAAATAGACAAACCACTTTTTCTATTTCAGAGGGTCATGAAACTTCGACATTTATTAAAATCTCAAGTTCGATTTTTTTGTCAATCACAATAAAGTAAGAAGAAAAAACTTTGTCACCCTATAAGTAGAAAATAAAATTAAAAATCCTTACTATAACCAAAAAGAAAATCAAGATTTTATAAAATGTTAGGAGCTATACAATTTATTTCCCCCGGAGATATGAGACCTTTTATTTTCAGAAATGTTATGAGTTTTAGGATTTAAATCGTGTGAAATGCGCACTCGTACAGTTATCATTGTACTTTGGCAGAATAAAGCTCCCCCCGACTCGAAGGTGGCTTTGTTACCTGAACCGTGATCTTAATTGATTGCTCAAATGTAGCTGTCGATTTCCGCGCGTCCATCACGACTCTGCCTTAAAATATGACGAGTTATGGGATGTCTCCCGGATAATTCAGTGGTGAGAGTATTGACATACTAAGCCAAATGTCCCAGATTCGATTTCCATATCCAGGTATGATATTTCAATTTTCAGAATTTAAACCGTGTGTTGAAGTCATTTTCATAATTGATAGTAAATTCGAGTCCGTAATCCATCATCTCTTTGGTGTTTGCCCCTTATCATAAGAGGAAGCAACTGTTTACACTATAAATAGTAAACATGTGCATCAACCTCACTTCCCAGAATTCCCAAATTAATACTTTATTTATAAATGTCATCATCTAAGCCCTATATAAAAGGAAGGTGTCGCATTCTTCAAAAAGGTCCGCGTGCCGAAAATTTTGACACCTCTAGTATATATCATCACTTTAATTAGTAGACTTGCGATTGCAAGTGACTGGAAGATCGAAGGGGTTAAAATCCCGGTCAGGTGTATTAAGGGTGACTTTTTTTAATGGTTTTCCCCACTCTGCATCATCGAGATGTGAGTACACTTCCTATACCGGTGAGTACGCGGATTAAGCGTCAACCTCGTATGATCTGGATTGCCACTAAAGGAGGTTGGGGTTTAATTCTGAGCAACGTTTTCTGACATTGTTGCCCCCTTCCATTCACCAGCAATCTCTGACCAGCGAGAAAGTATCAATCCTGTCAGGCATAGGCTTAAACTACAACAATCTCTATCGTTTTCTGGAACTACTCTATTCTGTTTCAACTTATTCTCCCTTTGACATATCACCTGAAACCACCCTTTTTCATGTCAATAAGAAAGAGAGGGTGGGGGGAGGGGGAATCCATGAAACTTCTTATCTCATGTAAAGAAGAAAGCTCGCTGTTCTCAAATATCATTAACATTTTCGTTTTGAGCCTATCAAAAAAAATTGTGTATATTTTAGAGGAAGGCTAAATCTAAATTCTTTTTTCATCAAGCCTGTTCTCATACCTACGCAAATATAATTAAAACGTCGTTGAAAAGAAGCTAATCTAATGTTACATTTCCACTCTTTTAATTAATAAAACTTAAACTATAGTGCTGTTGAGGAATAAGAGCCCTATTGGAATCTTTTGACTTTATTTTGGCGTGAGCCATATTTCTTAGTAACTCATTTTATAGTTTAAATAATTTCAGAGAGTTTGGAAGTCAAGGATTAAGTCTGCATTGGTTTCCTCGGCTGGCAAAAGGCGTTCATAGAATGAAGGGGAAGCAACTTATGGAATACTCAAGAATATCAGCATCAACTGGAGGGACAGAAGGTGCTTGGCAAACCTGTACCTAGGACAGTTAATTAATGTGATGCTAAATGATGGAGACGACCAACAGCGTAGAGGTAAAGATGGAAAGAGGAGTGAGAAAGGGATGCTGTTTATCAACCAGTCTGTTCAACTGTATGGAGAGTAGTGGTCAAGGAAGCCTGAGGCACGTGGTAATTTCAGGATAGGACGCGTCATCAACACAATAAATATACAGATAATCTAACATTGCTTGCCAGAAATAAAGAAGAGTTGCAGGAAATGAAGGACCAGCGGGTGGAGATAGGGAGAATATATGACATGGAGAACAACATTTAGAAGTCAAATGTGATGGTGATTGCAAAAAATTGCGCTGAAAATCAAAATTAAAAATCAGGAGCTGGAAAACGTAAAGAAGGTCAAGTACCTGAGAAGTCTGCTGACAAAGGATGGCTACTGCACCAAGGACATTAGGTCGATAATCGCCATGGTCAAGGAAGCTTTCAACAAGAAAATGTTACTACTGACCAGCAGGTTTAGTTTGGAACTGAGGAAGAAACTGAAGAAATGCTACATTTGGAGCATCGCACTGTATGGAGTAGAAACTTGGACTCTTAGGAAGATGAAAAAGAAATTCTTAGAGACATATTTTGATATGTAGTGCTGGAGAAAATTTAAGATCATCAGGTGGACAGACAAATGAAGAATTCCTCAGAAGAGTGATCGAGAAGAGAACCAGTTTGGATGTGTTCTTCAGTACAAAGCAAACTGGATCAGACACCCTTATGAGGAACTGTTTCCTTCACGTCATAGAAGGAAATAGGAGAATTAAAATATTGGATGACTTGAAATAAATAAGAAAATTCTGGATGTTGAAGGAGGCAGATAACAGGGTAGTGTGCATTGGCGGTCTAAGTTCACTGAAAAAGGAATGGACTTGTCGTAAGTCAGACACCTAATAATAATAAATATTTAAATATTGTGTTTTGAGCTGAACGTCTGCGCGGAAATTTCTCGCCTACTTAGAAGCCCCCCCCCCCCCTTTAGTGTTTTTTCTAACTTTCTCCCGCCACGGTAAGTGTGATACGTGGCTAGCCCAAATGAGCAGTAAGACGCGGTGATGCACAATAATAATACACGAATGGTAGTAAGAATGAGTAAGGTAGAATGTAAGAGAAAATGTACTTTCACCTACGTAGAGGGAATAGTGAAAAACCATTTCGGGAAAAAAAACACCCTCAGTATACTCGACCAGGATTCGAACCCCTATCTCCTCGTCATAGGTAATCTGGTCTACTATGAGAGTGACTCCTTAGACCATGTGAACACTGACGTATATTTAATTAAATTAAAAGTTAAGTATTAAATTTCAAACATTCTCATTTTACTTTAAGGCATAGCTCTACTTACTATTGAATGAAATTCGTTTTATTTTCAAATAAATATTAAAAATTTCATTTTCTCTTAGAAGGTCAAATAAAATTGTATCCCGTCTGTTGGAACAACTCAACCTAAATTTACACTTCAGAATCATACGTGTGTGGATTTATTTTTTCCTCCTCTGTGATGTGTGTTAAACCGCCTTCAAGTAAAACATACAATACGACATAAGTTGATTGAAATAGTGGACAACCCGCGTGATGTGTTGGTGTTTTTTTTTCGGGGAAAAATACAACATCCCTTCTCTACTCCCCCTTCCACCCCACTCCCCCCACGATCTTCTCTCTCTCCACCAGAAAAGCTGACACGACTCAGAGGAACCACTTAAATATGTCATCGGGAATGTTTGTAATAAATAACCCCTGTGGATCCCCCCCCCACCCCTCTTTACCATGCACTGACGTGAAACAGGGAACACACATACAACGCCATACCACTTCTCTCTTCTACCAACAAAATATATACTCCCCCGACCTCCCTTTACCATCTACCCACCCAATTTTCTTCATGACCTCCCCTCTCCCCCTTTCTCTTTTTCTTAACTTTATATTTCCCCGCGTCTGTTAACGCAACTTCACGTCCATCTTTCTGTCATGCAGAGGTTAAATTTGTCGACGGAAATCGTGTCCGGGAGGTTCTGTGGCGTTGATTTTACAGCGCTACGCTCTGATGAGACGATTCATTTGAGGATCTAAAGTGTTTTTTGTATTGTTTCGTTTGTTTTAGCAACGGTCTTACTATCCGTTCAGGTTTGAACGCATATTTACTAATAACGCTAATGAGTAAAGGATGAGGAAGGTTGTAAAAGGAAGCGGGTTGAGTGGAGCGTTAAGCCGCTTCGGAGATCGAAGGGTTTAAGGCGTCACGCTCGCAAAAGGCTGGGCTGTCGATAACACACACACAATTACACAAACTCTCTCACATAAACATTCTCTCACACTTTCTTTCCAACTCTATTCCTTTCACACACTTTCTTTCCAACTCTATTCCTTTCACACACTTTCTTTCCAACTCTATTCCTTTCACACACTTTCTTTCACTATCACTCTTCCACACTCACTTGATCACACACAATCACTCACTCTCACTATCCAACACTCACTTTTTCTTTTTCACAGTCACTTTCACACATTCCCTTTCACACACTCACTTTCTATTACTAACCAAATTTCAATCTCACAGTCAATCACACATTTACAGAATCACTTCACCTCCTCTCACATTTTCTCACTCTCTCACTTTTTTCTTTCTTTATACCTTATATATAACTTGTTAAGTTCATTTCCGTTAATCGAAATTACGAGAAAATGGCTTAAACCGGTTTGATAAACAAAAACTCATCTTAAACGTTAGGGGCCCGGGGTGCTGGCAAAAATCGTAGCCTAAAACTAAAACCCAATTTTTCTAGTGAATTTTCCATTTTCCCTGCGTATGCAGGGGCTCATTTCTACAATTATTCTTTGTTTACATCACCATGGAAACCTTGATTTGTGTATAATTGTCAACAAAATGTTCCTCTTTGTTAAAAGTAATAAACATTCTATTCTTACTTTAGTTTTTTTGGTGCAACAAATATATAGAGAGCTGGGAGAGGGGTAATTTCAAAGTTCTCATCATGGCGTGAAGGGGGAAGATATAAGTTTCGATTCAAACTAAGCACCTAAAGCTAAAAATATATATAAAGTTAATAGCCTTTGACAAGTAAACTTTTAACTAAAAAGGCGAGTAAGTATTAATAGAACTTTTCCCAATAAAAAGTTTAAAATATTTTAGTTTCGATAATCTGCAACCATCACTGTTTACTTAAAACTTGTAAGATTGTTAAAGAAAAAATCCACCAAAGAGTATGGATGAATAATATACAATAGTACGCGAATATTGAGAAATAGGAATATTCTATCCACCAAAGAGCGTAACAATCAATTTAATTAATTATTAACAAAAGAAACTCCATAAAAATATATATATTTGCTTTAACTAAGAAACTATTAATTTTATAAAATTATTTATTTTTATTTTTAAAGTACTAAAAACTTACAATTCTAAGTTATTTCATATCTCAAATAGTTGAGGAGATATTATCAAAATCGTAAATGTATGCTTATGTAAAAATTCAGAGGCGGATCCAGATCATTTTCATAGAGTGGTCATAATTATAAATAACATAGCTACTTACAATGTTAGATTTCTGTTTGAAGCCATTTATAATTTCTCATTCGTATTTGATCTTATGTATGGTTTAAACCGTGGTCATACTCTCCAACTTTTTAAAATCAGATAGTTTTTATAAATCAATTTGGAGTGGCCCTGCTTTAAGCAATTTTTTGAAAAATGGTTCACTCTAAAAGCTATGAGTAGTCTTCACCTTGATTTTTTAAAATAGATTCTTTTATAAGTCATTTAAAGTGTTCATCACCTAGAAGTTTTTGAAATTTGGATGCCCTCGAAGCTATTTAGAGTGATCCCCACCTAAAATTTTACGGTAGTTAGATACCTCTAGAAGATAATCTTTGAAGTTGTCTTCCACCGACGAGATTTTGAAAGTTAAATTATTTCAGAAACTAGGCTATTTGGGGTGGTCCTCGCCTGAAAATTCTTCAAAATGACATGCATCTAGAAGCTATTTGGATTTGTCCCCCCTGACTTAGATGCCACTAGTCTAGTAGTTAATTGAAGAGGTTTTCTCCGGCAAATTTTTGAAATAGAATGCATTTAGAAGTCAATTTGGAATTTGATTTAAGGCCATCTTTCAGCTTTCATATTCATAATATCAGAGATTGAGATATATTAGGGGTATTATTCAGGGACGTCAAATTATTTCCAGGGGGCAGAGTCCCCCACAGTTACCAGACCGTCCACAATACTCTATATTAGGTATTCGTGGTGAACTGCTCTCAGGCGATTTAGTCCCATTTTTTATGTGGTAGTCTACCGTCTCTATGGAAATTGTCTTCTCCTATGCACGACAAATATTCGTACAGAACATTTTTTCCACACTTGCGTAGCCATATTGAACCATTGAATAAACGGAACGAATAACGCACATGTGGACCCGGCTTAAGAGTATTGCGTAAAAAGATTTAAAAATGCTATTTATCTGTGTTGTATTTTCTTCAATGAGCTTGTCGTTTGTTTTTGTATAATTTTCTAACTTCACAGGGAATCAACTGACCATTTGACCCCACTAGAATCACGCTGTGTAAAAGTACCTTGTCATTTCAGGAATTGAATTTCTATTGTGTTTTGTATTTGTTAAAATTTGCCTCGATACAAAATTTAATCAAAGTCGTTAGAGAGGATCTGGATAAAATTGATTTGACCTCTTTTTGTTCTTCAGTTAACTACCATTAATTTAGTGTTAGTGTTTAATTCCAAAAACTTTTAAGGGGAAACCTTATGAAACCCCCAAATACCAAGTTTTAGCCCAATTGGTAAAATGGTTTCGGCTCTAGGCTGAGGTACAGACAGAGCGAGCATTGCAGAAACCTTTTTTTTGTTTCAGGGGGTCATGAAACGTCAACATTTTAATCAAAATCTCGAATCGATTTTTTGAGATCACAATATTTCTTTTTCCGAGGCGTTGAGAGAAAGTAAAAAGAGGAATAGTGAAAAACCTCCAAGGAGTATACTTGAACTTCAACCTCCCTGTTACAGGCAAACCAGACTAGACGAGCTTGAGGTTTAGTCCGCTGCTCACCAATGTGAGCTTATTATCATTGTTATTACTATAACTATGCCTCAAGAAGCTGTTCCGTCCACTAGCAATTTATAATATAGTCACTAACTTACAAAGAGACAAACAATTAAATTTTATCAGCTGCCATTATTAAATATTAGCACACAGGGGGCGCAGGGTTAAAAAGGGGTTTTTAACATAGCATCTTTTAATTTTTTATCGATGGTTACAAAATTATTTCAACTCAATCAAATTATAAGACTAAATAAACTAAAGGTATTCAATTGCAGATCACTCCTGATTATTTGGGTTAGGCGGTACAATATAACGTACGGATAGCTGGAAAGCCACGGATAATCGAATACGTGACCTTTTTATTTGCTGTTGACATCTGAACAATATTTATAGCGTGGATAATAATTTATATAAAACAGTAAGGTCGGTTCAGAGGGACTGGAGGAAATGTTACGAGCGGCTGAGGGGTTGTGGTTGTGACATAAACGTGTTAAACTGCGTTCACAATACCACGCTTACTGGCGAGCTACTACTTTTTATAGCCGCGACCCACCTAGGCCCTAGCATAAATGGTCATAGAGGGGGTGGGGGTTAATTTTACTACTATTTTTAATAGATCTGTTTATTATAATATGCTTTTTTACTTCCTATCGACCTCTCGTAAAGACAGGTATTGTGATCGTCAAAAAAATCGAACTCGAGATTTTATTATAAATGTCGACGTTTCATGACCCCTGAAACTGAAAGAGTGGTTTTCTCTGTACCGTCTATTCGTGTCTGTATCTCGGCCTAGGTCCGAAACCATTCCACTGATCTGACTAAAACTTGGTATCTCGGGCTTTCATAAGATTACTCCTAGGTATTTTTAGAATTAAATTAAATATTCAACCCTAAAATTAAGGGTAGTACAGAAGGGTAAAAAGAGATTAAATCGATTTTCTCAAAATTCGTGCTGATGTTTTTTATTAAATTTAGTATCCATTCAAAGTTTAACTTTACAAACAAAGGGGTTAATCTAGGTTTCCCCATGAAAATTACTTTGGGGTCTTTTACAAAGCGTAACTTTCCAATTTTATATATCTCCGCCATTATTTGAGAAACAAAAGAACTTGTCATTGTTAATATTCAAAATAAAAAAATTTATTTGAAATATATTTTAATAAAACCAAGATTTCTGAGCTTAATGCATATATATTTTATTTTTTATTTTATAAAGCACTTTGAAATGGAAATTAATTGTTCTTCTCTTTGGTGGCCAAAGATATTCCTCTTTTCTCAATGTTTCTGTAACTTTGTATATTATTTAATATATGCTATTTGATGGAGTGTTCTGCAACAAGTTAATTGTTTCGTTTCACAAATATTACTATTTTTAGTAAATGTCTCGATTTTAAGATAAAAGAGAGAAAGAGTCTGTGTGTTCACCGTACTATTTAACCATTTTTCACTAACGTTTTGCGACCCACCAAAAATTGTCTCCGACACCCACAATTTGGGAAGCATGCCGTAAACAATATTTTGAACTGTTTATAAAAAGTGTTATTTTAACCATGAGAAAAAAAATGCTTCTAACAACCAAAGAAAACATTCTATAAGTAGCTTCTAGAAACACCTGATGTTAAAAAAAATAATTGCAGGGTGAACCCTCCGGGCCCCTAAACCAAAAACGTTCCTTCACTTCTACCCCCATCCCCCCCCTTATACAAACAAGCAAGCACGAATCCTCCCCTCACATCCACCACCCCCTGCGCATACACCATGCGCATAATAACCCACAACCATTTATAATTACTCTTGCCTATCTAGGACACGTCTTCTTCATTTCAGAAGCATGAAACCTTTATTGTCCTTCCAGGATAACTGAGCTATTTGATCCTTACGGCAACTGTTAGCGTTAACTAACTCGGTAATCTTATCTACAAATAAATCAACCTAAAAAAAAAAAGTGAGAAAAACGATCCTCAAGTACGGTCGCCTTTTGTGACAAACACTTCCCGGCGCTATTAGTCTTATTTAACTTGTTTAAATGCCTCTTAGCTGCGCTGCCGACTTTTCTTCTCATTAAGTTGACACACATACACACACATATATATATATTAACAGCGCGACTTTGATAAGCTTATAAGCATACCAAGCAAATTTTAGTATAACGCAAACCTTACCGTCAAATCCTCACTAAATTAGTATCACCGTCATTTGTTTTTATTTAGTTGTGTTAGCATAGTAGCCCCCGTTTCCCCCCGGCCTCTTCACAATGTATATCAAGTTTAAGGATGTGTTAATGCGCCGAATGAAGTGATTTATTAGATAGAGGGGCTTGAGAGAGAAGAGACTACTTTTCCTCGCGGAGAGTAAAATGAAGGGGGCGGAGAGGTGGTAGAGAGGCTTGAAAGGAAACGTACCAATGCTCGTTCCTCCACGTACATCTAGGGATTATTGAAGGTAAATAGAGCACAGGATTGTCCAACTTTGAGCGTCGGTGGAATCACTCTTGGCAAATCACGGGGAGCTTTAATTTTTTTAGAGGAAGGAGGGAGAGAGAATTGTCCTAATTTCTTGTTATATTATTTACCTATACTAAATCCTCGAACTACCTGGTATTAAATTGTCTCAAATGTTTTCCGCGTAAGACGTATGTACTTAAATGTAACGTCTTTTTTTTTTTGTCACCAATGTTCGTTTCAAAAGGCTAATTAAATTGTTTAACAGGTTTCTCTTGTGAAAAATAAAACTTTTAAGAAAAAATGAAAAATTCCACATGGTAGAAGCTAACAAATTGGTGATGACTCTGTCAGCCAAGACGTCAGGCCTAATAGTAACCAGTGGGGGTTTATAGATGGCGCTGTAGCCGTGATTCAAAGAACCGCAACCGTGTATCTACGAATACGCGTAACTTGAATCCGTCTAAGTCAAGGACTTATTGTATACTTTAAGGTGCTACTGCTCAACAAACATTGGGTAGCTTCTTTCATTTATATGCAGTGGAAAAAATTGAATTTATAATATAAAGGAAATTTTAAAGTTTTTAAAGAGCTTACAAACTAAATAACTAAAAGGTTTTAATATAATTTATCTACGTTCTTAGACTTTGATGTATATTATATTATTGATATTATAAAATTAATATAGATATAAATATATAGGTATTTATTTATTGCGCGACTGGGCTACATCATTCGTATTTATACTATAACCACATTTATTTTAATTTAATGCACTGTAGGCCTTAATTCACTTAATATTTGTTTTAAGTAAATAGTGCACAGTTCACTTATTCTCTTGAAAGTTATTAATGATTTGTTATTATTATCATAACACAAAAAGAGATAAATTCGATTAAATTTAAAGTCTATGGCATATAAATATTTCAATAGAACAATAAAGCTAACTGCTAAAATGTGGGGAGAAAATTTTTTTAAATTTATTACAAACAAAAAAGTAGTAAAATTATAATTTAGACAGCAATGTTTAGAGTAACTTAACTTGCAGTTTTCACTAAACTTGTTTTGAAATAGTTCTGCTGGTGAATTTGTTCAAAGGTTTCGGTGGTTATTGTATTAGTTTGGACCCATTAGTTATTGTCGTGAAGTAATTCCACTCTCTAGTCTAATACCTTTAAATGATTAAACTTGTCTATTGGGGTGAGCTAAGTGAAATGTTCAAATCGAAGTTGAAGGTCAAATCTCCTTCGCTTTGACTTCAGACACCCACAATAATCCTCGCATCTTCGAAATATTTCAAAGGAATAGAAAAACTCCGATAAATTTTGAACATAATTGAAATAGGCCTAACTCAATAAATATGACGTATTACAATATAAAATCTTTTTAGAACAGCCATTAAACATTTTTTTTTAAAAACCAGCTAGTGATTAAATTACATTTAAGATCTCCGCGCCAGTTAGTGAGAAATAATCAATCACTGCCAGGCCACACGGCTTCAATTACAATGGTTTGTGTCATTTATGGAACTACTTTTCACGGAGCTTATACTCCCTTTCGCCCTTCACCTACAACCACCCTTAGTCATGTCGATAAGAAATAGGAGAAAAAAACTAAGAAACTTCTTATCTCAAGGTAAAAAGGAAAGCTCGCTGCTATATCTCAAATATAATAAATATATATATTACTTTGAACCTATACAAAAAAAAGTCTGTATTCATTAGATGAAGGCTAAATCTATAGATCTTTTTCATCAAGCCTAGTCTCGTAGCTCCGCAAATATGTTTAAAAAGTCGCTGAAAATAAACTAATGAAAAAAAATTCTATTAATAAAATCAACCATAGGTTTGTTAAGGGAAAAGAGCCCTTTTGAAATCTTTAGACTTTATTTTTGCGTGATTTGTATCTTGAACTAACTCAACGTAGAATTAAATATTGCGTTAGACATGAACATCTGCGCAGTGATTTCTCGTTTAACAATGCGGCACCCTTAACGTAATTATGGGATGAATTCAGATTGTCAACCAAAAAGAAAATATGGCATGCTTAGTTTTGTTCTCCAAAACTTTCTATTTACCAAGATGCAATGAATGGATGAATTAAAAGTTTCAATTTTATCATGTAATTTAACCATTTTTTTGTGTGTTTCTTTATTTTTTTATTTAGCAACACGTCTTATTACCCGTTCGCTTATGTACTAATTACGCTAATGGGTTAGGAATTGGGAAGGTTGAATTTAGAGGGAAGTGAGCCCGCATTTGCGCGGAGAAAGAGTGGGATACCATTTAGGAACCCCCTCCCCAAAGTTCACCAAACCAAAATTCGAACCTCGATCTCCCCGTCCCCGCGGTCTAGCTCAACACGAAACTAGCGCGTTAGTTAACTACGCCACCGAGACTTTAGAATGATGTGGAATTACATCGAAACTAGTGGTCAAATGGTGGTTTCCCAATCAGCCTCACAACTTGAGGAGAAAGGATTACTATTAGAATCTTCAATTAGTAAACTTCAACTTTTTTGTATTCTTTAAATTTCTTTATTAATTTCTCACCATTTTAAATTAACTTTTTCTAAAACTAATTCCTTAGTCTTTTTGTTTCAATTAAGCATATAAAATAAAATACATCATCATGATCATCATCAATGATACATATTAAAATATTAGTGGATAAGATAATTGTATTTACAATAACAAATTATTTGACCACTGTTATGAGCCTAATAATCTTAAATGTAATATTATGACTTCATTTTAAAATTTTTATCTATTGTTATAAAGTCTCTTATGTAAACATTTTTTTTACTATTTTTCTTATGATATAAAACTAATGTTTCATGTATATTTTCCAAACTCTTTAATATGTAATATAAATCTATGTAATTTTTTAATTTTTAATGTATTTTCATTACTCACGATTGATTCACAAATAATATATTATCTCCCTTAGTAAATTTCCAAATTTATTTTAAAAAAATACAAAAGCCTTTTCTTTGAATTCGAATTTAACTTTCATTCGCATGTTTCAAGCTTCGCTTTGTATCTCATTTGACTTCGCTTCGCTTCTTATTTAAATTTGCACAACCTTGCTGGATTGTTTTTGGCACCGCCTTCTACTACCGGAGGAAACACACCCTTATACACAAGCATCCAGAATTCGAACCAAAACCTTCTAGTCACCTTAAAATTAACCTAAATTAGCCTTACATTTAGTCCGCCTGCCCAACGATATGATTTGTTTGAATAATTAATTAATGTCTAGAAGTATTTCCGAGTTAATTATTATTAGCACCGCGTCTTACTACCCTCGTTATAGCATCCGGTTAAGCTAAAGTAATTTCCAGTTACTACTATGTCAGATTATTATACTCATTATAACACGTTAGTGAACATGTGACCTAAATAGAAAGATTTGTCTAGTTAGGCCACCGGGAACGAATATATCAGGGTTCGAACCCAGGTCTTGGTGTACTAAAGGTGGTGATTCTTTTAAATTGTCTCTCTCTCTCTCCCTCCACGCTTATGCGGGTACTTATAATTTTAATTCTACCATACTCATCCCTTCACTATTAGTATTTAATATGCAATAAGCTCGGATGGGTAGTAAGATGTGGGGCGAATATTAGCTAGTAATAAAAATGTTAGATGAAGAATAAATTCTAGTTCCTTTATTGAATTTATTTAAAAATCTACTCTTACCAAACCCTTCGATACTTAAAGTCCAATTTTCATAGGAAGGGTCAATAGCTACTAGATATATATACAGCCCGACTTTCAAGAAAGGGCCTTATCCTAAAGTGGGGATATCTAATTGAGCTATAGTAAAATTTTCATAGAAAGGGCCTTATCTGACAGCTGGATTAGTTACTAGATATGCAGTCCAGTTTTCATAGGAAGATCCTTTCTGGTACTAGTTGTAAAGCTACAAAATCTAAGATCCAATTTTCATAGAAAGATCCTTATTTGACACTTAGAAAAGTTACTATATATTTTCACCTATCCATACGTCAAGTCATATGATCTGCAGCCGTCAATTTTGATAGATATTAATCATTACCTATCAAATAACATCATATTAAATTGGACTGTGGTGCTAATCAAAGGTTGTCACACCGGTTGTAACATCTTGTCCCGGGGGAGGGACACGCGTTAACCACGAGTCCGTGACTGTACAGCCCTGATCCAAAAGATCCAGTGTCCCACGAAACGTTCGTTGTAATGCTTGAAATGCCCCGTGTAAACAGTAGAATTTGTGAGTGCTTTATGGACATTGCGAGATTTGAATGTTTACTTTCTAAGAGGGAGGGAAAAGGGTTGGGGGGGCAGTGAAGGAAAATCAGAGGAAGAGGGAGAAGATAAAATATTGTTCAAGATGGCCGATTGCCTCATAAAAGAGTTACAATGCACGGCCATAGATTGTGGAATTTCATCCCTCCGCTTTGTTTAATAATGGGGATGAGAAATTTCACGTTAACATTTTTTGTTTGTATTTCATCTCAAAATCTACTATTTGTACTAACCCTGACTTAGAGACGGGTATTCAATGACTGACAGGGTTGATGCAGTGGTTTGAATTGAAACTCCTGTCCCCGACTCTAGGGACGCAGGTTCAATGACTGACGGGTTGATTCAGTGGTTTGAACTCCTGACCATGACTCTAGAGACACAAGTTAAATGACTGACAGGGTTGATGCACTGGGTTGAACTCCTGACCATGACTCTAGGGACACAAGTTAAATGACTGACAGGGTTGATGCACTGGGTTGAACTCCTGACCATGACTCTAGAGACACAGGTTCAATGACTGACAGGGTTGATGCAGTGGTTTGAACTCCTGACCACGACTCCAGGGACACAGGTTCAATGACTGACAGGGTTGATGCACTGGGTTGAACTCCTGACCATGACTCTAGAGACACAGGTTCAATGACTGACAGGGTTGATGCAGTGGTTTGAACTCCTGACCATGACTCTAGGGACACGGGTTCAATGACTGACAGGGTTGATGCAGTGGTTTGAGCTCCTGGCCCTGACTCTAGGGACACAGGTTCAATGACTTGCAGGGTTGAGGCAGTGGTTTTAACGCCTGACCATGACTCTAGGGACACAGGTTCAATGACTGACGGGGTTGATGCAGTATTTCTACATAATTGACAAAGGAATGTTGATACCTGACCAATGAGTGTTCTACAGAGTGATGAAAACATATCACAGGTACAGTTTAAATTAACTCTGCTCACCCTGGTAACACTACACGTCACGACGCTGGTAAATACTAACTATAAGGAATGTAAGACTTCTAGAATCACTTGGGCACTTTTTTAATAGGGTCCGAATTACCTTGAGCTACTGTATTTCTCCTTAACAGTCAACCCCGTTGTCCCATCCGAGTTCAAAGAACGTTAAGATATTAATCCTCTTTTTCTCGAAAAAAAAAAATGTTTCCACCATTCACTTTATTTCTATGGCTACCTCGGACAGTGGCGACCTGGAAACCTATAATTCCTGGCCCGGAGACATAGGCTGACCCGCACCACACGGCCATCTCTCTGGTATTGTCAGCGTCTTCTACAGGGGCAGTGGGGCCGATTATTACTCCTGGAGATATGGCAGAATGCATAGCATAGACCTCCCCTTGTAGCTCGATTTCTATTAACAGCTAAATTGTGAGGTCGTTAGAGCCATCCCAAGGTGGATCAAGCTCAAGAGAGTCTGATACAGTTCAATTTAGATAAAAAGGTTCTTTTAGAAAATACGAACATATTTTGAGGTTAATATTGATAACGTTTAACAATGTTATTATTGTTATTTTATAGATATTGATAACACATCAAACTGACAGCATCAGATCACATGACTTGACGTATGAATACGTGAAAGTAGATCTATTAATGTTTATAACTGTCCTTGTTGTGAAGATTGGACTGTAGAACATTGACTTATGAATGAAGAATGTCCCAAGCCCCCTCCCCATTCTGAAAAAACTATAGTCCCTAAAATTCACCTTCCCTACCCTTAAGTTAGGTTTAGAGATGGGTAAACTGCAGTACACTTTTTTTTTTACTGAATTCGAATATTTGTTTTGTCTTCGAGTCCCTTATCTCGTTTCTGAATCTTAGAAAACCAGATAAACATTTAAGGTCTTTAACTTCCCAACATCGGTAATTTTTTATCTAAACCTTTTATGCGTGTTTTTTTTACATCTATTCATTGCTCATGCTCACGATAAATATTCAATAATTGTTGAGATTAATTTTTGTAGACAACTAAACTAAACGTATCTAATGAAGCAATATTCTATTTATTTTTACCAAAAAGAACTGGCTATAAAAAAATAGTAAAAGTTCCTACATCCGTTCTCGTTCCCTTTCAACCCACCTTAAGGGTGCTACACAAGAGGTTATTGCAGACGTTTAGAAATTCGTATTATTTTAATTTGTCTAATAATTTTAAATATATCTTTTAACTAAATCTATACGAAAATTATCAGCAAGTTTCTGATCAATTAGAAAGTTTTAGCTTTGGGTTAATTTATTTTTTAATTTAACGATGCCTTACGAGAAAATATTTACTTCTAAGATTAAAGCAAAGGGTTAGAAACCTCCCTCTAGCAAATATTCATGTTTTGATAAGGTCACAATGAAGAATTTCTAGATAATGTGGGATTGTTCTTTAGGGTTTTGTGTAACTTAACACATATTAAAAAAAGTAAAACTAAACTTTTTAATTAATCAGAACTTTCATCTACATTTTTATGAAAACAATATTTAAAAGTATCAAACAACTTCACAAATAATCTGGGACTTCTAAACGTGAAAACACCTCTTAGTGCCCTCCCATGTAACACCCTTAAGTATTTATTTGCAGACCGTTAGTAAACAAGGTCACAGATAGACGTTGGTCCACGGACCACCAATTGGGTAGAAATAAAAAACATATCTCTAGAGTCTGTAGACAATAACGTTTAACTATGAATTGTCACCCACGTTCTATATCTTGGGAAAGCCCAAAACTGTCAAAAACCCAAAGTGGTGCTTGGAAATCTTCCAGGATCACTGCCCTAACGAATTAGGTAGTTTTGGGAACTACGATAGCCCCTAAGACGTTAAAAATGGAGGGTGGGAGGGCCGACATATCGTCTTCCCAAGTTAGCCCTCGCAGTATCCTACAAGCGTTGTCTTGTCGGTAAAGGGAGGAAGGGCGGGGGGGCCATCTTTCTTACCCAGAAGCCAAAGCGGCAAGAGACCGGAAGGCGTCGCACGTCTGCCCGTATCCCCGAGTAATCCCTCCTTCCCAACGATCTAAACCCGCGATGCGGCCACAAGCAAACGTTCTTCTCTCTTTACCGTTCGTTCGCTGTCCCGACAACTTCAAGATGGACGGCAGACTGAGAAGAAGTAGAAACGGGAAGGTGTGTGGGGGGGGGAGGGACACACATTGCCCTCCATCTCCACCCACTCAAACCCCCTCCCGCTTTTCCAACGACCGCTACTCGAGATTTGTGTCCCTGGGTTCACGGAGCTTCTGATCTGTGAAGAATTTACTGCCCTGCTTTTCTCTCTTCCCGAAAACGCCACTGGTGCCACCACCACAGCACCAAAAACCCCTCACCACAGGACGGGCAAGGAGGAGGAGATGGGGTTGGGCTCGGGGGAGGGGGGCAATCTAAACGTAGCCCAGCTAAAGTCTAATGGGACTGAGGTTTTCTTCAACTTGTCTAATGGTGAAATCGTAAAAGGGGAAAGAGGATTACGGGCGGATCTGAGGAGAAAAGAGTTTGTGTGGGGTTGTGTGTGTGTTGGTGTGTGTGATGTGTGGTCGTTTGTAGTGGTGTGTGTGTGTGTGTGTGTAGTGAGTGTGTGTGGTGGTGTGTGTGTGTGTGTGTGTGTGTGTGTGTTGTGTGTGTGTGTGTGGTGTGTGTGTTGTGTGTGTGTGTGTGTGTGTGTTGTGGTGTGTGTGTGTGGTGTGTGTGTGTGTGTGTGTGTGTGTGTGTGTTGTGTGTGTGTGTGTAGAATGGGGGTCGTTTGAAGATGTTAGTAAAAGAAGATGAACGGTTTTAATGGGCAATGCCACTATGAATTTCGCTTCGTTGAAATAAGTCTCCTAGAAAGATAGGTGGGGATAAAGGGGGTGGAAGGGATATGAAGATAGTTTGTACGAATGTATTTAGAAGACGCTAGGGCAGAGGGTTAGATGGAGCTCGATCCCCGTTCTTAGTCAAATGGGGTAACTTGTTCTTATAGTTTTAGTAGGACAAGACGCTCACAGCCAGATACGAGCCATCTACAGGCGTGTTTTGAAATGTTTTCTTAGTCGTAACCTCTTTTGAAATAGACGATTTCTAAAGAGATGGAACGCGATATTTTTGACTTTTTTTCCCCTTCTCGAAGTGATAAAAATAATCATGGTGGTTATTATGTCTAGAAATGTAGAGGTGGATTATGTTAGTTACTTTGAAACTCTCATATATACGACATGGAACATACACGAAAAAAAATTGAAGCAAAGAGTAAACAAAACGAACATAACTTAAGAAACGTTATTGCCAAAAAAAGGCAGAAGGGAATAATTCTTGTTAAGGGAAGCGGTAGTAGTGGGAACAGTTCTTTATGAGCAAAGTAGGGTATAAGTGTGACGTCACAGGCGAGATTTATGAGAAGCTATTCCTTCAACTGTGATAAGGATTCGAGGGGAGTGGGAATATTGCAGTAAAATACAAACAATAAAAAAAACATTTATTTTAAATTAGCAGTCTGTGCTAGTTGGTAAATAATTTGAAAGCATTCCTCATAAAATTATCTTTATTTTTTGTATGTCAAATAATATATATCTTTACAAAATTAAAGATAAACCTACCTCTTTAAGGACTTGACTAACTTGGAATGGATAGACTTGGAATGTATAAACTGTTTATTTTTAATCTTAAATTAAAATATGTACTCGAGAAATATCTTTCATATGCCAAAACAACATAGCATTATCTTTATTTAAAAAATATATCTAAACACATAATTTTTGTAAATCTAAAAATAAAACATATAGGACAGAAAATATAAATCAAACTTTATTGATTGTAATAATACCTTTATAATATACCACATTTTAAAAACCTCGTTATAGAGTATAACCAAGAATTATAAAAGTTATTTTAATTATCAGGGTTGTTTCTTTAGTAAATTAATATATTTTTTAAATATTTACTCATAAACATGATGAAATATACTTTAATATTTGAATTGAAATATTTAAAGTTCGAAAATATTGATCCTAATTTTTTTTAAATATAACTCATTCCTGGATCAGTCAAACAAGAAATTGAATTTTTCATGGTGGGGAGGGGTATTTAAAAATATACATAACGTGTCACATTTGATTAATTCACTCTGGTGGACAATGGACACACGAACCGGGGCGTAAGTCTCGTCTACTACACCATTTGTCTTTAAATGGGGGTCCTGAGTTCAAATCCCGGTTGGGTGTACCAAGGCTGGTTTTTCTCTCAATGTTTTTCTATTCCTCCTTCACACAAAAGCGGATATATTTTCTTATAGTAGTTCTGTGGTCAATAGACCTTGCTCCCTCTATGTTTTTATCGTTTCCGTAGTCTAAAGATTTCTCTTTTAATAAAAAGTGGAAATATTTCCTATAGTTTCTTCTTCGATTAGAAGTTGATAATTTCTGTTGGTGATCAAGTTAGTCAGAAAACAAATGAATACACCCATTCAATAGTAAGCCTACATTATATTCATAGAATATAACTACTTCTCACGTGGCTTGTCAAGTCAGTCTCGCAATAAAAGTAAAAGAAACAACATATGCACATATTTTTAGGCCTAGGTCTAAAGAATGTTCCTGCCAAATTTTATTAAAATTGGTACCACGCATTTGGAAGCTTATCGCGGGATAAATATCCGGACAGAAAATGCCAAACGGTTGAGTTAAAACAAAACTTGCCCGGTCAATAAATTCTACCCTTTTCATTCCCACCTCAATATTGTAACTATTCTGATACTCCTGGTGAGTTAGTAAGATGTGGAATTACTTAAATCATATCTTAAATATTTTGAATCAAATTAACTTAACGACTAACTTGAAACCGTTATACTAAGACAGTAGTTTCAAGTTAACTTTAGTTGTCTTTGAAATAAAAGAAGTACAATTCTTGCAAACATTCATAATCTTGTTTCGTTTACATCCCATGAAAGCGGGGAGCGGAGGGGGGGGGGCGGGGGGGGGGGGGGGGAGAGCGTTACTTGCATACAATAGCCTAATTATTTTCTCACGATAAGAAGGCGCCATGAAATATTTTTTTAAACATAATTCAAAGGACTTATTCCATACTCTTTACCATGGACTACAACTTTTTGTCACATAAATTCGAAAAGAAAACGCAGCCGATTTTTTTTAATAAAACTATTTTATGTCCACTTCTGCTCCATTACAAAATTCACTCCGTCTACTTCAAGCCCCTTTTGTCTCATATATATTTTTACCCTTAAACATAATCTCAAAAAAACAAACTTTTTTTTTTTCGGAGGGTGAACAATTTACGTTTTCCTGTGTCGCGCCTGTTTCTCTGTTTAATCCCTTTTTTTTCTGTCCTTTTCTGTTAATATATTTTTCTCTCTCCCTCTCTCTCCCTCTATTGTTCTCTTCATTTTCTTCATTTCCTTCACAATAATCGTATATTGCGACAAGTCGTGTGCGAAACAACTGCTTTGGGCTGCACTGGAAGAAAATGTCATGATAATATTTTGATTTAGTTTTCTTCTGTATTCATTCTTTGAGGATGAATGCGACCAAGAGTGACATAAAGCTCATAGGAGATTTTAATAAGCCCAGACTTTTAAGGGGAGGATGGAAGAAACAAGTGAACACGGGTGAAAGTAAGTGTTTTTGTAGTTTTACAACAAAATACTGTTTTGGTCAATAAGATTTCTTCAGAAGACATATTAAGGCGATCAGCCCTTTTCATTTGGCGTGGAAATGCAGAGCCATGGGAACAAACGGTTATCTTCAAGAATTTTTATTGTTTTGCAATTTTATTTTCGGAAATGGTTTTTACAAGAATATAAGCATGTTGATTAAGTTATACTTTTTATATATACACTTCCTCTATTATTTTAACAGTGAGCAAATATCAATAATTTTGACATTTTTCAATAGAAAACTGCCAGCTGCATAATAAAAAATAAGAAAATGTAACACCTAATAAACATTGATACATTATCTTAGAGAGGTGTTGAAAATATTACTATAAAAATTTCACTCGTTCTCGAGAAAACTGATATTTCCAAATGTATTATTTTTCCGCAATACCTATTTGGTAGCTAGCACAATTTACGTTTTCGTGATCCATCTGTTCTTGTTGGCGCGGAAGGATACTTGGTCGGTTGTGAAGCCCCGCCACGCCACGCCTTTCATCTTCCCGCCCACCATCCCACAAAATAGGTTTTAGACTTGCACTCTACAGGGCCAAGGGCCTTAAATAAATTTTCTACACCTTGCAGTCTCAACAGTTCTTGAATAACTCTCATGAGATGTTTTGAATGAAGAGAAAAATGTATCAAATTCCAAGTACCCATGACAAATAAATATCCAGGAACCGATGGTGTTAATACGTGTAGTAGATTCAATTAAACTTATCTACGGAAGAATTGTTTTATTTATTTTAACCAAAAAGTTTTTTTGTCATAAAAACTGCAAAAGTACGGACCTCAAATGGGGTTTCTTTCATTCCACAGTAATTTTCTCCAACAATTTTTGATTGAAATAAACTGACTTCTGAAAGAAACAGTTTATCTGCGACAGTAAAGGTCTCCACGGAGTCCGTTTGTATGAAAATAATTGTTTAATTAATTTCCCTCTGTTAATCGCGTCTTACTAGCCGGCCGTGATCTACACACCTAATTACACTAATGAGCTATGGATTAAGTAGGTAGATTTTAAAGTAAATGTACCCAAATTTGCGTGGAGGGAGAGTGGAAAGTCATTTAGAGGATAACCATCCGTGAACCTGGCTGGGATTCGAGTCCCAACCTCTCCACGTCAGTTGTGTTTGGTAGATTTTGTTCAGGAAATTGCGTTTGTTGACTTGTGTTTGTTGACTTGTGCCCAGTGGATTGTGTTCGGTTGACTTGTGTTCGGGGAACTGTGCCCGGAGGATTGTGTTGCTGACTTGTGTTCAGTTCACTTGTATTTGTTGACTTGTATTTAATGAACTGTGCCTGGAGGATTGTATTGTTGACTTGTATTTAAGGAACTGTGCCTGGAGGATTTTATTGTTGACTTGTGTTCAGTTCACTTGTGTTTGTTGACTTTTATTCAAGGAATTGTGCCCGGAGGATTGTGTTGTTGACTTGTGTTCAGTTACCTTGTGTTTGTTGACTTGTATTCAAGGAATTGTGCCCGGAGGATTGTATTGTTGACTTGTGTTCAGTTCACTTGTGTTTGTTGACTTTTATTCAAGGAATTGTGCCCGGAGGATTGTGTGTGTTGACTTGTGTTCAGTTCACTTGTGTTCGGTTGACTTGTATTCAAGGAATTGTGCCCGGAGGATTGTATTGTTGACTTGTGTTCAGTTCACTTGTGTTTGTTGACTTGTATTCAATGAATTGTGCCCGGAGGATTGTGTTGTTGACTTGTGTTCAGTTCACTTGTGTTTCGGTTGACTTGTATTCAAGGAATTGTGCCTGGAGGATTATATTGTTGACTTGTGTTCAGTTCACTTGTGTTTGTTGACTTGTATTCAATGAATTGTGCCCGGAGGATTGTGTTGTTGACTTGTGTTCAGTTACCTTGTGTTTGTTGACTTGTATTCAAGGAATTGTGCCTGGAGGATTGTATTGTTGACTTGTGTTCAGTTCACTTGTGTTTGTTGACTTGTATTCAATGAATTGTGCCCGGAGGATTGTGTTGTTGACTTGTGTTCAGTTACCTTGTGTTCGGTTGACTTGTATTCAAGGAATTGTGCCTGGAGGATGTATTGTTGACTTGTGTTCAGTTCACTTGTGTTTGTTGACTTGTATTCAATGAATTGTGCCCGGAGGATTGTGTTGTTGACTTGTGTTCAGTTACCTTGTGTTTGTTGACTTGTATTCAAGGAATTGTGCCTGGAGGATTGTGTTGTTGACTTGTGTTCAGTTCACTTGTGTTTGTTGACTTTTATTCAATGAATTGTTCCCGGAGGATTGTGTTTGGTGACGGTGCCCCTAGCTGGGTGTATCGTGCGCACCCGAGAGGGTGTCCAAACCCCCATCACCCTAGAAGTATTATTAGGTAAATACTTTTAATTTTTCCTTAATGCTTAGGTTAATGACTTCTTATACATTTATAAACACTTCTAGACTCATTATGTAATTAAAAACACTTTAAATTACAGAAAGTTTCAATGAAAACAGTACTTGACACTTTTTATTGGGGTACCTTGACGCAAGCCAACACAGGGAGAACACCCCTCCCCCTTGTTTCTCTCTCCTTCTACCCACTTTTCCCAAATATATTTATGGGTATGGCCCTGATGTGTATTGAATTTGCCCACTTCACACAGATGTGGGCACATTTTCTTTAACATTATATACTTCTCATACCAACTTATCATTGTTATTTAATTTGGATGGCCCGGACGGCTAGTAAGATGCGGTACAAAAAAAAAAAAAGGATCCAAATTTACGTAGAGGGAGAGTGTACAACAACTAAGAGAAACATTTTTTGAGTGAACCCAACTGTGAACCGAGCTCTGTCCTCCTCGTCACCGGTAAACCATACTCTGACCTCCTAGTCACCGGTAAACCATACTCTGACCTCCTAGTCACCGGTAAACCATACTCTGACCTCCTCGTCACCGGTAAACCATACTCTGACCTCCTAGTCACCGGTAAACCATACTCTGACCTCCTAGTCACCGGTAAACCATACTCTGACCTCCTCGTCACCGGTAAACCATACTCTGACCTCCTAGTCACCGGTAAACCACACTCTGACCTCCTAGTCACCGGTAAACCATACTCTGACCTCCTCGTCACCGGTAAACTATACTCTGACCTCGTCGCCGGTAAACCATACTCTGACCTCCTAGTCACCGGTAAACCATACTCTGACCTCCTCGTCACCGGTAAACCATACTCTGACCTCCTCGTCGCCGGTAAACCATACTCTGACTTCCTCGTCACCGGTAAACCATACTCTGACCTCGTCACCGGTAAACCATACTCTGACCTCCTCGTCACCGGTAAACCATACTCTGACCTCGTCACCGGTAAACCATACTCTGACCTCGTCGCCGGTAAACCATACTCTGACCTCCTCGTCACCGGTAAACCATACTCTGACCTCCTCGTCACCGGTAAACCACACTCTGACCTCCCTCCTAGTCACCGGTAAACCATACTCTGACCTCCTAGTCACCGGTAAACCACACTCTGACCTCCTAGTCACCGGTAAACCACACTCTGACCTCCTAGTCACCGGTAAACCACACTTTGACCTCCTCGTCACCGGTAAACCACACTTTGACCTCCTCGTCACCGGTAAACCATACTCTGACCTCCTCGTCACCGGTAAACCATACTCTGAACTCCTAGTCACCGGTAAACCACACTTTGACCTCCTCGTCACCGGTAAACCACGCTCTGACCTCATCGCCGATAAACCATACTAGACGAACTTGCAAGAGAACACACCGACTCTTACCGTCAACAGCGGAAAAATGAACGAGTTAATAAAAGTATCCTTCCCACTCTATAGGTCGACTCAATCGAAAATCTACGGTGGAGAAAAATAAAGAAGGGAATATTTGTTCGCAACAGTTGGTAGCAGTGTGACTACCCGCGTGTGACGATCTGATGGATGTCCCATCGCAGCTGCCTCACCTCTTGACAGATTAGAACGACAGTTGCCAGGACACCCGACAGCTTCTAAAAAAAAAAATCCTAAAAAACCTACATAAACCTTTGTAAGCCTCACACTCAATCGTACCCTCTTTCTTACTCGACTCATTCGTTGTTGGAGTTCCCTCCCCCCCACTCTTTTTATTTTTAAAAACTTCTTGAAAAAAACAACGACATCGCTTCGTCCCCCTCCTTCATTATCCTCGCCTCACCTGACAAGAATACATTATACTCGGGCAACACACAAATAATAAAGCATACATTGTGGTCGGTTTTTATTTATTTATAGTGGTGGGGGCTATTATTTATGTAGTGTTTCATGGCCGAGGCGAAAAAGGGGGGCACTGAAGGAATGTCCTAATAAAAGGACCACTAAATAAAATACGTATATGTGTGTTTGTCCGTCTGTCCGTCTGCGTCGTGACTGATGGGGGTTTGCCACGGTACGAGACACTTTCTGTTGCGAAATCGACGTTGAATGATTTGTTGACGGCGGACGTTCGGAGTGACCTGGAAATATACTGCGATATACATATATGTATATACATATATACTGCTATATATATATATATATATATATATATATAAGATATATCTTTTTTAAACTGGTTTCTGTCACAGCTTATAAGATTATGTAGGATAACACATATTTATAAAAGTGGAGACTCATATTAACTAATTATTTTTTCTTTATCGTTATATAAATACTTCATTTCGAGAAAAGAAACTACTGTAAAGTGAGGTAGTAATAAGTACCCTAAGTTCACCCTGGATGGTATCAAGCTTACCTTGCTTCGTTCTACTATGGTATAGCTTATGAGGTAAGGCCATAGTGTATGTAATCTGTTAAGATATTTCTTGGTTCCTCTATAGTTTAGTTTATAAGTAGGGAATGGATTTTGCCTATTTTTGTCTTTTCCTTTCCTTAATCGTAAAACATAGGCAATTGAGTTATAAGCTTTCAGTTACCTTGATTACATATGTTAATGTTATGGTGCCTATAATAATTGTATATTTTTTGGTTTTTCCTATTTATGAATAAGTGCATTAACGCACCTATTCGGCATTGCTCTCTCCTTTTTCATCTGTTGATTTTCTGCTGGAAGAAAGAGTCCAGTTTCTTAAAAACTTAAGTTTGGGTTGTGGCATACTTGTTTGGAGTAGGTTTGAAAATCTGCACTTGTTAAATATCTTCTAAAGAGTTGTAAATTATGTGGAGGACAATGGGAGCATTGGCAGACATCTTGGGAGGAAATAGCATGCCGTTGCAGGGGAAAAGTTCAACTTATTTGAAAACAGAAAATTTGAAATTTTGTTCCTTTAAATGAAAAATTCTATTTGAAAATCTAGAAAATTATCTAGTGATTAACAGCATGTGACCCGCTTCAATGGTCGAATGGGCTAAGGCGTACTCTTGTAGTAGACTGGACTGTCGGTGAAGGGGAGATCAGATTCGATTCTTGTTCGGTGTACTTGAGGTGTTTAGTTACAAATGTTTTTTCACTCTCCCTCAACGCAAGTGCAGATACACTTCCTCTAAATCCCACCTTCCTAACCCATAATATACCAGCGTAATTAGTCAAAATATGCATGTAACCCAAATCAAGACGTAGGGAAACGTGATGCTAAAAAAATAGCAATGTGACTCGGCTGAAGGCAATAATATAGTAGGTAATACAATCAATTTTACATTTTTTTCCTTAATTTCATATTTTAGTGCCTAAATCCCCTAATTTTAATACCTATTTTGCCTGCCTATTTTAAATATTTTTGTGCCTAAGAATCAGCTCCTTACACTTATAAAACAGGGCCATAGTGTAATCTGTCAAGGTAAGACCGCTACTTCTCAGAGTAAATGTGTTACCCATAATTTAGTTCATATGATTGTTTTTATAAGATTTATATGACCTTCCATAATTGGTTTTTTGATATATTAAAAAATAAAGACGTATACCCGAACGGTTGGTAAGACGCGCGCTAAATAAAAATAATAAATAAAGAGTTTAAATAATTTTTTACACGACATCTTAACATCCCGGCTTTACGTATGTAAATGCACTAATAGGTTAGCAATGATTAAGGTATAGTTTAGATTAAGGAAGGAACCATTTGGGAAAAAAACACCCTCAATGTATCTGACTGAGATTTAAAGCCGTGACCACCCCATCATCGGCGAACTATGTGACCACCGACGTTAAACTAATTTAATAATAGGTACACATTTAAACGTAGCTTACCTAAATATTAGGCTTTGCTATTGAAAATGTGTAAGTTTGATTCGATAAATTGCAAAATAAATTATTTTATTAAAAAGAATATTAAAATTTGTTTGGTATAAATCGTGAAATCTATGTCGAAAGAGATTGTTTTCTGAAACTGTAACTTCCCCTTTTTAATATAGTTTTAAATTAGAAACTACAGAGTATATATGTTTAGTATTTCATTTTATAATAAAACAAATCTGATGAAAATCGTCTTGGTAAAATGACTGTTAAAAGGACTCGGTTCAAGGCTGCGATGCTGCCCCTTCCCACGCGTGTAGTTAGGGTTGCAACTTCTGCTGTTGAGAAGGGGCTGGCCGCATACCATCATACTCTCACTCTTGACTCAATGTTTATTCCTGGTAAAACTGCTTATTAGGGTGGGAGTGTAGGGGGCACGAGAAGAGGCCAACGTATTTGCAATTTGTTTTTAATAGAAAAATTTTTTTTTGCCAAAATAAATAAAATATTGCTTCAGTACAAACATAGGAGAGTTTAATTTTCTTCATATTGTGATATCAACAGTTCTTGAATATTTGTCATGAGAATATTAGCATTTGATGAGAAACTTTTTTAAATGAAGGTAAAAAGTTGTCATTACATTTCAGAACACCCTCAACAATATTGAAGAAAATTTTTTATCACTATGTGAAGAAAATTAAGTTCTATGTTTTAACTGGAGAATATTTGATTTATATTGGCCAAAAAAATGTTTTGCTATAAAAACTGCAAAAATACTGGCCCTTTCTCGCTTCCTCCACACTTCCACATTACCGTGAACTTGATTCTCACGCCTGCCGAAAACGGAGAGCAGGCTCTGCTCGAGTGACGTAACGTTTCACATGACACGATTGCAGAAACGTATGTTGACCCATAATGCTTTGCAAAACAAACTAGAAATAGTTGATTATCATCATTGTTTATTTTCCAGGGGATAAACTTATCTTTAAGGTTAACATGACAGTAGATGATTTAATATATCATTGTGTTGTGTTGTGTTATTATTATTACACCGCGTCTTACTACCCGTTCGGGTTATACACACTTACGCTAATGTGAATGGTAGGGTGATTGTGAGATGAAATGGAGGACCTACAGTTTAACGTGGGATCCGAACCACGGTGGAGGTCTGGAATTCCACACATTCACAAGTTGTGATTAATACACGTCTTGTCAGAGGTGAAGGAAGGGTTTGGCAATCAGATAAATCTGTGCCGGGACCGAGGATTGAGCCCCGAAATCCCAGTACAGAAGTCTGACACCTTACCCCTAGACCGCCAGGTCACCCAATTGTGTTGTGTAATGAAACAAATCATCACAAAATCGAGAATCCACACACACTCTGCGCTAAACGAGTTATTTCAAATCGTCTCACAACGGTAGATCGCAGCTGTCTGCTTGTATCTCGCGTTGTAGGCGCATGCACGTATTGATTTGGTTGGTTTTTAAATTTGATTAGATCTTCCCAGGCTGATGTGTAGCACAGAAAAATTAAAGCCGAAGTTATCTCAAGTAACGCTGACGAAGTTGAAAACGTGTTATTGATTTAGAACTCGTCACATGGTTAATTTTCTGCTCTTGTATTTCGTAAAAGTGTGAACCCACTTTTACTAAAAATAATTGTTTCTATTAATAGAAAGTTAACTCCCCAGGTTAACCGAAATTGCATATTTTTTTTTAAACTATCCTCAAAGACATACATAATATTGTCTATAAACGAGGTAAGAAAAGTCGAAACTTTTTGATCACGAACCATAAAGTAGCGTTTTCGAGCGACGTTAGAAGAGTCGGAGTGTGACGTCAAAGACATGTTGAAAGGTTAGAGTGTGTGTTGATCTATTACTCATCGTGTGACACTTCCTTTGAGCCCAAGTTCACAGATGTGAAGACGGTATAAAGTTTATTACAATAATGTACCGTAGTGGACCACTCATCAGATATGATTATGACATCTCGTTGTTGAATATGGGGAACTCATTTCTCTTGTTCGGATGAACTTTTGAGCTAACTATTGTAAATTTTGGTATAATTCCAACATATTTAATACCACGTTCTTGGTTAGAGGCAAAGCCACTGTGCTACTATTAATAAGATAAGTATTATATTTAAACTAACCAAAAGTTTTTTTTTTACCATCTTGTCTCACTACCTGTTCATGTTATACGCAAGTATGATAATTACTATAATGGGATAGGGATTAGGAAGAAATAATTTTAGAGGTAATCTACCCTAATTAATGTGGAAGGAGAATGGGAAATCATTTTGGAAAAAATACCCTCAGTAGACCCGACTGGAGTTTGAACCCTGTTCTCCACGCCATCAGCAGGCCAGTCTAACAAAAGTAACGCCTTAGACCGTTCGACCACTGAAGCGGGTAAAAAGTATTTGTTAATATAATAATACAGATCATCAAACTACCTGTAAAAACTAAGTTAATTATAACCAGTGCAGCGCCCGGATTTTGATGACGTATTTTATTTATTTGGTAAGTCAAATAACGCTCATGTGTAAACTTTTTATTTGCCCCTCGTTGTATAAATGTATATTTTGTAGTTGATTTTTTAGTCATTTTGGATTTTTAATTCAAATTTTCATGCTTTGAATAATTTTTACTGGTTTATTTATGTTGATTAAAGTGTTTTGTAAAATTAATGAATACTCAAATGACTTTTCAACACAGAGTTTTCGGATTGGCAAGACAATTCCGAATTCAAATGAACTTTGTACGCTCTTTAATTTTGTGGTCGGGGCAGTTAGTTATTGATTATGAAACAGGTATTTTGTAAATCACTGTTCATGTTTAGCAAGGTGCAAAATTTTGCTAAAAGTTTTTCATTGCAAACAGGTTTATTTTTGTTTCGATTTATAAAGGGGTTATTAAATTGCTCTTCTTGTGTACATCCTTTTAAAGTTTTCATTTATATTTTTGAGTCTATTTTTTTTAACATTTTTAATGTAAATATATTGGTTAGTTTTTTGAAAAAAAAATTTCTTCGAAATTTGGAACCTGATTATAGCTCGTTAGGTATATTATCCGAGAACTATAATATTTTTAAACACAACGTTTACAATTTTTATAAAATGAACTGAAACTCACTTAAATTCCGTTAGAATGTTGAAATTTATTGCCTTTATTGGACATATTTATTAAATGTCCTTTCATCCTGTAATTGGCAGGAGCAAGTGTTTAAAAAGTAGTTCATATAAATTTTTTTTGCAAAACTTATTTCACATTTTAAATTGGCAAAAACATTCCCTTCCTGCCTCTCGTTTTGTAAGCCAATAACCTAAATATTTTATTAGCAAGCTTATATAATTTTCTATCAGCACATTGTACTAACTGTTCAGGTTTATATGAAAGAAGGCTATCTAGTTAAATTTAATAGACACAACTTCTTAGTTCAATCAAGATCGTGTCTGTCTTTTAGCCCAAGGGTTCGAATTCGAATATACGGTTGAGAAAATTTAACTTACCTCTTTCAAAAAAATTATAAATAGACGTCCAGAGGATCACGAGGCTGCTCCTGCTCTAGAATGAATTTAGTTTGTAGGTCATGTGTTGATATCATAAGTTGTATAGAAATTTCAAGTTAAATTCATCCCTATTAATAAAATCAGAGCACTCTAATAATCTAATGGAACAGAAAGAGAATTAATTATGTTACTGCACCAGTATTAGCCTGGAGAGAGAATAAGAAACCCAAATATAGCTATTTTAATATGAACCCAATCTCAATAGATAATAACTTTGGTCTAAGGGGACAGTATAAAATGTTAAACCAAACGGAATTGTATTGACATTCATTTTTACACATTATTGTTTTAAAAATCACATTTGGAAAAAAAGGACCCGGCCAGAATTAAAACACTGGCCTTCCAAGTCATATTAGTATCATGAATGTTACTCGCTCGACAATTCCTGACTGTTCTATGTCGTTTAACCAGCTTAAGGGGGGAATAGAAAGGAACGCGATTTATAGTCAAAATTTTTGAAATTCTTATATCAACTATTTTTTGGCCAAAATAAATCAAATATTATTACAGTAGCAATGTTTCGTCTTAGTTTAATAAATCTTGTAATTTCTACAGTTCTTAATTATTTCTTCTGAGCAAAACTATATTTGAACACACAACCTTTTAAAAGAAGATTAAAAAAAAGTCTTGTTCAAATTCCGCGATGCTCCTGACTTAATTTTCAAGAAATGTCTATATAACTTTTTGTAGATTTTTGTTTCTTTTAATACCACGTCCTAATACCCGTTCGATTTATCAGCAAATGTAATAATTACGCTGTGTCGGGGATGAGGAAGGTTGAATTTAAAGGAAGTGTACACGAATTTGCATGGAAGACCATATTTAGGGGGTAAAACACCTTCAGTACACCCGACCGGGATCCAAACCCCGATCTCCCCATCATCAGCAGTACAGTTTATTGATAGTGTGACGCGTTAAGTCCATTCGAATACCGAAGCGGGTTGTAGAAAGTTAAACTAAAATTCATCTATTGAAGTAATATTTTATTCATTTTGGCCGAAAAAAACTGTTTTTACTATAAAAACAACAAAAATACGGACGTTAGTTCGCGATATCTCCCCCCTTAATCAGCGTGTGAGTGAAATCTCGAATACAATTTGAAAATCAAGCTAATTACACCTTTCACGAGTATATCTCTGTTTGATCACGCGGGCTCCTGAGAGTCTGATTCCCACAACCTCATGCACACGCACGTATAATTAAGATACAGGACCAGCCTGTCAGAATAATAAACACATTCCCCACGTTCAAGAAGAATGAAATATTCATCGTTCATATTTTGAAAAATTTATGAACCTGTTGTGATGCCAATATACTTGGTCTCTCTTCCCCCTTGTCCTCGAACGTAGGCGATTCCAAACTTTTTTTATTTGTACAAGCACTAACTCAACTCTCAGATTAATTATTAGGAAGGCAGGAGCGATTTGTTTATTATTTCACTGTGGAGAGCTTAATTATTTTCTAAGAATAAGAGTCAAATGACGTTCAAGCAATGGCTGTGCCCCTTTTGTGAGTGTGTGTGTGTGTGGAGAGCAATTAGCAAATAATTTGCAAAAATGTTTTTAAAAAAATGTGCCCTTGGTGCACACCCCTAACTATACCTTGATTTTATTACAAATGAAAATTTGGAACACCTTTTAAAAAATACACACTTTTTTGCGGTAAACATTGATAAAATACTACTAATATATTTTTTATTTTCTAGCACCGCGTCTTACTACCTGTTCAGGCTATACGTATATTTACGCTAATGAGTTAGGGATGAGGAAGGTTGAATATAGAGGAAGCATACCCGCATTTGCGTGAACGGAGATTGGAAAACAATTTTGGAAAAACCACCCTCGGTACACTCGACCGGGATTCGAACCCCGATCTCCCTGTCATCGGCCATCTGGTTTAACACGATTGATTCCTTAGACCATGCGGCCACCAAAGCAGGTTATATTATTATTTTATAAGAAGATGGGGCGTATAGAGGTGGCCTGGAAAGAACTGGCTCAAGATAGAGATGGATAGGTGACGAACTTTTGTAAGTGCGACAGGTAGCTTTCCAGTTACCAATGACATAGAGTAAGTAAGTGATGATATCTATTAAAAATGACAGCGTCAAATCACAAGACTTGACCTATGAATACTTGAATGAAAATAGAAGCTTTTTAAAGCTTCTATTTAATGTGTCCGTTCGAAAAAAAATAATAAGTTATATGTATGCCAAGTCTGAACTTTCCCAGTTTTTCTTTTTTGGATTTATCGTTCAGACCCACACATATACATTCAGGTCATGTATATGATGATAAGTATGCTACAAAGTTTTATTAGCATGATAAGAATTTAGGAAACTTGCTTTTTTATGGGAAATAAAACAACTTTTAATCTGTAATATAGTTTAGATTTATTAACTTATATTACATTCACAGAATATGCAATAAATAATTATGCATGTTGGCAAAAACAAAATGCAATTTGAACAATTAAAGACATAATAATTATAATAGCAGCCTTTTAAGAACTATTAGGCGTATTGTTTAAATTTTGAGCGTATGAAACAAATCTTTTGAACATTAACGGTATTTTTTTTCATTACAAAAAACTTTGAAATGAAACAAAAATACTGATAAAATATTTTGGCAAAAAATTATGTGAGCTTTTAGCTTGATTATTCGAGCTGGCGTATACATTTTGTTCTTTTTTGTTTTTTTGTTTTTATTTTCATTTTGTTTTGAGATTCTCATTTTTTTTTTTTAAATATACATAGTTTAATATTTACTTAAATTTCTTATTTAGTCAAGAGAAGGAAGAGTTGGATATTTTATGAGATACGTATACGAATGTTGTTTAATTTAAGACTATCATCACTGAATTGGTATAATATGCATGTATACCATTATTTGTGTATTAAATAATCGAACCACCCAAAGTCTACCATTCTCACGACTAATAAAAATGTAAGAGAAAACAAGAAATTACATTTTATATTGGAAATAAAAAATTCATTTTGTCAATCGCATTTGTATGTAGATTTTTCCTTTTTTGTAATCACAACTATGATTCTATGTACACATACATTCTAATCACAATATTATGTAACAACTATCAGTATCACAAGAAAATAATCACCAATAATTTTTTTTTAATATACAAAGATTGCAATAAAATGGTAAATCACTAGACCATTCGTTGAAACATGAATGTTTTAAAAAATGGGTTTTCTCAAAATAATAATAATTAAATGGTGGTTTCAGTAACAAATACAGGGCTATTTACTAATACAATAATGATGAGATTGCAAAAAATCCAGAATATATTCACGTTTTTTTAAAATAATTAATAACGTGTTTAAGTTTTGTGTGTACAAATAAGAATTCAGAACTTTTGTCTGCATAGATTCAGTTCTCTACAAGCTATTACTTTTGTTACAAGTACATCCCAAGATATGTCATCATATTAGATCAAATGCCTAAAGATTATTTTATTTCAAAAAGTTTTTTTTTAACTTCAAAACATCATAATTTACACATTTATCCCTAAAAACCAAAGCATTGACAATTTATTCACGGGTGGGAGATCTGTGTTCATTACAAGTTATCTTATCTACAAGTCAAACGAAAGGAATGACAAAGGGCAAAAAACTAACGATGAATAGCTCTTTTCATTTTTCTTTATTTTTCAACTAGCACAATCACACTTCCATACAAACATACCGAACTTTGAAGATTAAATCTCACTTTAAATTATTATTTTTTTCGTAGTTTTCGTAAAATATTTACAAATAAACAAATACTTGGAAGTTTTTAATAAAACATTCTACGGACTACTATACGTATTTACTGGACAACTGTTTGGCCAACTCGGTATACTTGAGAAACTTGGAGTGAGGACTTTCCTCAAAGTTCAGCTGCTGTTGCGGACTTTTTCCACTGGAACTTGGAGCGCTACTGTTTCCACTGACGCTGTTTGCACCTCCAGCGATGCCGCTCGCATTGTGCGCTTTACTTCCAGAGGCCGATACACTGGTGGACGAACCTTGCTGCGCTTGAGCCTTTAACGCTACCGGGTCAGGAATGGCCCCGTCTTTCACGAAGTGCATCTTGGACAGATGGTGCCGATAGGCGCCCTTCGAAATGAACGGTGTATCACAGAAAGCGCATTTCATGATAGAGTCCGCAGTCATGACTGCGTCGTTACACGCCCAACTGAACGCCAGTATCGCACCAGGCGTCGTGCCACCGGCTCCAGCTTGAGAAGAGGTAGACGAAGACGCGTGACCACCGCTCCCGGAAGCGGATGATGACGAGGCGGACCTGCTTCCCCCACCATGCCTCTCAGTCTTGTCACACAGTTTCTGGAGAGCCGCTAGAGGATGACTACTCGTAGATCTTCCGCCAGAGCTCGTCGCAGATTCTCCCGCTCCTGAAGTTGTACCACCCCCTACTCCCGATAGGTTGTCAAACATGGAAGATAATGCACCTAAGCTGGATGGCTTCTTTTCGGCACTAGTAGTACTTCTTGGGGTACCTGAACGATCACTGCTGGCGGGGCTACCCACGCTATTGCGGCACGGACTGCTTGGTGGGACATTAACAGCTTCAACCAGAGGCACCTGTTGCCTAGGGCTCATAGTGCCAGGGCTGTGCATGCCTACGCTGCCATGACTCCGCCTACCACTATCGGTATGTCCGTTCTGTCGATCTTCTCCCTCTTCTTCCAAACTTTCATGAACTCCACTATTTGAAGGAGCAAGAGGCACATCCTCTCCTCTCCTATGCCTACCACCACCACCACCACCCACCACCACCACTATGAAAACTACCTTTGTCATCTTCATCTTCCTCGGCTTCCTCTACTTCCTCTTTCTTTACAATCACCTCTCTGCGTGTTTCTTTACATAAAACTTCTCTCTCGTCATCGGTGATAACCTCCTTTTTGATTGCATCTTCCCCTATGTGATCGTTGTGGCTTGGTGGGGTCTGTATCCTTTTTTCTGGAGTCGTTCTCGGAGAAAAGGATGAAGTAGGCAATCGCTGTTCTGAGCATATTTCTGCCTTCCTATCTGGCGTTAGGGCGTCTCCTCTTCCAATCCCTCGTTCTGATATTGAGCTAGATTCGCTACCACTTCTTTCTCGTCTATATTGATGATGCTGGTTTTGTTGCTGGTGGTGATGATAACTGCGGAGAAGATTCATTGTTTGTGGATCAACCAATGGCTTGGTGTAATCCACACTCTCATCAATCCCAAGGCGTTTCAAGATACTCGAGCCTATTGGAGAGGCACCCACGCCACCCGGGCCACCACCGAATCCTGCTGCCCCATGTCTCGCTCGAGAATCAAAACTTTTCTCTATTAACTTTTCGATAGCGTTCAGGACAGAGGGTGATGACGTATCTCCCGCTGCAGATGTTCCGTTACCTTCTTTATTCGAAAGATCTGTTGCTATGGAGGGCGACCTGTGATGTCTTGGAGTGGTTGGTGGAACGGGCTCTTCGCAGGAGCTCTTCCTGCAATCTCGCTCCGCAATGGGTAGAGGGTTGTCAGGAGGGATAATATTACTTGAAAGAAGGGCACTCTTAAGTAAATTTCTCTGATTTGTACCGATACTACCCCCTCCCACACACTGTCTTATGTGATCTACGAATATGGATGTCTCAATTTTCTCCCCACACTTTTCACACGTAATTCTACCTGTGGTTGGAGGTTCTCTGCCAATTTTACCCCCTCCTCCAACCATCATTCCTCCTTCGCCATTTTTCAGTTCATGTTGGGCCCGCTCTAGTTCTAACAATTTCCTAACTGGTAGTGATTTCTTCCTCTTCTCTCTTGTTTGCCTTCTACGACCACCACTTTCGGTTATGGATCTCATAATGTGTTCCTTGTAATGAGAGTTCTTCACCATGTGATTGCTCAACTCTTTGAGCGAGCTGAATGCCTGATCGCAGACTTTGCAAGTCAATACCGCACTCACATGGCTGCTCGCCGCTCCCCCGCCACTACCACCTCCTCCACCTCCTGGCGTGTTTCCCCCTCCAGGTTTACCTCCATCATCTGCCGATTTCCACGATATTATCTGCTCCTGAGAGATGATATTGGTATAATGCTGAGTCTGCTGCATATGACTAGTCATTTCAGCGAGTGACCTGAAACTCTGCCCACACCACATGCATTTGAGAATCTGCCTAGTCTGTTCTGCTCCTTTACCTAACCAGACATCCTGACCTCGTACGAGTTTCCTCGGTAGAGGCATAGTCTCCTTGATCAGAAGATTGAGATCAGCAGAAGATGGTTTGTTTCCTACAGATTGGTGACCTCCACCTCCACTGTTAACTGATAGCGAAGGACTTGACGTAGGTGGTTGATGCTGCTGTTGAGGGGGCGGTGGGGGAGGAGGGGGTTGTATCTGTGGTGGGGGTACGTTCACGCCACAGTGTTTTGCTTCCTTCATGTGAGCAGTCATGGCCGCGAGACTGGGGAAACTCTGCTTGCACCAAACGCACTTCAGGACATCTTTTGCCTGTTCAGCACCTTTATTAAGCCAGTGAGATTGCCAGGCGCTATGCCTATTACTGCTGCCTCCTCCTCCTCCCCCACCACCCCCGACGTTATTAGATGACGATCGGAAGAGGTCCTCACCACCCAGTTTACTTAACTCGCTCATTTTTTCAAGAGCTTTCGTCGCATCACTTGGTGTGGGCATGCCTCCGAAATGTGTTCCAGAATTCCCCATCTTACCATCATGAGACATCTTCATCTTCCCATTCCATAGAGGATTGTCAACGGAGTGTCCGTGGTTCGAAGTGTTGTGGCTACTGTTATTCTTCGGAGACAAACTACTCGCAGCCGCCACGGCAGCAGCAAAATAAGGGAAGTGAGAGGCGACTACCGGCGAGGTCCACGGTGATACGACTGGTTTATATTCAGAGGGTGCTGCCATACGGGAATTCTTCCTTGAGGAGGGTGGGTGGTGCTGAGGACTAGGGGTCTGTGGGATAGGAGAGGAAGCATCTAGAGATCGTTTTCTATTGCTGGACACGGACAAATCAAGCGGGCTGTTAAGCTGAGACTCTGCGGGCAGGACAGGCGTCGGAGGTTTGCTTAGGTTTAGTGCAGAATCGTTATCTTGTTCAGGTTTGCAAATCCCACGCTTCGTGCTGAAGTCTAAGACAGTGGAGGAATCCAATTCAGCGGGCGATCTGATTGGAGGGGGAGGTGGCGACATGGCGAGAGATCCTGGAGGGACAAGGGGTAGTAGCGGCGGAGAAGAGGAAGAAGTGACGAGTGGGGACACGGACCCACGAGGTAGCACGGCGGGAAGAGGTGACGTCATGAGCAGCCTGTGGTGCTGGTGCTGCGCGGCGGCAGCCCCCAGGTAGGCGGCCAGAGCGGCGGAGTGAGGGGGCAGCAACGTTGGAGGCAGGACAGCTGAAGAGGCGGTCACTGGACTGACGGGTGGTAGAGCCACTCTGGGGATCCCGCGCTCCGAGCACTGGGAGTCACGCGACGGGCACCGCGGCACCGATGATCCACGTGAATCCCTGGAGGGGCATCGCTGGACGGGAGTGTCCCTAAAAAAATAAAACACGTGCTGAGTTAGTGTATGATACACACTTTCAATAAATACAACATATTAGTTATTCTAAGACTTGTGATATCATTAGAAATAAACTAGTAGTTATGAGTTGTAGAGATAGTTTTATATATGCTTTGCTGTTGAGATGGTTAGTGAATTCATAAACCACAAAATGGAGTCAGTAATTATATGTTAAAACGTGAATATTAAAAAGAAAGGAACTCAAAATTAATTATTCGTTAAGAGATTCAACGCGTTTAACCGAACTAAAGTTTTAATAAATGATTTAAAAATCAATTACTTTATGTCGACTAAATAATGATCATAGAGGCACTAATTAGCAAAAACCGTAAATTTTGTCTCCCAAACTAAAGACACAGTAGAGCCACCACCACCACCCCAGAAAGTATGTGAAAATTTGATGCCTCTAGAAGCTATTTAGAGTGGTCATATATATTATATATATATTATATATATAATTTGTATGCCCCTAAGATCTATTTAAAGTGGACCTCGCTTAAATGTCTTTTTGAAAACTAGATATCACTAGACTTTATTTGAAGTCATCCCCACAGCAAATTTTTTTAAATAGGATGCTTCCAATAGCTATTTTGAGTGGTCTTCGCCTGGTATATTTTTGAAAATGTGATGCCTCTATAACCTATTTGGAGTTTGATGTAAGGCCATCTTTCAGCTTGATATTCGAGAATATCAGAGGGGAGTGAAATAAATCTAGACGGGGGTAGGTGAATGAATTTATTCCAAAGGGAGAATTCCCACCCTGCTTTCCTGGTTCCACCGTCACTGTATATAGTTTATATAGAGTTATCAAAATGTTAAATGCCATTAGTATCTATTTTAACCTTTTACATTTTGTTTATAAAAGTATACCTTAAGTGAAACACACATCCATCATCTTTTTGTTTTTTCATATGAAAACTTTTTTCCAATTTCTCTCAAACTTAATGTTTTTACTGTAAAGTAATCTTCACACTAGAACCAAGATAACGAATGCTTTATTTATTTCAAAAGAATATTAAAGAATGCTATATTTTTGCACTCCCATGGCCCATAAATATGTTTTATGCGCACAGGAGTCCCACGACCCGCCCCCATTAACAGTCTTGACGGGCGGATGACTCCATTGCGACAGTGCTTTTTTTTTAACTTTCTCTTTCTTTCTTTTTTAAATATATATATATTTATCGCCATTATTTTTAGTATTAAGATAGAAGACGTCGTCTACTCCATGCGCTGTTAAATTGATCGTAAGAAGAGTTGAGAGGAAGATGAGGACAACGTCGTCGTAAAGGCGGTAGTTGGGTGACTCGCGACGATACAAGAAGAGGTATGCGACAAGGCGAAGAGTCGGATGTGTGTTTTGATTTACAGTAATAGCGCCAGAGAGACACAGAGCGCTAAATATTGTACCCCCTCACGATTCCCTCCCCCTCTCTTCCCCGTTTAGACCTTCTTCCTCATCTACCCTTCACACGGAAAAAAAAAAGAAGAGAGAAGCTTTCATTTTTACCCTCCCATCCGTCTGCCGAAGAAGCGACGTCGCCAACTAACGTATAATTCATTTCGAACTAAGAGAGAACAACTATGGAGCTTAAGGAGTGAAAGAAAAAAGGGAGGGGGAGGGGGGATGGCCGAGAGAGGGGAGAAATATTTTGAGGCCAATCGTGTCTCATAACTTCCAGAGTTACTTTCCAATATTTTTTTTTAAGAAGAGATTTTTCTCTCTCTCTAGCCACATCTTAACTTTGGGGACGTCGTTCCCATTAAAAGTGTACATAACTCGGCCTTGGCCAGTTCAAATGGGCGATAAATCTAAAAAAAAAAGTTTTGCCTTCAAACCCATTTTAAGTGGGGTTTTTCATCTAACGCGAAAAAAACAAAGTTTTTGCGATATTAATATTTATTGATTTGTTTTCACGTTGCCTGTCCTGTGAGTGTTTGGATACGGGAGGATGGGATATAGGGTTTCTAATTCAAATCCAAGGGAAGCCTAAAATATATCGGTGCCTCACCCGCATCGGTGAGCACGCGGACTAGATATCAGGTGCAGACCTACCCATATTTACGTGGAAGAAGAGGGTACATAAATGGGGGGAGGAAATATTGAATGGACTCAGCCTGGGATTCGAACCCCCGCCCTTCCTGCCACTCTGTGTAATGTTTTTATTCTTAATAAAGCTAAATAACAGATTTTGGCGCAGCTCGTTCTTTTGCAACAGTAGGCCACTATCATCCATGCTGTTGCAACAGTAGCCTAAGTACCCTCGTGTTGTTGCAACAGTAACCCAGTACCCTCGTGTTGTTGCAACAGTAGCCAAGTACCCTCATGCTGTTGCAACAGTAGCCCAGTACTCGCGTTGTTGTAACAGTAAATCACCTGCTGATAACCCCAATAGTTGCAGATTCTCTCACCTGAGCGCTAGCTGGTCGTGTAGCATGGCTACGGGGAGATCTTGGTCCAGCTCGTGCTGTTGCAACAGTAGCTCACTGCCCTCATGCTGTTGCAACAGTATCCCGGTGGATGCGGAGCTGGGTGGCGGAGACGTGGGGGTGGCAGATCTCGACAGGGGCGCCCCTCCTACTCCAGCTTCCGAACTGGGCGACATGGCCCCCGAGTTTACCGAGGAGGCGGCGTCCTCGCCGGCCCCAGGACTGTCCGCCGCCTCTCCTTCCACCTCCCCCTCGCCGGCTCCTTCCTCACCGCCTTCCCCTATAAACACACAGTACCGGAACATATGAGCGCACATGTTCCGTTGGAAGATCCAGTCCACAGCTTCACTGCTGGGGATGTATGAGGATATTAGAAAAGGTCAATGTGTTTGCAGTTTTTTACATCAAAACTTTTTTTCTCCTAAAATAAATAAATATATTTTCCAGTAGAATCATAGTTTAATTTTCTTCCCATTGTGACCAGAACGGTTCATGAATATCTGACAAGGGTGTCCTGACATTTGATGATAACTTTTCTCTTCATTTAAAAAGTTTATCTAATGCCGTTATGCTCTTTGACAGATATTCATGAACTATTGAGTTCACCATGTGAAGAAAATTAAACTCTCCGTTGGAGCAATATTCCATCGATTTTGGCCTAAAAGGTATTTTGCTATAAAAAAAGGCAAAAATACTTAACTTTTTGGTTTTGTAACACTTTTAATTTTTAACAGATCAATATATGATTTTTAAATAGAAACACACTTATAAGACAATATAGGAATACACCAGCCTCGAAGGGTTCTCGAAAGCAAACAGCTTCGGGCGGAGGTGTGATGTTAGATTCTAATCGGCCCGGGACTATAAATATGATAGCCCTTAGCTTCAGTGGTGGATATTAAATATATGCTCTGTTTCAGTGTAAGCTGAAATTTTAAGGAGAAGTATTTATATCTTTATTATTAGTTAATTTAATCTCGAAGCTATTTCGGCTACATAATCGATTATTAGTTTCTTCTTTCAACTGGAATACTTTTAAATGCTTAAGACAAAATGTATTTAATTATATATTTAAGTTTGTAAATTAATGATCCACACCCTCGCTACTTGTGTGGATCACTGAACATGTGATTTTACGTTTGGATCAATATATTGTTTATAAACAATACCAATAAACAACCAACAGGATAGTTTTACATTTAATGCCATCGCATTTCTTCACAAATTACGCATACTGGTCACCTCAGACTTACGGGAACGTTTGATTAAAATGTAATAGTAAAAAATGTTGAACTGAATTAATTTATTTTAGTAAAGTAGTTGAGGTAGTGGGATATCTTCTGGTGTCCTGGCTGTAGAAATGTGAGGCGGAAAATTTTCCATATACTTTTTCCGGAAAATTTTCAAAAACGGAAAATCTTCAAACATTATATCTGTTAATTAATTTCAACTGATTAAATGGATAGTAATAATAACGGTAATAATAATAATTAGTGGTAGTGATAGTAGTAGTAGTATTAGTAGTAGTAGTAGACTAGTAGTAGTAAAAAACACCTAATTCGGTGGCCACGTGGTCCAACGAGCTACTATTGCAATAGACTAGACTGCCGTTTACAGGGAGATCAGGGTTCGATCCGGGTGCACTGAGGGAGGTTTTTCCTAAATGGTTTTCCACTCACTCTCCACACAAATGCGGGTGTAATTCCTGTAAATTCAACCTTACTTATCCCTTACTCATTAGCGTAATTAGCACATAGGTGTATAAGCCGAACGGGTAGTAAGACGCAGTGCTAAAAAAAGTAGTAAAGAAACAAATTAATGAGAGCCTTTGAAGACCCGTTATATTCATAAATCATAATTCAATTGTTAATCATCAATAAATTAACTAAAATAATTTTAAGGTTGTCGCGACAATTGTTTCCCCTCCCCCTTATCCTCCGTGCTTCCTATCAACCCCTCCTCCACTCGCGTTCCCGTCCCCCTTCATATAACCCACTCGTATCTTAACACACTATATTTTGAAGCACATTAGGCTCTAGGTGCCACCTCCACAATTTAACCCCTCCAATGCAAGCCGATACTGCGGAAAATTTTCATCACCACGGCTGGCTTCCGGAATTTTTGGATAGAGATACAAAATTTCGCGCCCTGGCGAGAGTTTATTAGTAACTTCTCCTTAGAATGAGGGCGGGAATATTTAACAATAAACCCACCCCATTGCACATATTGGCCTACATTAGTCTTGATACAAGAATGTGAATTGTTATATAAACTCGTGGTTCCTATCATCCCATCTGAAGATCACAGTTGATTCAGCTCGAACCGGGCGAACACACCCATTCGGACATAACATAAGGGCAACCCTTGAGTCGCGGTAGCAACGATAGCACAATAGTTGACAATAGTCACACGTCCATCACAGATCCTGCCTTAAATGAAAAGAATGACCCTGGACACGAGACTAATAGCTGAATGGATATATCAGTGGTAGACGCGCAGAGCCAATGGTTCGATTCCCGTGCTCAGTTGTCAAATTTACTAATATTACTTTATATTCCGACACTTTAGCTCAGTCGGTAGCGTGTCTGCCTATTGAACTAGAGCCTGGCCGAAAAATGTATCATTACTGAAATATGGGTTTCTACTTTCACGGTATATTCTATATTTAAGTTAGTTTATCCTCAAGTCGTGTGCTGGTTGATATAATCAGTCGGTTCAGAATGTGCAAGTTAAATACAAAAAAAAATAGTTTATAACCAAATGTTTACACAATGTAAACTTATTGAATTACGCTTCCAATGAGTGTTCGCACAAAGATTGACGTTAGCTTCGACCCGTGAAAAGGATGAAACTTGTGGAGCGCTGGCTCTAGCGAGAAACGCAACCCTCAACCCTTACAAAACGTGATCCTAAAGGAACGGCTCCTTGCGTTCAGCTTCGTATCGGGCGGACGTTCAACAGACAAGAAGAGTCTTTTTCCTTTTCATTTCCTGAACTTTCCGCGGTGAAGTGCGCCAAACCTTATAATTACTAGCGCTCTTCATGGGGGAAAAGGAGGGGGGGGGGGGTTGTTTTAATTAGAAGGCCTATCAGAGGCTGTGCGCCGAAGGCAAGGAGGCAGCCTACGGTTGACATCCCTCTCCCTACCACTGATATATCTGCAGAGTCTACCTATCACGCGAAGCTCAAGACCTCATGGAAACTTTCGATTGAAAAAAAAAGATTTTCCCACCCACCCCCACAATCTCAAAACTAGTTCCGCGTACTTCGCCCAATATTATACTCCTACAGTCCAATTTACATAAGAAGAGCCTTTTAGAAAATACCAAACATATTTTTTTACGATTGGCAGTGATAATAATTTACTCTATTAATATTACATGTAATGATAGCATCTATCAAAAATGACAGCTACAGATCACATGGCTCGACGTATGAATATATGAATGTATATTTAAATATGTGGATTAACTACAAAATATAGTAGGCTACAAGTCTTTACGTGAAACTAAACAAACAAAATAATTTAGTCCTTATAAATTTTGACTTTATTAATTTAAACTACATATTATTAAGTAGCCTCTATTAATGAGTTAAAAAAAGTGTGTATAAGTAAGTGAATTTTATAAACTGCACTTCTACATGTTCAAAATACGCATAGTATTTTATTATTATATGAAAATATTTTAATTATAAATAATTATACCTAAGTGTTAACATATTGTGAATAAAAAATGTGTGATGGATTGAAATCTCTACAAAAATGTTAACAAAATATAGCAATTCTCTGTTGATCACTTCAAACTTACTTCTGTCAATCTTCCATTTGTTGATTAGATTAAACGAACCTAGCCTGCACATCACATTAAAATGGATGCACAGGTCTCAAAACCATCTCTTGAATTGTATTTCCTGCCAGCTATTTATTTGTGTCGGCATCTTGGATAAACGGTTACTAATCAGGTCTCGAATGTGTTGTTAATTTACAAAACACTGTTGTTAGTGTCTTTCATTTGCGATTATAATAGCTCTTTGCGCTGTGTGCAATGTTTTACTGTGTGTAGTTAAGTCGAATAATACTTTGCGACATACACAAATATCACATACTTGTTGTCAGGGGTGGAACGAGCGGCTACGAGGACGCTGGGAAATATCCCAGTTTAATTTGGGCTGCCTCATGCCCTCAACTACATTAAACTAAAATAAAGTTATCTATTCAGAGTATTATTACATTTTAAATAAAAGTTCCAGTACGTCTTAGAACCCTTCTACACGTAGCGGGTTTTACCCGCCACCCTCGCTAGAGACGGGCGCGGGCTAAAGTGCAGTTGTTTTCACACGTGGCGGGTTATACCCACCACCCTCGCTAGAGACGGGCGCGGGCTAAAGTGAAGTTGTTTTCACACGTGGCGGGTTATACCCGCTACCCTCGCTAGAGACGGGCGCGGGCTAAAGTGCAGTTTTTTCACACGTGGCGGGTTATACCCGCCACCCTTGCTAGAGACGGGCGCGGGCTAAAGTGCAGTTGTTTTCACACGTGGCGGGTTATACCCACCACCCTCGCTAGAGACGGGCGCGGGCTAAAGTGAAGTTGTTTTCACACGTGGCGGGTTATACCCGCTACCCTCGCTAGAGACGGGCGCGGGCTAAAGTGCAGTTGTTTTCACACGTGGCGGGTTATACCCGCCACCCTCACTAGGAGCGGTCCCGCGTCAAACTACGAACACAGGTGGGTGATTTCTCGGCCCGCGCGAATAAGCGGGTCCACCTGCCCCCGCCTCGTGTGAAAGTATGCATTTAAACAAGCAGACTTTACTTCGAGCAGTACCGCTCCTAGCGACGGTGGCGGGTTAAACCCGCTACGTGTGAAAGTGCTCTTAGGATGCCCAGAGGCCAGGATACTTAGTTTGTGAAGATGAACGATGGGATTGAATATAAAACCGTCCCGTTTGCTGTTTCTTGTTGTACGTAAACAATTTCTTAAACAAAATTATACATTCATTTAGTAAATACTGAATGTTACTAGCTTTGTAATTTACACAAGTGGCGGGTATAGGATTATTTTACAAACTTAAATATTTCTAATATAGACTCCCAGCTATTGTCTAACAATTTAGAAGCTTTTTTTTCTCTCTCGAGTCAGTTGATCAGTGATGTTTTAAATGGACTGAATAGTAACGTAATCATTGACAATGTAGCTGAAATTATCTCAGGATTAAATTTACTAATAACAATATAAATACCTCACCATTTCAGCTTAAACTTAAGCATAAATTCAGTGGTATTGATGAATATTGTTACGAGCCACTTGGAACCTGCCAGTACACCCCTGCGTGTTTGACACACTATTTTAAAAAAAGATGAGTAAATATTATTTCCAAGATACTCTTTAATTTAAATAATCTTACATTAGCTTAAGCCAACCTTTGAATGACACATAATTATAACGACACAAATAAATAAAATCTTTCTTGAATCAAGATAATTTATCGTAAGCGATGTAAATATTATTTTTATTGCTCTAAAAACAAGTCTTTCGAAAGTGACATTGTTACCTAATCATTTATTGTTTAGTTTCTCTACTGCAGAAGCTACAAACTTTTTTTTTTCTCCAGCTTCTCCCCGGTTATTTGCGTTTGACTTTTGTATATTTGCATCAGATAAATAAGATGTTTATATTGTGAAACTTTAAGCTTAAAGAATGTCGGGAAAGAGAGGCAAAGAGGCCGAACAGGGTCTAGAAGGAACGACAAACAAATGGCTTATTAACTCCGTCTGTCTAAATAATGTACAGAAATTTAATTACATAGCTCATCAAAGAGAGCCAGTATCAAAGAGCGCCTTGTCTCATTGGATGTCTTCATTATGAGCGACAGACCTCAGAAAAGAAAATAATGAAATATTAACCACAACAAAAACGGCAACTCAAAATAAATAAAGAAATCATCTTATTCCACGTCATGGTAAGTGAAGGAAGGCTATTTGTGATTCAAATGAAAAGAGCTACTTCATTCTGTAGTGGTTTTTTTTTATAATTATTATTTTACTTTCTCATAGAGAGAAAGCGTTGTGGACGTGAACATTTTTTGATTTCGAGATTACCGAACTCCAAAAAGTGGATCTTACAATTCTGTGTCCACAAGTCTGTCTGTCTGCCCCATGTATTTCTGTATGTTGTTCTGTTTGACTGTTCCTCTGTGTCTCTTTCCATGTCTTTACCTGAAGCTAAAGCCGAACCTTTAGTAAGTGACTGTTCAACCCGAAGGTTTGTCCTGATTTGCTACCTCATGCAGTGCGTGCACTCAGCCTTACAGCCAGTTAGTGACGCCCGCACACACCATCTGGGAGAAAGCCTATATATTTTTTCCGGGAAGGTATCGTTACACGCCGCAATCCACACGGGACCGATGTTCTTATTTCCCCTCCGAAGGAAGATGGATGTACTCGTAAGAATCCATCAACCTCGGCTGGTATTGAACCGCACACATCGGGTACTGAGACGAGCACTTTATACCAAGGGCACCGAGATGGTCTGTACTATAATAATCTTTACGTTAAGCTCATCTAGTCTGGTCGCATGTGACAAGGAGCTATGATTTCGAATCCCATCCGGGTGTACTGAGGTGGTTTTATCTTGAATAGCTTCCCCAACCCTCCCTCCACGAAAAGCGGGTAGCACTTTTATAAAGTCAACCTTCCTAATTGCTAACACATTAGTGTGATTTAATGCGTGTGCGTATAAATCAAACGGGTAGTAAGAAGCGGTGCTAGTAAAAATAAATAAATTAAAAACAGCTCAGTTGACTCATTACTTATTTCATTCCAGTATGAATTCCCACGAGTTGGTGTTATAATGGTTTTCAGTCATTTTATTGTCCCGTGGCACCGCTCAGAGTAAATCTGTGCTGATTTCAGACATCGATGTACCAGTACGAAGCCCGGAGGAGTAAGGCTGATGGAAACTCTCCGTAGTGGCCTAGGTATGTGAGGGTGCTGGGTGTTGGGAGGTGGTAGGTACATAGAGCCTATCAAAGCTATACATAAAGCCCTCAAATATCGGAAGAATGGGGGACTGAGGGCGGGGATGTAACTGTTAGCAAATACTTGAATGATCAAACAGCAAATATTTTTTATCGTATCGATGATATTTTGGAGTGACAATAATGGATAGGATGAGAAATGAGAAGGTGAGAGGAAGAGTTGATTAACCAGTGCAGAACAGGATAGAGAAGGCACGATTAAGGCGGTACGTTCATGTGTGGAGAATGAAGGAGGAGACGATACCAAAGAAGATACTGGTTATTGAAGTGTTGTGGGGGGGGGGGGGGGGGGGGGGGGTGTCAGGAGGCCAAAAGGAAGACCAACAATAAAGAGATTAACATTTTTCATTGGAATTTTAAGATTGTTAAATCCATGAACAAAAGTATATATATATATCAGTTAAGGCTTTGATTAATGAATTATTAACATATCTGGAGTATAGATGATCCAACGTTAGTGAGAGATTCAACCACCAAGTACTGTAGTCGATACGTGTAGTATGAGAAGAGAACTGTAACCGCTGTTATTGCTTTAGTGGAACTCATTTAAATGGCTGAATTTTTTTTTTAATTAGAAAAAATGTTCAGACAAATTTTACGGCAAGTGAAGATTTTCCGTCTCGCATCTCTAGTAAGAGTGCGACCAGCACACGAAACAACGTCACGTTCCTCTTGTGAGGTGAGCCATATAACTCCACTCGCCGTGTGTGAAGAAATGATTGATCCTAAAAACCTCAAGAGACGCCCGCCAAGCCTCCTAAGCAACCAAAGTCTTCTCAAGGTCACGTTTGTCGGTGACTTCGTGATTGACCCGATACGCCAACATACATCATTACACCCTCTCTTAAATCACAGCTCAGGTGAAGTTTTGAGATGAGGTTGGGAAGGGGAGGGGAAGGGAATCCTTCCCCTGATATATGGTCGACCTATAAATCTACCGCCATGCATCGCTCCACGTCTTGTCGACTTATTGCGCCTCAAGTCGTAAATATCCAGGCTGTCCCACCCTCCTAAACATGAGGGCTAGCGAGGAAAGTATCGACCAAGCTCTCTTTAAACTATTGTTTTAGTGTTATTACTATTAATTAATTAATTAATTAAATTGAAACAGAAAAGAAATTATTGTTTGGGCCATCCGCGACCAACACGGATTTTAATAATATAGCAGCTACCCTTTAATAGAGAAAGTTAAAATTAAATTTAAAAATAAATAAAAATGAAACGGGCCCCTCTCCCTCCCCCACTGTAAAGAGAAGGGGTTTGAACCTAAGACATGCCACTCGGATCAATAGGCCAGCCAGATGCGCTGGCACTGAGCTATTAATGTGTTTTTATTGTGTTCTTCATATGGCAACGCACATTACATCTCATCTGGAATATCCTCATTCAATTACGCTATTAGGGGTAAATAAAGTAGAATTTATAGTAAAAGTACCCACATTTGCCTGAAGGGAGAGTGTGGAACCATTAGGGAAGGGGGGAGAAACACTGGCGGTACGTACAGCCGGGACTCAAACCCTGGTATTCCGTGTCATCAAAAATAAAACAAGACTATACAAGCTTGGAATTTTAGTCCACAGATTCGGGTAGCAAATGGTTTGGAGGAAATATACTTGCATTTGCTCATAGGGCGTAACAAAATTACCTCAGTATATCTGGCCGGGATTCGAGTCCTGACCTCCCTATAAACGGAAAAAAACCAAAGACTATACGATCTTGATGTTTAGTCCGTTTGACCACGTGGGAGGAAGGAAGGTTTAGAAAAACAAAATGTTTTGAGCTCAACATTGAAAAACTTGATGGATAACCATTATCTCTCTCTCTCTCTCTCTCTCTCCACACAAATGCGAGTACAATTCCTCTAATTGTGATAAGCGGTGAAAATATATGAAAAAGTGTAATGATTATTTTAGTGGCATTTAATGCACATGAATACATGAAAGCAGTTAATTATTATTATTATTAGCACCGCGTCTTACTACCCGTTCGGGTTATACGCATTTACGCTAATGTGTAATGTGATTGTGAGATGTGATTGTGAGATGAAATGTAGGACCTACAGTTTAACGTGGAATCCGAACCACGGTGGAGGCCTGGCATTCCTCACTTTCACAAGTTGTGATTAATACACGTCTTGTCAGAGGTGAAGGAAGGGTTTGGCAATCAGATAAATCTGTGCCTGGACCGAGGATTGAACCCCGGACCCCCAGCACAGAAGTCTGACACCTTACCCCTAGACCACCAGGTCACCTAAGCAGTTAAGTAGTTTTTGTAACTGTTTTTTTTTCCTACCAGAGTCCCACCATAATCAAATTTTCTTACATCTAAAAAAAAGTAACTTGATCTACTTTCACGTATTCATACGTCAAATCACAAGTTGCGGCTGCAGCTGTTCCGTTTGATAGATACTATCAATACCTATAAAATAACAAGTAATATAGTGAAATGTTATCTATGTTGACCGCGAATAAATATGTTTGTATTTAAAAAAAATACCTTCCTGTGAAAATTTAACTGTAGAGCAAGAGCAGGGATAAACAATGACTGCAGAAACTGTCATATCAAAGCGACAAATCAAATCACTGCAGTCCTGTTTACGCCGAAACTAGACTATCTAAAGGTCACAAATGCCCTTGAGATTACCGATTATCGTAAAAATAAGATCACGGTTAAAATAAAAACCACCCAAACATTGCCGCTACATATCAAAATTTTTTTTGGTATCATATAAAACAACAATCTCGGGGGTGTTGTAAAAACTAGAAGGCATAGTAACTAACGTAATAATAAAAAGCTAGGTTCCCTCCAAGGTGTGGCGTGTTGACCTTGACCTATAGTGGCCCCTTTGCAAGTTGAGATGAGCCGCCATGTTTGATTGGCGGGGCCTTGGTCCTTGTGACAGTCGGCCAGGGATTTATGAGTGCCGCGTGATGCCGGTTCTAATGGCCGCCTCATCGCTTGCAGGCAGGTAGGTAGGTATCTTGCTCACAGAGACAAACTGACCCTCTGCCTTCAACAACCCACTATATCCACTAGAGCACACTTTCCTAGGAGAGCGGCAGTCAATCCCCTAATCCATTATTATTAGCACCGCGTCTTACTACCCGTTCGGGTTATACGCACTTATGCTAATGTGCAATGGTAGGGTGATTGTGAGATGAAATGGAGGACCTACAGTTTAACGTGGAATCCGAACCTCGGTGGAAGCCTGGAATTCCTCACATTCACAGGTTGTGATTAATACACGTCTTGTCAGAGGTGAAGGAAGGGTTTGGCAATCAGGTAAATCTTATCCAGGACCGAGGATTGAGCCCCGGACCTCCAGCACTTAAGTCCGACACCTTACCCCTAGACCGCCAGGTCACCTCCCTAATCCAGTGTTCCACCAAACTTTTTTTTTTTAAGTTCACGGTACACTTAACAAGCCTACATTGTTGGCGGCAGACTGTTTTGCTTTCGGTACGCGGCGCGGCAACAGAAAATTGATTACGCACGCAGTACAAAGGTCCTATAGTTAAATCCGATTTAAGAAAGTAGAGACTTTTTTTTTCTTCCAAAGTAACTTCAAATGTTTCAAGATTAAGGTGGGATAGGTCTACGTATCGCGAGAAAAGGTCAGTGTTTTTGAAACAGTTTTGAATATCTACCATGAGCAGGGCCGTACGCAGAATTTTTGTAAGGGGAGCGGGTGATCAATCAGTTTTTTTAGGATTAGGTATAATTAACTGCTTAACAATACAATAACCCACTTTGGTGGCCGCGTAGTCTAACGCGCTACTCTGGTAGTAGACTAGACTGCCTATGATGGAGAGATCAAAGTTCGAATCTTGGTCGGGTGTACTGAGGGAGGTTTTCCAAAATTGTTTCCCAGTCTCCTTCCACGCAAATGCGGGTACACTTAATATTAACATAACCTCCCTAATTCTTAAAACCAAAAGCGTAATTAGTACATCAGCGTATAACCTTAACGGATAGTAAGACGAAGTGTTAAAAAAATGCAATAAACTAATATGTGATATAATTATGATGACATAAAATATTATTGAGATATTTCCATAGATGATAAAAAATAATTTTAATATTTGTATTTTATTGGGCACCTCTAAAAATGTAAGCACACTAAAACCCACATCATTCGCAGCACTCAACCATTCATGACGCATCGATACCAACAGCTTGTCCAAGATATACATTAAACTTCAGGGAATAAATTATTAAGTAGGATTCTTACGAATAACGTTTCTCGCTGGAATCTACTACTGGAACAGTTTTTGTGCTCGTCTCATTATATCGATATTGTTTTATCTCAATGAGAGGGGTGCTTACGGCCCTGGTCAGGAGCATAGCGGCATTATATGATAAACTTTTTTTAAATTAAGAGGAAAAAAATTGTTATTAAATTACTGGACACCTTGACAGATATTCAACAACTGTTACTTAAACTCTGTTTGTAATGAAGAAATATTTGACTTTTTTTTTTTGCCAAAAAAATTTTGCTAATTTATTTCACTACATCTTACTACTCGTCCGGGCTATACGCATTTAATCACACTACTGGAGTAGAAATGAGGAAGATAAAATTTTAGACAAAATTTACCCTCATTTATATGTAGGGAACAGTGACGGATTAAGGGGAAAGGGGGGTGGTGGTCTAAAGGAAATGCAGTTAAGGGCCCCAGCTACTAAACTACCCTGAAAGGTCTCATGCAATTTGATGGATAGGATTTTACAATATTATTATTTTCCGCTTCGGTGGCTGCATGGTTTAAGGTGCTACTATCGCATTAGAATAGACTTCAATGGTTCGTGGTTCGATCCCGGTCGGATGTACTCAGGGCGGTTTTTCCAAAATTGTTTCCAACTCTCTACGCAAATGCGGACACATTTTTCTACATTCAACCTTCCTTATCCCTAACCCATTAGCGTGATTAGTACATAAGCGTACAACCCGAACTGGTAGTAAGACGTAACGCTTAAAAAATAATATTTTATTGGTATTGATAATATCTATCAAAATCGATAAATGTAGATCACATGACTTATAAATACTTGAGTGTAGATCTTGTTAAGATTCTTGCTATTAAAATCGGATTGTAGATCATCAACCCCTTGAAATAAATGAAACACCGCCATCTTGAAAGGAAAACTCTGTACAAGAAAGAGGCTTGCAGCTCACAAGCTCTCAATGTAGGTACCGACTTAACAGATACACACTTTTTCCACTACAAGTTGAGGACTATAAAATTCCAAACAACCATCCGTCCATACCGGATTCACCCGAGCTATGAGCCAGTCAATCATTCTATCATACACTCCATCAACGAACAAAAGATTAGTTTGGACAAAAATAAAAAATAAATGTACAAGAAAGTACAAAAAATCTTTCCTCAGACTCGTCTTAGATTTTAAGGACGTTCCCAACCTGTGTTTAGCGGCAAGTCGAGATTGATTTCCCATGGTAATGCATTACGTTTTATTAGGAGAGCTATAAAGATTTAATATTGAAAAAAAATTCACAACATCTTAAAATAATATTCTAAAAATAGTTTTACTTTATCACAAAGCTATTTTGTTGATCTAAAATAGTTTTTTTTGCTAACATTTAAAAAAAATATATCTACAGTGTTTTATTCACGAAACTGGCCAGTAAGAATCTTCCTGCCAGGATGTAGATTAAAACGTCCGGTGAATTATATGCCTATCTATTCTCGGAAACAAGGAAATATTAATTTTTGAAATTCAAATAAAGACTGCGCAGGCGCAAGTAGCAGTTTGCGAGTTTATACTTGTCAGCGGAAGAGGGAAAGTGTTATCTGTAGGTAAACAAGAGGCTTTTCAGGATGAACTGGTACTTTTCTTCCTTCTCTTTCTATTTCATACATTGTCGTTTAAGCCCGGTCTACACGTAACGTCTTATCGTACGTTTTATTTGATCAGTTAAGACGGTCAGGTAAAACTGACCAAAAACCCATGTCCACACATATACGTTTTTAGCTGCCGTCTTTTGCCCAGTTTCATAGATACCATGGATCAAGTATTACTTTTAGCGATTATTTCATTGTGCCTCGTGAAATTAAAAAGAAATAGAGTTGTTCGTCGCTCACGGTGGTCTAGAGCAGCGTTTCCCAAAAGGTGTTCCGCGGAACCCTGGGGTTCCGTGGAAGGGTCAAAGGGGTTCCGAGTTCTGTCTGAGAATTAACTAAAACGTTCGTAGAAAACAGTCATAACATAGCCGCGCCGCTGTAAATATATCTAGTATCAAACAGCGCGGGCGGAGCGGGGTGGCGGGGCGGTGCACCTGTCGAGACAGCCTAATATTAGTGCTATTATAAGTAAATATGTGAAAAAATTTCATTCTTCACATTAAATAGTTACTTTTTTTTGTAGGATATATGTTTATAATACTTACAATAATTATTTTCTATTTATAATTATTCTTTCTTTTCATGTCAAACATGAAAATATTCAAACTACACTACAAGGTACAATCACTTTTGTTATTATCAAAATGGGGTTCCGCCAAAAAAAGTATGATCAATTAGGGTTCCGTGGCCAAAAAAAATTGGGAACCTCTGGTCTAGAGGATGGTTACTAAAGAGGGGCTGGTTCTCTCATGTGAATTTGCTTCGGAAATTACGTCGTGAACCCGAAGATTGGCGTGATTATTTACGAATGGATACAGACACTTATTTGAAATTACTCTTGTTAGTTAACACCAGAAATACAAAAAAGGACACTACCATGAGAAGGAATATCACACCCCATGAGAGATTGACTGCTACTCTAAGATTTCTAGCAACAGGTAGAAGCTATAAATATATTGAATTCACAACTGTAATATCAAAACAAGCTCTAAGCCACAACATACCAGAAACTTGTCAAGCCATATACAGAGTTCTGAAAAAGGAGTATTTAAAGGTAAGTAAATGAAAAGTACACTTCTTGAAGAAGTTTATTATTATTATTTATATTACAGTATATCACTATGTAAAAAGTAATAAAATTCTAATATTTTAGAAAACAAAAGTTATATTATGCATTGTTTCATTACAAGCTATGGGTGGCTTACATCAAAATTATAAAATAACTGAGTAAGTTTTGCAGAATTGGAAGTACCAGGGCATGGGGTCTCATCCTTTGTTGCACTTGAATTTACCATTGTTGATTGTTGGAAAAAAGTACTTCCTGCAGGACCTACAGTAGGACAATACGGGGAACCTTGTGACATCATTAGAGGAGGCTCTCCGGAAGGGACCTCCAGAAATGTGGCTCTCTATTGTTTCCGCAATTTAAGACTTTGAAGTCTTTAGTCAAAGTCTCCATTTCCGCCTCAAACAGGACATCATTAATGAACTTTTGGGCAAAGTTGTTCTGTTTGCCCTTAAGACCAGGTAGCTTATTCGCAATATGCTTTCCATAAACATCGAAAGAATCTTCCGATTGGAGTGCTTTTAGTTTTTCTCCAGCTAATTGTAGTACCTCAGTGGTTTCGTCATCATTGCCTCGTTGTTTCCTCTTTCTTATCGTGGAAGATCTGGTTGGGGGGGGGGAAGATAAGCTATCCCTTGGCACTCTAGTAGGTTTTCTTCCTTTCCTTGGTATTTAAGGAGTCGCAGGGTGTGAGATTGTCTCTAATGAATGATGTTCCTTTCCATCACTCAATAGTTCCTCTTCCCTATTTAAAAAAACAAGATCAGAGATTATATTGGGGTGAAAATATTATGGATAAAATTTTAAAAGTATACAATTTTTTTAATGATTAATGATATATTTTAAATCTTGTAATTATATTTGATCCATTTTATTTTTCCTCGTTTGTTTTAGTTTCCAACGGCTGAAAAAGATTGGCTTGATATTGCTGATGGGTTTGAAAGAAAGTGGCAGTTCCCTCATTGCCTCGGGGATGTAGATGGGAAACACGTGAGAAATGTACCACCAGCACAAGTGGTTCCTACTATTGCAATTATAAAAACACCCACAGCATCGTACTCGAGGCAATTGCCAATGATAACTGTGAGTTTATTTATTGCGGTGTAGGGACAAATGACATACTTTCTTATGGAGGCGTCATTTCAAACACTTAAGTTTTTTGAGAGACTCACAAATTGTAGCCTCAAAATTCTCAAATAGGAAAAAGTTTCGAATTGTGATAAACTTCTCCCGTATGTGTTTGTAGGCGATGAAGCCTTTGGAATGCGCCCTGACTTCCTGAAACCATACCCTAAAGACAAATTAAATAATGACACAAGAATTTTTAACTATCGCTTATCAAGGGCTAGACGTGTCATTGAAATTACGTTTGGAATAATGGCGTCTCGATTTAGAGTTCTTCTAACGGCCATTAACTTAGATGTACATAATATTGACACTGTGATTATTACTTGCTGTGTCCTTCACAATTTTTTAAGAAGAATATGTCCTCAAAGCTATACATCTCTTGAGGTTCTAGACCGTAAAAACATGGAGGATGGTTCTGTGGAGCTGGGAGTGAGATGTAACCCAGATATTATGCACAAATTTCAACTTGGCAGGCGCGGACTTGTTCTGATGCAAAAGTTGTACGGGATAAATTCAAACTCTACTTTGATAACGAAGGCTCTATACCGTGGCAGGACAAGGCCATCAAACTATGAGAATAATTGGATTAAGTAAATTGCTATTTATTTTTAATATTTTTTAGCTCTACTAGGATCTTGCAATAGCTATGTAAATAAATCAATGTTATTTGTATATGTGTATTTTTTTATTATAAGCCACAGATTTTTAAATTTGCGATGTTATAATAGTTTGACTCCTTTTCTGAATCTTCCATTATATTGCTGATCGACACTCTTGAGTTTTCTTGATCATTTAGGAAAGAAATATGATCAAAGCACCAAAGAAAAGGCTTGTAAAGGTCGTATGCACCAGCACTAGAATGTGCTGACTTCTTAACTTTTAGTAACTATTTACTAAAAAATGAACGAAAAGAGTTGGTTTTTTTTAGCAACCTATCCTTCCATGTTCCAATTCCCGACATTTATTGACCAAAACGGCATAAGCTTGATTTTTTTTTGTCTCGATCACTATATTCCTTTGACTTAATTTGCCGTAAGCAAGGATAACTGCGATATAACTCCATGAATTCACTAAAAAAACTCACGTGTCCATTGCCTTACATTATCAACGTCTAAAAACTATTTAGAAAAAAACACCCAGCAATATTCTTTCCACAATAGTCTATAGACAATACAAGACTGAAGGGAAAGACGGAAGTGCGTCTACATGTGTACCGATATGACAGACGTTTTGCCGGAAAAAAATGCTCCAGCTGGTCAGTTTTCTGGGTGATCATAAGTCTTCATAAGTCTTCATTCAGTTCAGACAAAACGGTCCGTTTCTTTGTCCACCACAAAACCTTTTGACTGATCAAGAAAAACGTACGATAATACGTTACGTGTAGACCGGGCTTTTTGTGCTTAGGTGCAGCAAGTTAAGATCCAACCAGATTCGCAAAATAGCTTCGAATTCACGAAGTAGCCAACGTCGTTAAATTTAATGCCAAGAGAAACATTTTTCTTAGCAAAAATAATAAAATAAAATAAATTAAAACAATCTGGAGAGAGAAAGAAAAAAAAATACGCGAGTAAAATGTTCATTAAGAAAGTTTTTGAAAAGGAACTTCCCCAAAGTGTATATAGAAAGCCCTAGATATCACCGCTGCCATCAGAATTGTCGACTGGGAAAACGCACGACGCACGGCTCTATTGTCTTCCATCCAAAACAGCGATGATGAAGAATGATAAATTAGAATAAACAGACAGACTTTTGTCGGGACGAAAAGGGGAAGGAAGACGAGTGAAAGACTGAAGTCAGGGTAAAACTTTTCCTCCAACTCTTCACTAGGAGGTGGAAACCAGAGGGGGTCGGGAGTGAGGATGAAAAAAAAAACCCAACTATGAGTAGACGGAGGTTTGTGTACGGTGCCTTTTCTCCTCCCCCTTTCAATCTCTTTTTGTGACTTCTGTCTCCCCATGCTTGTCTCTAATTTTCTCTCCCTCTTTCTGTCTTTGTCTCAATGTTCTTCCTAAACATTTGATTACAACATTGTTCGAGTCTTTTCGAGTGACGAGGTCCCACGCGCCCCAACGGCGCTGTGCTGATTTCATTTCTCGATACCCCTCTTCCCCCCTTCCACCATAAACCACCCGCCTCCTCTTTAACAACCTGTTTAACTCTTTACCGGGTCTGCTTTCGTCGTCATCTTGACCGAAAACAGCTAAACTTCACGCTCGTGATCGAAATATTCATTCAACCTGATACAGACTAGGAACAAAACCCACTTTATCATAGAGCAAAAAAAACCAACTTGTTGGCTGTTATTTTATATTATTTTATTTATTATTATTATTATTATTATTATTATTTTAACACCCGTCTTACTACCCGTTGGGATTATACGCCACGCTAATGTGTAATGGTAGGGTGATTGTGAGATGAAATGGAGGACCTACAGTTTAACGTGGGATCCAAACCACGGTGGAGGCCTGGCATTCCACACATTCATAAGTTGTGGTTAATACACATCTTGTCAGAGGTGAAGGAAGGGTTTGGCAATCAGATAAATCTGTGCCGGGACCGAGGATTAAACCCTGGACCCCCAGCACAGAAGTCTGACATCTTACCCCTAGACCGCCAGGTCACCTTTTTGTTGACTGTTGAGGCTACGCTGTGAGTTAAATCAGGGTAGTAGACATTTACTCGGTACATTAGTAGTTGTGTTAACAGTAGACCTCACTCCCTTCATGTTATTATTGTCACTACAGTTCAATCGGAAAGGAATGTGTGTCTTTAGCAGTCAAAAGTTATGAAAAGAGGTGCGAAATGTACTCGATCTGTAAAGAGCTGGTTTGCGCCTCACTACCACAATATTATATACTTGGATAATTTCATTTCTTGCAACTCAAATTACAAGAAAACGACAGACGCTATTTTGACAAACGAACACTCGTTACAAAGTTTAGGAGTCCAAGAATTCGTCGGAAATAGTAATTTTCAACGAGAAGCAGATTTTCCCAGAGATTCTTCAGCTTTTACTTAGATAGGCCTGTGTGGCAATGACATTTTGACTTCAAGAAATTTTCGGACGGGAAATATCAATTTCCAGCGTAAACGTGACAGGAAACAATTTAAAAATAATTTTCCACTTTAGGCTTATATTTGTTTTTCAGATTTATAATTTTAGTCTATATTTAGCCTTCCCATTCATTCCAATAAAATTATAAAAACAATTTGACGATAAAATTAGAAGCGTAGGGCAATTTGATCCCAACTATGGTCGATAAAAAAGACAAAAAGTCTGATTAGGTTGCGATTTACCAGTCTGAACAATAAATTTAAATTCTTTAACCTTGTAGAATTTCTTAAAAGGAAAAAAAATTACACAATTTGTGTATTAATTTATTTTTAAATAGTAAATTTTTCCAAATAAAACTAAATAATAGTTTGTCTAACAAGTGTTGGGTGAGGTTTTGATGTAAGGTAGACTAAAAAACCTAGGTCGAATGCAACTGATATAAGTGTGTATTTTTAATCAAGCCTTTTTGGTATGGACATAAATAAATTCTAAATATATATTTTAAGATTGACTAGAAAAGTTCATTTTACAAAATTCATGGCCTGAATTTTAGTAAATATTTACGCAATAAAACATCAAGATAGTCACGCTATTCTGAATAAATAAAAAAGCCACAGTCTTGTCCAAAAGAATAACAAAAACATTTCTCAACTGAGTCAGTGTGTCTGGTTACGTCTTCCATTTTAGTGACTAAACCTCTCACAAAAAGCGTTGGTGGGCTTCAAAAATACTCGTTCCTTTACCCAACTATTATTATCATCTAAGGTACAAAATTAAATGGCTGTCATTCCAAATAGTAACATTAACATAATACATAGTCTTTATGCAAAATAAATGTGGTGAAGGTATATTTCGTGCATGATTTGATATTTAAAACACACTTTTATCATCATTTTCCTCCTAACATAATATTGTTTTCCTTCCTTATTGAAGAATAAATATTACCATAAAGTAGCCTTGTGTGATTGTTATTTAATGGCGGTCAATTGTGATAACTAAGTACAATAGCTGTAAAATAAAAGCGGCAGAAATTTAGGGTGTCCGTCTGATTAAAGTAAGATAAGGTTAATTTAGTTTACCTAAGTAAATTAATTATATATTAATTTTATTTATTTATTTAGCACCGCGTCTTACTACCTGGTCGGTTTATACTTTTAATCACTAATTAAGCTAATATATTAGAAATGAGTCAAGTTGAATTTAGAGGAATTGAACCCACATTGCGTGGAAGGAGAGTGGAAAACCATTTAGGGACCACCCCCCCCCCCCCCAGTTCACCCGATCGAGATTTGAACCTCGATCTCCCGTCCTCGGCAGTCTAGCTCAACACGAAACTAGCACGTTAGCTAATTACGCCACCAAGGCGGGTAGTAATATTGCTAAAGAGCATTAATAATATTGATAAAGAGCATCAAATATAAAAACGTCACATTGATAGATAGTCCTTATTTGTAACCTTTAAATATCATTAATTTCTCCCAAAAAATCTCGGGAAATAATTTTTCGCACCCCAGTTTCGGGAACATCCAATTTCCCGAAGCTCGGATCCCGAACAGGCCTATTTTTCTTCTGTGTGCGCAGTGGCTCATCTGTACAATAATTATTTGTCCAAGCCATCATGAAAACAATGATTTGTGTATGATTGTTTATTGGTAAATAAAATAGTTTGTATTTTTTTAATTTGCTAATAAGTTAAAATGTGTTCCATTTTGAAAAAACTAATAAGAGTTGAAACAGACACAGAGCTGGGATAAAGTGGTTTCAAAGTTTTCATCATGGTTGTAAAGGGAAAAAATACGTTTTGCTTAAAATTAAAGACCGAAATATAAAAATCAATGTAAATTTGATCATCTTTGACGAGTAAAATTTAACTAGAAAGTCGAATGAGGCATCATTCTGTAGAGTTTTTCTCTAAAAAAAGTTTTAAATATATAATGATTTTAGCGCAATCCACTAAATGAGTAGAAAGTGGTTTAGTAAATTAGTCAATAATTTTATCAATCAAATAAATATTGTTATTAAAAATAATTTTAGTAAACTAATCAAATAGTTTTATCAATCAAATAATTATTGTTATAAAAAGTAGCTTATCAGCAAGAAACCCAATTCAGAACCTAATAACCTAACTTAAGACTAGACAGGCACAACATTCAGTCCCAGGCCGATAATTTATCAATATGAAAGGGTTAACCAATATTTCACCAATGATCAATTTTTCGGCACGTCGGGAATCGAACCTGGGACCCTTAACTCAGTAGGCAGACACACTACCGACTAAGCTAGGGTGTCGGATTTATTTGAATTAGTATGTCACTAAATTGAAGCTGTTGGATTATTTTAGTTTAGATTATAAGTCATATGAAGCTCCAGCAGGCCTAGCAAGCAATTAGTGGAAAATATGGCTTTAATAAAAAAATCTGACCCAAACCATAGGCTGGAAATAGTAACGAATGTAAAGTAAACTAATGTAAATAATATTTAAATTCACATAATAAACCGGCGGTGTCGCAACCTTCACTGTATCCTATCAAACAAAATCCGTTACATTTTTATATTCCTAGTTTTCTGGAGATATGATTAACCTCGCTGAAAGATGTGAAACAGTGAAAACAAAGCAATTCTGACAGAGGGAACGATTAATGTCAATAGGCAGTCAAAAGAGAACTAAATGGTTGATGGCATTTTTAACCCCCCTACCCCGTGTGGTTATAAAACGCACTTGATTTATTAGGTAACATGGAGCGTGGTTTAATATCACCAGAAGTTTTCTCGGATGTATTCTTCGAAACTATGTTTCCTTTTAAAGCTGTAAAATTATATTAGTGATTGTCAACCACTGGAGAATTAATGGCAATATTTAAAATGTACAACATAAATAAACATGCTCGAGAGGGTGAGGGGTAAGGAGAGAGTTCCAAACACACATATTTACTGTGACAAGTCGTGTGATATCTTATTCCTCCATCTAGAAAAGTTGCAGCATATCCAAACTCACGAGATTAAGGGTGTCGCCTACATGTAGGAAAATATCCTCACACTGAGCCATTCACTTATGGGAAATGGCGGCTCTGTGGGTTTCTTAAATCCCTTAAACAGTCCTCGATTATCCTACAATATTATATTGTGACACTGTTTTTAAAACATAACTTTTATTTGTTTGATGGTCCAACACCTTACCTAAGTATATCATGGTGTCTACTCAACTTGACCAATGAAATTCCCGACTTTTTCTCTGATTTCCCCTGATCATTTCCTAAAATTCCCGACTAAAAAGTATGTCACATCCTAATTCCCCCACCTCCCTCCTCATTTTTCTATTCATCTTTTTTTTTATGAATAATTATAAGTTTTAAAATTTAAATAAACATACTTTTTAAATTTGTATTAACATTGTTTATTAGGAATTATAAAATTTATTACACAGCTACAAAAAAACTACACTTTGAATAAACATTATTATTTACTGTTTTAATAATTATTATAGTACATATTTTGAGTAAAACCACATTTTCCCAGATTTTTATTGTAATTTACCAAATTCGCGGCTTATTCTCGTTTTTTCCCGATCACTTCAAATTCCCGGCTAGTTCCCGTTTTTTCCCGATCACTTCAAATTTCCGGCTAATTCCCGTTTTCCCTGATTTTCCCGGATGGTAGAAACCCTGTATATATATATATTGTTCTCCGTATTGAGCTAAGGATCCCGGTTCAGCCGAAAAGTGTATTATTGGTGAAATGTGTTTTTCCCATTTCACAGTGATGAATTAACGGACAATTCGTGTGCTGATATAATCAATCGGTTTGGAAAGTGTGCTTTAAATATCTCAAATGAAAAAAAAAATGATTGAGGAAGGATGGGTATATTTTTATAATCATTTACTTTGATCTCAGAACTGCAGCATTTCACCTGAAACGTCCTTGAAAATGAGCTGATTTAACTTTCAATTATTATTTTTTCCTTCTAAATTATTTAACTTAAAATATAACGTTTTTGTTCTATCGAAACACGATGATAACTTTCCAACTCCACTGTGACGTGTAACATATTTTGAAACATCTTAATTAACTCGGAATTTCTGGATATCTTCAAAGCCTCACAGCACTGTGGTAGACAACCTCCCTAATCTCTTTCACGTTCAATAACTAAACGCTAGTAATAATGGCGTGTCTGGGGTAGATCAAACTGTGACCCAGTTTGCAGAAACATTAGTAGCCAGTACTAACGCCTCGGAGACACCCGAATGTAATAATCGTATACCCTTTCCGTGTCCCGATGAGATGAAAGGACGATGACAGAGAATATGACGGGGTGGAGCCAATGAAGATCTTAACCTAACTTAAGGCTTACTAACCAAACCCTGGTGACCATCGTAATTATTCCCATTTAGAGAAATATTTCCCGGTATCAACCGGGAATAGAATCCGTGACCTCTAGGTCAGGAGCCAGGAACTGTTTAACCACTATACTACAAGGCCGGTTATCTAAACGATGCAGTCGAGCAACGAACCAATGGGCAATCGTCGAGTTTCAATCCGGAGTAGGGAGTTTTGAGGAAATTGGCATATTAAACAGTTATCAGTCGAGCAGAAAGCCGTACAGAAAAGGATACTCAATCACACGACCAATTAGACTGATTTATTCACCCATTGTTTGTCTAAGCTCACTACCCGAACAGAGTTGTCCACGCCCCGTTACGTATTGTATAACGGACAACAGAATATGTCGCGTTTATTCTTTTCAGGGTAGGGATAGAAATATGTGGAAGAACCGCAACAAATAAGAGAACCTGGAAATCTGATGTCCATGGAAACACCCGGCATCTTCTAAGTGAGTATTGAATATTGTAATAATTTATAGAAGGTCTTGGCAGCAGAACGGACTATTGGGGATATGAAGACATAATGTCAGCTCTTGGTGAGGGTAAGGGGTGGGGTTAAAAATTACAAACATTTCAATCGGTTCAAAAATAACATATTTTTTTAAAAAATAAGGATAATTTTTGGGCGACAATGTTCTCCATGACCCACTTCGGTGGTCTAAAATAGGCATACTAAACATTTGGCCCGACCCATCCTGTGCAGCCAGCGAAACTTTTGATGAGGCCCTAGTCTTCTTTTCATAAACGTTAGAACCACACCATTTAAGGTTATGCCATTTGAAAAATTGATCATTATTTGGGGTTAACTACCAAGAAGAGTTATTTGTGTGTTCCAAATTTTAACTCTTTAGTCATTAGAGTTTGAATTTTTTTTTAAGTTAAATTTTCTAATCAAATACGGGAACTTTTGGGCAGCACCTACATGTGTGAACAGTGGTTTTCTCTTTTAAACAGTAACAAAGATCCTAGAGATCACGGCTTATGAACACGCATTTATCATCAATAATATGGAAGTGGTCTATTAGACACCTTAGCTCAGTCGGTAGCATGTCTATCCACTGAGATAATGGTCCTGAGCTCGATTTCCGCTATGGCCGAAAAATGTATCATTGGTAAACTGTGGGTTTTCCTTTTCACAGTGATGAATTCACGGCCGGGGGTTTGGGTGTTGGGTCTGTCTAGTTTAAGTTTGTTTATAAGTCGTGTGCTGATATAGTCAGTCGACTCAGAAAGTGCACGTTGAATACTTCAAATAAATGAAATGCAAAATTATGGAAGTGACTTCAACCCATTCTTTTATAAAAAAAAAGCGTCACTCTTGCAATTGAAAAAAGTGGTTCGCCCTCTTGGCTGAGTAAGTAGATCTTCTGCTTACCAGGCGAAGAGGCTCCCGGTCCAGGTAGGGTTTTTACATAATCCGACACCTTAGCTCAGTCTTCTAATCACTGAGCTCGGTTCGATTCCCGGCATGGCAGAAAAAATATCATTGGTGAAATGTGGGTTTATCCTTTCACAGTGATGGATTAAGGGCCGCGGACTGGATGTTGCGCCTGTCCTAGAAAGCCAGTAGTGGAAAATATATGGCTTGAATAAAAAAAACTGACCCAGGCCGTAGGCTGGAAACAGTAATGGAAGTAAAGTAAAGATTGGAACTGCCGATAACGGGGAGATCGGGGTTCGAATCATGGTCAGGTGTACTGACGGTGGTTTTTCCTAGATGGTATCCCTGCGCTCTCCAAGCAAATGCAAATACAAATATATTTGCTGTAAATTATACCTTTCACACTCCTAGCTCATTAGTGTAAATATGTAGGTGGTTCGAACGGGTAGTAAGTAACACGTTATATATATATATATACAATATATATATAAATATATACACACACACACAAAACCTATATGGGATGTTTTTTCTAACATGTCTTACTACCCCCTCCGTGGGTAACATTGATTTGCAATAGAGGCTGGTTTTTCTTCAACATTGTTTGTAGGGAGAGATTTACTACAGAGATAACAGCTATTACTTAACTACAAGCATCACATAACTTGTTTATACGTTGGATTAACGTAATAGCACAAACATTAAATCGTTTTACGATGGTGAAAAGAATACTAAATAACAAAACCAAACAACAATTACTGAAATCAAATCGACTTAAATTTAAGCCTAGTCCACTCCCATTAAACATAAATCTATAGAATACCAAAGATAATGACAGTTACTCGCAAAAGTATGAGTGTGGGTTGGGCCTATAGCGTAATACAATAAATGTTTTTTAGAGAAAATATCCTAGCACAACTAACTTTATACATTTATAATTATAAAAAACGTATAAGTTATCATTATGTAAATGATTTACACTTTATTAAATAAAGGTTTCTAGGACTTTATGTTGATATAGGCCTATATAAATATATATATATATATAATGATTCGAAACTCTTGGTACAAATTTAATGGGGGGATAGGGAACACTAAAACAAACCTTTTTGGTTACTGAATGTATGTCCGCAGACGTCACCCTTAGGTGCTAGAGGGCGCTGTTTGTACATAAATGAAAGGCAGAAAGTGTGAATAACATTTTTATTTACAGCAGATCTACAGCTCAGTTGCTCAAATGAGCGACCGCCAACCATAATGCATGCATGACAGCGTCGACATATTGACTGCCGTACATTTTCAAAGATTCCACAGCCCCATGTGCTAGATGCATGTCACCCATCCCAGAATCCGTGAAATGCTCAATGTTACACATACGAATGACAGCGCGAAAAATAGCCAAATGATGCCTTTAGTATCAAAGATTGACGTCTGCGAGCATTGTACAGAGAGTTTGGAATCACCCTGTGTGTGTGTGTGTGTGTGTGTTAGATATATATAAACACGGTATATTATATTGTAACCACCTCAAAAGTATTTGCTAGTGACTTAACTCTCGATCGCAATTTGTAATGTAAATATTGTCGAAGAAGACCATCTACTGTCAGGAGCAACAACATTCAATATCGAAACAGTAACAATGATTCAAAATAACATATACAAAATGTTAAATCATTCAGTGCCGAGAAAACTCTTTGCCGCACGTGTTATAACGATAATATGCATTTACTGTTGATTGGTCGGGAACTACAGTAGCCCCATGGCTTCTTTGGTGCTGACTGACAGCTCACAGCTGACTTCTGACAGTCAACATTAAGGTATATACCTAAATTTTGACTTGTCAGAAATGACAGCTGCTAAACATGTTTTTACAGATCATATGGTTCGGCGTAGGGATACATAATTTGGTCTGGTAGCTTTTCAAAGCCGTCAGCTGTCAGCTGTGAACTGTCAGTCAGCACCAAAGAAGTGGTAACGGGACTTTAATAGTGATTAAATACAAGATACTTCTAATGGCTAAGGGGGCGGCCAGACTGAGCGCGCGAGCGACTAAAATATAAAATAGAACACATTGGTTGTAGTGAGAGGTGGCCAGACTGGAGCGATTGAACGCGCATGCTTGAAAGATATAACTGGTTCTATTTTTCAAGCGCGCGCGCTCGACCCGGTACAGTCTAGTTTACAGGCGCTAGGCAATATTATTGTATGTTGGTTCATTGAGTGCTAGGAAAACTTCTCATTTTGACATTTTTATTAATATCCATAGGTTTAGCACACTTGCTACTAACGGCCTAGTTTAATTGGTAAGATCATAAACCATATTTATATTATATATATATATGCAATAAGAATCACTATTAGCGTGGAGAGAGAAGGAGAAAACCACAACAATAAATCACTTGTCAAAAACCACCCTCATTTCACTGAGCCAAGATTCGTAGCCTCCTCGTCAACAACTATAGAGAGCTATCTGCTAATTACACGCTCGCACGCTCGCCAGTCTGGCCACCCAGTCGCTTGCGCGCTCGCTCGCACGCTTGTCAGTCTGGCCGAACCCTAACTCGCGTGACTTAACCAGAGGTGACTCAACCGTAAGAGACTCATCAGTAGAAGTTCAATGTCGTACACGCGGAGGCCAGATCTAGTGAACTAGCTTAGAGGATTACGACCCAAGGGTAATTATAATTAACTGACTTACATAAAAACCTTGTAGCGAGGCCACCATTGCGAGGCTTGAGCGGGCCTCCCGGGTATCGACCCAGGTCCTACTTACATTCATACAGGTTGCTGAAACGACGGTCTCACTTCGAACTTACCTCTTGTTTTAGACATGACTACCATCACATTAAGCTTTTCATTTGTCATCTTATGACTCTTTCTAGTACTTTTTTTTTCCCCAATGAAATCCTTTAAAACCAGTTTTGATTCACTATTATCAATAGATTCCTCCGCGGCCATCCCGGACGAGAACCACCTTAGGGGAGGCGGGCAGACAGATAGACACACACAAATGCGCGCGCGCTTTTATTTTATGTTATTGCTTAATGGCTTCCAGTTATAAATGTATCCTAGCTCGTGGGATAAAAGTAAAGGACAACAGGTTTTTTTTGTAGGAGAGTAGGCCCTTCTAGATGTAAAGGGCCATAAAACCCAAAGCAGAGAATTATATTATTATAAACTTAACCTTTAATTATTTATCCGTGGTATTATAATCCTGTGTAATCGCTCCCTAAATAGACCGTCACGATTTTTCGAAAGAAAAATTTATATAAATTAGACGAAAACCCAAAACCGGAAGGAAAAGCGGTTAAAGACCGGGTTTTGTTTCCGGTGACGTGGAGGTCGGGTTTCAAATCCCGGTGGGGTGTAACTGAGGTTATAATTTCTTAGGTGGTTTTCTAACTAACATTCCACACAAATGCGGGTGTCATTACTCTTAAACTGTACTTATTTCATCCTTATTCTATTATTCTTATATTCCTTATTCTAATATAATTAGTATATATGCGAATAATCCAAACGGGTAGTAAGACGCGCTGTCAAAAGTTCAGGGCCACTGTATTTGTTCGTTTTTCCGTGACCACAACAGAAGCCGGCTTGAAATTGTTGTTACGCATGCTATTTGAGGTAATTAATATACACTTTCTGAATAGATTGATTATACCAGCAAACTTATAAAACTAATGTAAATATATCCCTCAACGTAGTCGGTTGTTGCCGTTGTTTCTGCCATGCCGGGGATCCGACTCGGGACCTTTGGTCAGTAAACAAGACACGCTACCGACTGAGCTAAGGTGTCGGACTCACGCGCTATTTAATCACAGACTCTTTTCCGGGCCGCGCGGCGTTTATTGGCTCACAAACCCGTCCAATCTGTCTTGAGGTGAACGAACCCTCTTGGGATTCTTACGGTAGAAATGTGCCCAGTCCTGTGACCCGGGAAGGAGGCATGTGTGGGATCCCCCCCACCACATATTCATATGTTCGCACGGGCACGGGGTAAAACACCAAGGAGAAGTGGCGAGGGGTTGAATTCCACAACTGCAGGACACTTCGGTTGTTCATTACGGCGTATTTTTTTAAATTGCACTTTTATTTTCCTACAACAGTTGTTTCTATTATTTACGTGCCTACTGATTATCTATAAACATGTCATCATCTTATTACTCTACCAGAACCGGTCTTGCACTTGGCAGCAAGGTCATCCACTCACGTTGCCAAATAAATAAAATAAATAACCTTCATTCGTCTTGGAATGTAAATAGGATAATTTGTAAGCAAAATAACGATCCTAATTTAACAGTTTTAACTATACTTTTATCACTGCGTCTCATTACCAGTTCAACCTATAAGCATATTGTATACTAATTACGATCAAATGTTTGGGGTGCAGCGTCATTTGTGCGGAAAGAGATCGGAAAACAAAACTCTCAGTACACCCAACCGGTATTCAAACCCCGACCTCCCCGTCATTAGCAGTCCGGATTATCACGAGTGTAACACTTTTAGACAATTTGACCACCGATGCGAGTGAGCTCTAAATCACTAAAATAAACTACTCAAGGAGCAGTTTCAATTTCAGACTTAGTACAATACCTACCTAGACCAGAATGGAATGAGCCAGTTTCATAAGCGAAAGTGGTTCATTCCATTCTGGTCTAGGTAGGTATGGTCTTGTATTTGGGATATATATGGAGATTATATATATATATATATATATATATATATATATATATATATATATATATATACAGTAAAACCTTGGATTGCGAGCATAATTCGTTTCGTAAACGTGTTCGTAATACAAAGCACTCGTATATCAAAGCGAATTTCCCCCATAAGAAATAATGAAAACTCAGATGATTCGTCCCACAACCCAAAAATATTTAATCTAAAAATGATGAATACCTTTTTTATTTTTTTTATTTAAATGTAACTGTACTGCAATCAAATGTATTTATTAAATTTAATGGTGGCTGGTGTGAGGTGGACGAGAGAGATGAGAGGAGGAGGTGTGTTATTGTTTAGGACGACTTTCACTGTCACTAACGGAATCACTGGTATATGTTGGATCACTGGAATATTTTTCTTTTTGTGCGACTTTAACAAAGAACCTATCCAATGACACTGCTTGGCAGACAAAGCGTAACCGTAGTACTACTCGTATTGCAAGATATCGCTCGTTTATCAAGTTAAAATTTATTGAGAATTTTTGCTCGTCTTACAAAACACTCGCAAACCAAGTTACTCGCAATCCAAGGTTTTACTATATATATATATATATATATATATATATATATATATATATAACCATTAGCATCGCGTTTTACCACCTGTTCAAGTTACAAGCTTATGTAGATATTAATTACGCTAAGAAGTTAGGGATGAGGAAGGTTGAATTTAGAGTACGTGTACCCGCATTTGCGTGGAGAGAGCGGGGAAAACCATTTAGGAGAAAACCTCAGTACACTAGACCGGGATTCGAACCTCGATCTCCCTGTCATCGTCAAGTCTAGTCCAACACGAGAGTGACGCCTTAGACCATGCGGACATCAAAGCAGGTGTATTTAGTATAGCGCCGCACCTGAGGTGTACTCAGCCTGACCATGAAACTTGCCCTTAGCCACTTATAATATAGCCCGCATTGGTGGGCACCTGGACTAAAAGTATTATTATTTTTATTATTATTATTATTTTTTTATTATTATTATTATTATTATTATTATTATTATTATTATTATTAGCACCGCGTCTTACCACCCGTTCGGGTTATACGCACTTACGCTAATGTGTAATGGTAGGGTGATTGTGAGATGAAATTGAGGACCTACAGTTTAACGTGGGATCCGAACCACGGTGGAAGCCTGGCATTCCTCACATTCACAAGGTGTGAATAATACACGTCTTGTCAGAGGTGAAGGAAGGGTTTGGTAATCAGATAAATTTGTGCCGGAACCGAGGATTGAACCCCGGACCCTCAGCACAGAAGTCTGACACCTTACCCCTAGACCACCAGGTCACCAGACTAAAAGTAAAGTCTGGTTTTCCAATGGCGGGGAATACTGGTTCAAATCTGAGCCGGGTGTACTGAGGGTGGTTTTTCTTGGTTTTCCACTCACCTTTCATGAGAATGTATGTAACTTTTCTATCAATTATACCTTCCTTATTCCTAGTACCCCAATAGTGTATGGAGGATTTTTGGTAGGAGGAAGCCTTTGAAAAAACACAACAAACGTATTTTTTGTGGTCAACATTGATAACATTTTACCATAATTAGTATCAATGATAGTATATATGAAGAGTGTGGGGGGGGGGGGGGGGGGACAATTGGATGATCTATGCTGAGAAAAATGATGGACAATGTGTTGAAGTTTGCTTGTTTGGAGAACACCAAAGTGACATTATCTTCAAAAAGTGAAAAAATTTAGTATGTAGTTTGCTTTGATTTAGTTAGTGGTTATTTACTTTTCAATTAAAGCGATAGTTTTCAAGCTACTAATCGTCCAATTGTTTTAGCCTCATCCTGTATATCAAGAGTGACAGCAACAGATAACATGACCTGACGTAAGAATATGTGAAAGTAGATCTAGTATCTAACTGTTCTAGCTGTCAGATAAGGTTCTGCCTCTTACGGTGACAAACTCAGTCCATTTCAGGTTCGCCAGGGTAAATCCTCTCGCTGGATGTATTGTCTTATTTGTTCTAATCCCGTCATGACCTGTTGTTGAGCATGCAATGCACAGGTACACCCGACGTGTGTCCGATGCTGGCTCGTGATTGGTCCGTCAAAGCCGCTGTAGGATGGGCTAGACGGACAAACATCGCGGTGGCAGCCAACACAGGTCCTCTCTGTCTAACGTGGTGAGATATGCTGTTAGAAATACCAGGCTTAGACACCTACATTGGTGGTCGCGAGGCTTAAGACATCACTCTCACCGAGCGAAGGAAAACGTTCGTATATTTGAACGAAGACGCTTCGAGTGAATTTGGTCCTTAAAAGTTTTTCTTCTTCTCCTTACATACAAATGTGGGTACGTTTCCGATAACCCAATTATCGGTGGTTCTATATTATTTGAGAGGTAGTAACACATTTTATGTTTCGTAAGAATTGTCTAGGAAATTATATCTACCCGAGTCCGTTGTACAGTCATTGTATCTTGTATAGTCGCTAGTCTCTCGTAAATTGTGTGTGTCTGTCTTGTTTATTGTTTAGTGACTTTTTTAAACGTGTTCTTTAACTCATGATTACCAGTCTCCGCAAATTATTTTAACATTTTATTCCCTGTTATTCGAGTTACTCGACTATTCGAGGTTTATGGAATCGAGACTACCTCGGATTATCGAAAACTCGGACTATAAGAAATAACCCACACACGCATATATAGGTGTATAATATATATATATATATAATATGTACGTTAACTCCCCTCATAAAACATAAATATATTTTCGGATCAATGAACCGTTAACTGTCGACTTCTCCCAGTTTGATTCTGGTATTTGGCCTTGGTTTCCGTCAGACGTTAGTTGACGAGCAAGACAGGAGAAACTTCGGGTCCGGTTGGTTGAAAAGTGGATTCATTTAGTTGTGCGATGACGAGATGAATGGTGCCGCCAACCTCTCGCTACTAATATTACTGAAACATTATTAGAGCTCGACCGGGGTGGTGACTATTTTCTTGTTACGTTATTCCTACAATATTGTCTTTTATGTTTACCAGGTCTTCTAGGAGTTATTATTATTACTATTGTTATTGTTATTAATACTATTAATATTATCATCATTAATAATATTATGAATATTTTTATTACTATTATTATTATTACTCACGACAGTGATAAAATCAGAATCAAATAAAAAATCAAATTTGAATTAATAGTGCGGGCACCATTGGATTAATTTCTAATTTCAAAAGATACAGTTTAAATAACGTGTTTTTTCGAGTGAACCCTTAAGTGAAATATTTTTAAAGATCTTATTTATTAGTGCAAAAAGAGGTTAGAATATTTTCTATGAATAAAAGAAAATCGATTTAATTAAGACTTTTTTCACTACGTTTAATTATATATTGTATTTTCCTTATGAATTGTGCACTGTACGCTAAGCACTATTTAGTGTTAGTTATGCGTAACAATATTAAAAGTTTTGGCTTCATCTAGGGGCATTCTCGTATGAAGTTGGCAACACTGATCTTAGCACGGGTCAGTCGTGAGTACCGGGTAATAAAATGAAACTATTTGATTCCCCTCGGAAGATTACACCCGTACGTTACTTTTTTTTACTGAAGTTGAAGAATCGAGGACACCAGGGTCAGGCTTCAGAGTTCATTGGCGCCTCTAAAAGGTGAATTTATTATGAATAATGTTCTGGATGAAAATATTTATATAGACTGGATAAAATATGATAAAGTATACATCACCAGACATAAACATAAATGCTTGGCAAAAACAAAAATGCACACCCCTTTTATTGCTTGTTTTGTGTGGACAGGACTAAGATTAAAAAAAAAACACGCTTATATACCGGCTTCAGTGGCCACATTGTCTAAGGAATCTCTCTCGCAATAGGCTAAACTGCCGATGACGGAGAGATCAAGGTTCGAATACCAGTCGGGTGTACTGAGGTGATTTTCTCTATATGGTTTTACACTCTATATTTACCCATCATTTTGTGGAGAAAAAAAAAGGTATTTAGACCTATATAAAACGCTATTTTGTTGCTGAACTATATTTATTTAAAATTTCTTACTTGACGAGAAATGGAATTTTATTTTTATCAAATTTACCACAAAGTATAGCCTGGAATAGAAAGATTTTGACCTAAAATTATAGTTCAATCATCTCCAAATGTTTAACTTGATGATATATTACATTTTTTGTGATTAAATCAACAAAAAAATGTTTAAAAAAATTATATTTTTGAAATAATTGGTTTTACATAAAAAGTCTTAAGAAATAGTTTTGATATTAAACCACCTAAGGATTATGATAAAAATGCAAAGAAATAAAAATGTCACAACTGAATGACTTTAATTATTTTCAATTTTGATAAAAATAGACGATGCGAATTTTTTTTTAAATGAGGTCAAATATTTGCGATTTGCGACCTGTAGAATATTTACGTGAATAAACTACATTTAGACCAACGGACAGCTGTGCAGCATAAAAACTATTTTACGTTTTTTGACATCAAGATAAAATTAAATCGAATTAAAATTAAATATACATTAATATATTAGTCTGCTCTTTCAGGAAATATCAACTTAAAAATGAGTTGTAGAATAAATTTGTGCAATTAATATTATTATAGGCCTACTGACGTAGCCGAGGTGGCCACATGATATAACGTGCTATTCTCGAGTTAGACTAGATGGGGAAGATCAGGGTTAGATTCCGGTTGGGTGCACTTGGGGTGGTTTCCTTAATAGTGTTCCACTATCCCTCCAAGCAAAAGCGGGTGCACTTCCTCTAAATTAAGCCTTATTAATCCCTAGAACATTTGTGTGATTAGTACATAGACATACAACCCGAACGGGTAGTAAGACGTGGGGCTATAAAAACTACATACAGAGTGAGAATACAGCACACCAAGTGGGACGAAGATGAAGAGAAGCGTTTGGGGTGTGCCAAGTTTTAAAACTAGTTTAAATTGAATCTGAAGAATTCTTTAGTAGGCCTACAGTGTTTCTCAACATTTTCCCAATAGCGGACCACTTGATAGCTGTTGGATGCACACGCAGACCACCCATCTTAATAAACTAGCAACCTGTCACTTGTCGAGGCAGAAAAAATGTTTATTAATCAGTAAATATAGCATATTAATATACACATTTTACAGTCCAGTTTTCATAGGAAGAGCCTTATCAGACAGCTAGAAACAATACTACGTCTACTTTCAAGTAAAGTCCTGTCATTTATGAATGTCGGCTCGTCCTATAAAAATAATTGACTGTACTGTTTTAATTTAAAGATTGTAGACAACGAGATCATGATGAATCTTTACGTTTCATGTTCCCCAAAATCCGAAGAAAAAAAATCCGTCCGTCTTCGGTGTGGTTTTGATTTTGATTGAAGTCTTTACATAAAGAATAGTGTAATCACACGGCCTAAATTGAGAGGCCCGCTTGTTTAATATTGTTGTGCTCTGGATTGTGAATTACAAAACGAGTATTGCAAGTTGTTGTGATTAGTTGTAAACAAATAGAACCTATGCGCTGACAACATAAAGAGTGTCAGCATTCCTTTAGGTAAACCAGGCCAGAAGCCAGGTTAAATAGTAGTGTATCCCAGCTAACTAGGCTGACTAATCAAGATCGAGTCTAGGGATCCCTCTGCCCGTTTTGGAGCTGCGCGGGTTAGGACGCCGGATCATCCGTACTTGTATTGGAGGGCTACCGCTTGAGCCCAGGGTACCGGGGTTCATATACCGTGTAGGATCACCTAGAGGTCAGTCAGGCCATTGGTTATTTCTTGCAATACTTCGTTTTGCCACGAGCTTCCAAATAGTGTTTTAAATTCTTTCATATATTTTAATATTTTATATCAACGTCACATTTGTAATAGACATTGTAGTACAGATAAAAACCACAAAAACCCAAGCTGAACTTCAATTAAGAACCCACACACTCATATATATATATAATCCTTACACCACCACCCCACCCCCCGTCCTCGGCCGCAACACATCCTGACAACCATAGGCCCACACAGAGGAAAGGAACGTAGAGTGACAGTTTAATGTTGAGTAATTTTCTAAAATGGGAATTGACACGGACCACAGTTTGAGAAACACTGGCTTAGTAAACAAAGCCAATCAGACCCGCAACGGTGAGCGCGGGGCTAAGACGTCATCGTCATATGATCTGGTTTGCCTGTAATTGAGAAATGGAGGTTCGAATGCCAGCCAAGTGCACTGAAATGTTTTCCCACTCTCCCACCAGGCAAGTGCGCGTAAACTTCCTCTAAATTCAACCTTCCTCATCCCTAGCACATTGTCGTAATTAGTCCACATGCGTGTGAATCGAACGGTTAAGGGCCATCCTTAAATTACGTAAGGGCTATTTTGGGGGAAGGAGAAGAAGGGGTTAAGTATTTTCTTTTAAGTTCTCTTAGGAGGATGAGGGGAAAAAGGGAGGGAGGTCCGAATCCATCTAACGTAAGGTTTTTTTTAATCAATGTTTATGGCGAGAAAAAAAATTGTCATAAAATAAATATATTAATTTTAAATGTCACTTATATTTCATTTACTAATGATTGATATGTTACACATATTTTACTGCCATTAACGTATTATAAAATTTCAAATCACTCGCTTTATCACTAATATTTATGTCCATAAATAACCAAAAGATTAAAATAAACTAATTTATCAAATCATAAAAAATTACGTAAGATAGAAGGGGGGGGGGAGGAGGCGATAGGACGGACAATCTTACGTTGGGGGTAGGAGTAGGAGGGGGGCAAAAATCATTTTTAAAAAGCCTTACGTAATTTAAGGTCGGCCTCTTAGTAAGACGCGGTGCTAAACAAAAAAACAAAAACCCACAAAAGTATCACCGGTGAAAGTATCCGGTAAGAATCGTACCTCGGACCCATGTGTCACGATGACTCGTCTAACCGTGGGGGAAAGGGACTTGCACAAAATACGCTTTGTATCTGTTTAATTCTGGTTGGAGGAGGGATGGGGTTGAGGGAGGAAGAGTGGTTGGGAGAACAATGGAAGGGGGCATTCATGAAAGTAATTTGTCTTGTTACAAAACCTTTTTATCGGCTCTTATAATTTAAAAACATAAAAACGGTGACAACGATATCGGAAAAAGAAAATTCTCAGAATACCCGTTGTGATTGAAGCGCCGCAACGCACTACAAGCGTCGCGAGACGGGTGGTCCACCTAGCTAGTTCCAGGAACCGAACCCAGGACCTTATCTCCGTTCTATTAGCAGTCTATTGTGTTACGAATCACCGCTAGGGAATAAAAGGAACTCGCGCTACCTAGAAGTCAAAGATTCATTAACAAACCACCTGACAAGTGTTTCCATTGTTTCGCGGGTGAGTATCAACTCGCCGACAGGCGCCGGCTTAACAGTGGCTCATGTTTTTATTAGGGGAATACAAATGAGGTAATAATATCAGACAAATTGATGTTTCACTGCACGTGTATTGACAAGATATTATTTAGAACATTAAAATGGATATTATAATATATTTTAAAGTACAATGTTGTATTTTTGAATTTATAATAAATACACGAGATAAAAATATATAATCAATTCCTTAACTCTTTAAGTGCGAATCGTGATTTATATTTATTTGTTTGGATGCAAAATAGTTACATAGTTACATAGCTATAAATATTATATGAGGCTATTATTTTTGTGATAATTTGGTTTTTTAAAAGTTGTATAGCTGATAGGTCTGAAATAAAACTTAAAATATAGACCCACTTCTTAAATTTGAGGTGATTTGCTATCAAACAAAAATTACTCCATAGTGTGAGCCCGCAATCTAGCTATACCTACAGAGCGGCCGCTGCATGTTGGCGGAGATAGTGCCAACGTTTGCGGATAGAGGGTGCCATGTGGTCAGCACAATGAATCCTCCAGGCCGTTAATCTAGGTTTTATAGACCGGAGCGGCTACTTTTTTTTATTAAAGTAACTCCTCATTAATTGTCCTCACAAGGCTGAGTTGACCCCGGTCCAGACCCACTGCTTCACAGAAAAATTGAAAGCACCGTGGATCGAACCCAGGACCTCTGGATCTGTAGCTAAGAAATCTGAACACTAGACCACAGAGGCGGTCCTAGAAAATATAAACACATATTTTTTTACGGTCAACATTGATCGTATTTTAGCATATTATTGTTATTTTATAGGAATTGATGATATCTATCAAAAGTGACAGCTGCAGATACCATGACTTGACGTATGAATACGTGAGAGTAGATCTAGTATCTTTTCTAGCCGTCAGATAAGGTTCTTCCTCTGAAAATTGGACTGTGCGTCTTTATCAGTTTCAAGCTCTTGTGTGTCGTTTCAGCATGGGCGTCGCTCAAAATGTTTTGCCGCGGCCAATTAACCTTCAATTAACGTAACGTAGGGGCCTTTTTTTTCTAAATGGAAGCCATCAAGATGCACTTAGCTTAACGTTGATGTGACGTTCATTTTCCCGTAACGTTATGTGAAATGTACTATGTGTTCTTGCCAGCCAATCAAATTGCGAGCAATGTCAACACGGCTATTTAGTACTTCTTCGGTATAATTCGTTTGTCCTCGTCTCGCGAGGAACAGAACGTCTTGGTCTTTTCTTACACTTTACTTTGTAGGGTTCCATAATTCAAGATAAAATCTGATATAAGGTGTTGCATACGAAATATTGTCGGGTAACCTGGCGGTCTAGGGGTAAGGTGTCAGATTTCTGTGCTGGGGGTCCGGAGTTCAATCCTCGGTCCCGGCACAGACTTATCTGATTGCCAAAACCTTCCTTCACCTCTGACAAGACATGTATTAATCACAGCTTGTGAATGTGTGGAGTGCCAGGCTTCCACCGTGGTTCGGATCCCACGTTAAACTGTAGGTCCTCCATTTCATCTCACAGCCACCCTACCATTACACACATTAGCGCGAGTATAATTCGAACGAGTATTAAGACGCTATGCTAATAATAATAGTAATAATAACTATTGTAATTTTTTTTTAAAGAAATGCATTTTTTTTATCAATTTTCCGTAGAAATTATATTACTCAAAGCTCCCATCTGTCATACTCCACATTGAAAATGACCAACCCAAACATCTTTGATGAGTAATCCTAAAAGTAACTCCTATGCGTGTTTGACCATTTTAAATAAAACATAACCGCCAAAAAAATACGGATAAAACACAAACAACACAAGACTCAAAAAATAATAACCCCAAAACATGCTAGAAACGCCCCCCCCCCCTTCCCCGTAAATGAATGCATCCCACGAACGTGTGTAAGCCCCCACCGCCGTCCATTTTACCTCTACGGTTAAATTACACTAAGCCGTGTAGTGTTTGGAGGAAATGACGTCATACGAATAATACCAAGCCCCCTCTTTCTCCCCCCTTCCCGAACCATCCGGGTAAAAAGGAAACGACAATCGTACATTCCACCAAACCGAGTACAGAAGAGACAGCGAGTTAAGACGTATAAAATATACTAGAGAGAGAGAGAGAAAGGGAAAAAAACAGGACCAGAAGCTGAAAAAGTGATGCAAAACAGACAAGCGAAGGAGGAGTATACATATATAAATTATATGCACCAGCAGGGAAAACGCGTCGTGCACAGAAAAAAAAATGCTACAAATGAAAGACAATGGTCCATAAATCAAATGGGGGGAGGAGGGGGTAATAGGCGCATGTCTAGAGAAGACGTTCGCGAAGAGATAAGAGGAAGAGAATAAGCACACGCAAAGAATAAGGAGGAGGAGAGAAATATGTATGGATATGGTTTTTGAGAGGTCTTCTATAGCCATGTCCCACGCCACAATTACCGAAGACTTGAGATCTGGAACCCCCCCCCCCTCCCAAACATACAACATATTATACCATTATGCTTGGAGCCAATTAAGCAAATTGCCTCGTGGTGCCTTCCCCCGCCATAGCAGTCTAGTTATAAACTGTGCGCGCCACTGCACACCTCACGGCTCTAAAAAGGACCCCCCCCCCCCCACCATACCCATCGAGGGAGACAGGAAAAGGAGGGCAGATATATTTACGATACCTTTTACCCGCAGCAGGCCCCAGCGCTTTGAATATTGTCCTACTTCACCCCCTCCTCTCACAGCCCACCCATTGTCTTTTCCCCCTCTTTATCCCGCAGGATCATGAACGGGGAGGTTTAGACGGGAGAAGGGGGCACTGCTCCATTCTCCCAAGAGTCCTTAGACTGGTTAAAATGAAGCCCAGACGTCCTGTGTCCATCACGCGAGATAGAGAGAAAGGGATCCGGCTTTACTCCGTGCTGGGAGGGAGGGAGAAGGAGCTCCAGTATTCACAGTTGAGTCACTGTGATTCCATTTAGAGCCATGCGCACAAAGCACGGATGAAAAAACAAAGAAGATAGATATTTGTTTCAGAACTAAAGAAGGCAACGTTGTATCGACATAAAACATATAGGATATAGATTTACCGAGCAAAAACATCGATATATTCATATCAATGTTTTAGTAAGTATATTCATATCGATGTTTAAGTAGGTATATTCATTTCGATGTTTTAGTAAGTATATTCATATCGATGTTTTAGTAGGTATATTCATTTCGATGTTTTAGTAGGTATATTCATTTCGATGTTTTAGTAGGTATATTCATATCGATGTTTTAGTAGGTATATTCATTTCGATGTTTTAGTAGGTATATTCATTTCAAGGTTTTAGTAGGTATATTCATTTCAAGGTTTTAGTAGGTATATTCATTTCAAGGTTTTAGTAGGTAAATTCATTTCAATGTTTTAGTATTCGAAGCATCGATTAATGTATCGGTATTACTTATATTTAATGTCTCAGAGTATGGTTTAAGATTTGAGGATCAAAATATAAATTAAACGATTTTTGTCTTTATTTTTACCAAATGAGCAGAATTTTTTCTTATTTTTTTATTAAACTTGTATGTTATTTTCAAAAGCTAAATATAACATTAAAAAGTGAAAAAGTCAAAGAATAGCAGCCATCTTAATATCCTAACTCCAGTTCACCCAGACCGATTCAATTTGATCGAAATATTAACCGATATATACTTTGCAATATATCAAAATACTGTATAAATAAATATATCGATATATTAGGGAAAACTGCCATTCCTACTTAGGATAAAACCTCCCTTCTTAAACTAAACTCCCCCTCCCCCAACCGTGTCTTACTACCCATTCAGGTTGCATGTATAGGCTACTTTAGTACGCTAATAGATAAGGGATGAATAAGATATAATTTTAGAAAATGTACCCATATTTGCGTGGAGGGGTTATTGGGGAAACCATTTCGTAAATAAGAAAATCCCTCAATACATACAACCGGGATTCAAACCCTAATCTCCCCGTCACCGGTGATTCATTCTTAGCATGAGAGTGACGACTTAGGACCTAAACCACTCTACCGGCGAAGCGGTTGACTGCTTCTTTAAATTTCAACTAACCGTACCGTAGAGACCCGCTGCGGTGGTCACATTGTCCAATGAGAGCACAGTGGGACAGCTAATGACGGGGAGATTGGTGGTTCGAATCCCGGTCGGGTGGACTGAGGATGGTATTTCCTAAATTCTTTTTCACTATCTCTTCATGCAAATAGGGGTACACCTCCTCTAAATTTGAACCTTCTTCACTCTTTAACACACTAACGTAATTAGTATATATGTGTATAACCCTAACGGGTAGTAATGGGTGGTGTTTAAAAAAGTAAAATAAAAAAGGTGAAGGGTTATGTTTGCTATCGTTTTGTTTTGAGTTGATACATCCAAGTGTTATATCCTCGAGTCAGATGTCCGCCTAGCGTGAACTTATCTGACGCGTGACACGAATTCACGGCTCCTCTGCTTCGTTCGTACCTTGTTCACCTGAACGGCGTCCAAGTTGGCAAGGCGTACTCCTTACAGACCCTCCTTCACTCCTCCTCCGCCAGATCTGGTAAAACCTCATGACCACAGCTATCAAACAGCGGGTAGTTGGAGCAGGCGCGGATTCGGGGGGGTCAAAGGGTCAGTTGACCCCCTGTGAAAGTTAAAAAACTATTTTTTTTAATTCAAATTTTAGAAAAAAAATACAACACAGATAAATTATACACTTTTTTTTATCTTTTTACTCACAGACACCTCTTAATCCGGGTCCACACGTTCGTTATTCATCCACGTTTATTCAATTTCCGATATGACTCACGCAAGTGTGGAAAAAATATTCATTTTCATGTACTGGTATTTGTAGTGCATAACGAGTAACGAACATTTTTCCGCATAGAGACCGTAGACTACCACACATCAAAGAAGACTAATAATTGCCTGTGAGCAGTTCATCCACGAATACCGAATATAGATTATGTGTGGACAGAAGAGTGGCGGAACTGTGGGGGACTCTGCCATCCTGGAATAACCCCCCCTTCCCCCAGATATATTTCAAATCCTCTGATATTATCGAATATGAATGATGGCCTTAAATCAAACTCCAAATGACTTCTAGATGCATTCTATTGTCAAAAATTTGCCGGAAAAGACCGCCCGTATCAAATAACTAGTATACTAGAGGCATCTAACTGGCAGAAAGTCAGAGGAGGAAAGCTCTAAATAGCTTCCAATATCATCCAAATTTCAAAAATGTCTAGGGGAGGACAACTCCAAATAGCTTCTAGATACATGTCGTTGTGAAGAATTTTCAGGCGAGGACCACCCCAAATAGCCTAGTTTCTGAAATAATTCAATTTTTAAAATGTTGTCGGTGGAAGACCACTTCAATTATTATCTTATAGAGGTATCTAAATATCGAAAAAAATTAAGGTGAGGATCATTCTAAATAGAATCGAGGGGCATCCAAATTTCAAACATTTCTAGGTGAGGAACACTTTAAATGGTTTATAAAAGAATATTTTTTTTAGATCAAGGCGAAGACTACTCATAGCTTCTAGAGTGAACCATTTTTCAAAAAATTGTTGAAGGAGGGTCAGTCCAAATAGTTTTTAAAAAACTATCTAATTTTAAAAGATTGAAGAGAATGTCCACGGTTTAAAACATACATAAGATCAAATAAATATGAGAAACTAGTAAATGGCTTCAAACAGAAATCTAACATTGTAAGTAACTATGTTATTTATAATTATGACCCCCCTATGAAAATGATCTGGATCCGCCCCTGAATGGGAGGTCAAGATGTCGAGAAAACAATCTTCTAAAATCTGAACTATCCTTTCTTCCTCAAGATTATGATAGATGGATCTTGTCGTTATATGTCCCCCCCACCCCGATAGGCCTATACATTTGTTGTCATCCCGTCTTACTACCCGTTCAAGTTATACGCCTATGTACTAATTACGTGAATGTGTTAGGGTTGAAGAAGGTCTAATTTAGAGGAAGTGTAAACGTATTTGCGTGGAGGTGGGAAAATCACACTCGTTCAAGATTCGAAACCCGATCCAACCATCATCGACAGTCCAGTCTATTGCGAGAGTGACTCCCACTTAAATAATATAAATTATTTTGAAGTTATGTCCGTCGCACTTCGTCACTGAGACCCAAGATCACAACACAAACGTGAATTTTAAATACGGAAATAATCCCTTCTTTACGTCGTAAGCGCGATAACACGTGCTCCTCCGTTCAACTGGAACTTATGAAAACTTGTTTCCGTCACGGCGCGGTTCAAACAACCCTCACAAGTAAAACCCACCCCGTGCAAGTTTCCATTCCCCACCCCTTCCAACCATCTCGTTAATCCCATGTGTTATTCAGTGTGCGAGCAGCCATTCTGTGGAAGAGTAAAAAGAGGGGGTTAGGGTTAGGAAGAAGATGAGATGAGTCCTGCAGTATGTAGTAGACCAAGGGGGCAATATTGTACCCCCGGTAACGACGACAAAATAGAAGAGGTTTGGACTAGTGCGAGTGTCCACCGGCGGACGGCAGCAGTATCGCAGGGTTCCGGAGTAATTTCGTCCCCTCTCCGACCCCCTACTCACAAGGTTATTAACACCACAACAATCCCGCGTCGCGTCGCGTTATTACGGGCGTCCGAGATGGATAGAGACGGTCTGTCCGAGGCTCTTAGCCTCTCGAACCAACCGCCGGACAACAGTTAAAAGTAATGGAGGGACAAATAAGACAAGTCCGCGCGACTCGGTGGGAGGGGGAAGGGATAGATAGATAGATAGAGAGAGAGAGAAAGAGAGAATTACTCGGTGAGAAAAGGGGGAAAGAACTAGAGAGAAGGAAAATCGACCAACTTTTAAATAAAACCCAGCATTCAAAAGTGTAGGTCATCACTATAAATATGGTTGTTTACTTGTAATTTAACAATACTATTTTTAGGGAATATCTCGAAGCTTATAAAATAAGCCTCACTCATGGCTTTGACAAATATGAAAGTGACAGAGGTATGAACGATACTAGTAATAACATTCAATATACAGCCAGTCCCTGTGATGAATGGAGTGAAGGTGTCGCTTGTAGGGTCAGTCAGTGTATGTCTGGCTCAGTGAGGAAAGCAACGGGAAACTACCTCACTTCATTTCCCTAGAACACCTCTTCACTGCTGCCTAGGCTTTATAGCTGACGATGGAACTGTTGAGGATCCAACTAACATTCGGGCTGAGTACTATAGGTAATAGGACACTTTCAAGCTATAAAAAGGGATGAAACTATGACAGTAGCAGCGGGGGAGAAGGCGGGGCGTCACGGTAGGACTAGATGTGCTCTTGTCCCCAGTTCGAGGTAAAGTTAGATCACCAATATAAACGTACAGAAGGACTGTTTGGCAGAATGGATGACGTGAACTTAATCAATTATAACTGACCACATCACATCGTCACCCGAGAATGCAATTGTTATATCTCCAAAAGTGTTAAATTTGAGATATTTTGTGTTTACGTTTGTTCAGAATGTACATGGTCCACCTGCGGTGAAATCGAGACTACAAATAAAGACTTAAGAAAATAGTATTATCATTATTATTATTATTATTATTATTATTATTATTATTATTATATTATTATTATTATTAGCACCACGTCTTACTATCTGTTCGGGTTATACGCACTTACGCTAATGTGTAATGGCAGGGTGATTGTGAGATGAAATGGAGGACCTACAGTTTAACGTGGGATCCGAACCACGGTGGAGGCCTGGTATTCCACACATTCACAAGTTGTGACTAATACACGTCTTGTCAGAGGTGAAGGAAGTTGTTTGGCAATCAGATAAATCTGTGCCGGGACCGAGGATTGAACCCCGGACCCCCAGCACAGAAGTCCGACATCCCTAGACCACCAGGTCACCTAATTAAGAAGATACAAACTCGAGCTGTCATCTGGTAAGTATTGGTTTATACACATGGTCAAACTTCAATGCTCTTTTACACAATAGTGGAAAATTGGACTTAGAACACTTGCATTCTCGGGTGACGATGTATTAAAGATTACATGTATGACTATTTTCAATGCTCCTATCCGACAATCCCTCTCTGCACATAGGCCAGCCTGACAAAGTGTTCACGCGGAGGGACTGGGTAACGACAATAGTTATAATATTAAACAACTTAATCATAAAAGTCGGTAGGAGACGTAACTACCTGGCTTCCGAATATATAAGACAATATATTCAAGCGTCCACGGATAGTAAAACAGCGTATATGAAAGCTATAAGGCATACATTAAGCCGGTCACGATTCGAACCCAAGACGTCCGGTGACATAGCCACGTGCAATTACTTACTTCGGATTGTTCCGAGTTTTTAACCTTACAGGCTAATCTTCATTGAAAAGGTATTTTTTTAAATATAAATTTATTTTTTGCGGTCAACATTGAAAATATTTTACTATATTGTGTTATGTTATATTATGTATTGATAATATCTATCAAAAGCGACAGATACAGATCATATGACTTGACGTATGAATAAGTGAAGGACGATCTAGTAACTTTCCTAGCTATCAAATAAGGTTCTTCATAATGCGCAATGAACTGTTCTCCCACGATGAATATGGCTGCGGCTTGAAAAAAAAAAGTTTACTCGCAATGGTGGTCGCATAGTCTAAGGCATCCCTCTCGCAATTACCAATAACGAGGCGATATATATTCGAATCTCGGTAACTTGTAGAGTCTACTGAAGGTATTTATCCACATGTAATTTAAGATATTGGTTTCCTCCACGCGAATGCGGGTGCATTTCTTTTTTCCCTGCCAAGTCTTACTAGCCATCCAGGCTACCCTAATTTAATCACACTTATGGGGTAAGGATGAGTAAGGTGGCCGGAGAGTGGAAAACTATTCAAGTTAGAAAAAAAGCAATCAGGACCTTCTGTCATCGAAAAATCAGACTGGAAGAGATTGACGTTTAGTCCGCGTTCTCACCGATCTCCTTAAATTGTTCTCAGCTTTTGTTTTAAATACATAGTCTTTTTATATTCTAAACCCTAATAAAACGAGAATTTGTGTTTAAATCTAAAGCAAATAAAGGGTTCGAGAAAACGTTAAGAATAACATAAAAGGAAAGTAGAGAAAAGGGGGGAGAAGAAGTGAGATTTATGAGAGAGCGAGAGAAGAGAGGGGGGTACTAGAAGAGAAAGAGTTTGGGGATGGAGAGTGATTGAGATCGAGAGAGTGAAGGAGTGTAGCGAGTGAAGTGAGTGATAAGGCCAACCAGGATGGCTGATGAGATTCCGGTTCGTGAGCGTGGTAATGACACGCCTCGAAGATCTTTCAGTGGTGTGTGAGAGAGAGAGAGAGAGAGAAGGACATAGAAAGAGGGGACAGAGTAGAGAAAGAGTGACGAGAAAAGGAGATTAGCACGAACATGGCGGGAGCGAGACTTAAACAAACATGCGCGCCCATCAAAGACAACGATTGTCATTTTATAGAAACATTTACTGGGATATATAATTTTGTTTTAAAGGTCGTATAGTTTTGCGATGGGTGCTTCATGAAAGTGCTCCTGGGTGTAACGTCATCATTATTTTGTTAATAACTACTTAACACCCGCTTCGGTGGCCACATGTTCAAAAGGAGTTACACTCGAAGTAGACTAGACTGCCGATCACGGGGAGATTGTGGTTCAAGTCCCGGTTGGGTGTATTGAGGGTGGTTTTTTCCTAAATGGTTTTCCACTCCACCTCCACCCAAACACTCTCTCTGAAATTCAGTCTTCCTAATCCCTAGTAAATTAGTGTAATTAGTTATATAGGTGTATAACCCGAGCGCGGTGATAAAAAGAACTCTACTTAACCGCAAGGGTGAGGGCACAGATTAAACTTATATAATTGGTATTCGTATAGTTGTGTCCTCTCTAAATGGTTTCCAACGCTCCATTCACGCTAATGTAGGTACATTTTCCTATAGATTCTACTAGCCTGATTCCTACCTAAATAATGTAATTAAATTCTTATAGCCCGAACAGGTAAGAATCGGTGGAGGAAGAAATAAACAGTTTAGGTTTAGATTGGCAGAAACTTTTTTGTTTATTTTTTAGTTTCAATATACGATTTAATTTATTAATATTAAAATAATAAGATAAGGAACGATATAATTTAAGGAACTTGATAGGCTAATGTATATTATATAAATAACATAAATGTTTATTAATTAAAATAAATGGTACGGAACTCCGCACGGACTTTCTCGCTCTATTGTTTAAAAATGGAATATTTACTAAAACTCGTAATATACGCAAAACGAAATAATATACACTAGCAAACCCAAGCATAAATTGCACTATACTTGTGTAAAACTTTTTTTGAGTCCCGGTTTTAAATTTTATAATTAAAGAATTAATGTCCTCATTTGTATGTTTGAACCGATAAAAAAGATCAATATTGGGTCCACAAGGGTCAACACTTTGTATTAAAATTTCAATTTCCTGTTAAAATTTTCCACATTTTATTAGGTGTTGCACATCTTCATGTCATCGCATTGCTATTAAATTCCTCATTTATAAATTTTGACCAATAAAAAATGTAAATATTGACTAGTGAGTCTAAAATGGAGATAGATCATTGTTGTACAAACATTTCTCCTATGAGGTTTAGAGAAAAATAACATAAAATTTTTGAGAGACTTACTTATATTTAATTACTCTATGACATTGGAGAAAAATTGCGTCAAAACTTAAGTAGTATCCTTTACAACTAAAGCTCACCAAATTGTATTAATATATCTGCCAATATCTCAGAAACTGTTGGTTTTATAAAAATATATTTCATATAATTTTTTTTATTTTTAATAGTAGGTCTACTACAATTTTGCAATGATAAGCTATTTAGTATCTCAATAGTTGCGGAGATACGGAAATTTCCGCTTCTCTAAGTGGGAAAATGAAAATAGCCAGTTTATTTATAATCTTAACACCTAGATACAAATTTTAATCAAAATCGTTAGAGCAGATTTTGAGAAAATAGATTTTCTTTTTTCGCCCTTTATTAAACTACTATTAATTTTAGGGTTAAATAGACACACAGACAGACGGCATTGCAAAAAACCACTTTTTAGGCTCGGGGGTTCATGAGACGTCGACATACATCAACATTTTGGGTTAGATTTTTTTTACGGTCGCAATACTTTACCTTTAGTTTTTGAAAAGTTAAAAAAAATATATATATTTGGTGTATATCTTGAAAGTTTTTGGTTTTATAAAAATATGTTTCGAATAAAAGATTTGTATTATAAATAGACCTACATATTTTCAATGATAAGTAATTTCATATCTCAAATAGTTTCGGATGTGAGATAAAAAATGAGAACTTACGCATCAGACCAGAACCCTTAGTCATTTTGCCGAAATATTGAGAGTAGCCATTTTGTTGGAATATTTATAAATGTTTTGAAATAAAATTTAATCAAAATCTTCAGAGCCGATTTTAAGTAAATCGATTTTTTCTCTTTTTGCCCTTCAGTAAACTACCCTTAATTTTAGGGTTAGATATCAAATTCCAAAAATCCCTTGGGGCAACCTATGAAAACCCTAAATACCAAGTTTTAGCCAATCGTTAAAATAGTTTAGGCTCTAGTTGGAGGTACAGACAGACAGACGGAAATTCAAAAACAAACTTTTTCCGATTCTAGAGGTCATGAAACGTCGAGAATCATCAAAATCTCGAGTTCGATTTTTTTGACGATCACAATACTTTCTCTACCTGTAAAATAGCGAGAAAGTAAAAACTAAAATTTTTTATTCTGGATGATGAATAAGTAAAGTGGTTTCTTTGATAGTAGTGTATGATTGGCCAGAAGAGCAAAGTAACAAACAAGTCTTTGTAAGCGGAAATGTCGGGCTATAATTTTAATAAGAATTTTTTTCCCATTTATTTGAGTTATTTAACGAGCACTTTTCAAACCTACTGATTATATCAGAACAGGACTTTTAACTAACTTAAATCTAAAAGAGACATCCAGCCCTCTGCCGTTTATTCATCTCTGTGAAGGGGTAAACCCAAATTTCAAGATGATAGATTTTTTGTCCCTGCCAGGAATCGAACCACGGGCCGTCTCGGTAATCGAAAATATGCCAAGCAGTTGTTCAGCTCTAACGCATTATTTGATTTTACGATGTATTATTTCAAAACATGGCTCGCCCCAAAATAAAGTCGAAAGATTACAACATATCTCTTTTTCCTCAACAGCCCTATAGTATGAGTTTTATTTATCGAAAAAAATGTGTGCGACAAGTAAGTGTAATAAATTGGCATCACACAAAGTTATGAAACGATTCTTTCTTCTCCCGACCTATGAGGATGCGGTTAAACTAATATTATTTAATTGAATCTATAATTGACCCTACTGCTAACATTGATATAAATCCCAACAAGTGGGCATATGGTCCCATTTTCACAGAAATAACCTTATCTGACAACTAGGAAAGCCTACTAGATCCACTTTCACGTCTTAATAATTCAAGCCATGTGATCTGCTGTCACTTTTAAAATATATTATCAATAAAATAACACTAATAATATAGTAATTTATGTTATCAATGTTTTTCGGAAAAAAAGTTTGTATTTTCTAAATGGCCTTCTTATTAACAATGGACTTCATATAAAAAAAAAATAAATAAAGGTACTTGTTGAGTTCTGAGCTCAGGTCCCTAAGGGGGAGCCAACGTCCCCTATTGCTCGACGATTGTCTCTGTCGTGTTAAACCTGGAGACTATTGATCGGGAAGTGGAGGAGTCCTGATAGGACCACCAGTGTCGGGGGAGAGTGGGGGGGGGGGGGTTGTTATGTATGCCTTCAGACCCGGACACCCCGATACACAACAGTAGCAAAAGAGGGACGAGTAGAAGGGAAGGGAGGGGGCAGATGAGATGACCCAAGCTAAAGCAACCTCTCTTATACACCCCCAAGAGGAAGAATGGCGGGGGGGGGGGGGGAGGGGTTGGTCGGTCGCTAGCTCCACAATCCGGACACCACGGCTACAAATTATGGCACCCATTATTAGAACGTGGGTGGAATAAAATCGCGATAACCCCCCCTCTCTTCTCCCCTTTTCCTTCTCCAGCTCTACCCTTTTGGGGTCTTTCTCTTGTCAACTCCCTCTCTTTTTTTTTCCCAACCCTTCCCCCTTCCTCCCCTCTTATTCATATCATCTCACCGCGTTAGCTTCAAGTCTCTTCTGCTGCAGTAATAAGCGTCCCCTTTCCCCCCCATCTTCTGCCTCCGTCTAACCGACTCGCGCTACATCAGCTCCCGAAAACACAAGACGATCGCGGGTCCGCGATCTAAATGGCGACTGGTTATGCCTACGCGAGGGGAGAAGGCAGAGGGGGAGGGGGGTTGCCGGTCAGAGATAAAGGGCAACATGAAATTAATGCCTTCTATTTCATACCTCCCTACACCACCTCGATCTACCCCCCTTCCGCTCAAACTCTCTTCATTTTATTTTCTCATTCCGCTGGTCCATATCCTCGTACGATCAGACACCTTTTGGTTATCTCAGGTTTCCAGAAGTGCTCCAGGTTATAAACAATGTTGAGTGCGAGTACAGTTTGGGGCGTGTTGATGAAGAACCCCTCCTTGCGACGTTCCAATTATCCCCCCTCTTTTTTTTGGTTGCATTTCATAAAGGAAATTTTAAAAAAAATAAAAAGAATTTCAAGCTATAGGATGAGTACGACACAAACCGCACATTTTTATCTCATCTGGCCTGTTAAAAGTTTGTAACAAAATATTTGAAAATCAGTTGTCAGTAAACTAACTTAAACTGATTTTTTTTTACCATAAAAACAAGTCTAACTTACAGTGTTATTTATCATAGAAAACGATCCTCAGAAATATATATTTTAAACTAAATTATTAGAGCTATTTTCAAAATTATATACATTTTCAAAAATCAGCAAACAATAAGTTACCTGTCGGTTTCTAGTAACAGTTACACAGCAGTGTTTTTGAACTAGCAAAATTGTTGAAAGAAAGACGTACTTAACTCTAAGAAGGGTTGAAACTAGGACAGCAGCAGTTGAGGTGAGTGTGGGAGGGGGGGAGGCGTCGCGGCAGGACTAGAGTAGGCGCTTGTCCCCAGTTCGAGGTAGTTAGCTCATCAATGTATACGTACAAGACTGTTTGGTAGAGTGACAAACTTGGGCTGGCGACTATTTTTTAACTTAATCAATTAAGACTGACTAAATCACATAATGTACTATGGTGTACAGGTCTGACTAGTTCCAACGCTTCTATCCGACATTCCTTCCCTGCACACAGGCCATTCTGACAGGTTGCCCATAGGGTAGGGACCACGTAGCGACATACCCTTAATTTAAGAGAAGGTTTACAAGTAGTATAACATTTAATTTTTTGATTGTAAGTTTGTAATCCCCAAATAAGGCATTAGGTACAAGATATTCATAAAGGTGTTATTACCCCAGAACATTTATAAGCTAGCTCGATACCAAACTATTTTCAACATCACATGATTTATAATTAGTTTTATATGTAAGTTTTGCCAATATCAAACTCTTGGAAGATGTTATTGATTTGAGATAGTTATGATCGCCGGTTTGAATTAGTGTTCTTTTAATTTATATCGACTACTCGGAGGAATAAGTATTGTGATCGTAGATTAAAAATCGAACTTGAGATTTTGATAAATGTCGACGATTCATAACCCACTGAAACAGAAAAAGTTGTTTTTGCGATGCCTTATGTCTTGTGTGTCTGTATTTCGGCTTGAGAGCCTAAACTATTTTACCAATTGGTCTAAACCTTAGTACAGTAGCCCCACGGCTTCTTTGGTGCTGACTGACAGCTCACAGCTGACAGCTGACGGCTTTAAATGTTACCAGACCAAATTATGTATCCCTACGCCGAACCATATGATCTGCAAAAAACATGTGTTTAGCAGCTGTCACTTTTGACAAACAAAATTTAGGTATTTACCTAAATGTTGACTGTCAGAAGTCAGCTGTGAACTGTCAGTCAGCACCAAAGAAGCCATGGGGCTACTGTACCTAGGGTTTTCATGAGGTTCCCTCGAGTAGATTTTAGAATTAGATATCCAACCCTAAAATTAAGGGTAGTTTACTGAAGTACAAAAATCAAATTCAAAAATCAAATCCGCTTAAACTATTTTGATAAAATATTGTTATCTAGGCACTGTTTGGCATTACAAACAAAAAGACAATTCTTATTTTTCCATTAAAATTACTTCAAGGGTACTTTACAAAAGCTGAAATTCCCAATTTTAAGCATATCTTCGCAACTACTTGATAGAAACAACTAAATTACATTAACATTATAAAGTTGTAGTATTAGTAAACAAAACATATTTTATTTTGATTTTTTTTTATAAAATCAATGTTTTCTGAGCTATAGGCAAAATATATTAATTTTTTAGGCAGCTCTTTGAAAAGAGAACTGAATTGTTATGCTCGTTGGTGGAGTGTTTCTACAACAATGTATGTCATTGTTTCACAAATCTTAGAGAGTTTTTATTAAATGTCTTTATTTTAAGATAAAAGAGATAATCTGTGCAGAGCACCGTACTATTTATTTCATTATTATTTTACAAAGAAGAGATAATTAATCGTCACCTGCTACCACAATCCTAGTGAACATGGTACTTGCCTTGATCTTGGCTGGTTTTCTTATTATGTTAATACTAAATGGTAGAGATGGGTCGAATACGCTACTCAACGAATCCCGAGTCTCGTAATCGAGAAAAATTTATAACTTAAAACAGAAGAGGTTTGCTTTTTCTACATAGTAGGATTTTGGTGAATACATATTTTTTGTAACATAAAAACATATATCTTATATTTTTGGGGTCAACAATGATAATATATGATCACATTATTAGTGTTATTTTAAAAGTATTAGTAATATATATTATAAGTGACGGCTGAAGATCTTATGTCTTGACATATGAATAAGTGAAATAGATTTAGTAGCTTTTCTAGCTTTCAGATAAGGCCTCTCGAATGAAAATTGCAATAATTATTGGGTTCCAACAAAAAACTTAAATAGTAAAATAAATAATACACTTGATTGTTGAAATGTATTCATAATAACATTAATATATTCAGTTAAGGTATTTATTAATGGTCTGGATGTTGAGTTTGTCCCATAATTATGTTTGGCTAAGCCGATATTTATGTTAATTAAAGTCTAATTGTGTCTGTATATATGTCTGTATATACGTCCAGAGAATTTTTAGTACTTCTCAATGAGATAAAAAGCTGAAATTTTGTGAAATTGTAGAGGAACCACTAACGGGATGCGAAATTTTTCAAATTGAAAACTAATAAGACATAAACAATTTTTATGTGATTTATTTAATCATTTTAATTAGTCAACCTTTTATTTGTATTTTAAAAGCATAGAGAACCTAGGATATAAATTCAAACCTCTGATAATAATACAGTGAGCTGTGATTATGATTTGGTTGGTTTGTATTCATATTAGTTGGCAAAAAGTGTTTCTTGGGCAATGAAAATTTTATAGGTAACATTAAACACATTTATTTAATTTTTAGCTTACATTTACATAGACTATATATATTGTACATTCACACAAACCGATTATTCTAATTAAAATACAGCTAACACTGCATAGCCCTATAGATAAAACTAATGTTTGATTGTTTGTTTGTGTGGGTATATTAATAAAATGGGCCTTTGAATGGAATCCGCCTAGTAGTGACACGATTGGGTGCAAATATAATATATGCAACAATTTTAATGGGTTCATCTCAAGGGAATGTGTGTTTCATACCAAAAATTGATTTTAACCACTCTTACTTGATATAATTAAGTGAGAGAAACCTAATTTTATAACAAGCTAGCCCAGCCTAAAAAATTTTAACTTTTCATGCATCTACAAATTGAAGGTTCAGTTCTTTTAGTTGGGTAATATTGACATCAGCCTGTCATATAATAGCTTAACAACTAGTCAAGTATAATTTGGAAATCATTCATCATTATTCAATATTTAAAGTTGATCTCACTGGGATTCAAGTTATTTGGATCGGGCTGTCCAACTTGAAGTTAGATAAGGGCCTAATTTTATATTCTTAGTCAGTTTGAGGGCCGCACACATGGAAATTAGGCCCATACAATAGTTTAGATAATATAGTACATTTAAAGTATTATCATAATTTATATAGTCCAGAAAATAATACATTTAAAAATTTTATACAATTTAAGTCTGATCATGTGGAATGAATTCCTGGATGACGTTATACTTTTTTTTAACTTTTCTAATGCGTCGTGCGACACAAAATATGCGGCCCGCAGGCCGTCAGTTGGACAGGCCTGATTTAGCTGGTTATATTTAACGCCTTAAGACCAATGTTTCAACAATATTCACAATAGACGCAGCCTATTTGGGTGAGCTGGACGGGTGCGAGTTAAGGTCAGTATTTTTTGGCAGTTTTTATACCATAAAACCACTTTTCACCCAAATTTAAAAAAATATTGTTTTTTTAATAGATACGTTTCGTTTGATTTTCAACGCATGATAATATCGAAGTTCTTGAATATCTGTTATGATAATAGCGGAATTTGATCAAGACTTTTTACTTTAATTTAAAAGGTTTCTGTTCAAATGCCGCTAGCCTATGAATCTTGACAAAAACGCATTAACTGTTGAGATTACTTAGTGTAGAAAATTAAATCTAATATATCTACTGAAGCAATATTTTATTTATTGTATCAAAGAAAAAAATTTTTAGTAAGAGTTTAAAAATTACTGAACTTAAATAGTGTTTTCTTCCAACCCACCCTAGGCCCGTGATCAGTTTATATTCATGTAACAGAGTGTACACACTAACAATACGACACATATTTCTACTTTCCATTTTTCCTTTTTTATGAAAAGAAAAATGAAGGATATAAAATAGAGGAAAGAAGAGCACGAATATATATATTTTTTTACCTCGGCCAATGGTCGAATCCAATGCAAATCTCTCTCTTTGCCCCCAACTCCCCCCAAATGTAATGACCATTAATTTTTATGGTTTTGTAATTTGTAGTCCTTCCGTTTCCAGATAAGAGTTGGACTTTGCAAATTTTATACGAAACCCGTTATAATCATTGAGGGGTAAAATAGACTTTCCTCTTTGCACATACACCGTAAGAAAATTAACGTCATAAAATACTGCAAGAGATTTTTTTTCTTTCTAAAAAACAGAGTTTAGACTTTTATTAGTGAACATTAAGAAAATTGCCGTAAGTGTAATATGAACAAATTGCTTAGCGGGCATTTCCTAGCCCTTTCTGGAATTGGCAAGATATTTTTTTATAGAAAGCATTTAGTTTTTTTTAAACAGATTCATTTAAATATCGATATAATAATTAGAAGCCCCGTAAGGAGATAGTAAAAACAAATATATTTGAGTACAAATAATAACGTTTAACGTCTTGTAGCCGCGTGGTCACTGAAACAAGACCGTTTCAAATAAACACGCAAAGGAATTAAATAAAACCGTTGGACACATTTTTTCCGCGAGAGGAGAGGTGCATAACCCAGGGGTTTAAAAAATCAAGGAAGGCTTAAAATAACAAGACCATGGACAACATTAAGATGGAGTCCAATTTTCTTAGTAAAGGCCTTTTAGGGAAAAAATCCAAACATATTTTTTGATGCCGGCAATAATAATATTTTACTATCTTACTATTGTTATTATTGATAATATCTATAAAAAGTGACCTGCAAATCACATAACCTGACGTATGAATACGCAAAAGTATGTCTTATAACTTTTCTATATGTCTTGTGAAAATTCCAAAATTACAAACGGATGATGAGATGATGTTCAAAATTACTCTTTTTTTTTTAACTAACGCGTCTCACTACCTGTTCAGGCTATACGTATATGTACTAATTGTGTTAATGAATTAAGGATGAGTATGGTTGTATTTGGATGAATTTGACACACATTTGAGTGGATGGAGAGTGGAAAACCATCTAGTTAAAACCATCCTCAGTACACCCTAACGGGATTCTAACCCCGATCTTCCTGTCATCGGCAGTATATTCTGTTGCGAGAGTTACGCCTTACACCATGCGGCCACCAAAGTTTATTTCTCAACCATTAATCACCTTAAAGTTTGCAGGTTTAGACCTACCTGCATAGAAATGTTAATTTACTTGTAAACTAACGTCCACATTAAATAACCATTTTATCAACGCGTGTGGACACGCAGACTAAATGTCAAGCTCATTTAGTCTGGTTTGCTCTTGACGGAGTTCGAATTCAGGCTTAAACTACTGAGGGTGTAGTTTCCTTAAATAGATTCTCATGTCACCTCCATGCAAACGGGGTTACATTTACTCATAGTTCTGCCTTTCTCTTCTGTGTCAGTGTTATTAGGTGCGGATAGCCGCCAGGCCGGGTAGAAGGACGCGCTCTACAAAATAAATAAATGGTACGGTTCACCGCAATGACTTTCTTCCGCTGTTATCTTACAATAGATATTTACTAAAAACGCGTAAGATTTGTGAAGCGAGATAATAGGTCTGTACATTGTTGCAGATACATTATACCAAAGATCAGATGAAATAATATACACTGTTACTTACTTCTATGGCATAAGGAACCAGGAACACTGTTACAAAAAAAAATAGAGAAAAGGGAAACATATTTTTCCACCAAAGAGCATAAGAATCAAATTCATTTTCAAAGATTTGAATTAAAAAGTGTATATATTTGCTTATAGCTAAGAAACTATTGGTTTTATAGCAAATATATTTTAAAAAAAAAAGATTTTTATCTTGATTTTACTACTGTACAACTTTACGATGATAAGTTATTTCGTATCTCAAATACTTGCGGATAAATTATGGAAATTGTAAAATGTTCCCTATGTAAAGTACGGTAACCTCAGTCATTTCCATGATATTTATATCTTGTTTATAATGATAAACAGTTTCTAGATATAAAATTTAATCAAAATTATTAGAGATAATTTTGATAAAATCGATTTTTTTTCCTCTTTTTGCCCTTCAGTAAACTACTCTTAATTTTAGGGTTAGATGTCTAATTCCAAAAACTCTTTGGGGGTCCATATTCAAACCTCAGATACCAAGTCTTAGCCTAATCGGTAAAATAGTTTCGGCTCTAGCCCGAGGTACAGACAGACGGCATTGCGAAAACCACTTTTTTGTTTCAGGGGGTCATGAAACGTGGACGTTTATTATAATTTCAAGTTCGATTTATTTGACGATCACAATACTTTCTCTCCAACGTGTCAAGAGAAAGTAAAAATAAGATGTGTAAAGACATACTTATAAAAAATAAATACGAAGATATGTACAATTTAGCCTGATTGGGGCAAAACTGAACAAAAAGTTAATTATCAACGTACATGAATATCTCTGGAAATGGTTATTATGCCTGTTTTACTCCGAGTACCCCTATAGAGCACGAGTCGGTTTGTTCTTCGTTCAATGCTCGATGTACTCTTTACAAACTGCTGAGGGGTTTGGGAGGGGGACAAATTGATGGAGAAGAGGCCCTAAAGAGAGAAAGTGACAGCTCTTAAGGTTGTTCTCGTCACTATTCGGGCATGTTTGTTCAGGCATTTGATTAATGAAACTTGCCCGACATAAGGTACAGCTCAACTAAAGATAACATCTAACTTGGCTAAGTAATACAGCTCGAACCAAGAGCCCGTCCACACCCTAGGTCAAGACTTCTTAAACTGTGGGTCGAGACCCCACATGGAGTCATGCAACTGAATGTAGGGGTCGCGAAAAATTTGGCAACAGTAAAAGGTTTCTGAACGCATAACGACCAAAAATTAATTCAAAATCGAAAGCGTAATGAATCTAAGGTGTTTCTGGCAGCGCTCAGCCGTGTTTCATCACGTGACTTGACTGCAGCCTTGGTTATGAACATACAACAAATTGTAACATATAAATGTTAAAAGATAAAATTGAAAGTTTTACTACAAAATTTAACATAAGGAAGAATAGGATGGAAAATGGTTCTATAGAAATGTTAACAGCTACAGATGATCTTATAATTGAAAGAACCTTCCCAAAGATTTAACTGTAAGAGTTTTAATTCTTAAGTGCCTGGAAACACAGTTTCAGAAATACTTCCCTTAAAATTTTGATTCTAAAAAAAAACAACTAAGCTGGGTTCAGTTGAAATCAAAAAACGTAAGTCATCTGCCATTAGAAGTTCAAAAAGAATTTGCCGAGGTTTAAATCTTGAGTTCCCTAAGAAATCGTTAAATGAATTTTGGCGTGGGATTAGGACAGCATTTCCAACCATTTCTGAACTGGCCTTAAACATACTTCTGCCATTTTGTACTACTTATTTTTACGAAGCGACGTTCTCAGCATTGACGATTTAAAAAAATCAAAATATCGATCAACTCTGAAAAACAATGAAGATGCTCTACGTTCGGTTGTATCAAATATTCATCCAATATTTAATTATTTATGTAAAAAAAATTTCTCATTAGTATGCAAATATGCTTTCTTCTTTAATAAATGATAAAATAATATGTAAGTTTATAGCAAATAATTTTTTAATTTTTTTTATGATTTATTATCAGTAAATGTTTGATATGTAGGCCTATACCTATTTTATATACCTATTTTCCCGGGGTAGCGTAAACATTTCTGAGCCGAAAAGGGGCCGCGAGTGGAAAAAGTTTAAGTAGCCCTGTCCTAGATGATACATACTAATTAAGGAAAAACACCCCCTCGGTACACCTTACCTGAATTCTAATCCCATCTCCCGCCATCAACAGTCCAGTCTAATGCATGAGGGACGCGTTAGAATAGACTATGTTTTAATATCGGAGCATTAAAGTAGATTTAGTCTACAGGAGACCTAACTTTAGTGACATCTTCAACCACTAACCGCTGTATTTGATACGTTAGTGTGAGAAAAGGAATGGAATCGCCGTTATTGCTTGATTGTAATTATAGTAGGATGTTAGTAGTAAAAAAACTAGTATAAAAAATACACTTTTTTTTTCTATTAAAATTGGACTGCAGTTAGTGAAAAGTTTAGAGTTGAGTGGTTCGGTAAACTAAAGATAACTGGTATAGGACTAGGAGCATAAAATGCATCTTTGTGAATAGAATGTCATTTAATAGAGGGCTCACATCAGAGTGTATTGTAATTTTATATTTTTCTCCTCCCCTGTTAGTTCTCCTACTGCCAGACAGCTCCACCCAGGAACGTTATAAACTCCCAATTAGTGTCTGGGTGTTTACAAATTTCTGATAAACTATCCTAGCGCCTTAAGGTGGGAGATTACGAAATAAGGGCAGTATTTTTGCAGTTATTATATAAACACATTATTTTGGCCAGAATAAATCAAATATTTCTCAGTACAAAACAAAGCATTCATTTTTTTCATGGTGATATCAACAGTTCTTGTATAACTGTCAATGGTGTCTGGAATTTAATAACAACTTTTTCTCTTCATTTAATAAGTTTCTTATTAAATGCCGTTATAGTCGTGACAGATATTCAAGAGCTGTTGAGATTACCACGTGAAGAAAATTGTGTTAAGCGTTTCTATTGGAGAAATATGATAGAAAAATATTGTTTGCTTTGAAAATTGCAAAAACACTTCACTAAACTCGCGTTTACTGCAGTCCCAAGCTAACCAACACGTTAGTTATTGTCCAGGCGACATGGGTGGCTCTACCTCTGAGCGTCCTAGAGGCACGTGACTGCAGAAAGCACATCCGTCCGAACCTCTCCAAAGGGCGGCAGCCCGTGAGAGAGAGCAGAGTTGAAACTAAACGGCCAGAGTTGCGAAATTAATTGACGACTTGTCACATTTAACTACATCATTAAGCTTATTTCCCCCACCACCTTCTCTTCTCTCTCCCTCTCTCTTCACGGCAACCTCTCCACTTCAAACATCACCCCCTTTCCCTTCCCCTTGGCATACAAGGCAGACAATTTGTCACTAAGCTCTCGAACTCTCAGCGCGGCTTGCAGCATCCCTGCGATGGACCAATCGCACCCCATTCCCCTATTCCACCCTCTCTACATGCACACCTCTTCCTACTGAGTCCGTACAATCAAACCTCTAATTGATCTCCATTTCACATCATTATGGTGCACTATTCAAACCCGCCTAATAGATTGTTCTCTTCAAAGTGATGCGTTTTATTTCACAGCCTAAATAAGTGACGTGAAAATGTGAGTTCAATTGGGTTTTTTTTTCTAAAGAGTAAAATACTCAGATTACATCTGACGGATAGAACTAATAAGATAAACAATTTGGTAGCGTATTTGTTTAAAAGAGCTATACACTGACAGATATAAGGAAGGTAGAATTTTGAGGAAATGTACCCGCAATTGCGTGGATAAAGATAGCATATATAAGGTATACAAATAATTATATCCGGCGGGGATACGAGGCCCCAGATCAGAGGAGGCTAACGCCTTAGCCCACGTATTCACCTACGCTTCCACTTCAAGTCTCTTCGGCTGATATTCAAATGAGGGTACCGTAGTCGTTGGACATTTCATGGTCGACTTTTGGCAGATGTGGAACATTTCACGACATACTTTGGACGGACGTGTAACATTACAAAGCCGACTCTTGACTAAGAAGGTCATGATTAAATCCCGACAGAGAATATTGGGTGGAGAGGGTTTTCTCCTTTAATGAGCTAGAGTCGATAATTTTTCTTAAATCTACCCTCCTTATTTTGTGTATTTAGAGCGGATACGCCAATTGGGCAGTAAGACGCATATCAGAGACTTCACAGAAGTTGAAGCCAAGCCACCGCCGAGCCTTGTTGGCAACTCTCATTAGAAGAGAGTACGTTGGAGGAGAAGGCAAGGAGGGAAATGGAGAACGCGAAAAGACTAACAAAGAGAATTCTGGGGTGATTGTTGCACCACTCGTAACAGCAACACCGGAAATGAATCCATCCCCACTTCTCCTTTTCCGAAACTGAAAGAGTGAGTGAGAAAGAGAGTGTGCAAGGTGTCGGTCAGTGTTGTATTCAACATGTATTGCCACGCCAGCCCCATCCAAACTCGAGGTTTTTGGGGCTACATACAGATCAGCCCCCTCCACTTCTCCCCATTTCTTGGTCCCTTGATGGTTCAAGGCACAGGGGAGGGAGTATTGGAAATCCTCATCAACGCCTCTAGATTACCTCCGCCCAACTTGCCCCATTCCGTCAGATGAGAAACATTAACAAAAAAAAAAGTTTGTTTTCTTAAAACTATTTTTAGTGTATTTTTGTCTCGTACTTTCTATATTCGAGGTTTAATCAAAAATTAACTTAAAAAAACGCATCGGTGGTTGAATATTCAACGACATCACTCTTGCAATAGACTAAATTACCGATGACGGGGAGATCGGGCTCAAATCACGGTCGGGCGTACTGAGGCGTGGTTTTTTCCCTTAAATTGCTTCCCACTCTCCTTACACGCAAATTCGAGTGCATTTTCTCTAAAATGCTCTATTTATATACCTAAATACATCAGTATAACTAATATATATGCATGCAAACCGAACGAGTAGCGAGACGCGGGTGGAAAAAACAAAACTAATTTAACCTAGAGTGGCAAAGGCTTTGATGTAACCGATGTAGCCCTAACGTAATAAAGAAAAAAATATTTTTGAACTGCGTTTTGATTCCCCATTCGGGCTATCTTCATACAATTAAATTAATGAGGTTATAGATGAGTAAGCGGCTGCAGGTGAGTTGCGGCCGCACGAGTTGTTCACCCCTAGAGAAACAGTTGAATTGCGGCACCATATTTTTAGAGTCACGTACGAATTGCGGCCCGGAGTGTTGACCTAACATAACCTAACCTAACAAACCTTCAAATTTTTGCCAAAACCATAGAACGACAAGAATTGACGAAGTTTGGATATTAAGAGGGATGTCGACATGAGACAATGATAGTTTCTATCTGAAATTTAAGACAGCATAAAATAAAGCACACTGCTAATTAGGTGGACGCAGCTCGTACCTCTCTCTAAAGTGAGTGGGCCGCAATTAGTACGTGTCTCCCATAACGCTGGGCCGCAACTCGTACAAGATTAGGCTGCAACTCACCTACACAGTAGTAAACTATCATTTATAGGAAAAGTAACCGCATTTGTATGTGAAAAACACAAACAAAATTTAGATGAATTTTAAATTTCCTATCGCAGAGACATAAGTTTTCTTTGACGCTATTTATGTCAGGTGTACTGGGGGTGACTACTAAATGGTTTTCCACTCTCCTCCCACGCAAATTCGGGTACACTGCCTCTAAATTCAACCTTCCTCATACCTAGCACATCAGATTAATTAGTGCATATTAGTATAGCCATAGTGGTTAGTAAACACGGTGTGGATAAAAATTCCACCTTATACTGTTGAAGGATATAATCAACCCTTCCCCCTTTTCCTATTTTCCCTCGTCCTCATCACAGACGGAAACTTTATTAACCCCTCATCGCCTCTTGGCTGGAAATGCTGACCCGTTGCTTGCCCTTGCTTTTCGATCAGGGCGAACCTATCTTCTATCCACCCGCGATACGGATATCAGGAAGCGTGATGCGCGTCTTGCAGACCTGATGAGATGGGAGGGGAAGAAAGGGGGGGGGAGGTGATCGGCCGCCCAGGACTGCATTATGGAAGACATGTTCAAGCGCGATGTTGCACTTGAGGTCCTCTCTACTACTGGAATTAACGCCATTTCTTTCAAACAAGTAATCCCGGAGTGTGCGTGATAGGAAGGACTTCTTTTTCTTTATTTCTTTTTAATTTAATTGTATACATAAGCCTACTACAGTAGCCCCATGACTTCTTTGGTGTTGACTGACAGCTCACAGCTGACTTCTGACAGTCAACATTTAGGTATATACCTAAATTTTGACTGTCAGAAATGACAATTGATAAACAGATGTTTTTGCAGATCATATGGCTCGGCGTAGGGATACATAATTTGGTCTGGTAACTTTTCAAAGCCGTCAGCTGTCAGCGGTGAGCTGTCAGTCAGCACCAAAGAAGTCATGGGGCTACTGTAGTTGCTGGGGAGGCTGAAGCTCTTTTATTTGTTTTCTTAGAACCGTGTCTTAATACACGTTCAGGTTGTACGCTTATGTACTAATCCCGCTAGTGGTTTTAGGGATTAGGAAAGTTATATTCAAAGAAAGTGTTCCCGAATTTTTGTGGAGGGAGAATGGAAACATTTTTTGGGAAAAATCACCCTCGGTACACCCGACCGAGATTCGAACCCTCAATCTTCCCGTTGTCTACAGGCTAGTCTACAGCGAGAGTAGCGCTTTAGACCACGCGGCCACCGAAGCAGGTAATAGACTATCTTTGTTAAGTAATTAAATCAGTGTAGCTAAACCTTATTACTAGTATATAAAAAGTAAATATGATAAATATAATTGGTATAATTGATAAAGATAATGAAAATATCTCCCACCTCCCCCCATGTAACACCATGTAGACATTATAATTCCCTACTTCTCAACAGCGTTACGTGGTTTATGGATGATTCATTGGTGCGGTACTAAAGTATGTTCAGCATAAGAATTGTTTTCTGAAAGGCCTTTTTCCCTACGAGAAATCTATTATATAGTAGGATATTGGTAGGAAAAAAGACCTTTCAGAGAGTAATTCCTACCGTGAATGGAATATAGCCTAAGTTATATTTGCTAGACGGAGACTGCCGTGCGCTTAGCATTGCGTGCAATGAACAATCAGTGGACGTAATCACTGCCGCATAGATTGGCGTCAAGTCTTCGACAGTGGGCGAACTCAAAGGTGTCGGCAACCTCTTGGGCCCGGATGACGTACACAATAGTAGTTAGGTGGACCATATAGTACAGCGCTCTGATTGGTCGGTTTTGGTCACGTGACCACGCCCCCTCGCTCTGATTGGCTGTTGGCTTTTCCCCTCCCCTCTGCTCCCCCCGGTAGCGGGTTTTCCCGATGACGTCATCGCTCTGTCGCAACCCGGCGCCAATTTGGTGGCTTGACAAGACAGGAATAGATCGTGACGACCTTGAATGATGTCGCAACCTCTCCCCCCACCCTACTGTGGTAATGGGTTTTCCCTGTGTCGCAACCCGGCGCCAGTTTGGCGGCTCGACCAGGGAAGTCGAGACAGGAATAGATCGTGACCTTGAAACCGTGAGTTAGGTCATTGACCCTGGCAACTCTCCCCCCTGGCAATGGGTTTTTCCGATGACGTCATCGCTCTGTCGCAACCCGGCGCCAACTTGGCGGGTTGGCAATACAAGTCGAGACAAGAATAGATCACGAGAGGGCCATCTCGTAGGGGGGTGGATATATAGGGGGAGACCCGCTCGGTCGTCTATTTATAAGCGTCTGTAGAGCGGTTCAAGATGGACAAGTTACAGCAGTTGGTGAATATTGTTGACGCCGTGCAGACCGTAAAATTGAGTGATCTAACTGTGGATCAAAAGTACTCACTGGATAAATTAAAGGCTGTCAATACAAAGTTCGGGAGACGCCTAATAGCCTATCTAGATGGAGAGTTTTGTGTATTTTTACCTTGTCGTTTTGGTACTCTAACAGATGAAGACGTGTGCGAGCTTAATAACGAAAAATTGGTATTTACCTGCGCCGGAGTAAAACCCGGTTCACCTACCATTGTGAACTTTGAACGTGTTTAAGAGTCAAGCAGTTAACAACAACAACATCGGGCAGACGGGTAGTTAATACTTGTGCACGGTGGACCCTACAAACCATACAGCACGTTTTATAGCTCACGGGTACGCTCACCATGATTAATTTAACGTTTGTGGGTCATACGGTTACGGGTTGTGCCTATATGACTGGAGAAAATATTCACAGTGTGGTTGTGAGCGATAGACAGGTAATTTACAAAATAGTGAACCAATACAGAGAGGAGCGAGGCTACATCGAGTTTTGCGACTCTACTTGTCACACGATAAGAGCGACTAAAGTACTACCCTACGAGAGAATCGATGAGACTTACCTGTGTGATATGACATGTGCAGTGTACAATTTCCGCCAAGGGGACGTCGTGGCCGTGTTGCCAAGGCCTCCACCACCCTTCAGAGCTCCATACCACCCGCCACCACCACCCTTCACGGCACCGCAGTCAACGCCCCCGCCCCCAGAGTCACCGGCGTACCCGCCCCCAGAGTCACAGAGAGAGAGAGAGAGAGAGAGTTCGGTTGTAGACGTTAAACACAAACATAACAGTTTATAATATTTATTAACACAACACTTAAACAACAAAGAAATATTATTTTCGGGATATATTTTGATATATATATATATATAAAACTTTGGCAATAAATTCATAAGTAATACAATTATACATTTAAATTCACTAATATATAACCTTCACATAAATTAATATGTTGTTGTTGTCAAGTTTTAAATATGAAACTATAACTGTTGACATAATATATAACATTTACACTAAGCAAATCAGCAACTCAAACAACAAAGAAATTCAGTTAATTAATGTTCGCAAAAAAATATTTTGATATAATAATATATAAACTTTTACAAAAAATCATAAGTAATACAATTATGTGGGTATTGAAATTATTTTAAATATATATAACTTTCACGTAAATTAATATGTTGTTGTTAAGTTTTAAATATGATTTTATATCTGTTGACATAATATATAACATTTACACTAAGCAAATTAGCAACTCAAACAACAAAGAAATTCAGTTAATTAATGTTCGCAAAAAATATTTTGATATAATAATATATAAACTTTTACCAAAAAAAATCATAAGAAATACAATTAAGTGGATCTTGAAATTATTTTAAATATATAACTCTTAGATAAATTAATATGCTGGTACGATTTAAATATCTAAATCAAAATAACGTGGCATCAGCTTGCGCATCACTGTGTCTACATCAAAATCGTCGGTCGGAGTGTTATTTGAATTTAAAACCGGTGAAGGGGATTCTATTGTTATTATAGGGATATTATCAACCGTTGAGGGTCTTGGAACCCTAGTTCTGTTAGGCCGCGTTGCGCGCCTCCTGCCTATACGCCCTGTTCGAGCCCCCAACAAAGAAATTTTATTTTCGCAAAAATATTTTGATATAATGATATATTAAACTTTTACCAAAAAAATCATAAGTAATACAATTATATGGATCTTGAACTTATTTTAAATATACATATAACTTTCACGTAAATTAATATGTTGTTGATATGTATTAAAATGTTGCAAACTCTGTAGTAGAAAATGCTACTAATAAAGACACGTAAACATTGTTTTAAATACTATTCATGTAAATACTTATAAAATATTCATTTTTTAGAGGGCCTGCTTGAGAAGCCTCGTTTAAATAACAATAAAGTAATGTATAAGTCTAATTGTAAAATTTTTAATGAGGCAAGCTATTTGTAACGACGCTGATGAAGGAATCGCACCAATGATACATTTTTAGGCCATTCCGGGAATCGAAGCCGGGACCCTTGGCTCACTGGTCAGGCATGCAGGTTTCGGCTGAATATATTTATGTTTACGAAATACTTTGCTCTAGCACTTTACTACCAGAAATAAACGGGTAAGCTCCAAGACTGCTGCATTTCTCTTTTGAACCATCTAAGACTCCAATTTGGCAGTAGACATGGCATCTGACAATGGCCACAAGCGTGAGATAAAAGCTGATGTCGACCAGGTGAAATGTGTAACAGCATTTGCCATGCGTTTGTTGCCCTCTAAGGGACGTCACAGGGCGAGGTGTGTACCCACATTTGCGTGTCATTGACATTCGAACCCTCCAACACCGCCTGAATGAGAGAGATAAAATAATAAAATAATAAAATTATTGATGTACCGTCATTTTTTCAGGGCTGAAATGTGAAAACAGTCAAAGTTATTATTTATGCTTTCTCCTGCTAGATATCACCGATGGCATACGAACCCGGGACTTGTGGCGTTTGTCGACCATGCAGGGAATTTAACTCTGGACCTTTTGCAGAGTGTGTGTAATAAAATAAACTTGAACCCTAGGACAGCTACAAATACAGTCCCGGGCAGTTAATGTATCACTATGTAAGGTTAAACCCTCATTTTCAAGCATACAGGGAATCGAAATCAGGACCCCTCGCAAAGTGTGTGTAATAAAATAAACTTGAACCCTAGGACAGCTACAAATACGGTCCAGGGCTGTTAATGTATCACTATGAAGGGTTAAACATACATTTTCAAGCATACAGGGAATCGCGATCAGGACCCCCTCGCAAGGTGTGTGTAAAAAATAAACTTGAACCCTAGGACAGCTACAAATACTGTCTAGGGCAGTTATTGTATCACTATGAAAGGTTAAACCCTCATTTTCACCCCATATCTGGAATCGAACTAGGGTCCTTGGCTATGCAAACAAACAAATTATCATGCGCGAAGAAACCGGCCTCGGTACACACGCACGACAGACAAGCGTGAGGTTTAATAAAATAAACTTGAACCCTAGGACAGCTACAAATACAGTCCAGGGCAGTTAATGTATCACTATGCAAGGTTAAACCCTCATTTTCAAGCATACAGGGAATCGAAATCAGGACCCCTCGCAAAGTGTGTGTAATAAAATAAACTTGAACCCTAGGACAGCTACAAATACAGTCTAGGGCAGTTAATGTATCACTATGAACGGTTAAACCTACATTTTCAAGCATACAGGGAATCTAACTCTGGACCTTCGCAAAGTGTGTGTAATAAAATAAACTTGAACCCTAGGACAGCTACAAATACGGTCCAGGGCTGTTAATGTATCACTATGAAGGGTTAAACATACATTTTCAAGCATTCAGGGAATCGAAATCAGGACCCCTCGCAAAGTGTGTGTAATAAATAAACTTGAACCCTAGGACAGCTACAAATACAGTCTAGGGCAGTTAATGTATCACTATGAACGGTTAAACCTACATTTTCAAACATACAGGGAATCTAACTCTGGACCTTCGCAAAGTGTGTGTAATAAAATAAACTTGAACCCTAGGACAGCTACAAATACGGTCCAGGGCTGTTAATGTATCACTATGAAGGGTTAAACATACATTTTCAAGCATACAGTGAATCGCGATCAGGACCCCTCGCAAGGTGTGTGTAAAAAATAAACTTGAACCCTAGGACAGCTACAAATACTGTCTAGGGCAGTTATTGTATCACTATGAAAGGTTAAACCCTCATTTTCACCCCATATCTGGAATCGAACTAGGGTCCTTGGCTATGCAAACAAACAAATTATCATGCGCGAAGAAACAGGCCTCGGTACACACGCACGACAGACAAGCGTGAGAAAAGAGCTGATCTTGACTAGGTGAAATGTGTAACATGTTATGTCCAAAAGGTGAAAAATCAATTATTATTCTATAATAATATTTCTGTATGTCACCAATTAATAAGTACTATGATGTATTCATAAATAAATGGTACGGCACACCGCACAGACTTTCTCTCTCTTTCTATAAACTCGTAAGATTTCTGAACGGAATAATGTACATTGTATTATCACCACTCCACATAAGAACACGCATAAAATAATATACAATGATATAGAATCAATGAGAAAAGAGGCGCATCTTTGTCCACCTAAGAGCATTTCAAACAGTTTAATGTCTTCCACAAGGGTCAACACTTCGTATTAAAATTTCGATTTCTGGTTAAAATTTTAACATTTTATAAGGTGTTGCAGATCTTCAAGTCATCGCATTGATATTTAATTATTCATTTATACATTTTGACCAATAAAAAATGTAAATATTGACTATTGAGTCTAAAATGGAGATAGATCATTGCTATGCAAACATTTCTCCTAAGAGATTTAAGGAAAAATAACATACTTTTTTAGATACTTATATTTAATTACTCTATGGCATTGGAGAATTATTGCGTTAAGACTTAAGTAGTATATGTTTACAACTAAAGCTCACAAAATTGTATTAATATATTTGCAAATATCTCAGAAACTGCTGCTTTTATAAAAATATATGTCAAATAAAAGTTTTTTATTTCTGATAGTCCTACAATTTTGCAATGATAAGTTGTTTAGTTTCTCCAATAGTTGTGGAGATACGGAAATTAACGCTTCTGTAAAGTACCCTAAAAATCATTTTCATAGGAAAATGAAAATAGCCAGTTTATTTCTAATCTTAATCAACGCCTAGATACGAGTTTTAATCAAAATCGTTTGAGTAGATTTTGAGAAAACCAAATTTTTATCTTTTCGCCCTTCAGTAAACTACCCTTAATTTTAAGTTTTTATAGACACACAGACAGACGGCATTGCAAAGACTATTTTTTAGGGTTTGGGGGGTCATGAGACGTCGACATCCATCAACATTTCAGGTTAGTTTTTTTTTACGGTCGCAATACTTAAACTTTAATGTCCAAAAAGTTAAAAAAAATCCATATAATTGCGTATAGATTGAAAGTTATTGATTTTATAAAAATATGTTTCGGATAAAATATCTGTATTATAAATATATATACATATTTGTAATGCTAAGTAATTTCATATCTCAAATAGTTTCGGAGCTATTATAAAAAATGTTAATTTACGCATCAGACCGGAGCCCTTAAAGCGATTTTGCCGAAATATTGAGAGTAGCCATTTTGTTTGGAATATTTATTAATGTTCATAAATGAAATTTAATCAAAATCGTTGGAGCCGATTTTGAGAAAATCGACTTTTTCTCTTTTTGCCCTTCAGTAAACTACCCTTAATTTTAAGTTTTAATAGACACACAGACAGACGGCATTGCAAAGACTATTTTTTAGGGTTCGGGGGGTCATGAGACGTCGAAATCCATCAACATTTCAGGTTAGTTTTTTTTACGATCGCAATACTTAAGCTTTAATGTCCAAAAAGCTAAAAATATATATATAATTGCGTATAGATTAAAAATTATTGATTTTATAAAAATATGTTTCGAATAAAATATTTGTATTATAAATATATATACATATTTGTAATGCTAAGTAATTTCATATCTCAAATAGTTTCGGAGCTATTATAAAAAATGTAAATTTACGCATCAGACCGGAGCCCTTAAATCGATTTTGCCGAAATATTGAGAGTAGCCATTTTGTTTGGAATATTTATTAATGTTCATAAATGAAATTTAATCAAAATCGTTAGAGCCGATTTGGAGAAAATCGACTTTTTCTCTTTTTGCCCTTCAGTAAACTACCCTTAATTTTAAGTTTTAATAGACACACAGACAGACGGCATTGCAAAGACTATTTTTTAGGGTTCGGGGGGTCATGAGACGTCGAAATCCATCAACATTTCAGGTTAGTTTTTTTTACGATCGCAATAATTAAGCTTTAATGTCCAAAAAGCTAAAAATATATATATAATTGCGTATAGATTAAAAATTATTGATTTTATAAAAATATGTTTCGAATAAAATATTTGTATTATAAATATATATACATATTTGTAATGCTAAGTAATTTCATATTTCAAATAGTTTCGGAGCTATTATAAAAATTGTTAATTTACGCATCAGACCGGAGCCCTTAAAGCGATTTTTCCGAAATATTGAGAGTAGCCATTTTGTTTGAAATATTTATTAATGTTCATAAATGAAATTTAATCAAAATCGTTAGAGCTGATTTTGAGAAAATCGACTTTTTCTGTTTTTTCCCTTCAGTAAACTACCCTTAATTTTAGGGGTAGATGTCCAATTCCAAAAACCCCTCGGGGCAACCCTATGAAAACCCAAGATATCAAGTTTCAGCTCAATCGGTAAAATAGTTTAGGCTCTAGTTGGAGGTACAGACAGACAGACAGACAGACAGACAGACAGACAGACAGACAGACAGACAGACAGACAGACAGACGGAAATTCAAAAACCACTTTTTCGGATTCAGGAAGTCATGAAACGTCAAAATTCATCAAAATCTCGACTTCGATTTTTTTGACGATCACCATACTTTCTCTACCTATAAGATAGAGAGAAAGTAAAAATAAACACATAGTTTTGTTGATCACAATAACCAATCTGTAATTATAAACTTTAAACCAAATTGTTCTAATATGTTTAGCAAAATTTAAATTTTCAAAAATAAATTATTTGTTAATTACCCGAAATTATTTGGTATATGTGAAAAAAAAGTATGTTATTCTTATAGATCATGAAAAAAACTAATCCCTGATTTTTATTTTGAATTCAATTTTCCCGGTTAGATTCTATAATATTGAGTACTATGGCGTGGATTTGTTTAGCTTACACTGAATATTTATTAAAACTTATACACAACCTCCCATCGTTCTACATGTCTAATACTTGTCACAAGAAATAAGTAAGGCTAAATAAATTAGATTTACTAAGGGAATACATCTCAATTTTCCAGAGTTGGAAGCGGAAAACGGTTTATGAAAATTTACCCCAAAAAATAGCTTGCGGTGGGATCAAACCCCCGACTTCCCTATAACCTGTTTCTAAAATGGAAACTCAAGCGTAATTACCTAGTGATCTGGCACACATATTATTTCTAGACCACACGAGCTCGATGATATAATAACTAATATTAACGCAAAACAAATTAGCCACTTAAGCCTCAAGCCAAAATTAGAGGAAGGGTGCCCACATTTGCATAGATGGAGAGTGAAAAAACAGCCCCCGGGTCTAGGACAGCACTATCGCAAAATACTAAGTTGCACGGAGTTCGAATCCTGGTCCACTGACTCACACCTTCTTTTGTCAGTTAGGGGTCTCCGGCTCAAATGAATATATTTGACATAGGTTTGGTAACAACATAATTACTTTTATTTTGAAAATTACTCTAGTTGTACACAAAAAACCCAATCCTCCCTAATTTATCACTATGAAAGGTTAAACCACCATTTTCAGCCATACTGTAAATTGAACCCTGGACACTTGGCTCAGTGAACAGACATGCTAACGCCTCACATCAAGTGACCTTTCACAAGTGTCTTCTTAGACGTCTTGACCAATGAAGTGAGACACTCGACAGAGATTAAAACAAAACTCTATTAACAGACAAATACCAGTCTCAAACGGCTCTTCAGAGAGAGAGAGATAGAGATAGAGAGAGAGAGAGAGAAAGAGAGGTATATCTACATTCTTTTACAAGCACTGCAACAAATTTGTCAGGGGGACAGTGGCACCAAACAATATCCAGGTTATTTTAACATCCGTCCAGGCTAGCCACATTGTATTTCTTGAATTTAAAGGAAATGTGATGTGAGTGTTTCTGACGTAAAAAAAAGATAAAACATTACATTTTGTGTTAGGAAACCAAATTTTTAGCACCGCGTGTTATTGACCGTCCAGGCTATATATAAATGTGATAATTAGTCTACTTAAAATGGCGTAGGAATGAGAAAGTACACATTTTAGTGATAATCTACCAGAATTTGCTTGGAAGGAGAGTAGGGAACCATTCGGAGAAAAAACTTCAAAACACAAATGGGAATAGAACCTCAATCTCCTCCATTATTAACATAACTGTCTAACTCGAGAGTGACGCCTTACACTAATTGACCTCTGAAGCGATTTTTCATCATGTTAATTTAATAATTATTAATGTATTAACTTATTTGCTTCCAGAACACGATAGCCATTTATATTGGACGGGCTTTGCTTTTTATAATATATAGAGTCACAAATGAATATTATTTACAAGTATATTTTTCCATTATTGTTTATTGGAGGTATTTAACGTGCACTTTATGCACCGACTGATTATAACAGTACACAACTTACAATCTAACTTAAATCTATGACATACAGAACACCCATTCCCCCTACCGCAAATGAATCACTATGAAAGGGGGGAAACCCATATCCGCTAATGAATCATTTTCAGGCCATTCAGGGGAATCGAATCCAGGACCTCTTGATTAGTAGGCAAACACAATAACGACAGAGGTAAATTGTAGAACTTTTAATTGTACATTTTTCAGTGCTTATCCAATACTAGTTAGAACAAAGGTGAAATGAGACAGTTAATATTTGGAAAACCTTTTCGGCATGGTTTCACGCAACTCGGTGACCGTGTGGTCTAATGCGCTACTCTCGCGGTAGAGAAGACTACTGATGACAGGGAGATCGAAGTTCAAATACCAGTAGAGTGTACTGATGCCTGTTTTCAACTCTTCCTCCACGAAAATGCGGTTACTTTTCCTCTAAATATAACTTTCCAAATCTCTAAAATCATGATAATAATTAGTACAAATGTGTGTTAACTATTTGTTTGCGCAAATGACGACGCATTTATCAACGTAAAGACGTTGGAAGGAATTACCGTTCCAGCAGTCATTAGCGATGCTAAAAAACTCCTTTGGATCTCAAGATATGTCATGATGTACATTAAAAAAGATAGCTGGGTTCATACATTCTAAATGCGGGGTTCCAATTTGAACGGCCCCATTATGAAACATCAAGGGCCTTGTGATTCCATCCTGTTTTTCAGAGGTCAAAGCTGTTTATTTACAAGACCATTTGTGACAGAAATATACCTGAATGTCAATGCTCCTAAAGACGTTTGTGTGTGTGTGTGTGTGTGTGTGTGTGTGTAAGTATGTGTCAGAAATACATGCTTGCAACATTGTAATTTCCCATTCTTTTTCCAAAGTTGATTGTAGGTAAAAAAAATGTCGGTCACTTCGATGAGCAGGTCAGGGAAATACCCCTCAAAGCAATAATCGATTAGACTTAACCTTGTGTGACAAAAGAAGGTGTGAGTCAATGGACCAGGATTCGAACTCCGTGCAACTTAGTATTTTGCGATAGTGCTGTCCTAGACCCGGGGGCTGTTTTTTCACTCTCCATCTATGCAAATGTGGGCACCCTTCCTCTAATTTTGGCTTGAGGCTTAAGTGGCTAATTTGTTTTGCGTTAATATTAGTTATTATATCATCGAGCTCGTGTGGTCTAGAAATAATATGTGTGCCAGATCACTAGGTAATTACGCTTGAGTTTCCATTTTAGAAACAGGTTATAGGGAAGTCGGGGGTTTGATCCCACCGCAAGCTATTTTTTGGGGTAAATTTTCATAAACCGTTTTCCGCTTCCAACTCTGGAAAATTGAGATGTATTCCCTTAGTAAATCTAATTTATTCAGCCTTACTTATTTCTTGTGACAAGTATTAGACATGTAGAACGATGGGAGGTTGTGTATAAGTTTTAATAAATATTCAGTGTAAGCTAAACAAATCCACGCCATAGTACTCAATATTATAGAATCTAACCGGGAAAATTGAATTCAAAATAAAAATCAGGGATTAGTTTTTTTCATGATCTATAAGAATAACATACTTTTTTTTCACATATATCAAATAATTTCGGGTAATTAACAAATAATTTATTTTTGAAAATTTAAATTTTGCTAAACATATTAGAACAATTTGGTTTAAAGTTTATAATTACAGATTGGTTATTGTGATCAACAAAACTATGTGTTTATTTTTTATGAATACATCATAGTACTTAATAATTGGTGACATACAGAAATATTATTATAGAATAATAATTGATTTTTCACCTTTTGGACATAACATGTTACACATTTCACCTAGTCAAGATCAGCTCTTTTCTCACGCTTGTCTGTCGTGCGTGTGTACCGAGGCCTGTTTCTTCGCGCATGATAATTTGTTTGTTTGCCTAGCCAAGGACCCTAGTTCGATTCCAGATATGGGGTGAAAATGAGGGTTTAACCGTTCATAGTGATACATTAACTGCCCTAGACTGTATTTGTAGCTGTCCTAGGTTTCAAGTTTATTTTATTACACACACTTTGCGAGGGGTCCTGATTTCGATTCCCTGAATGCTTGAAAATGTATGTTTAACCCTTCATAGTGATACATTAACAGCCCTGGACCGTATTTGTAGCTGTCCTAGGGTTCAAGTTTATTTTATTACACACACTTTGCGAAGGTCCAGAGTTAGATTCCCTGTATGCTTGAAAATGTAGGTTTAACCGTTCATAGTGATACATTAACTGCCCTAGACTGTATTTGTAGCTGTCCTAGGGTTCAAGTTTATTTTATTACACACACTTTGCGAGGGGTCCTGATTTCGATTCCCTGTATGCTTGAAAATGAGGGTTTAACCTTACATAGTGATACATTAACTGCCCTGGACTGTATTTGTAGCTGTCCTAGGGTTCAAGTTTATTTTATTAAACCTCACGCTTGTCTGTCGTGCGTGTGTACCGAGGCCGGTTTCTTCGCGCATGATAATTTGTTTGTTTGCATAGCCAAGGACCCTAGTTCGATTCCAGATATGGGGTGAAAATGAGGGTTTAACCTTTCATAGTGATACAATAACTGCCCTAGACAGTATTTGTAGCTGTCCTAGGGTTCAAGTTTATTTTTTACACACACCTTGCGAGGGGGTCCTGATCGCGATTCCCTGTATGCTTGAAAATGTATGTTTAACCCTTCATAGTGATACATTAACAGCCCTGGACCGTATTTGTAGCTGTCCTAGGGTTCAAGTTTATTTTATTACACACACTTTGCGAGGGGTCCTGATTTCGATTCCCTGTATGCTTGAAAATGAGGGTTTAACCTTACATAGTGATACATTAACTGCCCGGGACTGTATTTGTAGCTGTCCTAGGGTTCAAGTTTATTTTATTACACACACTCTGCAAAAGGTCCAGAGTTAAATTCCCTGCATGGTCGACAAACGCCACAAGTCCCGGGTTCGTATGCCATCGGTGATATCTAGCAGGAAAAGCATAAATAATAACTTTGACTGTTTTCACATTTCAGCCCTGAAAAAATGACGGTACATCAATAATTTTATTATTTTATTATTTTATCTCTCTCATTCAGGCGGTGTTGGAGGGTTCGAATGTCAATGACACGCAAATGTGGGTACACACCTCGCCCTGTGACGTCCCTTAGAGGGCAACAAACGCATGGCAAATGCTGTTACACAATTTCACCTGGTCGACATCAGCTTTTATCTCACGCTTGTGGCCATTGTCAGATGCCATGTCTACTGCCAAATTGGAGTCTTAGATGGTTCAAAAGAGAAATGCAGCAGTCTTGGAGCTTACCCGTTTATTTCTGGTAGTAAAGTGCTAGAGCAAAGTATTTCGTAAACATAAATATATTCAGCCGAAACCTGCATGCCTGACCAGTGAGCCAAGGGTCCCGGCTTCGATTCCCGGAATGGCCTAAAAATGTATCATTGGTGCGATTCCTTCATCAGCGTCGTTACAAATAGCTTGCCTCATTAAAAATTTTACAATTAGACTTATACATTACTTTATTGTTATTTAAACGAGGCTTCTCAAGCAGGCCCTCTAAAAAATGAATATTTTATAAGTATTTACATGAATAGTATTTAAAACAATGTTTACGTGTCTTTATTAGTAGCATTTTCTACTACAGAGTTTGCAACATTTTAATACATATCAACAACATATTAATTTACGTGAAAGTTATATGTATATTTAAAATAAGTTCAAGATCCATATAATTGTATTACTTATGATTTTTTTGGTAAAAGTTTAATATATCATTATATCAAAATATTTTTGCGAAAATAAAATTTCTTTGTTGGGGGCTCGAACAGGGCGTATAGGCAGGAGGCGCGCAACGCGGCCTAACAGAACTAGGGTTCCAAGACCCTCAACGGTTGATAATATCCCTATAATAACAATAGAATCCCCTTCACCGGTTTTAAATTCAAATAACACTCCGACCGACGATTTTGATGTAGACACAGTGATGCGCAAGCTGATGCCACGTTATTTTGATTTAGATATTTAAATCGTACCAGCATATTAATTTATCTAAGAGTTATATATTTAAAATAATTTCAAGATCCACTTAATTGTATTTCTTATGATTTTTTTTGGTAAAAGTTTATATATTATTATATCAAAATATTTTTTGCGAACATTAATTAACTGAATTTCTTTGTTGTTTGAGTTGCTAATTTGCTTAGTGTAAATGTTATATATTATGTCAACAGATATAAAATCATATTTAAAACTTAACAACAACATATTAATTTACGTGAAAGTTATATATATTTAAAATAATTTCAATACCCACATAATTGTATTACTTATGATTTTTTGTAAAAGTTTATATATTATTATATCAAAATATTTTTTTGCGAACATTAATTAACTGAATTTCTTTGTTGTTTGAGTTGCTGATTTGCTTAGTGTAAATGTTATATATTATGTCAACAGTTATAGTTTCATATTTAAAACTTGACAACAACAACATATTAATTTATGTGAAGGTTATATATTAGTGAATTTAAATGTATAATTGTATTACTTATGAATTTATTGCCAAAGTTTTATATATATATATATCAAAATATATCCCGAAAATAATATTTCTTTGTTGTTTAAGTGTTGTGTTAATAAATATTATAAACTGTTATGTTTGTGTTTTAACGTCTACAACCGAACTCTCTCTCTCTCTCTCTCTCTGTGACTCTGGGGGCGGGTACGCCGGTGACTCTGGGGGCGGGGGCGTTGACTGCGGTGCCGTGAAGGGTGGTGGTGGCGGGTGGTATGGAGCTCTGAAGGGTGGTGGAGGCCTTGGCAACACGGCCACGACGTCCCCTTGGCGGAAATTGTACACTGCACATGTCATATCACACAGGTAAGTCTCATCGATTCTCTCGTAGGGTAGTACTTTAGTCGCTCTTATCGTGTGACAAGTAGAGTCGCAAAACTCGATGTAGCCTCGCTCCTCTCTGTATTGGTTCACTATTTTGTAAATTACCTGTCTATCGCTCACAACCACACTGTGAATATTTTCTCCAGTCATATAGGCACAACCCGTAACCGTATGACCCACAAACGTTAAATTAATCATGGTGAGCGTACCCGTGAGCTATAAAACGTGCTGTATGGTTTGTAGGGTCCACCGTGCACAAGTATTAACTACCCGTCTGCCCGATGTTGTTGTTGTTAACTGCTTGACTCTTAAACACGTTCAAAGTTCACAATGGTAGGTGAACCGGGTTTTACTCCGGCGCAGGTAAATACCAATTTTTCGTTATTAAGCTCGCACACGTCTTCATCTGTTAGAGTACCAAAACGACAAGGTAAAAATACACAAAACTCTCCATCTAGATAGGCTATTAGGCGTCTCCCGAACTTTGTATTGACAGCCTTTAATTTATCCAGTGAGTACTTTTGATCCACAGTTAGATCACTCAATTTTACGGTCTGCACGGCGTCAACAATATTCACCAACTGCTGTAACTTGTCCATCTTGAACCGCTCTACAGACGCTTATAAATAGACGACCGAGCGGGTCTCCCCCTATATATCCCCCCCCCTACGAGATGGCCCTCTCGTGATCTATTCTTGTCTCGACTTGTATTGCCAACCCGCCAAGTTGGCGCCGGGTTGCGACAGAGCGATGACGTCATCGGAAAAACCCATTGCCAGGGGGGAGAGTTGCCAGGGTCAATGACCTAACTCACGGTTTCAAGGTCACGATCTATTCCTGTCTCGACTTCCCTGGTCGAGCCGCCAAACTGGCGCCGGGTTGCGACACAGGGAAAACCCATTACCACAGTAGGGTGGGGGGAGAGGTTGCGACATCATTCAAGGTCGTCACGATCTATTCCTGTCTTGTCAAGCCACCAAATTGGCGCCGGGTTGCGACAGAGCGATGACGTCATCGGGAAAACCCGTTACCGGGGGGAGCAGAGGGGAGGGGAAAAGCCAACAGCCAATCAGAGCGAGGGGGCGTGGTCACGTGACCAAAACCGACCAATCAGAGCGCTGTACTATATGGTCCACCTAACTACTCACAATTATCAAAGGTCCCGCGATAACACATTGTTTCTCCACTACACTTATTTTTTTGTCCATACAGCTCATATCTACCCCTCTTCAATCTTTCCTCATATACTTGACCCTCTGCTTTATAGAAAAAAATATGAATAAAAATCCTGGACATTTTCATTTTTAAAATAATGACAATAATAATAATTATTATTATTATTATTTATTATTATTAGCACCGCATCTTACTACCCGTTCGGGTTATACGCACTTACGCTAATGTGATTGTGAGATGAAATGGAGGACCTACAGTTTAACGTGGAATCCGAACCACGGTGGAGGCCTGGCATTCCTGCTTAAACTAATTAAATTTCAAAACGGCACACTACCGATTATGACTTTTCAAGGTAATTTTGCTATTTTGAAAGTAATTTCGAGTTTATAAGACTCAAACAGGCCTATAGAATTATAATGACGATGTAGATTTCTTACGCGATCAACTAAAAATTGCTGCGAGATCGAGCGGTTACCTGTTTTAGGCGATTTAGAAGAAGAGGAAAACTTATATTTGTTAAAGTTTGTTGGTTCTCTAGGGGTTGAGTGTGTTTCTTCGTTCTCTGCTCTCTTGTTATGTCACGATGTTGTTGCGGGTCCGGTTATGGGAGGGGAGGATAGATGGAGGGGGTGAGAGGTGGAGGCTGAGTTTACTGGGTGCGAGGGTGCTTGTGTGGAGTATTCTTGTCTTAGTCCGAGGATGTCTGCAAAATCCCAAGTCCCAGGGGATTGAGGTGGAGGGGCGTTGCTGAGGATCTGAAGGGTGGCTGGAGAGGGGGTGGGGGGTGAGTATCAGGTGTGATGAGGACTTGGGCAAGGTGAGGTAATGGGTGGAGTGGGGAAAGAGGGAGTTTGTTGTTGAGGAGTAACCGGCGTCAGTGGGCTTCTCTAGTTTCTTATCTCCTCTTTTTTCCTCTCCCCTTTGAATGGGTCATGGAGTGGTGCTCTGAATTAGTTTGATGAGGCCTATGGCAACGTTGATGTATCTGGAGAGCGGCGCTACCTTGTATGGTTAAAGATACAGCGGCAGTCGGCTATGGGTGCTACCCTGTAAGGTCAGGAAAACTTAGTAATCACCAGTAGATGACGCGTAACCTATTTTTATCCCTATCCATAAATTTGAGATTTGTAAAACGAGCCATTTCTCGCTTTCCTACGACTTTCCCAAATCCCACAATTTAAAACTTTATATTAGGATCCTTACGGAATTATATAAGAGAGATTCCTACCCAAAGTATTGCACATTAATCGATCCTAGTAATATCAACATCTTTAGTCGCACGGTCTAGACACGTCACTCTCGTGTTTAAGAATGGATTGCCGGTGACGGTTTGAACCCCGGTCGGGTGTACTGAAGAATTTTGTTTTACACGCAAACGCGGGTATGTTTCGTCTGAAATTCCACCTTACTCATCCCGATTCCTTTAGCGTTATTAACGTGTGCGTGTAGCTGAGCCGCGGTGAAAATAAAAATAAATATTTAATAATCACCATCAAATTGTTCAGACTGAGACAAACAACCCTTTTTACTTTCTCTCTATCTTACAGGTAGAGAAAGTATTGTGATCGTCAAAAAAATCGAACTCGAGATTTTTATGAATTTTGACGTTTCATGACTTCCTGAATCCGAAAAAGTGGTTTTTGAATTTCCGTCTGTCTGTCTGTCTGTCTGTCTGTCTGTCTGTCTGTCTGTCTGTACCTCCAACTAGAGCCTAAACTATTTTACCGATTGAGCTGAAACTTGATATCTAGGGTTTTCATAGGGTTGCCCCGAGGGGTTTTTGGAATTGGATATCTACCCCTAAAATTAAGGGTAGTTTACTGAAGGGAAAAAAGAGAAAAAGTCGATTTTCTCAAAATCGGCTCTAACGATTTTGATTAAATTTCATTTATGAACATAAGTAAATATTCCAAACAAAATGGCTACTCTCAATATTTCGGCAAAATCGTTTTAAGGGCTCCGGTCTGATGCGTAAATTAACATTTTTTATAATAGCTCCGAAACTATTTGAGATATGAAATTACTTAGTATTACAAATATGTATATATATTTATAATACAAATATTTTATTCGAAACATATTTTTATAAAATCAATAACTTTCAATATATACGCAATTATATATATATTTTTAACTTTTTGGGCATTAAAGCTTAAGTATTGCGACCGTAAGAAAAACTAACCTGAAATATTGATGGATGTCGACGTCTCATGAACCCCCGAACCCTTAAAAATAGTCTTTGCAATGCCGTCTGTCTGTGTGTCTATTAAAACTTAAAATTAAGGGTAGTTTACTGAAGGGTAAAGAGAGAAAAAGTCGATTTTCTCAAAATCGGCTCTAACGATTTTGATTAAATTTCATTTATGAACATAAGTAAATATTCCAAACAAAATGGCTACTCTCAATATTTCGGCAAAATCGTTTTAAGGGCTCCGGTCTGATGCGTAATTTAACATTTTATATAATAGCTCCGAAACTATTTGAGATATGAAATTACTTAGCATTACAAATATGTATATATATTTATAATACAAATATTTTATTCGAAACATATTTTTATAAAATTAATAACTTTCAATATATACGCAATTATATATATATTTTTAACTTTTTGGGCATTAAAGCTTAAGTATTGCGACCGTAAGAAAAACTAACCTGAAATGTTGATGGATGTCGACGTCTCATGACCCCCCGAACCTTTAAAAATAGTCTTTGCAATGCCGTCTGTCTGTGTGTCTATTAAAACTTAAAATTAAGGGTAGTTTACTGAAAAGCAAAAAGAGAAAAAGTCGATTTTCTCAAAATCGGCTACAACGATTTTGATTAAATTTCATTTATAAACATTAATAAATATTCCAAACAAAATGGCTACCCTCAATTTTTCGGCAAAATGGCTTTAAGGGCTCCGGTCTGATGCGTAAATTAACATTTTTTTAAATAGCTCCGAAACTATTTGAGATATGAAATTACTTAGCATTACAAATATGTATATATATTTATAATACAGATATTTTATCCGAAACATATTTTTATAAAATCAATAACTTTCAATCTATACGCAATTATATGATTTTTTTAAAACTTTTTGGACATTAAAGTTTAAGTATTGCGACCGTAAAAAAAAAAACTAACCTGAAATGTTGATGGATGTCGACGTCTCATGACCCCCGAACCCTAAAAAATAGTCTTTGCAATGCCGTCTGTCTGTGTGTCTATAAAAACTTAAAATTAAGGGTAGTTTACTGAAGGACGAAAAGAGAAAAATTTGGTTTTCTCAAAATCTGCTTAAACGATTTTGATTAAAATTAGTATCTAGGCGTTGATTAAGATTATAAATAAACTGGCTATTTTCATTTTCCTATGAAAATGATTTTTAGGGTACATTACAGAAGCGTTTATTTCCGTATCTCCACAACTATTGGAGAAACTAAACAACTTATCATTGCAAAATTGTAGGACTATTAGAAATAAAAAACTTTTATTTGACATATATTTTTATAAAAACAACAGTTTCTGAGATATTTGCAAATATATTAATACAATTTTGTGAGCTTTAGTTGTAAACATATACTACTTAAGTCTTAACGCAATAATACTCCAATACCATAGAGTAATTAAATATAAGTAAGTATCTAAAAAAAGTATGTTATTTTTACTTAAATCTCTTAGGAGAAATGTTTGCATAGCAATGATCTATCTCCATTTTAGACTCAATAGTCAATATTTACATTTTTTATTGGTCAAAATGTATAAATGAATAATGAAATATCAATGCGATGACTTGAAGATCTGCAACATCTTTTAAAATGTTAAAATTTTAACCAGAAATCGAAATTTTAATACGAAGTGTTGACCCTTGTGGAAGACATTAAACTGTTTGAAATGTTCTTAGGTGGACAAAGATGCGCCTCTTTTCTCATTGATTCTATATCATTGTATATTATTTTATGCGTGTTCTTATGTGTAGTGGTGATGATACAATGTACATTATTCCGTTCAGAAATCTTACGAGTTTATAGAAAGAGAGAGAAAGTCTGTGCGGTGTGCCGTACCATTTATTTTAAATTATTTTATTTTTTCGCTTTTATGGCACCCAAATGGTGACTTGGATGAGGATAAAGTATATTATACGTATGCATGTGTGTGTAAATAAGAGAGAGAGAGAAACAAGGGGGAAGTAATCTACTGTTTAAACACAAATTAATTATTGGTAGTAAACACTATAACTCTACAAAATCTCGATAAAGCGCAAATTACTAACAAAAACTACATCGATTAAAATAAATGGTACGGCACACCGCACAGACTTTCTCTCTCTTTCTATAAACTCGTAAGATTTCTGAACGGAATAATGTACATTGTATTATCACCACTCCACATAAGAACACGCATAAAATAATATACAATGATATAGAATCAATGAGAAAAGAGGCGCATCTTTGTCCACCTAAGAGCATTTCAAACAGTTTAATGTCTTCCACAAGGGTCAACACTTCGTATTAAAATTTCGATTTCTGGTTAAAATTTTAACATTTTATAAGGTGTTGCAGATCTTCAAGTCATCGCATTGATATTTAATTATTCATTTATACATTTTGACCAATAAAAAATGTAAATATTGACTATTGAGTCTAAAATGGAGATAGATCATTGCTATGCAAACATTTCTCCTAAGAGATTTAAGGAAAAATAACATACTTTTTTAGATACTTATATTTAATTACTCTATGGCATTGGAGAATTATTGCGTTAAGACTTAAGTAGTATATGTTTACAACTAAAGCTCACAAAATTGTATTAATATATTTGCAAATATCTCAGAAACTGCTGCTTTTATAAAAATATATGTCAAATAAAAGTTTTTTATTTCTGATAGTCCTACAATTTTGCAATGATAAGTTGTTTAGTTTCTCCAATAGTTGTGGAGATACGGAAATTAACGCTTCTGTAAAGTACCCTAAAAATCATTTTCATAGGAAAATGAAAATAGCCAGTTTATTTCTAATCTTAATCAACGCCTAGATACGAGTTTTAATCAAAATCGTTTGAGTAGATTTTGAGAAAACCAAATTTTTATCTTTTCGCCCTTCAGTAAACTACCCTTAATTTTAAGTTTTTATAGACACACAGACAGACGGCATTGCAAAGACTATTTTTTAGGGTTTGGGGGGTCATGAGACGTCGACATCCATCAACATTTCAGGTTAGTTTTTTTTTTACGGTCGCAATACTTAAACTTTAATGTCCAAAAAGTTAAAAAAAATCCATATAATTGCGTATAGATTGAAAGTTATTGATTTTATAAAAATATGTTTCGGATAAAATATCTGTATTATAAATATATATACATATTTGTAATGCTAAGTAATTTCATATCTCAAATAGTTTCGGAGCTATTATAAAAAATGTTAATTTACGCATCAGACCGGAGCCCTTAAAGCGATTTTGCCGAAATATTGAGAGTAGCCATTTTGTTTGGAATATTTATTAATGTTCATAAATGAAATTTAATCAAAATCGTTGGAGCCGATTTTGAGAAAATCGACTTTTTCTCTTTTTGCCCTTCAGTAAACTACCCTTAATTTTAAGTTTTAATAGACACACAGACAGACGGCATTGCAAAGACTATTTTTTAGGGTTCGGGGGGTCATGAGACGTCGAAATCCATCAACATTTCAGGTTAGTTTTTTTTACGATCGCAATACTTAAGCTTTAATGTCCAAAAAGCTAAAAATATATATATAATTGCGTATAGATTAAAAATTATTGATTTTATAAAAATATGTTTCGAATAAAATATTTGTATTATAAATATATATACATATTTGTAATGCTAAGTAATTTCATATCTCAAATAGTTTCGGAGCTATTATAAAAAATGTAAATTTACGCATCAGACCGGAGCCCTTAAATCGATTTTGCCGAAATATTGAGAGTAGCCATTTTGTTTGGAATATTTATTAATGTTCATAAATGAAATTTAATCAAAATCGTTAGAGCCGATTTGGAGAAAATCGACTTTTTCTCTTTTTGCCCTTCAGTAAACTACCCTTAATTTTAAGTTTTAATAGACACACAGACAGACGGCATTGCAAAGACTATTTTTTAGGGTTCGGGGGGTCATGAGACGTCGAAATCCATCAACATTTCAGGTTAGTTTTTTTTACGATCGCAATAATTAAGCTTTAATGTCCAAAAAGCTAAAAATATATATATAATTGCGTATAGATTAAAAATTATTGATTTTATAAAAATATGTTTCGAATAAAATATTTGTATTATAAATATATATACATATTTGTAATGCTAAGTAATTTCATATTTCAAATAGTTTCGGAGCTATTATAAAAATTGTTAATTTACGCATCAGACCGGAGCCCTTAAAGCGATTTTTCCGAAATATTGAGAGTAGCCATTTTGTTTGAAATATTTATTAATGTTCATAAATGAAATTTAATCAAAATCGTTAGAGCTGATTTTGAGAAAATCGACTTTTTCTGTTTTTTCCCTTCAGTAAACTACCCTTAATTTTAGGGGTAGATGTCCAATTCCAAAAACCCCTCGGGGCAACCCTATGAAAACCCAAGATATCAAGTTTCAGCTCAATCGGTAAAATAGTTTAGGCTCTAGTTGGAGGTACAGACAGACAGACAGACAGACAGACAGACAGACAGACAGACAGACAGACAGACAGACAGACAGACAGACAGACGGAAATTCAAAAACCACTTTTTCGGATTCAGGAAGTCATGAAACGTCAAAATTCATCAAAATCTCGACTTCGATTTTTTTGACGATCACCATACTTTCTCTACCTATAAGATAGAGAGAAAGTAAAAATACCTTTCTAATAGAGATGGAACGTTTTAAAGCTCATATTTAATAGAAAAGGCCTTATTTGTCAGAAAAGTTACTAGATCTACTTTCACGTATTCATACATCAAGTCATGCAATCCGCAGCTGTCACTTTTGATCAATATTATAAATACTAGTAAAATAATAATAATAATAAAGTAAAATGCTATCAATGTTGACCATAGACAAATAGTTTTGTATTTTCTGAAAGTTTCTTCCTACCATAATCCAACTACCATATGGGTATCTAAATACCAAATAATATTATTTATTTTTACTTTCTCTCTATCTTACAGGTAGAGAAAGTATTGTGATCGTCAAAAAAATCGAACTCGAGATTTTGATGAATTTTGACGTTTCATGACTTCCTGAATCCGAAAAAGTGGTTTTTGAATTTCCGTCTGTCTGTCTGTCTGTCTGTCTGTACCTCCAACTAGAGCCTAAACTATTTTACCGATTGAGCTGAAACTTGATATCTAGGGTTTTCATAGGGTTGCCCCGAGGGGTTTTTGGAATTGGATATCTACCCCTAAAATTAAGGGTAGTTTACTGAAGGGCAAAAAGAGAAAAAGTCGATTTTCTCAAAATCGGCTCTAACGATTTTGATTAAATTTCATTTATGAACATAAATAAATATTCCAAACAAAATGGCTACTCTCAATATTTCGGCAAAATCGTTTTAAGGGCTCCGGTCTGATGCGTAAATTAACATTTTTTATAATAGCTCCGAAACTATTTGAGATATGAAATTACTTAGTATTACAAATATGTATATATATTTATAATACAAATATTTTATTCGAAACATATTTTTATAAAATCAATAACTTTCAATATATACGCAATTATATATATATTTTTAACTTTTTGGGCATTAAAGCTTAAGTATTGCGACCGTAAGAAAAACTAACCTGAAATGTTGATGGATGTCGACGTCTCATGACCCCCCGAACCCTTAAAAATAGTATTTGCAATGCCGTCTGTCTGTGTGTCTATTAAAACTTAAAATTAAGGGTAGTTTACTGAAGGGCAAAAAGAGAAAAAGTCGATTTTCTCAAAATCGGCTCTAACGATTTTGATTAAATTTCATTTATGAACATAAATAAATATTCCAAACAAAATGGCTACTCTCAATATTTCGGCAAAATCGTTTTAAGGGCTCCGGTCTGATGCGTAAATTAACATTTTTTATAATAGCTCCGAAACTATTTGAGATATGAAATTACTTAGCATTACAAATATGTATATATATTTATAATACAAATATTTTATTCGAAACATATTTTTATAAAATCAATAACTTTCAATATATACGCAATTATTATATATATTTTTAACTTTTTGGGCATTAAGGCTTAAGTATTGCGACCGTAAGAAAAACTAACCTGAAATGTTGATGGATGTCGACGTCTCATGACCCCCCGAACCCTTAAAAATAGTCTTTGCAATGCCGTCTGTCTGTGTGTCTATTAAAACTTAAAATTAAGGGTAGTTTACTGAATGGCAAAAAGAGAAAAAGTCGATTTTCTCAAAATCGGCTCAAACGATTTTGATTAAATTTCATTTATAAACATTAATAAATATTACAAACAAAATGGCTACCCTCAATATTTCGGCAAAATGGCTTTAAGGGCTCCGGTCTGATGCGTCAATTAACATTTTTTTAAATAGCTCCGAAACTATTTGAGATATGAAATTACTTAGCATTACAAATATGTATATATATTTATAATACAGATATTTTATCCGAAACATATTTTTATAAAATCAATAACTTTCAATATATACGCAATTATATGCATTTTTTTTAACTTTTTGGACATTAAAGTTTAAGTATTGCGACCGTAAAAAAAAAACTAACCTGAAATGTTGATGGATGTCGACGTCTCATGACCCCCCGAACCCTAAAAAATAGTCTTTGCAATGCCGTATGTCTGTGTGTCTATAAAAACTTAAAATTAAGGGTAGTTTACTGAAGGACGAAAAGAGAAAAATTTGGTTTTCTCAAAATCTGCTTAAACGATTTTGATTAAAATTCGTATCTAGGCGTTGATTAAAATTATAAATAAACTGGCTATTTTCATTTTCCTATGAAAATGATTTTTAGGGTACATTACAGAAGCGTTAATTTCCGTATCTCCACAACTAATGGAGAAACTAAACAACTTATCATTGCAAAATTGTAGGACTATTAGAAATAAAAAACTTTTATTTGACATATATTCTTATAAAAACAGCAGTTTCTGAGATATTTGCAAATATATTAATACAATTTTGTGAGCTTTAGTTGTAAACATATACTACTTAAGTCTTAACGCAATAATACTCCAATGCCATAGAGTAATTAAATATAAGTAAGTATCTAAAAAAAGTATGTTATTTTTCCTTAAATCTCTTAGGAGAAATGTTTGCATAGCAATGATCTATCTCCATTTTAGACTCAATAGTCAATATTTACATTTTTTATTGGTCAAAATGTATAAATGAATAATTAAATATCAATGCGATGACTTGAAGATCTGCAACACCTTTTAAAATGTTAAAATTTTAACCAGAAATCGAAATTTTAATACGAAGTGTTGACCCTTGTGGAAGACATTAAACTGTTTGAAATGTTCTTAGGTGGACAAAGATGCGCCTCTTTTCTCATTGATTCTATATCATTGTATATTATTTTATGCGTGTTCTTATGTGGAGTGGTGATGATACAATGTACATTATTCCGTTCAGAAATCTTACGAGTTTATAGAAAGAGAGAGAAAGTCTGTGCGGTGTGCCGTACCATTTATTTCTTCTAGAGATGGCCCCTCAATTTAGCCACAAATACATATATACTTTCTTGTAACAGTAACAAAAAAAAAGTATTTTATCAAAAACATTTGTTGGAGTCTTTCAAAATGCAAGTCTCCATCAAGAACCTTTTTTCTTTAAAATAAAAGAAACTTCTGAACGTCACTTCTTCTGCGGCCCAAACTCACTTCATCGGCCATCAACACTACCCTACTCTCCTTCCCCGTTTATTTTTCTTTTTTCTGCCAGCAGCTTCTGGACTTAAGTTAAGGTAAGCAAGAGCAGAACCCCCCCGCCCCCCCCCTCTTCTTTCGTCCCTACTGAGGCCACGACGCAGCATCATGAAATTGGACGGTATAGCGTCCGGTCATCAAGGTGCGGAATGGACCCACGCAACTACCCAACATTTCGGCCGCAGCACAAATTCTTCCCGAGAGGCGAGTGGTGGTGAGAGGGGAATGTGCTGAAAGGGTGATAATCAGAGGTGCCGACGGTCCTCGCATACTAAAGCAGGATGGAGAAAAGAAAAATAACTATAAAGAGATAGAAAGAGAAGTGCATACAAATGTGATTTTTTAATACACATAACATCAATTCAGTCCCAATATCAGGAAGAGTTTTTCCCAAAAATAAAATCAAGTTTTATAATAGTCTATTTTTTTTACCTACAAATCTGTTAAATCACGGGATTAGATAAACAAGTTGTAAATCGTGAAGTTCCCTAAATATATGCATCTCCCCTCTATTGTTTGAATGCAAAGTTAATAAAAAAGGAAAATATTTGGTCCAAAGAGGAATGGGGATAATGGAAAGTGGAGGAGGTATACATAACGATGAATTAGATACCCTGTTCTCATTAAGAGGCAGTGACAGGGCAATTTTAAATCCGCAGATTACGGTGGGCAGAACATGAACCGTGAATGGAAGAAACTAGAACTCCGTCCAAGTTATTGGCTGGAAAACCTAATGGGAAGACCTAAAAGCAGATGGAAGAATAACATTAAAATGGACCAGAAAGAGATATGGAATAATGAGGCGGAATGGATAAAACTAGCTCAAGATAAGGATAAGGAGTAATGAGGTGGACTGGATAGAACTAGTTCAAGATATGGATAGGTGGCGTGCTTCTGTAAGAGTAGGTATAGCAATATAAATTAACTTTCGAGTTTCTAATGCCTTTGAGTAAGTTAGAAATAAATATAATATTCCGTTATTTTCACAAATTTATACTAAATGATTGACACAAGAAAAACATTAAAGATAAAAATTATGTAAGTCCTATTCGCAAAACCACATGATTTGGAGATAAAAACTATTAATATACACTAATTTTTTTTAAATATAGGCCTAGCCAAAATATGATAGATTTCCGGTGGCTTTTTAAAAAATACCCCTGAATTTTCTCTCTAACATCAAATTCCTTGACTTGTCCAAATTTTCTCGTATTTCCAGGAGTGTATGCTGAACGTACGGGATAAGTTAAGGCTTATTCATTATTTTATCTAAAGGGTAAGTCAACTTCAGAGGAAAGGCACTCTTACTATAGTGAAAAAGAGGATTGGAAAACCATTGGGGGTGAGGGGGAAGAAACATTGGGAAAATTGATTCGAAAATATTCTTACCAGTTCACTCAACCTAGATACGAAACTCGGCATTGGTCGTCAACGGCAATCAACTGCAATGCGTGTCCAACACTTTGACGGCATGGCCATCGTATATATATATCCCGCAACGATATATATTATATATATATATATATATATATATATATATATATATATAAATATATCCCGCAACGATGGCCATGCCGTCAAAGTATATATATATATATATATATATATATATATATATATATATATATTGTTTTATATATATATTGTTATATATATATATTGTTATACATATATATATATATATTGTTATATATTTTTTAAGTCAACTTAAATTAATTAGACTAATATGTATATTAATTTGACTTTTACATGAATTCAATAAAACTCAAATTTTAAAAAAAGTTAGTGCTAAATAAACTCATTTATTTAACCAGATAAAACGGCTAGCAATGTATTTGCTTTGTTAACAAAACAGTTGAATGTGAACGCTACCAAACGCGTTCAAGCACAAACTTTAATCGCAAACAGATGGTCCAAACGCACCAGAGACTAAAATCTGAATTGTAAATCCCAAATGAGTGACAAGCTGACAATGAACGCTGTTTACTCTAACCCAGGCCTGTGTGATTTGTACAAACCTAGCGGGGAGGGGGGAGAGGGGGGTGACATGCGTGTCAAATACCGTGATGGACAGGTCGACACTGACACGGGACTAGTTGGTGTATAGATTCGCGTAGCTTCACGTCTGATGACGTCAGGAAGTTATTAGACACGTCATTCACAACTTATCACCGAGCCGAAAGGAGCGCAAGTAAATTTTTACAGTTTTTATAGAATTAAAATTTGTTGACAAAAATAAATCAAATATTTCTTTAGTATCAACATAGAGTTCAGTTTTCTTCACTTGGTGATATCAACAGATCTTGAATATCTGTCAAGGGTGTCCTGGAATTTTGTCAAAACTTTTTAAATAAAGAGGAAAAGTTTTGACAAAATTCCAGGACACCCTTGACAGATATTCAAAATCTGTTGATATTAACATGTGTAGAAAACTAAACTCTTATGTTGCTTCTGGATAAATATTTGATTTATTTTGGTCAAAAAAATGTAATGCTATAAAAACTGTAGAATTACTAGCGCTCCCTTCTGCCGCACCTCAAGGTGGGATTGTGGGGATTGCAAGCTAAGGTCAGTGTTTTTGCAGTTTTATAACAACAAAAAAAGGCAAATAAGTAAAATATTTATCCAGTAAAAACATAAAGTTATATTTCCACGCATATGAATCTCAACAGTTCTTTAATATCTGACAAGAGTGTCCTAGAATTTGATAACGTCTTCTCTTCATTTAAAAAGTTTCTCGTCAAATCCTAGTAGGTCCTTATATTTAAGAACAATTTGAGACTTCAAGATGTAGAGCATTACATTTAACGCATTTTGCATCTGTTGAGTTTGGGCAATGTTTAAAAAGTTGCAAAACTTAGGCGCTGTCCTGCGTGGGCGAACGAAAGGAAGCTATTTGACGCTAGTAGGGGACGTCAACGAAAGCGAGCTATTGACGCAATAGTCCTACGTGAGCAAACGAAAGCGAGCTAATTGACGCAATAGTCCTGACAGAGTTGAGCAAACGACAACGCGAGCTAATTGACGCATTATAGTCCTACGTGAGCAAACGAAAGCGAGCTAATTGACGCTATAGTCCTACGTGAGCAAACGAAAGCGAGCTAATTGACGCTATAGTCCTACGTGAGCAAACGAAAGCGAGCTAATTGACGCGATAGCCCTACGTGGGCGAATACAAAAAGCACGCGACGAGTTCAAATCAGTAGCCAAGATGTTGTCGCCAAAGAAACGTGAAATCAGTCAATTTTTTTTCCTTGTAAGCACAAGGGTCTTACTACCCGTTTGGATTATACGCATATTATGAACTAATTATACTAATGTGTCGGGGATTAAGAAGGTTGATTTGGAAGAAGTACACTCGCATTTGCGTGGAGAGAGAGTGGGAAACCACTTAGGGGAAAACCACCCGAACGAGCTCGAACCCCAATCTTCCCATCCTTGGCAGTCTAGTCTATTGTAAGTGAAGAACCTTAGACCATGCGGCCACCGAAGCGGATCAGTCAATTGTTAATAAACTAATTTTTGGCATTTAACGTGCACTTTATGAGCCGACTGACTGACTATATCAGAACAAGATTTAATCCAACTTAAATCTAGAAACATAACACCCAGCACCCTGGACGTCAATTCATCACTGTGAAAGGATACATTTTTCGGCCTTGCTGGGAATCGAACCCAGAACTCTTATATCAGTAGGCAAACACGCTATCGACTGAGCTAAGTTGTTAATCTCAAGAAAATACTATCTTCTTTGAAAGTGAATCTAACGTTGAATTTGATAGTTTATGTGAAGAAAAAACACAGTAACCATTTAAAAAAAATTTATAAGTGTATATAATTTCCTCTCTTCCATGCACCTCAATTGTTTAGATTTATAAATCTGATAAGGCTTTAAATTCATAGTTTTCAATGTAGAAATAATATAGGGGTTTATCATAGTTTTGAATAAAATAAATTTAGTTATACTTCATCACTTTCATACAGCTGGGAGCACTCTCTATCCCCAAGCAATCGGTTAAGGTAATTTTTATTTTTCATATCACAGAGAACACGTTTACTTTTTGCTTTATTGATTCATCGAAATATGATATTTTAATCACCAGATGTAATTTAACCCACCCAGAGTACCCACAGTAAAGTGGATTTTAGAACAGAAGTTGTGAAAATAAGCACTCCCTTTGAATGTTTGGAGCTATAGTTGTTGAGCTGTGAGCTGTTCGAGCGAAAACATCAAAATATTTGATCGTGTCAACCGCTTGGAATTCAGCCGCGCCGCGACACTTCCATGCCAACAGTGCGGTTGCACTCTACGCATCGCTTCAACCGCACCGCTCGCTTTCGTTTGCTCGTATAGGACACCGCCTTACTAATCAAAATTAAGGTTCGTTTACACCCTCACCTTAACAGTACAGTATGTTGAGAAAATAAAAACCGATAGTTCTCTACCGCGTGGCAAAATATCTTTCCGCCAAGGATCGTTTGGTGTCTTTCACTTCCTTTCAAACCATTATCACCTGTTCTCTTTCTAGCGTTCTTCAACCTCTTTCTACCAACAGGTGACTTAGAAGGGGGAGAATAGGTCTCGATCATTTGACTGAGCGCCAGTGCTTTCTAGCGTTAAGATACGGAACTAACTAACCACGATGGTTTGTAAAAGGTTTGTGTCTAATTACTGGCGACTCCTTGTTTTATGAATATATCATTGGCGTGTTGTGGATTGTTGCCATGGTAGGCAAAGCTTTTTTTTAAATTGGACCTGTCATAATAATATGTTTTCACCCGATCTTGGTTCCCCAGTTGACCAATCAGACTAAGAATGCCGCGAGACGCAAAAAATGTATCAAACGATGCCGCGAAATACAGATGTATCAAAGGGTGCCGCGAAATATCGGACTATATTAAAAGTGCCACGAGAAACATGAGATATATCAGAGGGTGCCGAAAGACACAGGAGATATATCAAATGGTGCCGCCCAGGTAAAAAGAGTTAAAAAAAACTGCTAGAGAAAATTTCACTTTGAACATATTGTAGTATAACTTTTATTAAAACATGCAAACTTGTTCAATATTATCATTTTAGGTGAGACAAAGGGCCATGTTTGAAATATTCGAGACAGAAGAAGCTGCGTGAGATTAGGGACCATGGAATATGATGATGGTGATGATGATGATGATGATAAGGAATGAGAGAAGATAGAGGAAGGGTGGGTGAAGGCGATGTGAATGAAGGCAAGCCAGAATGTTCAGACAGTGACGAGACAGCTGGAACAATGATAATAATAAGTACAAGACAAGATTTGAGCGAGGAGGAACAAAAGCTAGACACAGCCAGGCCTCTTTGTCTCTTGGGACATGAAGCGCCTTTCTCCAGGTAATCAGTGACTGGGATGTAAGAACGAGGAACAGGTAGTACAATTTGTTAGCTTAGCTTTAATGTGTTGTCTAATATTATAACCAGTCGGTGTGGTGGCTTATAGCTAGTTTGTGTGTTGGTTTATAGCTAGTCGGGTGTGGTGGCTTGGAGCTAGTTTGTGTGTTGGTTTATAGCTAGCAGGTGTGCTGGCTTATAACTAATTTGTGTGGTGGCTTATAGCTAGTAGGTGTGCTAGTTTATAGCTAATTTGTGTGGTGGCTTATAGCTAGTTGTGTGTTGGTTTATAGCTAGTAGGTGTGCTAGCTTGTAACTAATTTGTATAGTGGCTTATAGCTAGTTTGTGTGGTGGCTTATAGCTAGTTTGTGTTGGTTTATAGCTAGTTTGTGTGGTGGCTTATAGCTAGTTTGTGTGTTGGTTTATAGCTAGTTTGTGTGTTGATTTATATCTAGTTTGTGTGGTGGTTTATAGCTAGTTTGTGTGGTGGTTTATAGCTAGTTTGTGTGGTGGCTTATAGCTAGTTCGTGTGTTGGTTTACAGCTAGTAGGTGTGCTATCTTGTAACTAATTTGTGTGGTGGCTTATAGCTAGTTTGTGTGTTGGTTTATAGCTAGTTTGTGTGGTGGCTTATAGCTAGTTTGTGTGTTGGTTTATAGCTAGTTTGTGTGTTGGTTTATAGCTAGTTTGTGTGTTGATTTATAGCTAGTTTGTGTGGTGGTTTATAGCTAGTTTGTGTGGTGGCTTATAGCTAGTTCGTGTGTTGGTTTATAGCTAGTAGGTGTGCTATCTTGTAACTAATTTGTGTGGTGGCTTATAGCTAGTTTGTGTGTTGGTTTATAGCTAGTAAGTGTGATAGCTTATAACTAATTTATGTGATGGCGTATAGCTAGTCGGTGTGTTGGCTTATAACGAGTTGGTGTTTCTCCTCAAACATAATAATACTTAGCACCGCGTCTTACTACCCGTTCGGGTTATACGCTTAAGTACTAATTACACTAATGGATTAGGAATTGGGAGGGTTGAATTTAGAGGAAGCGAACCCGCATTTGCGTGGAGGGAGAGTGGAAAACCATTTAGGAAAAACCACCCCCAGTTCACCCGACCGAGATTCGAACCTCGATCTCCCCGTCCTCGGCGGTCGAGCTCAACACGACTAGCGTGTTAGCCAACTACGCCACCGAGGCGGGTTCCTCCTTCTCCTCAAACAAACGCAGGTACACTTACTCTAAATTTTACCTTTTCAGCATTACCACATTCACTTAATTAATATGTATGCATAAGAAAGTAGTGAGACCCGGCGAAAAAATTAAATTGTTATTTTCTTACGGTTATCATGGAGACTTTATCCACGCCAACTTCTGTAATTATTAGCGTAGTGTATTTTATATGGACATGAGCTTGTCTTGCTCTGAAAGCGGTGCTCGCGACCGAGTGAGAGAATACAGAACATTGAGCGGCAGCTTTCATTGTACTTCCTGGCGGTTGAGCCGCTTCGTCAAGAAACCTGCCCCCCATCTCCTCGTATCAGGGAAACAGGTGATGTCAAGAGGTGACAATACTGAGCCTGAACGATAGCTTGAGATACATGACCTTGCACTTTCCTCCTTTCAAATTGGCAGCTGAGCGGCTCTATCAATAAATTTGCCTTCCCTCGTATCAGGAAAACAGGTGAAGCCAAGAGGTAACAATATTGAGCCGAGATGAAAGTTAAAGGCTCTAGAGTAGTCGAGCAGAAATTCATAAACGCCCAGAAAACAAGTGGCTTTATAACATTCCTGGGTGTAGCTGTCCGGTAGTAGGAGAACAAACGTGGGAGGAGGAAAATTCAAATAACAATACAATTTATGTTATGACTCTTCCTATTAAATGGCATCATTTGATTCACTAAGATCAATTCTACTCTCCTATACCAGTTACCTTTATTTAGTTATTTATTATAAACCTAAATATGTGGATTTTTGAACTTTTCTGAGTGGAAAATTTCTTAAATTATGTTTACAAGCCTATTAATGTATAGGGCCATAAAACAAACTCGTTGACTGTTGTTTTGTCAATATTCGGCTACGATCATTTTTCATATAATATATCCGGCCGTTAGAATAGTAATCGTGTAGTATAAATATTAATAGATTATTAAACATCTTATTTGTGTGTTTGTACATTTAATATTTAATACATTGTATAATATACCTTGCACCGTCGATTTTAAAAATTAAGAATGATATACTAAAAAAATTACACATGATTAACTAAATTATAATTTGAATATAAACATAACTCTGATTACACTTGCAAAAGATTATTAGTGCCACACTGTGAACACAATCACCCCACAATTATTGCCACACGAACGTTTACAATCTTTCGCCCGAATGTTGCTGGATTTGTAAAAAAATGCCCCAGTTTGCTCGGCCCAACCCTACTTAACACCTCGGTTGGACCACTACTTACAGGTCATTACACCCCTACGCTTTTTTTCCTTGTTTGAATTCGCACCAATGGAAAATTTAAACTGTGAAAAATATACTCGAAGATTCTTTGTTTCTCCTCGTGTCGGTTAGGCCTGCGACTCTGTTTCATCATCTTGTTGACCCCCCCACAGGAAAATAAAACAAATTAACTGTTGGTTCCTAACAATTTAAACATTACTGATAAATGTCCCTCTCATTTCAACCTATCCACAACCTCTTGATACTATTTAGGCTACCTAGGAAACTCCCTTAAGTTGGGGGTGTAGGGTAAGCGAGAAAAGGTCAATGTTTTTGCTGTTTTTATATCAAAACTTTTTTTTGGTCAAGATAAATCAAATATTGCTTAATTACAAACATATAGTTTGATTTTCTTCACATGGTGATATCAACAGTTGTTGAATATCTGTCATGGGTGTCCTGGAATTTAGTGAGAACTTTTTCTCTTCATTTAAAAGTGTCATCTACTGCCGCTATGTTCATGACAGATATTCAACAAATGTTGATATATCATGTGAAAAAAATTAAATTCTTTGTTTCTATTGAAGGAGTATTTGATTATATTTTCCAAAAATATGTTTCGGTATAAAAAATGCAAGAACATGGCCTTTGCGTCCACAACCACTGTAAGACACAATATTTAACTTTAAATCCACCCTACAATTATTATAATGTGATCTGGAAAATAAAAATTGAAAAATCTAGAAAACTCATTCCCAGAATTTAAATGTAGTTAATGCAATTGAGACAACCCAAGTTAGGTTACTCCCAAGACCCACTTTGGTGGCCGCATGGTCTAATGGCATCATTCCTAGCAGTAGACATATACATCCGTTACGGAAATACCGAGGTTCGAATCTCGTCGGTGTACTGAGGCCTAGGGTGGTTTTTTCAAATTGCTTTCCACTCTCTCTCCTCTCTTCACGCAAATGCAGGTACACTTATTGTAAATATAACTTCATCATCTATAAAATCACTAGCGTAATTAATTAGTCCATAAGCGTATAGCCCAAACTGATAATAAGACGCAGTGATAAAAATAATCTCCTAGGACGTTAACAACAGAACATCAAATTAGTTAACAATAAAAGCAATGGCAGGGTTTCTTTTAACGAACACATTCAATGGGATTCAGTGATGTGAAATATTTACCGGACAGCTTAATATTTGCTAACCATTCCTCCCCCCTCCCTCCTTTTATACTCCCCCAATCACTATTTGATTCTGTGTGTTGTGTGTGTGTGTGGTGTATATGTACTGGTTTCTAGGTGCCGCTTCCCCAAACCCATCGCCTTTATCTACTTAATAACAGCAAGACTCAACTGCAGAAAATGATCATCATTGGCTGGAGAAGCTATGGTCAAGCTATAGCGCAAGCTTAGTACACCCACATTGACGCCTTTTAGTCACCAAGAGAGAGCGAGCAGACTCACTGTCAACCCGATATGTGCAGATTCGTAGGCACTGGATAAACGCTGCATTATCAGGGGGTTGATGTCACCCCAAACTCAGTTCAGACGCATGGAGTGATAAATGATATCGGACCTTTCCTATTTACAGCACTCCCTTTCTCGTTTTCGACAAATGAAGAGCTAAAGAGGAACACCGTCTGAAATTGTATTCTTTAGATTGTTCATCAGTTTTCTAAGATTACCTCCCATTTTATTTTATAAACACGGCGATGCTTTTATCGTTACTACACTTACTAGTAGTTTTGTGAACAGTAGACCTCGCTACCTCCATTTACTACATGTTACTACATCTATAGTAGTTTTATTAGTAGATCATCCTCTGTTTCTTAATAAAATTCTACTGTATTCTTTCAGGATTTTCAGTATAAACAGTTTCTAATTTGTAATCATAACTTCCCCCCTTTAATCTTTTCCCGTTTACTTTTCTGTGAAAACAATTATCATTTATTTTTTCATTTACTAATTAATACCTATCACTCCTATTTATACATCTTACTATACTGTAAACATACTGCCCACTACCGTTATTATCAAGGCGTTTAAATAGAAAATGCTGACCAAGTCCCCGATTCTAGTTTTCCAAAAAATTTTAATGAGCTATTATTTTTCAGTCATTGAGATAAATTTTTTTCATATATATATTATATTTCCAATATGTGAATATGGCATCATAAAAAAATTGTGCAACCATCTCATGTTATCAAAATGCTATTTCTAGACGAGGCATTTTTTTAACATGCTAAAAACAAAATCTTAAAGTGTTTTAGTATTAATTTGGTGCATAATTAATAGTTTCTATAAAAAAATTATTTAAATTCCCTAATTTTGCCGTGTTTTTTAAAATTCAATCTCACGAACATTTTCCTGTTTCCCTAACATTAAAAAAAATTACCTGATTTTTCCTGGTTCTCTCTGTTTACCCTGCTTGTAGCCACCATAGGGATTACTTTCATATAGTTTATTTATATAATCCTTGTTTGATGGACATTTATTTTGTTTGGGGAAAAGTAAACTGTTACTAAATACTTCACATACGATGACACACGAGTGGATTCGCTTCTTATACATCCAAAATTGATTTCATTGCTTTCCTTGTTATGAAAGTGCTCATAAAAGAGATTGGTCTATACTAATGCTCAAAATCTACTTCTACTGAACAAACGTAGATGAGAGTGTCAATCAGATGTTACGCCTAGGTTTAGTCTGATAAAAGTGGTAATAATATAATCAATTTGGTGTTTATTGGAATGAACACACAAGTATTTTCTATGACCTTATTCATACAAAAATTGGAAAACATTGTTTAAAAGTCGACTTCTCCACCATGAAAAGTACAATAATCCACATATTTCGATTGATCATTAAGCGCTAAATGCCCAGGAAACGAAAGGTAAATGGTAAAGAACCGTATAATGGATCTTTTCGAATCGAATTATATCATGATTTAGGGGTATGTCACAACACATAGTATTTTAATTTGTTTTCCCTCCTCTCCTTTACGTTCTCCTACTGTCAAACTGATCCACCCAGTAACGTTATAAACCCACTCGGTTTCCAGCGTTTATAAACGTCTGCTAGACTATTCTAGCACAATAATTTTGTACGATTTCCTTAACTAATTAACTATATATAATATATAAGCCATGTTCCCAATGATGCATCAAAGTAACTATAAGAGTAACCGCGACAAGAAAGAACCGATGCACCAAAGTGACATGAAGAATAACCGCGACATGAGAGAAAGAGCCGATACACCAAAGTGACAAGAATAACCGCGACAGAAAAAGCCGACAAACCAAAGTGAATAGGAGGCAAGGGATTGTCTCCAGGCTGTGACGGTGACCTCACGAGTCTATAGTGCCCGGCTAAGTGGCGTCGTGACAGTGCACTAAGGTTGATGACAGGTGAGCTGACACAGCACAACAGACAGATCTGGTTGATCACAATCTTAACAGGTCTGGATGCCGATCATCCACAACCCGCAACACATCAAACACATGTCATCTATAAATACAACTAGATGCCGATCATCCCTTTAAGAATACATAGAGCTAAAGCTCATCTATAAACACACCTGGATGCCGATTATCTATAATCCATTAACACATCTAGCTGACGATGGGCAACACAGCCTTGTGTAAACATACCAGCACATCCACGGCAAGTAATGGACTCTACAAGAGGCTGCCTCCGTGGTCTATGAGCACACAGCTCTGTGAAACACACCAACACATCCACGACAAGTAATGGACTCTACAAGAGGTTGCCTCCGTGGTCTATGAGCACACAGCCCTGTGAAACATACCAGCACATCCACAGCAAGTAATGGACCGATGTTTGTTCCACACTACAAGTTGAGCAGGTCGTGTTGTCACTAGGAGCAAAGATGGACCCACCCGAATCTCGACCCCCTTTACCGCCTTTAAAACCCAACCAACCCTAGACACATCAAAGTACCGACCCCCTCACTCCCTAACCTTCTTTAATAGGACAGTATTTGCTCTTTTCCTTCTGGTGACCAACATGCTCTTCAAGATGGAATCTACAGTCTGTTCAGATGAATTGGAGATACTCAAGGTGAGAAAGAATGGAACGCCAGAAAAGGTGTTTTTTGCGGTTTTTCATAACAAATAATTTTTTTTCGACAAAATAATTCAAATATTTTTCCAGAAGAAATATAGAACACGCTTTAGTGGTCAAGCGGTCTAAGGCGTCACTCTCGTGTTGGACTGGCATGAGCAGGAAGTAAGATGCGGTGATATTAATTTTTTTTTTAATTCTTCACATGGTGATATCAACAGTTGTTGAATATCTTTCATGAGCATGGTGGCATTAAATGAGAAACTTTTTAAATCAAGAGAAAAAGTTGTGATTAAATTACAAGACACCCTTGATAGATATTTAAGAACTGTTGCTATCACGATGTTAAGAAAATTAAACTTTAAATTTCTACTGGAGAAATATTTGATTTATTTTAGCGAAAAAAAACTTGTTGCTATAAAAACTGTAGTGATAATGGACCTAACTCGCAATCCCTACCAGGCTACTCTTAGGGTGTTTGTAAGCCAAGTGCTTGGGAAGTATCTTGTCCCTATGATATTTCCCGCTCTTTATGGAGGAAGTAAGAAGCGCTTCTCACTCGCATGATAACGTAAGAAGGCGGATTCTACATTCACCAAGGTCGCGCTATCCACGAGGAATTGGTTCCCTCCCAACCTTATTTTCCCAGTGAACAGGGGAGGGTAGGCAGCCTTTCTAGCGTCGCTGCTAGGCGGGCCACGCGATACGATGGAAACAGGTTTTTGTATATTATTATTTTTTGTTCCACGTCTTACAACCCGTACCGGTTAGTCACAACAGGGTGTCCAGCCAAACCATATTTTGAAATTCCCTGACTTTTCCAGGTTTTCCAGAACCAATTTACAACTTTTCCAGTCCCTAAATTACAAACACTATTTTATTAAGATCGCAACTTGATGCAATAATATGTTTAAACACATCCACACTCTGAAATTGTGACACTCTATGAAGGGTTACAGCTTAAAGTGATGGGTTCTTGGGTAGAATTCAGTGAGATCATATTGAATCATTAAAATATTACTTTGCACAAATAGAGTTTAAAAATAAAGACGCGAAGTAGAAGGATGGAAAGATGGATGACAAACAAAAAATCCCATATTGACTTTGAGAATTAAAATTAGTATGTTCAACTGTGTTAAAAGATATTGTGGTGTGTATTAAATCGTCGAAAAATATCATTTTTACTAGTGTAAATAAAATGTTAGTATTTTTTTTAGTGATTATGTGAAAATTCCAGAAATTTAATTAAATTTCCTGACTTTTCCCTATTTTCCAGGTTTTCCAGGTCGCTGGACACCCTGTCACAACTAACGCGTTAGTGACGAGAAGAGTATATCTTTTAGAGAGTAAGTGTACTCTAACTTACGGGGAGATTAAGTGGGGAGCGGCCAACCTTCAATAAATTCCAAGTCGGGATTCAAACCCCAACCTCATCGTCACTGGTAATGGGCTCAATTACGAGAGTGAGGCCCTAGACCGTGTGAACACCTATTCGGTTTACTGCGTCATAAAACTGTTTTAATTGAAGGGAATAGGGTGGGGAGAGCAAATCAGAGGAACCGTTTTCTATTTACTTGGAAGAGAAGTGGAGAACCAATATGGCGAAAAAACATAACTAGACGGCAGATATTTGGAAATCAACCCCGGGCTCCAAATTCAGCGTCAGGTAAACTAACTGTGTAGCCATCTCCGTCAAAAAATCCACAACGCTGATCGAATGGTCTACGGCAGCGTTTTTCAACCGGTGTGCCGCGAAGGGTCAGTTTGGGAGTTTGGTGAAGGTCGAAAAAAAAAAAAGCGAGAAAATATTTGAGTAATTGAAATAAATATTTTGAAATCTAAGCTCAACATTAGGCCTAGTCTTTAAATATAACACTATGATTAAAATTTTAGTAATTGAACTCAAACACAATCTTAATTAAAGGTTTTTTTAAATGATCAAGTCTCTCCTAAGAAAATTGATAGTGTGCCTTGACATATTCAGCACCATGTTCAGTGTGCCATGAGTAAAAAAAAAGTTAAAAATAGCTGGTCTAGAGCATCACTCTCGAAATGGACTAGTCTGTCGATGACGGAAGATAGGGGTTCGAATCCAGGTCTTGTAGGATTTTTTTTCTAAATGGTTTACTATTCTCACTCCATGCACATACGGATACACTTCCTTTAAGTTCAACCTTTCTTATCCCTGACACATAAGCGTAATTAGTTCCGAAGCACATCGAAAGCACCCAAGAGGGAGAAACTTTATATCAAAAGTGCACTAAGATAAATAGATATAAAAGTTCACAAGGAAAAAACTGCATTGTAAACAACTCCCTTTACTCTTTGCACAGGTTAGGTTATGTTAGGTTAGGTTAGGTGTCGCCATATGAGACTACAAACAATGGTACGCTTTAGATGCACCAATGTACCTTGATATACTTCAAAGCAGATACTTGAATTTGGTCTGTAAGCTGGTAAGTAGCCATTAGTACATATTGTGTCTAAGCCGGACGGGTAGTAAAACGTGGCGACAAAAAAAAAAAAAATCCTCGAGGACTCGCCGAGCAATTCATGAGCCGATACCATCCCCATTCATAAGTCACACGCACTCCCACGAGTCTTTGTAGCAATTATGTTTCTAAATCGTCGGGTGTTCATTTATCGTGGTCTTAACTTCACGGGGAACCCGCAACCCAAAGCGACCTTTCTCTCCGTCTCTTGTCTTTCAACCCTTCGCACTGCTGAGAAGAATAGTCTTCACACTGGTCCAAGAATCCATCATACACTCCTCAAAAACCGCAGCCAAAGACAGAGATACACAAAGCATCCCTCCGAGCCATTGTGCAAGCAGAGAGGAGGACATAAGCGTCTTTAGTTCGTGATAAGGAGAAAACACCTCATCTCCCCATAGATGGGTACACAATGTGTGGGACGCAATGGAAGCGCAGTTGTGGGCCATGTTAATTTTTTAAAGGTTTTTTATAATGAAACACATCTTTAGAGAAAATAAATCAAACTGGCCTGCTTCGGTGGCCGCATGGCTTAAGTCGTCACTCTCGCAATAGACTGGGGTACCGATGACAGAAAGATTGGGGTTCAAAACCCGGCCGGTTGTACTAAGGGTGGTGTTTCCTAAATGGTTTTACACTCTCCCTTCACGCAAATGATAATACACCTCCTTTAAAATTCAACCTTACTCACCCCTAAAACAAGAGAGTAATTAATACATTTTAGAATAACCTGGACAAGCAGTAATACATGGTGTTAAAAATAACAGGTAATATTGGTGTCGGGAAAACAAGCTACCGCAATCATTTATGCGTTGTTCCAAATGTAGTTTCATTTTTACTGAATAAATAAGGATTCCTGCTGTTTATTTTACTATACTCGACTGTCCTATTTGATCATATTATTGAGCAGGACGTGACCCCCCCCCCCCTCCCTTCATAGAATAACCAACCCTTCCTAACGACGTCCGCGATGATAGAAACACTCACTATCCTAATCAAATTCAAATCAAGATAATCTCTTTGAAATTGACCTGAAGTTAAGGCAATTCTTCTTATAGCAGGCTGTAAAGGTAGGGGAGGAGGGTACGCAACCCCCCCATCCAGTTCCCTCTCGGCAACCTTATACAACAAACGGAAAAAAAAAAAGTTCAGGTAGAGAATGACGCGGCCCCCTTTGGGGCTTCTTCGTTCCCCCACATTTCCTTCTTTCTTTTTATTACCCTCGAGTTGAGAGATTGACTCGTCATCTCGACGATGACCTCTTCGACATCTCATCTGAAGGGGGGGCCCCGCTGGTCCCCAAGGGGCACTTAGCACCGTGCGAGACGGGGACTTGAGGGCCCCCCTTCCAATCCTCACATCTTCGGACCTCAATGTCCGTCATTCAGTCGAGTCATCACCTTAATGATACCTGCCAGATGTAATGATGTGGCTCCCATGGAGAGGCGGTTATAGAACGCATGCGCGAGAACTATAGCAGGATTTTGGTATAAATGGCTTTTTAGAAAATATATATATTGCGGTCAATATTGATAACATTTTTATTTTATTTTTTTGCGTTCTCTCTTACTACCCGTTCGAGTTATACGCCTATGTACTAATTTAAGAAATTGGGCTAAGGATGAGGAAGGTTGGATTTATAGAAAGTGTACCCGCATTTGGATAGAGAGAAAGATAGTGGAAAACAATTTAGGAAAATCACCATGAGTACACCCGAATAGGATCGAAATGTGATCTCTCCGTCATCATCATTCTAGTCTATTGCAATAGTGACGCCTTGGACCATGCGGCCACCGAAGCGGGTCACTAAATTGATTACTAGTGTTATTTTATCAAGTCTGTAAGAAATACAAGATTTTAAATTTCGAATCAACCCGCTTCAGTGGCCGAACTGTCTAATCCAGGAATGGCGGTACTTTTTCGACCAGTATGCCACCGATTTTTTATGTTTATTTTTACTTTTTCTTGACACCTCGGAGAGAAAGTAAAATATTGTGATCGTCAAAAATATCGAACTCAAGATTTTGATAAATGTCGAAGTTTCATGACCCTTTTAAACCAAAAAATTGGTTTTAGCAATGCCGTCTGTCTGCCTGTACCTCGGGCTAGAGCCGAAACTATTTTACCTATTGGGCTAAAACTTTGTATCTGAGGTTTTAATAAAATCCCCCCAAGGGATTTTTGGAATTAAATTTTTAACCCTAAATTTAAGGGAAGTTTACTGAAGAGCAGAAAGAGGGAAAAAATCGATTTTATCGAAATTCACTCTAACTATTTTGATTAAATTTTTTATCTAGGCACTGTTTATCATTGTAAAAAAGATAGAAATCCTCAATTTCTCGTGAAAATTACTTTGAGGGTACTTTATAAAGGAAACATTTTCAAATTTCGATCGTTTCCCCACAAACAAGTGATGCGAAATAACTTATTATCGTTAAGGTGTAGTTCTATTAAAGATAAAAATCTTTTATTTGAAATATATTTTTATAAAATCAAAAATTTCTTAGCTATAAGCCAATATATATACTTTTTAATTCAGATTTTTGAAAATGAATTTGATTCTTATGTTCTTTGGTGAACAAAGATGTTTCTCTTTGCTCAATTTTTCTGTAACAGTGTTCCTAGTGCCTATGCCATAGAGTAGGTAACAGTGTATATTATTTCATGTATGATCTATGGTGTAAAGTTTCTAGAACAATGTATAGACATACTATTTCATTTCACAAATTTGAGGTTTCAGTAAATGTCTATTTTGAGATAAACGTGGGAGAAAGTCAGTGCGGTGCGCCATACCATTTATTTAATGAGTTTTAAAAAAATGGTTAAATATATTATGAAATTTAACAAATTACTAACCCACTTCAGTGCCCAAATGGTCACTCTAATACTAAACTGCTGATGACGGAGAGATCGGGGTTCAATTCTCGGTCGGGTCTACTGAGAGTGATTTTCCCCAAATAGTATGCCACTCTAGTTCCATGCAAATGCACGTGGATTACCTGTAAAATGCTTCCTTCCTCATCCTTACCCAATTAAAATATTCATCACTTATGCGTATAACATGAACAGGTAGTAAGACGAAGTGATAAATAAAAAAACTCGAATCAAATTGTAAATATGTTAATAGTGCCTACAGGGGTGACCTGGCGGTCTAGGGGTAAGATGTCGGACTTCTGTACTGGAAGTCCGGGGCTCAATCCTCGGTCCTGGCACAAATTTATCTGATTGCCAAACCCTTCCTTCACTCTGACAAGACGTGTATTAATCACAACTTGTGAGTGTGTGGAGTGCCAAGCTTCACCGTGGTTCGGATCCCACGTTAAACTGTAGGTCCTCCATTTCATCTCACAATCACCCTACCAATGCACATTAACGTAAGTGCGTATAATCCCAGAAACGGGTAGTAAACGCTGTGCTATAATAGTAATAATAATGCATACATTTAAAAAGAGGATAATTTATTATAGTCCAAGTGAATGTCTTAGACCACATTAATTTCAATAACTTAAGGTGTTACTTTCTGTGCTTTTACTTTAAATGGATAAAAGACAATAAATTAATACGAATGTTAAAATCAATAGCCTAGATAATATTCCATAATATAGGTTGAAACATGTTGTACTTTGCCAGGCAAGATATCTATTTTCAGTTCATGGCTTGCTGCCTTCAATAGCGCACAAGATGCACTTCAGTACGAGCCAAGAATATTTCTAGCCGTTGCGTTGACTTCACAAAGTCCATTGTAACATGACATTGAATGACATGGCTGTCGAAATATTATTGACCCCCCAATAAAAATACGCTGGATAAAGTTGTATTAATGTTTATTTTGTTCATGTAGGCGTGCCACCCAAATTTTGTGCCATAGATTTCCCACCCCTTGGTTAGAAAGCGCCAGTCTCTTGTTATACTGGCCTGCTGATGACAGAGAGCTCGGGGTTCGAATCTCAGTCGGGTCTATTGAGAGTGGTTATTCCCTAATTGTTTCCCACTCTCCTTCCATGTAAAAGCAGGTAAATTACCTCTAAAATTCTTCCTTCCTCATTCCTATCCCAATAATAATCATCATGTATGCGTATAATCTGAAACGGTAGTAAAACACACTGATAACAAAATCTAATTCAACCCAAATATAATATTTAATAGCGAAGAATGTTTAAATATTTTATAGATAAAATTGTTCAAATCTTTAGTAATACAAATCTAAATAGAATACTGGGCTAAATTAAGTATATTTTAAATGAGTCTTATTTACAATTAAGGTAAATAACCCGTTTCCAAATAAAGACTAGATTTTTGATATTACGAGATTGGCAAGTTTATCTGGCCATTTAGACTAGAATTTTTAACGAAATTCAAAATCAAATACGAAGACTTGAGGAGATCTGATGGGCAGACAGGGTGACAAACGAAGAAGTCCTAAAAAAAAGGTTGAAAACTATTCAGAACGAATATTATTTTCAAACAATTCCCTTTCTGCATAGTTTTCAACCTATATATATATCTAAAATTAATTTATTGAATTAAATGTTGAAAACAGAATTAAACTGAGTTAGTTAAGTAGACCTAATAGTTAATTATTTATAACATTCTGAACCTCACTATCTATAATAAACTAGCGAACCCAACAGACGTTGTCCTGCCCGAACGTTGGCTTTTCGTTTGGGTGGCATAGTTGATTTCGATAATAAAACAAATACTATGTGATCATCACAATTACAAATTCACAATGAACTCCAATTAGTGAGTTACACAAATATTACAAATTCAGTGTTTGTCAAGAAAACATACAAAATAAAACATCTATTCATTTTTTGAATTTTGCCCACAACTCCACAAATATCAGCTGTATCGAAAAAAGTTGTGAATCTTGCTTACAAATTTGTATGCCGGGTACAGTTAATTTTATTTTATTGATCCTCCAAAACCCCCCCAAAAATCCCTAAAAAATAAAGAAATCATAGAAACCGATTGCAGTGCCACCTATCGGGTCCAATTGTGAATCCAAACCATCCACGGACCCACTCAAATACACACAAAAAATTTCATCAAAATCGGTCCAGCCAACCCCCCTCCAAAAATCCCTAAAAAATCAAAAAAATCATAGAACCCGATTGCAGTGCCACCTACCGGGTCCAATTGTGACTCTAAACCATCCACGGACCCACTCAAACACACACAAAAAATTTCATCAAAATCAGTCCAGCCAACCCGCCCCCCCCAAAAATCCCTAAAAAATAAAAAAATCATAGAGCCCGATTGCAGTGCCACCTATCGGGTCCAATTGTGAATCTAAACCATCCACGGACCCACTCAAACACACACAAAAAATTTCATCAAAATCGGTCCAGCCGTTTAGAAGGAGTTCAGTGACATACACACGTACAGAAGAATTATATATATTAAGATATTGTTCATATTAGTTGACTTAAGGTTGGTTCATACTTATTTTTCTATGTGACTTTTGTCTACGGAGGAAATAAATAAAGCGGTTTGAATATTTCAATTATTAGTATTTCAAATAAAGAATCATGGCCGTTCAATACGTCATCACGTCCAAATCCCGTGTACCATCATTACTCAGAAGAAAGGTCATCTGTGTGCTATTTATCTTAAGTTTACAAGGTGTCCCTCATCAGAAAATGCTTCAGACACGAGGACCTTGAAAGAAAATGTATTGGCAACATGCATACGACAAATGGACACACACATGTGGGTTTCTTAAATTGTATATTACATGATACTTACTTGCACATAGCCTCGAAAAAAAAAAAAATGAAGGCCGGTTGGTAGCTATCCTCTTAGGAGGTGTCATCAATATTCGTTAACACAAACAATAAATAGTAAAACAAAAATGACTCCCCAAGTACCGGTACGTGAGCCGATGTGCCTGTTCAGCCCATTGTGTGGAGGCTACCTAATTCAGATACGCCCTTCCTGCTGTTCTTCAGGACAGGAGGGTCACGTTACATTGCAAAATATTCTCTTGAGGAAGCTAGAGGGGGGGGGGGGGGGCGTTGACCAAGAGACACCCTCCCTACTTGCCCAAACTATTTGTCATTTTATGACGTGTCAAGAGATGGGGGGAAAAAAAAGAACGGCCTTTCAGCAGTTAAGTAAGCTTTCAAATCTCAGGACAAGAAAATATTTAATGTATTCTAACTTTTTGGTTCATTTCCAACAACTTGAATTTTTAATATATGTATATAACACATTAGCGTGGTTAAAATGCGTATAACCAAACCAAACTTAATGAGCTTGACGTTTAGTCATCCTAGCCACCGATTCATGAAATGTTCATCTATTTATTATATATAATTATATATATATATAATATAATATTGTGGATAAAATCATTAGTTTGATATGGTTTGTATAGCATTTTACAGCTAATGTGTTAGGTACGATGTTATAAGCATTTTATATAGAGGGAATTTATAGAATTTAATTTGTTTAGTGATAGCGGGAAGCCATTTGAGGAAAATGGCCCACAATACACCTAGCCGGGTTTCAAACCCCCAACCTCCCTATCACCTCTGCAAACCAGACTTTATGAGCTTGACGTTTAGTCATCCTAGCCACCGATTCATGAAATGTTCATCTATAATATGTATACGATAGATGTTTGATAACAATAAGTTTCATGCTCCCAAGAAAAATAATAATAATAATAATAATAATAATAATAATAATAATAATAATAATAATAGGCCACATAGTTGCCCTACTCAACACTGAAGGGGTAGAGTGGGTGAATGAAATGTGACAGATAAATTTAAGGTGGGGGTTCTAGGGAATGCGAGAAAAGGTAGTGTTTTTTGCAGTTTTTACAGCAAAACATTTTTTTTTTTGAAAAAATAAATAAAATATTTCTCCAGTAGAAACAGAGTTTAGTTTTCTTCACATGGTGATATCAACAGTTGATGAATATCTGTCATGAACATAGCGGCATTAGATGACAAACTTTTTAAATGAAGAGAAAACGTTGTCGTTAAATTACAGGGAAACCTTGACAGATATTCAACAACTGTTGACATCCACATGTGATTATAAAAACTGCAAAAATACTTACTTTTCCTCACTTTCCCTACATCCCCACCTTAACTGAAAACCAACGTAATCTCTGCACAGTTTCCTCAACTTTCATACGTCACTAAAAACTACCCCACTTGACCTCATCAAATGGATTCGTCTTAGAACGAACCTTTCCCCAAGCAAAAAACTATATCCCTCCCAACAAAAAAAAAAACAACACCTCGCTCTCCCCTCTCTCTAAAAAATAAAATCGCTTTATCCCCAAACATGCGGCCTGACGTACCTTCAATTGAAACGTCACCTTGAAAAATCGTGTCGAGAGAGTAAATAATAAAAAGAACACTTCAAAAGGACATACACACAAAACATATCTTTAGCTTTTTCTTATTATTATTTTTCTTCTTGCAGAACGTTCAATTCCCGGTTCACAGAATGAATATTTCCACGCAACCAATCACGTCGCCTGAATCCATGGGGATATGAGACAGAAGAGATTGGCAAAAAAATAAATATGGGGGAGGGGGGGAGTTGGAGAAGTAAGAACCTTCCTAGGTTATGTTTTGACTCTGGTGTGAATTTATAATAAGATGGATTGAAGAGAGTTTTTTATTTATTTATTTATTTATTTTTCTCCTTCCCTTATACAAATCCGACGTCAAAGTCCACAAGGGAACCGCAAAGCAAGTGTTTGAAAATCTACATAAAAAATTGCCACTTTTGATAGAAAAGGAGATGAAATAAGATTTCTTATCAGACTATGATGATAAACTGAAAAAAGGGTGGGACCTTTATCTGAGGTAAGAGAATTCACCGAGTGATTTATTTATCTGTGCTCAATTTAATAGTCAACAGTTCGATATTATTGGACGGTCGATTAGCACACCTGATTCCTGAAACTGGAGGCCAAGGCCAGATTCTAACTTGCCGCAACGGGATTATATGATATGTATAGAGCTGAACTTTTGTTTTAAAAACAACAGAGAAATTGTTCAAAAGGTAAATATGGATAAAAACCTAGTAGGCTTACATGGCCCGTGTCGAAACCTTATATTCTAAAGGCATGAATTCAAAGAGACCAAAAACATGCGTTTTGAAAAGATGATAAATCCAAATGGTTGGGAGCTGGGCAAACAGACAGGAATTAAATTCAAGAGGAGGTCAAAAACAAAATTCACGCTACTAATAAGCTTGTAAACTGTTGTCTCGTCTTCTGTCTCAAAATATTAAACCAAGAATTTACAAAGCTATAAACCTACGCGTTGTTCTTTACGAATGATGGGCTCTCATTCTGCTCTCAATTATCTTGGTACAGAATACTGAGATCAACCTCAGCGGACCCGCCTCTGTGGCGTAGTTGGCTAACGCGCTAGTCGTGTTGAGCCCGACTGCCGAGGACGGGGAGATCGAGGTTCGAATCTCGGTCGGGTGAACTGGGGGTGGTTTTTCCTAAATGGTTTTCCACTCTCCCTCCACGCAAATGCGGTTCACTTCCTCTATTCAACCTTCCCAATTCCTAATCCATTAGCGTAATTAGTACTTAAGCGTATAACCGAACGGGTAGTAAGACGCGGTGCTAAATAATAATAATAATAATAAACCTCAGCGGGTGGTATTGAGATAAAGTTCTCGCCCTAGGACTCGGATGTTCGTGGGTTCAAACCCAGCCGGTGTCGACGGATTTTTCTTTAGCGATAAAAATACGTAGCACAACTTCCTTCGGAGGGGAAGTAAAGCCGTCTGTCCCGTGTCGATTGTAAAATAACCCTGGAAGGTATGTGAAATTACCTTTCCTGGCAAAATTGGTAGGCCCTTTGCGCTTGCTCGAAGAAATTCTCGTGTGCTGATATAATAAGTGGTTCAAAAAGTGCCTGTTAAATACCTCAAATAAATAAAACAGAATGTTAATAAAGTTATTAGGACCTAAGAGGAATGAATAAACCGGGGAATGAAGAGAGTTACCTAAATAAGAACATTACAGTTCGTACGCACCCCCAAACAAGTCAAGGATAGTCAAGGGGTGCAGTCAAGGGGTGCAGATTGAGGTGGAGTAGGGGATGATAGACGTGTCTACAACTGACACGATGTAGCTACTTCCTGGTAAAATGTTGATACTATTTTCTGAAAACATGGTTATATGATACCGGGAACCCTTGCCATTCGTATTGTATTTCAGTTTAATGATATTTTGTTGCACGTCAGCATTCCATCCCTATAGTTATGAATTTTGTTTCATCTAAATTTACCTATAAATTTCAGTTTTCATAGGAAGAGCCCTTATATTGCACACAGGAAAAATCCTAAGTTTATTTTCACTTATTTGTACGTCAAGTCATCTGATTGCAGCTGACACTTTTGATAGGAACTATCAATATGTATAAAATAACACAAGTAATTTTGTAAAATGTATCAATCTTGGTTGAAAAAAGAGTATTTTCTAAAAGGCCCTTTTGTGAAAATTTGACCTTACTGAGCTAAGGTTAACGGAAGTTAATACTATTTAAAGTTTATATGACATACTTAAGGGAGCTGGATAGGTAGACTATCAGAGATAGTGCCATCAGATGTTGCGCCTAGGTTAAATAATATTGACAGCACCTTTAAAAGTACAAGAGTTTGGTGTTCACTTGATTGAACACAAAACTATTTCCTATGAACCTGTACACACACACACACACACACACACACACACTGGCAAACATAGTTTAAAAGTCGACATTTTCAACTTTTAAAAATTACTGGGTCTAAATCTATATATTTTGGTTGATTTTTAGGACCCTAGTTCCCGAGAAACGAAAGGTAACTAGTATAGGGGCGTAGAATGGGCCTTTGTGAATCGAATGATACCATTTAATAGGGGGGTCACAACACATCGTATTGTAAATTATATTTTCTTTCTCCTCTGTTTGTTCTCCTACTGACAGACAGCTCCTCCCAAGAACGTTATAAACCCTCTTAGTTTCTGACGTTTAGGCATTTCGTATAAATTATTTTAGCACCTTAACTTAAATTGTATATATTAATATATTCCCCCCACCCCCTTCAAGTAAAACGAACCTTGGATTAATATTGGAGACAAATAATAAAGGGCGCACGAAACATCAGTAATATCTATTACGAGAGATATTATATGGATGTTGTTTTTCTTTTTATATCCCTTTCTCAAGACTATACCCAGTTGTCGCCAGCAAAGTGTGTTACAGAGAGAAAGAGAGACACATAAAACAAGATGCATATCTTCAACTCTTAAAGGCACAGCGCGTACGTATGGCCCACCCCCTTCTAACCCCCTTTTTGCACACACACACACACACACACACACACACACACACACACACACACACACAACATACATATATATATATATATATATATCACAGCAATCTTCGAGCACTCTCACAAGACGAACCAAAAGAAAAAAAGAGATGGAGAACTAGAAAGAAACCAAGTTAAAATGTTGGCAGGCAAGAGTTTAGTTAGAACATTACCAGCTCACGCGAAAAAAAAAATATAGATATATTGCGTTGAACCGGCCTAGCCGAGCAGTTTCAACATAAGACAAACATACGACCCTAAAGCAGGTCTTTTTTTTCCCTCTAGAGAAACGCGACGAGATAAATCTAGAAGAAAAAGAAAGGGCTTGAATGGTATTCAAAACAACCAAATAACTATGTTTGGTACTTGTGTCGGTGGGCAAGTGGTATGTATGTCTTATTTGCCTGATGAGTGTAATGAAGGTGTCTTTTTCGTTACGATCTGCCCTTCTTCCTCCTCGCAAATGTGGGTTATTTTCCTCTAAATTCTACCTTAGCTCATACTTACACCGTTATAGTAATATGCAGATAGTAATACACGGTGCACGGACCAATCAGATTGCAGGATAAGCCTGTATACAGTGAGTGAATATATTTGTCAAACGGGATCAAACCGAGGTCTCCGGATTCATGGCAAACCCTTGTAATCACTTAGGGAATTGGTTCTTAACCTTTTATTACTCGCGGCCTCATAAATATCCTAAAATATTTTTGCGGCCCTCTAGTTTTTACTAACATGTCAATCATTAAGATCTATTCTAAAATAGTGGCTTTATTTATTGATTATAGTAACAAACACAGAAATTAACTTATCTAAATGTATTTAACGAGACCTCTGCTGTTGAACACTTTCCACTAATTTGTCTATTCTTGTATCGATTGTATTACTTATGTTATTCGCATGCAGGAGTCGATTTCGCTGCTTCGTTTTAATATTTACCATTATGAAAAATCCCTTTTCACATAAATAGGTAGAAACAAAAGGCAGCAAATTTTGAATGATGGTGGTAAAAAGATGGGGATTATTTGTACTATTTATGATTTATATTATCCGTGCTCCCCCTCCCCTACATTACCCCGAAAAATTGAGTCTACTGTGCTTAAATGCTTAAGATCATCGAATTCTTTCTTACAAAACGTAAAATTTAAGATAATTGACTTCAGTAATAAGCAAATAACATTTTAAATTATTGTTTCGAGGCCCCCCTAAAAACCTTTAAAGGCCATCCGGTTAAGAACCGCTGTCTTAGGGAACGTGTTTTATGGTAGAAAAAAGGATTTATTGTAGAGAAGGGACGCTTGGGTACTTTAATATTTATGGTATTCGAGATTCGTAAAAATCTCAAAAAGTATCTCGAATATATTTATGAAGATTTTGACTCCAAATAACAATAATTGTAAGTTGTAACAGTTGGAAAAAAGCATTAAATATACTTGTGTAGTAGTTGGGAGAATAACAAAATCATCAAAAAGGACCGAATTTTATTAACATAATTAATGTTTTAATAAGTGTTTTTTGTTGTTGTCTATGACGTAATAGACATGACAAACAAATTAGCATTGGTCAAATGCGCCCAGCCTTAAAAAGAATTAAATCTTAAATATTTTCCCTATAACTAAATTGGTTCAGTTTTAAAGATTCAAAATTGTATTCGAGATTGGGAAAAAAAAATTAAGTTTCAGATTCTAGAAATATGGGATTCGACTCATCTAAAATCTATTGATTTTTTTTTTCCATTTCTATAATCCAAGCTTTAATATTTTGTAAACAATTTTTTAAAAAACCTCGTGTTTCAAATGTTGAACAATGACATTTAAACACGTAAATTATATCTTTTACCTTTAGATCAGCACCAATGCTCTACCACTTGTGCTATCCAGGTTCATACCCTGCCCGGGGCAACACAAACACCTCACATTAGTTCAAGACTACATCTCTATTAGACATTAGAGAGGTAGAATTCAGAAGAAAATGTACCATCATTTGAGAAAAGGAAGAGTGGTAAATCATTCAAGAGTTCAAATGGCTATGTGTTGGTTACGATAGTGGGTTAAGAATGAGAGAAGTAGAATTTAGAGGAAATGTACCCGAATTTACGAGAAAGGAGAGTGGAGTACCACAGTAGGGCTGGAAACCAAACATTAAAATATACAAGTCTTCAGTTTTAAAACCTTAAGAATGAGGTTTACTTGCAAATAACATTGAAATGACCTTCAAATTTAAAGGCAACTTGTAAATGGTGGTTAGGTAGTTTCTACCTTGAAAGGTCTCAGACACCCTAGGTTTGTGGACAACTGAAAAGAGAGTGAATGAGTTGGGTGGGGATGTTGAACTTTGGCATTGTGCTACAGCTTATTAGTTTCGCGGAAATACCTGAAATATATTTCCTTTTCTTGAGGATAGTAATTCTACCTACTTGTCAACTTCCCGTAAAAGAAAAGAGTAATATTTATTTTAGATATTCATTCATTTAAATTTCTCCAAATATAATCCATATTTAAAATAATGTAAAGACAATAGGTAGGTATCAAAAAATTTAAAAAAATTGGCGTAGTTACGGAACTAGTGATGCATTTATTCATTAAAGTATTGAATTTAATGTAACAAACATGAATAATACATTTTTATTTGATACATTTTGCTATGCATTTAAATAACTTCCAAAACTAACCACAAACACAAATGTTTGTTTATAAAGTACAAATAATTCTAAACGCACTATTAAAGTAGCATATTACTTATAATTAATTAATTAAAAATATATATTTCTTTTTTGTTTAATATTTCAAGTGACAGGTTCACTTTGACATGTTTATATTCCAGTTTGATACTTTACCAAAAGTAAAATTCCGCTAAAATTGAATGAGCAACCGTATTTTTGTGTTTTTCTTCCAAATTTGTACTCAATAGTTCGAACCTTTTTGAACTCAAAATATCCATAAAATCTAATGGTTACATTTTAATATTCATTGCACACAATTTTTTTTAACAAACAGTTTGGTCCTATAAATTAGTAGCTTTTTCCTATGAACGCCTAAACATAGCAAAAATAGCCGTTAACACTTGAATTGTAACCACTATTGAATTGATGAACCAAATTTAGTTTAGACAAGAGACACCTTTTATTTGATCAAAATAATTGATCATATTGGACCAAAAACAGCCTGTTTGGTCGAGTCACTTTAAATGTACCATATGTATATAATTTATACTCCGATAAATAGGCATGTGGACTAAATATCGGGTTCTGGTTTTCTGGTGACAGTGAGGTCAAGGTTCGAATTCCAGATAGGTGCAATGAGAGTGTTTCCTGAATTGTTTCCCACTTTCCCTCCACGCAAATGTAAGTACATTTAATTTGAATTTCACCTTTATCTCCAGCTACTCAACTAGCGATATTAAATTCGGGTAACCTGAGCGGGTGTTATCTAGGTGTTTTGTACACTTTAAAATGTACATTACATTTTATTTAGATTTTTGTTTAGCAGAAGGTCTTACTACCCGCCCGGGTTATACACATTATGTACTAATTACGCTAGTGTGTTAGTTATGAGGAAGGTTGAATATGGATGAAGTGACCAGCATTTGCGCTAAGGGAAAGTTGGAAACTACTTGAGAAAATACACCTTCAGTATAGCCATTCAGGGATTCGAGCCCCATTCTCTCCGTCATTGGCAGTCTAGTATATTGTTACCCCTAGACCTTTCGATGACCGAATTGGATTAGGGTAGTTTGAGTGCATTGTAACAGGGATGAGGTGAGAGGTTTATGGAAATATAACAGTAAAATTTGCAGGATGATAATTATTCCCAGTGCAACTGGCTAAGTTTTGAACCTTGACCTCTTTGTTGACGCTGACCAATTCAAACCAAGACTAATGTATTAGACCTCACGGGGATAATATTTATTGTGTTGTTTTTAATTTCAAATTCAGGCTTTTGGCATAGGTACGAGTACAATCTATTGTGGTTGTGTCTTGACTTGTAAAGTTGAACGTTTTGGAACTTTTAAGTCATTGATTAACATTATGGCCCAATAAAAAAAAATATTGTGTGTTATGATTATTTTATATTTATTTTATAATTTCAGGATTAAAGTAACAATTTTAAACCTAATCCAGTCTATTTTACATTGTATTATTTCACCATCCCTTGCCACTCACATTATTTTTGCGACCAAAACTAACAAATATTGTATTATAAACTATCATTAGTGTTATTTAATAAGTATTGATAATATCTATTAAAATTGACAGCTATAGGTCACGTGAGCTGATGGATGCATACATCTATTAATTTTTATAGTGCCTTCTTATGAAAACTTGACTCTAGTATCCAATGATTTTTGGAGGAATGACATCTAGAAGGCCTTTTTTTATTACTACATACCACTATATAGTAGAATTCTTGATAGGATTGTCTCAAACAATAATTCATACAAAACTCGGTGGAGCGCTTTAGTTTACATTGAGAATTTCATACTACAACCGAAACCTCTAAGAAATTAAACTTTTTTTTAATGTTATGTTGTATATTAATATAAATTGAGATTTAGACCTTAAATTTTTTAAACTTTGGCCACCATTTTCATTAGAGCATATTACTTTTCCGGCTAAAATATTAGCATATCTAATAAATTAAGAATAAATAATTATTGCTGTTCATTGTTTTATCTGAGGTTGAATCAGATATATTTTTAACTGATTTCATATTAATTACAATCATTGATGTATTATTTTCCGAGTCCATGTAATGATTGGTTTAAAAACAAATGTGAATGGTTATTACTATTAATCATAGTAACTAAAAATTCTCTTGGATTATATAAGATTCGATAAAATGTAATATAATATAATTCACATTATGGATCATACACCGGTTACGAAATACCTCAGACTTGGAACATTCACTGTACACAGTCAAAGTATACTAATGATCAGGAGGACAAAGGTGTCAGTTCCATCTTGCCTGAGCTATAGCTCAGAGGTACAGCAGTCTTTTCACCCTAGGAGTGAGTGGTGGTAACTGACATCTAGCAGAAGCTTTATTTTTGTGCAAACATTGATTGAAAGTCCCTCATATTAATTAACCTATGTGTAAATATTTATTATTTGCTTAGTAATTGATGTAAAGTAGTTTTATAAAACCCTTCCAATTAATACTTCCCTTGGAATTACTGAATTAAAAAACTACTGCTGGCTGTCATTTACCACTCTTCCTATGTTGAGTCGACTGTATCAGGAATGTCAATACTCGAAACCTAGTCTGATTTAGCAAGTGTGGGTATCTGACATTGTATCCCACAAACTCTCCCTCCTTCCAAATGCTAGTACCCTTCCTTTAAATGCTACCTTTCCTAAATTATAACCACGCCATTTGTGAAAGAAACAGATAAATATAAATTTTATTTCATAAATGGCTCTTTACCAAAATGTGGGTACACTTCCTCAAATAATAACCATCCTCATCCTTGACTCAACAGAGTATTTAGTACATATGCGTACAACCCAAACGGGTAGTCATTCCCGGTGTTAATAAATAAAATAAATATAAAGAGTATTTGGGTGAGTATCATATGATAAGGAAATAGGTAAAAACTATGTTGCCTAAGCAACTTAAATAAAAAAACACAAATTTTATGTGACATTATTAAATTTTAAAGTCTAATATGTTCAAATTTACTTTAAGATAGTTTAATTTTTTTAGATAACGTCATTTGAGTTGTTTTTTTAAATGGAAATATCCAAATATCAAGGAATTACTAGATGGCATAGATTAGAATGCTAGATAATTTAATTTTTTTTATAAACCTGTAGGATTGTTGCATGTGTTCCCACTCCTAGGAAGAAATATGACTTGGTTTGACCCTCAATATAGTTCAGTTAGGGCAGATATCATTTACAAACAATGCATATTACTACCCTTTCGGAATACCCGCACATGTACACTGATAGAATAGGGATAAGAAAGATAGAATTGAGAGAAAGTGTACTTGAATTTTTGTAGGGGAAGAGAGGAAAATCATTTATGACTAGCTACCTCAATACAACCGCTAGGATTCAAAACCCATCCTCTCTGTTAACGGCAAGCCAGCCAAGAGGAGACTGACGCTTTTTACCTCGCGATAAGTGGTGTGAATTGTAAGGGCCATTCTTAATTGTTTTTAATTTTCTTAAAAATTATTTGCTTGTGTATTTTCTCTAATCTTCCCTCCTCTACGGACATTATCTTTTGAATTTCTCGACACTTTTTAAAATTCAAACCTCTCTGCTTTTTTTTTTTTTTTTGTGATCAGAAGGATGGTTTCTCCCATTATTTTTCACCATTTTGAAAAAAAAAAATCGCAACAAATTATATTATTATTATTATTATTATTATTATTATTATTATTATTATTATCACCACGTCTTACTACCCGTTCGGGTTATACGCACTTACGCTAATGTGTAATGATAGGGTGATTGTGAGATGAAATGGAGGACCTACAGTTTAACGTGGAATCCGAACCACGGTAGAGACCTGGCATTCCACACATTCACAAGTTGTGATTAATACACGTCTTGTCAGAGGTGAAGGAAGGGTTTGGCAATCAGATAAATCTGTGCCGGGACCGAGGATTGAACCCCGGACCCTCAGCACAGAAGTCTGACACCTTACTCCTAGACCACCAGGTCACCGTAACAAATTATAGTACTACCCATTCCAACCAATACAGCACTAGCACCAGACAAACTTTGTGTCGGTTCTGGCTTGTTAGAAACTTTTCAGGTCTTAAAAGAGTATTGAAAGATAACCGAGCCCTCCCCCTTCTACCCTTCTGTAACCAACTAAGCGTACTTAATGGGGTTTTGACAAGAAAAGAATGGAGGTAAAGTGACCTATCTCCAATGTAATATTAAATCGAAAAGGCATGAAAATGGTATTTTTGGGTTTATTCAGTTTTTTCATATATAAACACCCAATTATAATTGTACTGTTGCAAGCGTAAACTAGTTGCGATAATAAATGCCTAGTTAAAAAATTTAATTTTTTTCTCAATTAATAGTTTGAAGCTCAAACACATTTATTCATTTATATCTAATTTTTTATCTAATTATTCCATGGTTTTATTAAAATTTGAGTCTGGCATTATCGTTTTACATATTGATACCTTAAATTTGACACAATAAATATTGTATTATCATTCATGATAGTTGAGATATCATCAGAATAAGAATAACCTTTGGGTAAATGGGTGAAATGCAGGTTGCGGGCTGCCCCTTCAACTGTAAAGCTCCTTCTTAAGGTAGGTTGGAAGGAGACGCGAGAAAAGGTTAGGCTTTTTTCACAACAAACTTTTTTTTTCAGCAAAATAAATAAAATATTTTTCAACAGTTCTTAAATATTTGTCATAAGCATATTGATATTTGATGAGAACATTTTTAAATGAAGAAAATAAGTTTTCAACCAATTTCAAGACACCCTTGACAGATATTCAACTACTGTTATATCGCCATGTAAAATACGGTATACTTACTTACCTAACACGATTATACAGCACACGGCAAGTATTCAAACATGTACGTGACCAATTACGGTACTCCCAGTATTTGGGCCATAGCTGCCCATAAAAATAAATGTATCATTCATGATTGGATGTTATTTTATAATCACGAAGTACTGGAAGGAAAGAAAAAAAAATTCGATCTGATCCGTGCAGAAAAAGTTCGTAATAGTATAGATATCGAGTACATTTACGGATATTTAAAGTCGTTGTTAAAAAAAACGAGTAACGTGTTTTAAAATAATGTAAAATCACCAAGAACTATTTTTTACTTACACCGAACGGTCGGATAGCTATTATAAATGTGATACAGCGTCTTCAATAATAGGTAGGGAGAAAGAGAGATAAAGAGAGAGAGAGAGAATCTCTTCACCGCAAAGACCACTTATTTCACTTTCATAAGAAGTCTTCTGACCCTTCCCTTCAATCCTCTAACCCTTCACTTCTTTTACAAAACTTTTTTCTTACCCGTTCTCACTTTATATATATTCTATCCGTCTGTCTCCTTCCCTCTACTTCGAGTTTGTTAAAGAAGAGGGTTTAGGGGGAGAGGGTCGACAAGTGAGAATCAACGAGGCGTAAAAATAGCCGGGGACAGAAAGGAGATACTAGATTTTTTTTCCCCTTTCTCTATGTCAAAAAAAAAGAAGAAAGAGTTGCATGGAACTGGTGTTTTCTCGTCCAACACCCCCCCCCCCCCCCAATTTATTTTTTATCTGTACGTTGACAGATGTCAACCCATGACATGGAACTGTCCGTCAAAGGACAAACTGTCAAATTTGGATTAGCGCGCGCGCGCACGCAAACATACAAAAAAAAACTCTCAACGAACTAGCGAGGTGGGAAAAAGATTCTCGCTAGATGGAAAAACATGATATCTCCGTTTAGTTCATCTTGTGGAGTTTCCTAGGCCAGCTCTAAGGGCGACTATGACGAGGGGGAGGGAGTTTTCTTAAAAATCAACTCGCGTGACAAGATGTTGCTGAAACGATTGTGAATAGAAAAAAAAATTTTTTTTTACGATGAAAAACGATTTTATTATTTCTGGAACCATTGAAAAGGAGACATGTTCTTATGTCATTCTTCTTCTTGGATTGAAAAAAATAGGTATATATTCGCCTCGAAGATCATTTTGAAACACGTTAGTAAAAGAGTTGAATAATAATCGTTGAGGTTTTTTTTTTAATTTTCAGAGCCTTTTGTAAATTTCTTGGATAAAGCTGCATTCTTTTGAGAAAAAAATAGGGGGTTATTCATTTCAATAGTGACCCTACTTTCAAACTAGAACTTAACTTTGAGAGATTTGATTGTAGAGTAACTTGAGATAAACGATTTGAAAAAAGATGTCAAATAAAAGTACATTGATGAGGAATAAAACAGAATAAAAAATATAAACTAATTTTGTTTTTCATTCGATGTTTTTTTTCTAGTCGTACATTCTAAATTTGGTACAGACTACCAAATGACAAATTATGTAAAAACCATGAAGAAAAGGGTACTTTTAAGGTATTTCAACAATAATTACGAATGAGCGTAGAGGACGAGTAGTAAACCATTTAGGGGAAAAATTATCCTGTGCAACCGACTGGGATTCGAACCCCATCATCGGCAGTCCATTATATCGCGATGTTGACGTATTAAACCATTCGACCATTGAAGAGGATTTAAACTCAACATTGTACTAGAGCACACACAAAAAATAACATACAGTCCCCAAAATACGATTGATTTTGTCCTTATTTTCTAAAGAAATGCATACAATTTGAAAGCATACACATTCTTCAGATAGTTACCATTCCATCCCGCTTCAAAACAATTAAGGCATGGACTCCCGCTTCAAAACAATCAAGGCCTACTGTCAAAATAATGATTGTCTTCAGTGGCGGCATGAGGACTGGGCGAACCGGGCGTCGGCTTAAAGGGGACGCCAAAGATACCTCCAACTTAACCTTAAGTAACCTGAGTGTGATAAGATTATGTTAGGTTTGGGGACTAATTTCATATCACGCCCAGGTTACGTAAGGTTTGGAGCTGTTACACTTGGGGGATTATTTCCATAGTTTCTTACTACCCCCTGGTTATATAGGGGAGGCACCAAAAATCAATCCCACCCGGGCGCAAAATTTACCGTAGGCCATCCCGGGATGTTCTAAATATTGCGTTATTACAGTTACACTTTTCGCGCTAGTTCATTAGTTTCATTCTATTTCCCTATCACTTTCATTGTGTACACAACATTTAAGAAAATACAAATATATTTTTTTACGGTCAACATTGCAAACAGTTTACTAAGTTATTAGTTTTATTTTATAGGTATTGATAATATATATATCAAAAGTGACAGCTTTAGGTCACATGACTTGAGGTATGAATATGTGAAAGTAGCTTTTCTAGCTGTCATATTTGATTCTTACTACAAAAATTGGACTGTAGATATAGTGCTCCATTTGATGGATATACTTTACTGATACTGTCAAAAAACAACCATTTAACAAAACCATTACTTTGGCGTATGTATTATGTAAGATGTGTACGTAAATTAACCACTTCGGTGGCCGCATAGTCTAACTCGCCACTCTAGCAGTAGACTAGACTGCCCATAACGGGGAGAAAGAGGTTCGAATCTCGGTCAGGTGTACTGAGGGTGGTTTTTCCAAATGGTTTTCCACTCTCCCGCCACACACTTACTATAAATATAACTTTACCCTCCTCATTCCTAAAACCACCAGCGTAGTTATTACATAACGTATAACCCGGACGCGATACTAAAAAAAAAAAAAAAAAAAAAAAAACGGAAACGTATGTATCCGAACATCATTTATTGATTTTAGAATGGTTGTTCCTCCAAAAATATAAAGAAAACAAAATATATTTATTTATAGGCCCCTGTTGGTGTTAGAATTGTGTAGGTCCTATCTTAGAGTCTCCGGAGCCAGTTTAGTTAGAGATGTATTCGTTTCCCTATCCTTAGAACGAGTAATAGACCACCTGGAATTGATTAAAGGACTTATGAATCAATTCCGGACGCTCTACTGAATCGAGCCAGCCTGACAAATGGAAACTGACAAGGTTCACCTTCTGATTCCTTGTCGTCTATTTATTAAGTTGAGAGAGATGAAGCATCTAAAAGAAGCGACTCATTAGACGAGAGATAAGTGTCATAAAGCAATTTAAAAAAAAATAACCACGAAGGAAAATACCAGTTCATGAACAAGATCAGGAGTCTACAAAAAAAATATTAAAGCTGCCAGATCATTTTCCCCCCCATACGCAAGCAAGTCCGACCGGTAAACCGCGCGCACCGAGGAATTTAAACAACCAACTCTTTCGTGAATATAAACCAATAAACCAGTCTGGGTAAACCAAAACAAAGCACAGAACAACAAAAAAAAAAAAAGTAACAAGAAATTGTTATTGCAGTAAATTATAGGTGACCCACGCTAGGGAAACTAACCCTACCCTTGAATTTGAGGCCATCTGGAGTAGTGCGGAGTCGGTGATTAGCCGTGCATTCGATTGTAGGGGCATGATAGTGACCCTTATTATAGAGGAGGAAGGGGGGGGGGGAGTGGTTCAAGGGATCATGGGACACGGAGAGATGAGGGGGATTGATGTTCCATGTTCCTTGGCAAGTGCTATTGTTGTGGTTCAGGGCCATTAAACATCATCCCGAACATCTGGGTTAAGGGGGGACTGGGTGTCGGGTTTGATAGCGTTATCGATGGCGATTTTTTTTCTCTTCAATCTTAGTAAAATTACGTGAATAAATTACAGGTACCCGCTTCGGTGTTGGAATGGTCTAAGTTAGCGGTTCCCAAACTGTGTTACTCGTACCACCAGTGGTACGTACAACTATTTCCGGTGGTACGTTGTGAGAAGCCAAGCAAAACAAGCAGTAAAACAGTGGATGGAGGCCCTGAGGGATGGTAAAATTTATTCAAGCTCAGACAGCCGGGCTGTTTGTGTTATTATATCCCTAGGTACCATTGAAAATGTTTAAAACTGGTAAATATTCAACATTATCTCGGTGGTACTCCAAATTACGGAAGTTGTTGGGATGGTACGCCATTCAAAAAGTGTGGGAACCACTGGTCTAAGCCAAGGTGTCACTCTCGCAATAGACTGGACTGCCGATGACTGGGAGATCGGGGTTTCAATCCCTGTCGCGTTTAAAGAGGATTTTTTTTAAAGATAGTGTTCAGCTTTCCCTCCACGCAAATCCGAGTAAACTTCCTCTAGCTCCAAGCTTCCTCATCCTTGACACATTAGCATAGTTAGCACATATGCGTTCAACGCGAGCGAGTAGTAAGACGCAGTGACCGAAAAAAATACAGACGTGAAAACCCGCAAACTATGTGAACGCGGACTAAACGTCAAGCTCATCTTAATCCGGTGTGCCAGGGACGGGTAGGTCAAGTTTTGAATCCCGGCCAGGAGGTATTTCCTAAATTGGATTCCCACTCTCCATCAATGCAAATTCGGCTACGTTTGCCTTTAAAGTCTAATCTACCTTCTTCATCTCTACCCTAGGTGTAAGTTTGCGGATAGCCTGACTGGTAGGGGTAACAAAACAAAAATGTTACTAGGGATAATATGAATGTTTAGAATTAATTTAAAACTCTGCGACATAAAGAGTTCTTTTTAGCACTGCGTCCTACTAACCGATCGGGTTATACGCCTATGTATTAATTAGCCTACGCTAGTGTGTTAGGAATGAGGACGGTTGAATTAGAGGAAGTGTAGCCGTATTTGAGTGGAGTGAGAGTGAAAACTATTTAGGAAAAACCACCCTCAGTACACCCGATTGGGATAGAACCCTGATCTTCCCGTCATTGGCAGTCAAGTCTATTGCGAAATTGGCGCCTTAGACCATGCGGCCACCAAAGAAGGTAATTTTAAATTTAGTGTTGATCGTTGCCTTTTTTTGCTTCCGACCTAGTTTTTAATTAATTTAAAAAATCTAATCCGAATTTTAAAATTCCTGCTTCGAGGTGCACAGGTTCGTGCACAAGGGCTACTAAAATTTAAAATTTCAGACCTCCGCGTGCGGTAGATATCGCGCAATGCCCATGAAAAAACAGACAAACTCCTAATTTTACTAAGGTCATCCGACCATCAAAATTTCAATGCATAATTTTAACTATTTTATTTAGTTTCGTTGTGTACAATTTATTTTAATGTCTAGTTATACTAAATATTTTCAGCCCCATACATTAATTATTTGCCTTAGCAATGGTACATGAAAAGCATAACATAGCATGTTTGACCCCTTTTAACTCGTGAACTGTAGGCTCCTTTCATACGTTCGATTTTCAGTCGGCCGATATCGGCCGACCGTAATCGGGCATGCAGACACATATTGAGAGATATTACTCCTTTCACACGTTCCGATTTTGCAATTGGCCGGGAAATAATCGGCCAGCGAACGGGTAGCAGTCGGATTGAGCCTCGACTGCTGTCCGATGTCGGCCGGGCGCCACAAGGCAGTCGCTCATTGTTTTATATGGGCATGTTTACACAAGCCGGTATTTAGTCGTCCGACACCCTCCTGAGCGAACACACGTGCTGTGCGGTTGGCGGTCGAATTGCATAATTATGAAAATTAGTGATATTGATGTAGATACTGAATAACTGATTTGAATCACTGCCTGTGTTGTGGGGAAAAAACTTTAGAAAGTTATAAGGACAGGAACAAGACCAAAAAAATGCGTGGAGAGAAGTTTGTGTATATCTAAAAGAAATTATTCCGTATTATTTATCCAGAAAATTTAATTTATCTAGGGATTTGATTATTAGGTTTTGAGAATAAGAACTTGCTTGGGGAGAACGATAAAATGCATTTGGCGTAGAGGAGGCGAATGAGATAAGTTAAGCTTTTACTAAAATACTTAACGTCCGGCAAGAATCGGAGTAAAATCGGATAATTATATTTGCTTAAATTGTCAGACGGTTTGCGGTCGGCTGGAATCAGCCGACCGAAAATAGGAACGAGTGAAAGGAGCCTAATGACCTGAAATCTCTGAATCCCTATTAATTATAGCTTATTATTACAAGACCGCTCTGTTTTATTGTCGGTCTTGATATAGTCCCACCATGACGTCTTGGTCATATTATATATCAGTCAAGTTATAGTCCTACCGCGACAATTTGACCTTGTTATATGTCAGTAAAATTACCACCACGACGTTTTGACCCTGTTTTATGAGAATTATAAAATTTCCCTCTATTTAAATCAGTTCTAATAAAGTACAGCAATTCCAGTTATTTCCTCACACTCAAGTATCGACTACAGCCCTCTGTGATTGAATCTGTCGCCAACGTCTGGTCTGTTGTAGACCAGATATGTTAGACTTTAATATTATTATCGCTGTATTTACGAACACCTCCTCCCCTTTACCTTAGGATGTTAATGTTCTGAAAATTTTACCGAACATTTCCATCTCCAATATTGCCATTAAATGTTTGGTTTTACCTTCAGTAAATCGTCGATAAGCTAATTAGGATAATCTTAAGGTCAGCTTTAGCATTTGCTAACAATTTTTTCCCCCACCCTTACCTTACTCGTCCAAAAACCCACTATTTGAGGTTTTAACGTAAAGATGTAATATTCTACAGGTAGTCTACCACCTTCCCCATTATAGCCCCCTCACCTACTTGGTAGGTCGCAAGTCGCCACTGCTGAGTGTGTACTGTGAAATGTTTGCCTTTATTTACATTTTTGGTCACAATTCTGGCTCGAGTATTCACTCTTAGTGTGATTAAATTGATCTAAAATTGAAAATGGCATATTTTAGTTTACCGGCTTTTAAACTAGATCGCGACGCCTCCAGTGGTCGTCAAAATGTTTCTGGGGGTCGCAGCAAACATTGACAAACGGGAGTTGGTTTATTATTTATTTACTATAGGATTATTAAAATTATAATACACTATTCTAATTTTTTTAAATTAATTGCAGACATTTTAGTAATTATTTGTATAGTTAGCTAACTATATTAATTAACTAATGGTTTATATTAGTTATCTAATATAACTGTATTGGCTATCTAATATAACTGAATTTGTTATCTAACATAGCTGCATGTATGCATTGCAATAAGTATTTTCATTATTTCTATTTATCACTTGATCTAAAACTGCTCAAAAACTGGAGTATAAAATAACTCTACTTAATTTAATCATTATTGTCCGGGTTAACTAATAATTTTATTCTATGGAAAGAGGTCATCAATAAAAAAAAGTTAATTAGCCTATGGTTTAGCTCACACATAGCATCACTTTCTGAATCCAAGCAACCTCATCAATCTCGTTAATAGTGTATCAACCATCTGTTTGCACAAATAAAGACTGACAAATTACATAATAAGTATTTTCTTTATAATGCATAATGTATTTTTTTTACTTCTTTTTTTACAACCACTACTGTTTCCAGCCTGTGGCCTGGGTAATTTTTTTTTTATTCAAGTCATATTTTTTCACTACCGGCTTGCTAGTTCTGTCGTAGCTTCATGTGCCGTATAGTATAATTTAAGACTAGGACAGGCACAACATCCAGTCCCCGCCCGTTAATTCATCAGTGTGTTAGGGTAGACCCACATTTTACCAATGATTAATTTTTCAGCCATGCCGGAAATCGAACCCGGGACCTTTAACTCAGTAGACAGACACGCTACCGACCGAGTTAAAGTATTTCATATTAATACTGTAAGCATATTTTTTGTGGGAAAATACAAAAATAAAAGTTATTGTTTATTGAACTAAATTACATAGGGCCTACGTATATGTGACATTTTATTGAAGAAAATACAACCACCATATTATTATTATTATTATTATTATTATTATTATTATTATTATTATTAGCACCTCGTCTTACTACCCGTTCGGGTTATACGCACTTAGGCTAATGTGTAATGGTAGGGTGATTGTGAGATGAAATGAAGGACTTACAGTTTAACGTGGGATCCGAACCATGGTGGAGGCCTGATATATATATGTATATATGTATATACATATACATGTATATACATGTACATGTATGTATATACATATATATGTATGTATATATGTGTACCCGAATTTAAGTGAGTCGTAAGCCAAAAGTTTGGGAATAGCTGACTTATCTGGCTTGATTCCACTATGACGTAAAGTCTGTTCAACGTAGGAATTGTTTTCTGAAAGGCCTTTTTCCCTACCAGAAAGCTATTATATAGTAGGATATTGGTAGGAAAAAAGACCTTTCAGAGAGTAATTCCTACCGTGAATGGCGTATAGCTTCTAAGCTTGTTGTCTTTAATGGTAAACGGAGTGTAAAGTCAAATTTTCTAAACCTTATCCGACAAGTTTATAGACCTAAATTCATGTGTTCATACGTCAAGTCATGGGATCTACAACCGTCACCTTAGATAGATATCATCAATGTATATTAAATAACACTAAATAATATAGTAAAATGTTATCAATGTTTTGTTGTGAAAAAAGTCTGTATTTTCTAATTGGCCTTTCATATGAACATTGGACTGTATTAGTAGTCCAACACTACACGTGACACACATGTCGTTAAGTGCCTGGTGGTTTGTCCGTAACGGTCAACGCTACTGTGACGTGGCATGACAAATGAGCTCACACACACGCAATTTGCATTCTAAGGGTACAGGCCTACTCGGAAGGAGGCTAATTTTATTTTAGAGCAATTTAAAAATAATAAAAGGCAACACACAACACATTGAAGGCTGTCTTTCATTTAAGTATCATAGGACACATAGCAAAGCAAACTTAAGTCGGTTCAGCGTAGGAATTGTTTTCTGAAATGTCTTTTTTCCTACCACAAAGCTATTATATGGTAGGATTTTGGTAGGAAAAAAGGCCTTTCAGAGAGTAATTACTACCGTGGATGCAGTATATGTATAGACACATTAATTAATATCCTTGTTTAGTATAATTTTAAAATACGATGGTGGAATATTTTTTTTATTCACAGTAAATTTAGTATCAATATTTCTTCAAATTTACAGCAAATTTAGTTTCAATATTTCCTCGAGACTAGTTATCTTTGTACACTCTGTTTGCGATACAAGCTTACTGTTGTGCCTTGACGGATTGAACTACGGCTCTATCAGTTTTTTCCTTCTTTTTAAGCACTGCGTCTTATTACCCGTTCGGGTTGTACGCCTAAATTAAGTTTAAATAAGTTTAATTCAATAACTACAATATCATTAACAAAGTTAAAACCCGTTTCGGTGCTCAAATGGTCTAAGACTTTTTTCTCACAATAGAGTGAACTGCCGAAGACAGAGAGGTCGGGATTCTAATGCCGGTCGGGTGTATTAAGGGTGGTTTTTCCCTAAATGCGGGTAAATTTCCTCTCAATTCAACCGTTCTAGTACCTAACACACTAGCGTAATTAGTACACGTGTGTATAGCCCGAACGGTTAGTAAGGCTAAAAAATAAATTTAAAAAAATTGCTATAAAACAAATTTAACGAATCTTTTCATTTTATTTTCATATGATTATAAAGCCATTTAAAGTTAAATTATTGAAGTAGTTTTCTATACATAACAATGAAAACAATAATTAGGAAGGCCCTAAACAATGTTTATTTTTGAACAACAGTTGGTTAGTTCAGAGATGACTAATGCTTTCCGAACAACAACAAATGTAGAAACCACTTGAGACTCGCTTGTACACACTTAAGGGTCCGGCTCGGTAAGCGAGAAATTGCCAAGCAGACTTTCAGTTCTAACGCATTATTTAATTATATGACGCGTTATTTAGAAATATTGTTCACTAAAAAAAAGTCTTAAGATTCCAACAGGGCTCAATTTTCCTTAACAACCGTATGATTTGAGTTTTATTAATTTGAGAGAATTGTGTGGGAAAATGTGACATTAGTTCATTTTTACGACTATTTTAGCATATTTGCAGAGCTATGAGACTAGGATTGAAAAAAAGTGCTCTAGATTTAGCCTCCCTTTGACAAATAGTCATTTTTTAATAAACTTAAGACAAAAAATTTAAAGATATTATAAGACTCGTAGCGAGCTTTCCTCTTTACGGTGAGACAATAAGTTTCATAGTTTTCTTTCTCTCTTTATTGACAAGAAAGGGTATTGTAGGTGAAGGGATAACAGGAGTATAAGCTTTAGAGTAGAGAAGTAGCTCCAGAAAACAATTCAGACTATTAGTATTTTAAGCTGTGCGGCCTGACTGTGATTGATATTTTCTCGCTGACCTAGTCGACCGCCTAAAGTGCTTCCCGGAGCCCGAAGACACGCGCTAGTCCCGAAGAGTGGCGACAGAATGCGCGCGGCGCGCCTAGACACGAGGTCGCAGTGAATCATGAGACAGGTGAGCCACGGAGCGCACAGCGCATGCGCGAATTGGCGTCGTACGCGCACAACAGACGGATGTCATGGCATGGAATCGTATCCTTTATTTTTGTCACTGCATCTTATTAGGCTTACCCGTTACCCATACGCAAAGGATACTTTGGAACAAGTTTTGTATTTAGGTGACATTTTGAGGGAATTGAAACAACAAATATCCCTCAAGGACTAATTTTTCAAGGGGACTCCATTAGAAAATTTTAATATATCTTTAGTCAATAGGGAGGAAGGGATTCGTCAAATTATTATTATTATTATTATTATTAGCACCGCGTCTTACTACCCGTTCGGGTTATACGCACTTACGCTAATGTGCAATGTTAGGGTGATTGTGAGATGAAATGGAGGACCTACAGTTTAACGTGGAATCCGAACCACGGTAGAGGCCTGGCATTCCTCACATTCACAAATTGTGATTAATACACATCTTGTCAGAGGTGAAGGAAGGGTTTGGCAATCAGATAAATCTGTGCCGGGACCGAGGATTGAACCCCGAACCCTTAGCACAGAAGTCTGACACCTTACCCCTAGACCACCAGGTCACCTATGATTCGTCAAATTACAGGGGTTCTGAACTCCCCTTTTACACCCCGGTATCCCTACCGCACACCAAACACATTTTTTAACACACTACAACGTGTAATCAGTGATCACAAGGTGTAAGGCGTTGCTCCCGCAAAAAATTGGATGGCTTTTCACGGGGAGGTCAAAGCTCAATTCCCAGTCGGGTGAAATGAAGTCGTGTTTTTCCTAAATGGTTTTCTACTCTCACCCTTCAAGCAAAAGCGGGTGTACTTAATGTAAATTCAACCTTCCTCATCCTTAACACTTTAACGTAATTAGTATGAGTCCAGCCCGAACGGCTAGTAAGACGTGGTGTTATTAAAAATATGTTGAAAACATCGAAGTTCAAAAGTCCTGGTCAAATAATAAAACAACCTTATTTAGCAATCTTGAAGATGCAATCTTTCAAAAAGGTTTCAGACACGAATAAGCTTCTCACGCTGAAAAGACAACGGAGTAAGGGGAAGTTTCATAAAATGGTCGGTGAGAAAAGTGCTACAAACAATAAATAAACACGATAAAAAACACGTGTTTGTTGAATTTGTTTTAAAGGTAAGATAATGCACCAAGAACGATTTTGTTAAGTTCAATTTCCATAAGAGCCATATCGGACAGCTAGAAATGTTACTAGATCTATTTACATGTATTAAAACGTCAAGTCACGTGATATACAGACTCCACTTTTGATATTTAGTACAATATCTATAAAATAACAATAATAAATCTTTGTTTTTTTAGCACCGCGTCTTACTACCAGTTTGGGTTATACGCACATGTACTCAATTACTTTAATGCGTTAAGGATGAGGATGGTTAAATGTATAGAGAAAGTGTACCTGCATTTGCGTGGAGGGAGAGTGGAAAGCCAAAGAAATCCCCCCTCCCCCCACAGTAGGATACACCCAACCGGGATTATAACCCCAATCTCCGAGTCATCGGCAGGCGAGTCTAGCACGAGTGAAGCCGTGGACCAGGGGTTCGGTGATCCCCCTCCCAAACTTCACCAACCATCCTCCTAGCTTTACCCCCTTATCTAAATTTTATAACGTTAAATGATTCTTGAAAAGCATACTTTTAAGACATTAAAAACTTACAAATACTCAGCTCTAATAGCTATTGATTTTTAAAAAAAACTATAAAAACGTTTGCGGTCACAGAAGCAATAGTTATTAAATTCCAAAATCAAAATTTTAGTTTGTACAGAACCATTTTTAAAAAACCAACATAGAATTCACTAAAATTATTTATTTGAAAGAACGCATATGCCAACAAAAGATAAAACATTATTATTATTATTATTATTATTATTACCGTGTCTTACTATTATTATTATTATTATTATTATTATTATTATTATTATTAGCACCGTGTCTTACTACCCGTTTGGGCTATAAGCTTACGCTAATATGTAACAGTAGGGTGATTGTGAGATGAAATGGAGGACCTACAGTTTAACGTGGAATCCGAACCACGGTAGAGGCCTGGCATTCCTCACATTCACAAGTTGTGATTAATACATGTCTTGTCAGAGGTGAAGGAAGGATTTGGTAATCAGATAAATCTGTGCCGATACCGAGGATTGAACCCCGGACTCCCAGCACAGAAGTCTGGCACCTTACCCCTAGACCGCCAGGTCACCTAGAAAACATCAATAAGCCGCCAGTTCTATTTACGTATAGAACTAATAAGAGACTTGAAACTGTTTTTTATTAGTCCGTCAATTATCGGGTTCAATGTTGGGCACAACAATTCAGTTTCCCTCCAAATAATCATTATTTATACGGGAACGCCTTCTTGATTTGATCTTACGTATTTATCAAATAAAACGTATGTTCACATAAGTAGGTGCTTCCAAAAAGTGATGTTTTTAAAGCATGATTGTCCAATGCTTCCATTTCCTTAGCCAAGTATTTTTTTATAAAAATACACTAAAGAAACTTTTGAAAATTTTGCCTTTAATTTCAGAGTTAACAATTAAGATCAATTAGCTCCAGCTGGAAATCAAGTGATGCAAAGCCAGAAGATTTGATATTGTGGGTGGATTTACGAACACAATTTTAAATTATGCCGGCCTCTTGCAGGCCGCATAAAGTGAGGTTGGAGCAGGGCTATATAGTAAGGGCTGTCCCAGTTCTTTGATGCTAACGCTGCCGCCTTGGTTCCGATAGTTGGAGGGCGTGACGTCACCGGCCAGACACAGCGCGGCACCTGCCAAATCACCACGTGTTAATACAGTAGTATTCCAATGCGTGATGTTTACTCATTTCGTTTTAAATGAAATGAAAAAAGTAGTAAGTACAATGCGAGTAAAAGGGAAAAAAGGTTTATTACCATTTCAAAAAGGGATTTTAATATCGATAACATCTTTGTTTGGACTCCTGGAAGATGTACGTCAAAAATACGACCTCAAGTATATTATGACCACACGCCTAACTCAAGATGTCCTAGAGAGCCTATTTAGTCAAATCTGTGGCGCTGGGCAATTTTATGACCATCCTAGCCCAACAGAAGTCATATTACGACTCAGGAAAATCATGCTATCTAACAAGATGCCAAAACCATCGCTCAAAATCAATGTCTCCCAAATTGAAGAAGATGCTAGCAACGTCTCAGTATACTTGACTGCAAAGTTCCTGGAATCGGCATTCGAACCAGGTGAAATCGAGGAAATGGCCAGCACGTCTGTGGAAGAAGCAAATGAGTTCAAGCTAGACGAGCCTGTTAAGGATTATGAACAACAGGAGAGATCCAGGGCTGAAGAAGAGGCTCTTGCTTACGTGGCAAGCTATGTAGCCTTCAGAGTACGAGGCAAAGACCCTACACTAGGTATTATTTCAAAGCATATTTCCTCAACTTCCACTAACACTTGGGTTGAAGCTTTGTCCCATGGAGGATTGACGGTACCGTCTGAATGGTGGAAGGCTACTATTAACGAGTTCGAGACAATTTTTAAATCACTTCATGGCGAGGAAAATTCATACAGCAGACAGAGAGGTATCATGAAAGAACTTAAAAAAAAATACTATCTAATAAATTTCCTCTTCATGTCTATGCAAGAGTTAGAACGCTCATTAGAACTAGACATGTAAATAGAAATAAGCAATGTAAGCGAAGCGAAACTAAGAAAGCTAAGAAATGGATACAATACAAGAAATAACAAATACATGTAAATTTGTGTGAGTTCCTTATGCTATAGATTACGCAAGTTATATTATTTTATTATTATTATTATTATTATTATTATTATTATTATTATTATTACTATACCAACAGTAGTATATAAAGTGTTATGTATTAGTTTTGCTTGTATATGTAGGCAGCTTATGCAAGGGATATTATAGTATTATTATATTGTGTACTTATTTTTCTGTGTTGTTATTATTATTATTATTATTATTATTATTATTATTATTATATTATGAACAATATTATTAGAGGTTCTTGTAAATTTCAAGAAGGTTTGGCTTGAATTAATTCTATTTACTTCTTTGTATAGTGATTAATATCACTAGTTTAAATATTATTGACGGACCAGTCTTTCTGACAAGCCTCATTCAGTCTATCTAAAACCAGGCGCGCTAAAATAGCTCGTAACTAAACACGTCAAACTGAGCAAAGTATTTAAGCTACAGAGATGAGTCTTATATCTAAATAAAATTCAGTTCATGGTCATCATTTCGTACGCTTATACTACCCATCTATTTCAATTAGGAAAAAACTTTTCAACAGAGTGAAAATGTGTCTGCAATAAAAACTTCATTATAGTTCTTTCATTAAAAAACAATTTTTTTAAATCAAACCAATTGGAATATGGGAATTTTAATAATTTCCTCATGTCTTAAAAGGTTTTTATAACAAATTATGAAAATATGACAGTGATTGTTCGAGTAGTTTACGAGAAAATGTGAGTTATGTTTTGGAACTTTCGAGCGTTCTTTGTGTGTCATTCGAGCTCCATCAGGCCGGTGACGTCACGTCTTGAATGAGAGAGGACCACCTCCAGAGCCGTAGTGAGACAGCCCTTACTATATAGCCCTGGGTTGGAGGGCCACATGCGGCCCGTGGGTTGAGCTCAGCTGCTTTAGATCATTCGGTCACTGAAGCGGCTTAAAATGTTTTCAATTTTGTTCGCTATATATATATAAGCAGATGCTTATATGCAGATGCTTATATATGCTTATATATGCTTATATGATATATATATATAAGCAGATGTGCTCAACCCACGGGCCGCATGTGGCCCTCCAACCTCACTTTATGCGGCCCGCAAGAGGCCGGCATAATTTAAAATTGTGTTCGTAAATCCACATATATATATATATATATATATATCCATATATATATCCATATATATATCCATATATATCCATATATATATCTATATATATATCTATATATATCCATATATATATCCATACATATATATCCATATATATATATTGTTTTTAAAAATACCCCTTCTATGAAAATTGGACTGTGTCCTTCAAACAGATGATATTAGCAAATGCAATATTCTTTATTTATTATGAAAACAAATAAGGTGATATTAACTGGCATTCTCGAACGTTTCAGGCTATGATATCATACATTTCAACCACCCACTTCCGTAAACACGCAGCATTTTTTTTTATCAGACCACGAAATATGAAACGGCCCTTGAATCTTTTAGCGCCCCTCTGGCCTGTAAGTTCCAAAGACGTGCTTGTTTAATGTTTTCAAGTAAAAGCTGCGACGACGACGTGATGAACTGTGATGGGTTATGGCACGATGTCCCCATTAACGAGTCGTTGACCGCTCGACCGGGCCCGATCAAATCCGCTCCACACCCGCCCACGAGAGAGAGTCGGACACATGCTCGCCAAGGTCTGTCTAGCATCAGGTCAGGTCACTGGGCTCAGACAAGGTCTGTCTAGCGTATGGTCAGGTCACTGGGCTCAGACAAGGTCTGTCTAACGTATGGTCAGGTCACTGGGCTCAGACAAGGTCTGTCTAGCATCAGGTCAGGTCACTGGGCTCAAACAAGGTCTGTCTAGCGTATGGTCAGGTCACTGGGCTCAGACAAGGTCTGTCTAACGTATGGTCAGGTCACTGGGCTCAGACAAGGTATGTCTAACCTATGGTCAGGTCACTGGGCTCAGACAAGGTCTGTCTAACGTATGGTCAGGTCACTTGGCTCAGGCAAGGTCTGTCTACCATGAGGTCAGGTCATTGGGCTCGGACAAGGTCTGTCTACCATGAGGTCAGGTCACTGGGCTCAGACAAGGTCTGTCTACCATGAGGTCAGGTCACTGGGCTCAGACAAGGTATGTATAACCTATGGTCAGGTCACTGGGCTCAGACAAGGTCTGTCTAACGTATGGTCAGGTCACTTGGCTCAGACAAGGTCTGTCTACCATGAGGTCAGTTCATTGGGCTCGGACAAGGTCTGTTTAGCATGAGGTCAAATCACTGGGCTCGGACAAGGTTTGTCTAGCACGAGGCCAGGTTACTAGGCTCGGACAAGATTTTTATAGCACGAGGTCAGGTTGCTGGGCTAGGAAAAGGTCTGTCTAGCGTAAGGTCAGGTCACTGGGATCGGACAAGGCATGTCTACCATGAGGTCAGGTCACTGGGCTTGGACAAGGTCTGTTTAGCATGAGGTCAGGTCACTGGGCTCAGACAAGATTTGTTTAGCATGAGGTCAGGTCACTGGGCTCAGACAAGGTCTGTATAGCATGAGGTCAGGTCACTGGGCTCGGACAAGGTCTGTCTACCATGAGGTCAGGTCACTGAACTTGGTACAATTAAGACTTATTTCGCAGTTGTTATTTTAAGAACGTAGAAACCCACATTTCGATACGTTTTCTTGTTAAAGCGTGATATTGTCTAATATCCCTTTTAATCAGCCGTCAAATGTGGCCACAGCAGTTTTGGTTCATATTCCGTGCCTCTCGGAAAGTGACGAACGTTTGCTCGTCTGCCCCCTCTCCCCTCTTATATCTTCCCCTCCTGTGCCTCCGTCGACGAAACTTCGAGACCCGGAGGTCGATCTCCACCATCAGGACCGCATTTAGACAGTCACGCCACCGGTTTTTCTAAACTTAGAGTGAGGGCTTTTATTCCTTGACAAACCTCAAAGTCTCCACTCGCGACAGGAAGCCTAGAAGTTGTCGCCGACGTGACACTACATTTCCATCAAAATATGGGGTTTCATCAATCGCTAGGCCCCCCCCTCCCCCCATCCCCTTCTTTGCCTAACACCTGACATCAACAAAGTGTTTGACTTGCTTCCAAATCGTGTGTTTTTACACCCCCCACCATTTTAATGATAGAAGCTGATGATGTTGGTGGATATTTTCATTTCAGATGACGAAAATATAAGAGAGAGGACAAATGTTCTACTTGAGGATCTATAAATGTTAAGAGAGACACTTCAGATGAATCAAGACACTCTTCTCATCTAAATTGCACCGTTTGTAACGTGAACTTTTGACCGGCTTTTAAGCAGCAGTGGCCAACTTTTGTTGAGTCAACGATTCAATTCCTTTCAGGTAAATTGTTTTTGTTTGTTATTTTATTTATTATTTATTTGAGATATTTAACGTGAACGTTTTGAGCCGATTGATTATATCAGCATACGAGAATTTCTATGAGCAAAAGCGAAAGGGCCTACCAATTTTGCCGGGAAAGGTATTTTCACATACCTTCCAGAGTTCTTTTACGTGCTACAACCGACAGCTTTACTTCCCATCCGAAGGAAGTTGTGATGCCGATTTTTATCGCTCAAGAAAATTTGATTTGTTCTCTTGTCACCACCACGTCTTAATACCTGTTCGGGTTTAATGTATATGTAATAAGTACGCAACTGTTTCAGGGATGAGTAAGGTACATTTTAGAGGAAATGTACCCGCATTTTCATGAAGGAAGAGTGGAAAGCCATTTAGGGAAAATCACCCTCGGGCCTACGCCCGACCAGGATACGAACACTGATCTCCCCATCATCAGCAAACAAGTATTTTTCGAGAGTGACATTAGACTGGATATGTTAAACTAGTGGACCGCGGAACTCATGTGGCCCAACCAATGATTAGACCTACGTGCGTTCCACGACCTTTCTGATGAATCGACACACATTGCAGCCCGATTTATCTTGTTATAGAAATTGTAGAACTACAAAAGTTGAGATTATGACATTTGAATATCTGCCATTATTAGTCATTATTGGGAAATCCATCAAATTAAGGTTTTTTAAGCACAGTGCCTTACTACCCGTTCGGCTTATACGCTTATGTGCATTACGCTAATGGTTTTAGGAGTTAGGAAAGTTATATTAATAAAAAGTGTACCCGCATTTACGTGGAGGGAGAATGGAAAACCATTTAGGAAAAACCACTCTCAGTACACACGACCGAGATTTGAACCTCAATCTCCCCGTCATCGGCAGTCTAGTCTACTGCAAGAGTAGCGAGTAGACCACGCGGACAGTGAAGCGGGTATATTGAAGTTACTCCATGCAATTGTTATTCTTTAGTTTACTCAGCAGGGATCAATTCCTAAAAATTGTAAGTTTGCAAACCAAACATGTTCAATGTTTGTCAGCACACGAGTGTGTAAACAGTTTTTTTTAACAGTAACAACTTCATCACAAGATTTAAAGTCTAACACACTCTCACTTCCTGCAAAAAAAATTGGACAAAAAAAGAAAGGGGGGGATTAATTCTTAAAAATGTTATATAATCTGCTTTTTGTAAAAAATATTTTGATTTTCTACGCCTGTCTACAACCGAAGCAGTTTTTTCAATGTCAAGTTCAATTCGATTTTCATTTCATCTTACAGTTAGAAAAGTTACTATATCTACTTTCACTTATTAATACGTTAGGTGATGTGATCTGTATTTGTCACATTTGATAGATATCATCAACACATATAAAATAACAATAATAATAGTAATATTATACTAAAATGTTAATAATGTTGACCGTAAAAAATGGGTTTGTTATTTTTTGAAATACTCTTCCTATGAAAATTGGACTTTATCTTCGTGGAACATATCTATTATGCGATTACGTTACAAATGCCTATTAAAGTGTGAAATTATAAATTTTGTTTACATTAAAAGTGCCGCCTTTGAAGGCTAAATTGTTTTCAAAAATCACTCCACGAAAAAGTGTGTACACTTTCTTTAAATTCTACCTTCCTCTTCCCTAGTACATCGGCGTTATTCACATATTATATGAAAATTAAAACACGGTGCTAAATATATGTTATGCATATTTTATTCGGCCAGCATGCAAGTTGAAGCTATTATTTCTCCAAGAATCCAACAAACGTAATATTTTAATGTCAAGTACAGTAGCCCCATGGCTTCTTTGGTGCTGAATGACAGCTCACAGCTGACTGCTTTGAAAAGTTACCAGACCAAACTATGTATCCCTACGCCGAACCAAATGATCTGCAAAAACATATGTTTAGCAGCTGTCACTTCTGACAGTCAAAATTTAGCTGTATACTGTGAGCTGTCAGTCAGCACCAAAGAAGCCATGGGGCTACTGTACACGTCTTCATCCACTCTGAGAGGATCAAGCTTACCTTGCTTGGTTCCACTATGGTATAGCTTATTAGAAGGGGCCAATGTAGTCCGTCAAGGTAAGACTGCTACCTTTCAAGTTAAACGGAGTTTACCTATATGTATTTATCGTGATTATTAACGCTGTTTAGAATTTTTTTTTTGTCGTTAAAAAACACTATTCCAAAAGAAGGTCTATGTATACCTTACCCGTAAATATAATTAGAGGCAATTAATAATAAACCGTAGTGGTGGTAATAGTATTTGAAGCGATCCAGGCTGGTAACGTGACCGGTCTAATATAATCACAAGAGATTGAGAGAGAAGGTCGGCCAATAATAATCGGCCAAAGAGTCCGGACAGAATAAACTCTTGAGCGTGGCAGGATGCCACCGAAACATCGGGACTCAGAAATAACACTCGCGAAAACCCGATAAATCATTTCAAATAACTCCCGCCTGACTCGAAGACACGGTCTAAACATCAAGATTAATTAGACAATTTCCTTAATTACCTGGACTCATTCCTCCGTCGCTGCTTCTCTCTGATCTATTTCCTGCAGTAGCTGGGCCAAAATAACAGACGGTGATATAAAAACAACGAAATACGGGAGGGGGGAAGGCGGGGTGGGGTCATGACCGAGGCCTGTCAAAGGGGATTCTCCAACTCTTCTTCTTCTTCCCCTTTCACCCCCCTCTTTTTTTTTTTGTCGGATGACATCAAACTGAAACGTTCCCGATACAATAAAGATTCTCTCCACTTCGGATTTTCTTTTTTTAAACGGACCGATTGTCTGTTTATTAGGGATTATTTTACACACTTGCATTTTCCCGAGCGAATTACATTGTGTAAGCTAGATTAATACGCCCCCACATCGGTGGGTTAAACGGGCTAAAAGTCAGGCTCATTTTAGTCTCGTATTGTCAGTGACAAGGGGAGATCAGGGTTCGAGTCCCATCTGTGTGTACGAAGGATTTTTTTTTTTACATAAATGGTTTTTCCACTCTCCCTTAAAAATAATGCGGATTCGTTTTACTCTGAAATCCTACCTTTCTCGTATTAACCCTACTAGTGTAAATATGCGGATAGCATGGGCGGGTAGTAAGACAATACAATGCAATTAAATAAATGTATATTTAAATAAGTTTTTTCTCCTTATTGGCTTTTCAGACTATCTTGAACTTTAATTATAGTTCAATTTTTAGGTATCCATACGTCAAATCATATTATCTGCAGCTGCTGTAACTTTTGAAATATATATTAGCAATAACTAATAAAATAACACTAATAATTAATATTAAAATTATATGATGATATATTAAAATGTTAGCAGCAAAAAAAGTTTGTATTTTATTAAAGGCCCTTCTTATGAAAGTAGAAGCACAAAAGTGAGAACAAAGGATTAGTAAATTTAAATAGTATATTATGTGGATGCACCAGCATTTGCCTAGCGATACTATATAATCAATATCTGTTTACCTGACTAGGATTCGAATCGTTCAGGCTGTAAAAAGTATACATGTTTAATTTTTGTTTAAATATTAAATATTTAAAAAAACATTTAAAAAGCTAAGATCTAAATAAAGATCTTCGTAATGTTTTTTTTAAATGCTAAGAACTAAAACCATTTTAAAGAAGACTTAGCAATAATAAAAACCAAGCTAAAGTATTAAGTTTAGGCCTAGGTAGAATCAATCACCTTTAATTTTGTACTCCGAGTAGTTTCAATTATTCTCCAAGTGGAATTAATATTTTCGATCAGTTTACCAATTTTTCTATTTTTCTCAAAACACTTTCAGAATTTCCGATAATGTCTTATTTCACAAAATATCACATGAGCACACTTTTACTACTAAAAGAAAAACATGAAAATCAAAAGCAGGAGCTCATTCGAAACAACACCATCACCAAAACCCAGCATCCACGAACTATTTCTGTGTAAAAAAAGAAAGAAGAAACGTACCCATAAATCCCCCGCTTCTGTCAACCCCTTTCTATACCCTACCACGCGACCACAGCGATGGTTGAGGACCTACGCCGCGAAAGACTCGTAAAAAAAAAAATTACCTCCTCAAAGATACCGCCGCACTTTGTCACAAGCAAAAACCGTCCGCTTGTGATGAATAGACTCGACAGAACTGCATTGTTTGTTTTATCGCACTGGAACAAGATTTAAAAAAAAACAAAAAAAACTTTTATCAACAACAAAAAAACTTAAAAAAAATACTGTAAACAAGAGAATGAAACTAAACTCTTCCCACCAAGTAGCCCGAGCTGAATAAAAACTTGTGTTATTAATACCCCGCGCCGAATATTGCCGAGTAAAGCCAATGGAAATGCGTCGCGCGATGCGTCGAGAGCAGTGACTTCGCATCAAGTTGAAGCACTTCTGACTGAGAACGGACTTTCAACAAACTTCTGGGGGGGGGGGGGGGAGGAGGTGGGGAAAAGAGCACCAACCACACTTCTGTGAATAAAAGGATACTATTATTACTACTAGTACTACGACAAACCATCCCCTTTCCTTTCGTATTTTTACCGTGTGTAAGACGGAGAGGGTACAGAGAAAGAGAGAGAGAGAAAACAAATAGTAGAAGGGACGGGAAAAAAAAAAAACCAGTAAAGGGATTCTCCCTTTTTATATACATTTTTTTATTTGTTCTTCCTTTCGGTTTTTTGTTCTGTGTGTGTGGATTTTGAAAGAGAAGAGAGTAGTGTGTAAGTATGAGGGGGGAGCAGAGTTTATGTTGAGTAATAGAAGGGAGGGGAGTATTTCGAGGGAGAACGACACATCGTGCAACGAGTTGTATGGTAGAATATGTTTTTTTTAAGTTACTTGAAATATTTTTTAAATTTTTTTTTAGCACCGCGCCATACTATCCGTTCGCTCTATACACCTGAGTACTAATAACTCTAGCTTGTTAGGGATTAGGATGATTGAAGTTTGAGGAAGTGTATCCACATTTGCGTGGAGGGTGAGTGCTAAGCCATTCAGGAAAAACCACCCGACCGGGATTCAAACCCTAATATCTCCGTCATATGCTGTGTATTCTAATGTGAGAGTGACGCCTTAGACCATGCAGCCACTGAAGCGGGATACTTGGTTTATTAAATGATAAATTAACATAATTATAATTATGAAAAACCCAATATTTATTTATTGGTTGATTTTTGAGCCAAGTCATATTACCCGTTCGGACTAGTCCACATATTTACACCAATGGATCAAGGACGAGATAGAATCTAAATTAAATGCACCCCCATTTGCACGGGAGGGTTGGGATTAAAAAAAAAGAAACATCACCTTAGTATATCGAACCTGAACTCGAGCTTTCGACCATCCCATCCCCGACGACTTTGTCCGCATGATCACATATGCAGCTATTTTATAGATGAACAAGAGATTAAACCTTTTTTCATTCTTATTTTTGTTTGTTTGATAATTAGTGATTATTTTACCCCCTAAGTATCCCAACTGTATTATCTATTCGAAAAGCCACAACAATAACAACACTAGATTGGTTCCTAGTACTCCAGTACCAGATTCAGTATTCGCCGGGGAGACGATAAAAAACGACATGGTTGAAACTCACCTTGATCAAATTCAAAATGTCGTAGTACACAACCAGGTAGACAAAGTCCCCAAGTTCAAACATTTGAGGTTACTTTTAACATCACTAATCTTATATATACATTTATAAAAATGACACCGAGACATACGTAGATTGAAACCCATGTGGTCTGGCTTTACGTGAGGACCGCTCTACTGATTGACTGATTTATCCTTATCTCCTCCAGATTAGTGTGTCATTCAACTGTATGGACTATAAAACCTACTTCGGTGGCCAAACGGTATGAGGAGTCACTCTCGTGTTAGACTGACCTGCTGATGACGGGGAGATCGGGGTTTAGATTCCAGTCGGGTCTATATAGGGTGGTTTTTCTTAAATAGTTTCCCACTCTCCTTCCACGCAAATAAGGCTAGAATACTTTTAAAATATTTCCTTCCTCAGTCTTACCCCATTATAGTGATTTATCATATATGCATATTGCCTGAACAGGTGGTAAAACGCGTTGATATAAAAAATTGTATAACTCCGACAAAGGACGAGATTCCGGATAGCTCAGGTGATAGTGTATGTCAGTGCGTGAAGCCGGACGACATGGGTTCAAATCTCTATTCGCGATTTTTTGTTTTATACTCATATATCAATACATTCGAATGTCATCGGAAAAATAAGTGTTATTTTAATCTTATGTGGTTATAAGTTTCATTAAAAAAGGCGACGTAAATGGTAAAATCACGTTTTTTGTAAATGTTACGCTGTGAAAAATCCAGAAATAATGTAGATCCAAGAAAATAGTCTGTTTACTGAGCCCACATTTCTCAACATGGAAGAGAGGGGAAGAAAACTCTTAAGGGTAGAAGAAAAGAGGTGTGGGGAACTCAGAAACTTTATTCTACCCCAACCCACCCCATCCCTCTTCAAGACTAGACTCGCGTGCAACCACCCCACGCTATTTTCACCGCGAGCCTCCCCTAACCTCTGACAACATTTTTTTTCCGCACAATCGATGACCTTGACCCACAGACATAAATTCAGGATATAAAAACCCATAAGGTACACCTTCTATTGTGAGACGTACTTAAAAAAAAGTTGCATTTAAAAAAAAAAAGCACACAGAAAAAGCGTACAAGTTTTCGACTTTTAGGGATGGAAGTTTCAAAGGGCACAAAGACATATTCCCACTGATTTAATTGTGAGAAATCAGTCTCAAAGATAGTTTGTAACAACGCCAGCATACTATCCTTTCGGATGTATTAATCTCCATGTCAGCAGGAGGTTAAGAAATACACAAACACATTTAGAGATTTCCGTGAAAACAGTTTTTTTTAAATCAAGCAAAGATATTATAAAGAAATAAATATTCATGAAAATTTTTCATATGTTTTGAGGCCAAAATTATTAATATAATAAAGAAAGGATAGAAGTCACAATCCGACACACTAGCTCAGTCGGTAGAGTGACTGCCTACTGAACTAATTGTCCCGGGTTCGATTCTGGTATGACAGGAAAATTTATCATTGGTGAAATATGGGTTTACCCTTTCATATTGATGAATTAACGGGAGGGGAATGGATGTTGTGCCTGTCCTAGTCTTAAGTTAGATTATAAGGCAGGCATATGAAGCGACGACAGGTCTAGCCATCTGGTAGTGGAAAATATATGATTTGGTTGGAAACAGTAATGGATATAAAAATAGAAGTTACAGCAGTTTTATTTTATTCACCACGTCTTGTTACCTGTCTAAATTGTATAGGGAAACCATATCTAACAGAATAATAACTAAAACTACTTTAATATATCAATATGTCAGGTCATGTGATAAGCAAATGTCACTTTTGACAGATATTATCAATACCTATAAAATAACAATACAAATATAGTGAAATATCATCAATGTTTGACGTAAAGTCTGTTCACCGTAGGAATTGTTTTCTGAAAGGCCTTTTTCCCTACCAGAAAGCCATTATATAGTAGGATTTTGGTAGTAAAAAAGACCTTTCAGAGAGTAATTCCTACCGTGAATGAAGTATACGAAATGTGTTTTTAATATTCTCTAAAGGGGCCTTTCCACCAGAATCCTCGGCTACTCGTCCGTACTATCCGCATTTAATCACATTAGTGTTGTAAGGATGAGGAAGTTAAAATTAAGAGTGAATGTACTCCAAATTGCCTGTAGGGAGAGTGAGAAATAATTTATGAAAAACACGCGTTCAATACGACTAGCTGGGATTTGAACCCCGACCTCACCGACACCAACAAAACAGACTAAATGATCTTGATATTTAGTCCACGTGACCACCGATGCGGGTGATAATGGAACGTATGTCAATCAATCGTGTAAACATTGAAAACCTGTTTTAAACTAAGCCATTAGCCATCCTTAATTTTTGTATAGCTTTTTTTCTCTTATGATTTTAGACTTTTACTCTTTCCGCACGTAAGGAATAATAAGAGTTTCCTTTCCCCTTACGTAATTCTTTTACAATTTCGTAAATCAGCTTATTTTAATCATTTAATTATTTTTAGACATAAGGATTGGTAATAAAGAAAGTGATAGCAAAATTTAGAATACTCTAGTTACAGTAAATAAATAAAATATGAATATATATATTTATTTTCTGACAAAGAAAAATTTGTCTCATCATAAACATTTATTTAAAAAAAATATTATATAAGATGAATTCTGACCCCCCTCTTCCCCTCGTAATAAAACGCAAGAAAATACTGCCCCCCCCCCCCCCCCCCCGGCCCAAAAACACTAACGTAATTTAAGGACGGTCCATAACCCCAGTAAGAAAAATGGAATATTTTCAATAAATAAAGTAATTTTTTTCAAGACAAATGCTTTTAAGAACTCGCGTATATTTTTGGTATACGGTAGTTGGTACAACTTGGGTCGAAAATGTTTTAAGAAACAAATTGTGTATAGATCATTCTCATGTCACATGTGGAGTAGTTTTGCAGAAACTATTAGGCGATAAATTTCTGCTGAAATTAACAAGTATATGCTAGAAAAAAAATATCGCTTTACTCACAATGTCAGCACTTGCACAACATCTGGTCCAAACGGAATCTGAATACTTACCTGAAATAAAGGATAAATATATTAACTTTACAAAAACAATACAAATAGAAATCGAGTAGAACCTAAGAGAAAACATTGAAAACTATAATCCTTGCAAAAATAAATCAAGTAAAACCTAAGAGAAAACATTGAAAACTATAATCCTTGCAAAAATAAATCAAGTAAAACCTTAGAGAAAACACTGGCAATTACTTTTCAACTAAACAATATGAACAGTTTGATGAACATAAATTACTAACGCAAATGTTAGTTTGGTATTATCTAACAAATAATTAACATTAGCTGTGTATTTGAAGCGTAGAACGTTCCTATTGTTTTGTTAGACCTGGGTAACCGGTTTCTGGACCGAGAGTAAATCTTACTCCTAACACTAAGCTCGGAACTGTATTTTGATGTGAACGGGCTCGTCAAGTATGGTTTGCAAATGCTGGTACATTACTTCAGAATTATATCTTACTCATCCCTACTATCCAAGCACTGAAAAGGAGGTGAGACTTTAAGACTGGTTTTGAAAAATAAAACTTATTTAGTGGTGTTGCCACAAAAGGTTGTCTTCTAGTAATTTAAGACCATGAGCGACCGATAGTAGTCGACAGGTCCTCAGGAGTATCCTTCTAGTTTATGACCATCACCATGTAGAGAAGTGACCTCTACAGGTGTCGAAACATTAGCGCTAAGAAGCCCGGTCTTGCCCAGGACACAAGTGGGAGGGAACGTCTCTTCGCCGCCGACTGTTGCCGACCTCACAACAGTTTGAATATGACCTCTTACCCCCTATTAGAGAGAGCCATATTGATTGATACCACCTTGCATCAACAACCCATCACTTCAAGTTCAGGAGAACCATCTTGCTTAACACCCCTTGCATCATCAACCCATCACAAGTTCAGGATAACTGTACTACAACAACCATCTTGCTTAACACCCATTGCAACCCATCAAGTTCAGGATAACTGTACTATAACAACCATATTGCTTAACACCCCTTGCAACCCATCAAGCTCAGGATAACTGTACTATAACAACCATATTGCTTAACACCCCTTGCATCATCAACCCATCACAAGTTCAGGATAACTGTACTATAACAACCATCTTGCTTAACACCCATTGCAACCCATCAAGTTCAGGATAACTGTACTATAACAACCATATTGCTTAACACCCCTTGCATCATCAACCCATCACAAGTTCAGGATAACTGTACTATAACAACCATCTTGCTTAACACCCATTGCAACCCATCAAGTTCAGGATAACTGTACTATAACAACCATCTTGCTTAACACCCATTGCAACCCATCAAGTTCAGGATAACTGTACTATAACAACCATCTTGCTTAACACCCATTGCAACCCATCAAGTTCAGGATAACTGTACTATAACAACCATATTGCTTAACACCCCTTGCATCATCAACCCATCACAAGTTCAGGATAACTGTACTATAACAACCATCTTGCTTAACACCCCTTGCAACCCATCAAGCTCAGGATAACTGTACTATAACAACCATCTTGCTTAACACCCCTTGCATCATCAACCCATCACAAGTTCAGGATAACTGTACTACAACAACCATCTTGCTTAACACCCATTGCAACCCATCAAGTTCAGGATAACTGTACTATAACAACCATATTGCTTAACACCCCTTGCAACCCATCAAGTTCAGGATAACTGTACTACAACAACCATATTGCTTAACACCCCTTGCAACCCATCAAGTTCAGGATAACTGTACTATAACAACCACCTTACTTGACAGCCCTGCCATCATCAAACCCATCACGACTAGTTCAGGATAAATGTAGGCTACTACTGCAACCATCTTGCTTGACAGCTCTGCCATCAACCCATCACGACAAGTTCAGGAGAACTGTACCACAACTAGGAAACCACAAATAAATGGTTGTGTTCGTTAAAAACACTTGAGTGACAATATTGTTTGTTTGTTATTTAGCAATGCCTAGCTACTCGTTCGGACTATACACATATGTATTCATTAAGCTAGTGTATTATGGATGAAGAAGGTAGAATTTAGATATAATATTCGTAGTTTTAACTAGGAATATTAGTAGAAAACCATTTAAGGAAAAGTGTATTTAGTCGAGATTTGAAACCAAACTATATGAATTTAACACTTAGTCTGCGTTCTCACCGATGCGGGTAACTGTTTTGTATGATAAGCAACTGTACAAGAAGGTAAGAAACAAAGGATGGTGACCAACGAACACGAGACTAAAAAAAAACCAAACTGTTGTGAACCTTCCGTAACACATGGCGAGCGTAGGAGTTAATAATGTGAACGTAGCTTGGTCGAGTTAAGCCGCCGAGAGGTATTGATTAGGACAGGTCTATCGATTGTCTCACTCCACCATACTGCAGCCGGCCCATTACCCGGACCCTAATAAAATGTAATGTCAAAAGATTAAATGGAGAATGTGTGTCCATCCTAAGATGGATCCGAATAAATAAAACAAGACAGGGCCGGTCGGTACAGTCTACGCAGGAAGTGCTGTCCACATGTAGGGGGGGGGGGGGGGGCTGGTCGCTTGGAAATAAAGTAAGAGGTGGGAGTGATGAAACCCTTCCCCCCTTTCACCACCAACCACATCTTACCACACATCCAAGTTATCTACATATTTACACTAATGGAAGTAGGAATTAAGATGGTAGAATTTAGATTAAGTGTACCCGCATTTGGTCGACCTCATTGGTCTTGGGGTAAAATGCTCGCCTCAAGCAGGACTCGATGTTCGATGGGTTCAAACCCAACTGGGGCTGACGGTTTTTTTTAACGGTAAAAATCCGTAGCACAACTTCCTCCGGAGTGGAAGTCGGTCCCATGTCGATTGTGGTATGTAAAATAACCCTGGAAGGTATGTGAAAATGCCTTCACCGGCAAAATTGGTAGCTCTTTCACCCTCGCTCATAGAAATTCTCGTGTGCCGATACACTCAGTCGGTTCAGAAAGTGCACGTTAAATACGTCAAATAAATTAAAAATGAAATTGTACCCGCATTTGGGTGAAGAATAGTTTAAACCTATTTAGGAAAGAAAAAACCTTAGTACACCCGACCAGAATTCAAACCCCGATCTTCCCGTCACCGGCCGTCCCAGACTGTTGCGAGAGTGTTACGTTTAGATCATTCGACCACCGAAGCGGGTGACTTGGAAACTAATTAGGGAAAACCATACTCGGTACACCCGTACAGATTTCGAACCCCGAACTTCCCTGTCACCATAAAACTAGACTGGATGAGCTTGACATTTGGTCCGCGTGCCCACCGATGTAGATAGAAACGTTGTTAATTCATACATCGATCTAGATGCATAAACAACTTATAATAATAATAATAATAATAACAGTGTCATGAATCCATATCGTAAGGGCATGAGGTCTATAGGGCGACAATCTCATCTGGTTTGGATGGTCAGTAACAGGGGTATGGGGTTTGAATCCGGGCCGGGTGTACTGAAGAGTTTTTATTTTTTTCCCCAAATGGTTATTCACGTTAAGGTCAAGAGTTGAGGTATAGGGGGTACATGAGACAGTAGAGGAAGCTAGGGTGAGATGGTATGGACACGTAATGAGGATGGAAGGGGAGAGTATTCCCAGAAGATTGATGGATATGAAGTATGTAGGGAAGAGATCGCTAGAGATATGGGAAGAACAGATAGCGGCAAGTGTGCAAGTGAGAATAGGAGAGTGGAAGAAAGTGCAGGAGGAAGAATGGGAAAGGACAGAGGGAGATGGAGGTATTTTACTAAACGGACCCGGCCACAGGCTGGAAAAAGTTCATGATGATGATTATGATGATGGTTATTCACTCTTCCTAAACATAAAGTAATGTGGGTGTATTTCTTCTTAAATTCTACCTTTTCTCTGCTCTATTTTATTAGTGTACCTATTCGGATATCCCAGACACAAAGGACGATTAAAAAAAGTAACTTTAAGGTGGGAAAGAGCTCGAGCTGAAGGTCAGTACTTTTGAAGTTTTTATAACAAGACATTTTGACCAAAAATAAATAAAAATATTGCTCCAGTAAATACATTTAGTGTAGTTTTGTACATTTAGTAATATTAACAGCATTTGATGAGAGATTTCCTAAAAAAAATCTTTGTTCAAATCCCGCGATGCCCTTGACAAATATTTAAGAGCGGTTGAGATTATATGTGTATAACATTAAACTAAAAGTATCTAATGAAGCAATATTTTATTTATTTTGTCAAAAAAAATCCTTTGTTATAAAAACTGCAAAAATGCTGCCCTTAAGTCAATCTCTCTCCCACCCCCACCTTAACACGATTAAATTATCTGTGCTCTTCGTAAATAATTAAAAAAAAACTCTGGTCAGCGACGAGTAAACGACGTTTCGCGGTCCCCTTGTTGCGCACCGCACCTCAATAATAAGGTAGGTTTTGATGAGGTGAGGGGGAAAGGAGACAGACGGCGTCACATTCGTCAAGGCAACACACGGTCACAAACACACCTGGCCACCGTCCATCAAGCACCCCTCCACCCTCAGGTGACAAGTATCAAGTCCGTCCGTACCCCCCCCCCTCCTCCACCCCCATTTCACTCCTTGCTTCGTACACAACCCACGCGCCTTATTACGTTTTATTTTAAAGGTGTCCCGCATTCCCTTAATTACGATATTTAATTACTAAGGTGTTATCCTGTTTAAAGTTTTTCAACTTCTCGGGATTGATAACCAATTGATATTTTCCCAAGAAAGTAGCATCTTTTGGGCTTAAGGCTGGGTTTATATTCATGCATAACTAATAATCATGGCCCAGAAATTGATCACACAACTATTTCTAAAAGAAATAACCCCATAAAAATGACCCTTATATTTTAAAAAAACCTTCAAATTTAGGGAAGAATGACTTAAAAATATGATCAAAAACTCGTAATGAATGCACACGACTAAATAAAACACAAACTTAATAATAGAAAACAGTAGGCCTATATATGTAATGAAAATCCTTTCCCTATCAGTCTCGTGCATTCTGCTAAATTTAACATTGACTTACACATTTCTTCTTCAGAAGGAATTTTAAGTAGTCCTAGTTCCTCCACGACTCCTCAAGGAAGGAATTATAAATAGTCCTAGTGCCTCCAAGACACCTCAAGGAAGGGATTATAAGTAGTTCTAGTTCCTCCGCGACACCTCAAGGAAAGGGTTATAAGTAGTTTTAGTGCCTCCACGAAACATCAAGGAAGGGATTATAAATAGTCCTAGTGCCTCCACGACACCTCAAAGATGGGATTATAAGTATACTTGGTTCATGATAGGAAGATCAATTTAGAAAATAAACACATTTTCATAGGTTACGCAGAACTTACTAAACACAATTTATTTATAATGTATTTACAAAGTTACACATGATTGTAATTTCACTAAATAGTGCTTATTGATCTTCGCTTATCTCTTCAAAGGCTTTTATTTTCTTTATGCTTGGGTTAGATTAGTACATTAGTGGACTTCTATAAAAGTGGAGGAACTCTTCTCTGGAATTGTAGAACCTTTAGGTCTCATGGAGGAACTCAATTCTAGAATTGTGGGACCTTCAGGTCTCATGGTGGAATTCGACTCTGCCCGGCTTTAAATCTTACAATGCACCCGATTAAAAAAAAACTATTTCAAAACAGTTTTGAGCTAAATCAACGAGTTTTTTTTGTAGAATCAATCGCTAAGCAATAAGTTATTTAAATGAAGTTAATCTGAATGCTACACAGTGAAACATTTCATCAAGTAGTAGAGTTAGACCCTCTCCCACCCCTACCCCCATTCTCCCTTTGCCAATACTATTCAGTTGGCATGGATAGGACAGAGGAGAGAAACTTTCCGTCATTCCGTTTCGATGGCAGCTGTTACTGCATTGGGCAATAAATTCAACCCCCACCTCCCCCCTTTCATAATTTATGGGCCTAAATCTTTACCGCGCCGCTTCTCCTCACTGTGGAAAGGGGCAGGGGGGTATCATAAATTTTTCCGAAAAAACCTTACTTCTGCGACATTTCCCCTTCCCAAGTAAAAAAAAAAAAAAAGAAGGGGTGCAAGAGATCATAGTACATTCACAAAAAAAAAAAAAAATCGAACAAATCAATACTGTGTCACATAAGTTTGGTTAAGGAAAAGGTCTCCTAAAATATGTGTGTCATTTTCCTAATATTGCGTGGTTCGCGCGATAAAGCTCCCCCCCCCCCCTCCAACCCGAGCCATTGTCGGAAAGAAGCGGTTGGTCGCGCAGTAGCTAGACACCAAACTACAGTTGTCAGTTTTATGTGTCAAAAACTAGCCACATAAATCGTCGCCGCCTTTTTGTACTCGATTGTCTGGGGGGGGGGGGGGGAAGCTAAAAGTGACCGTTGTTCGCACTTACAAAAACCCCCTCTAGCAAAGCGAAAAGGGATCACCGTATTTATTTTCATTTTCTCACACGGCTTTTTTTTTATCCCTGAGAGAGAGAGAAAGTAGAACACATTAATAAATCAATCGTCACGCACCGAGAATAAGGAAGGGGAGATTATGTGTGGAAAATGACCAGGAAAAAAGAAGGGGGGGGGGGCGTACAAATCCTTGTTCTTCTCTTTCTGGAGACAGTGATGAGTCGCGGTCAAACAGCTGACGCATTTCATATATATATATATATCCCCCCTCCATTTTGGACCCCCTCACATACCCCAACCCATGAAAAATACCACCCGTCACTCCCCGTAGCAAAGTCGCGTCGGTCCCGTTATTGCTTGCTGCACACACACTGTCGCATGATTTACTACCAAACCTTCTTTTCTCTAATAATATGTGTTTCACGGAAGAGAAGTTGAGAGGGAGCAGAGGAGTATGTCCCTCTCTTCACCTTTTGGTTTCCAGTATACCCCCCTCCCCTTACAAAAGGAGCGTGAGAGATAGGTAGGGGGGGGGGAGGAGGAGACACGTAGACCCCGGAGGTTCAGAATTTATAGATCCAGAACCCGGAGTGACACCAGAGGAAAAGCTTGGTGTAAGGCATAGGGACCTCCCCCCCCCTTCCTCGCTGCCACTTTAATTATAATACTTTATTGCCCAATAAATCAGGCCCTTGGGCCCTCTCTTCTATATAACTTGGGCTTTTTTGAAGGATGGCTGCTCAATTCTACAGATGCCCCCCCTTCTCCCATCCACGGCTTCTCTCGCCCCGATGGGCTGACATAGTTTATGAGCGAATTATGCATTATTCTCTAGAAGGTTTGCTCTCTCTCGCCAGAAAAAAAAAGGAGGGGGGAAAAAGGCAGCGGCGAGTTGTGAGGCTTGTTAGGCAAAATCATCCCGGGAGAGGTTTTTTTTTATTCCCGACGAGAGAACAGAACAGAAAAAATTCCCTTTCTCCTGTTTTTTCTAAGCTAGGGAGATATTATATGGATCACATCGCGGAGATTTCCCACCTCCCCCGCCCTCTATACCATCAGATTTTCTGGATTACAACCTACTACGTTGGTCGACAATCTGACAACTTCCGTCGGGTGTAATCCTCTGGAGAGAGCCAAAGGACGGTCAGAGGGGCAATCATTCGACGGTTACCCCATTCGGCTAGAAATTAAACCATTTCCATGTGTTCTTGTTCGTATGAACTGTAGGTGTCATTTTTAGGCTATATATTTTTTTTAGTGACTGTCATTTCACTTTACACACTTCACATATCTCCCGCCTCCCCTGGGATATGAAAGATGTCAGCTCATTAGCTGTTTGTCTTGGTAGTAAGGGTAGATTCTAACTAGAGACCAATTTTATTACGAATATCCACCTGGAAGAACTTTTTTTCTCAGCTGAAAACTACTATAGACAGAAAAACTTTCTTTCGGAAGGCTATTTGTAAGAAAATCCAACAGTCCAATTTTCATTGGAAGAGTCTATTTTAAAGTACAAACATATTATTTGCGATTAAAATCGATAACATTTTACTAATTCTAGATGGGCATTATTCCCACACCAGGAATATGGATTAATTGAATTAGCAAGGAAGAACCACGCTGCAATAATTTCTTTACCACCTCACACAACACAAAAACTACAACCGCTAGATAGAGCATTCATAGGACCACTCAAGACGTAGGCCTTCTACAGCGAGGCAATACGTCAACACACGGTTCATGAAGAAAAACGTCTCACGCCTTACGACATCGCAGGACTTTTAGGAACTGGTTATCTACAATGCACCAATGGTTCATATGCTTGAATGGCTTCAAAGCCACTGGCATCTGGCCATTTAATACACGTTTTTTACATATGCTGATTTCATTGCTGCATATAATGCTGCTAATGAGAATGCACCAACTGATGTCATGATGTTGCAAACACCAGGGTCATCCTCAATCTCTGTCACCCCACAACGCCAAAGTAATCCAAGCCTTACACCAACAACCCCAACCACCAGTTCACGTCCTGGAAGTTCAGGAGAGGCATCATCTGTTTCTCCAAGGGATATTGTGCCAATTCCTCAGCAAAAAAAAAAAAAAGATCAAACAACGGCAGGAAACCGAGCTCTTCTAACTTGATTACAGGCTCTCCCTACAAGAAAAATTTGGAGGCCTCTATGGCAAAACCTACAGACACAAAACCACCAAACAGGGCAAAAAGTTCGAGTCGTGGTGGGGGACGTGGAAGAGGAGAAACATCGACTTCTGTGCAAAAATATCAGCCTTCAACTTCCAGTGTCAAAAGGCCAACAAGAGGCAAAACACCCAAGGCAAAGCGACAACGCATCAGCAGCGGTTCAAGTGATTATGACTCGATTTACATTCCCTCGTCTGTTGACTCTCCTTTCGACTTGCCTGACGAGGAGACACCCCCTTCTAAAGATGACAATGCTTGTCTGTTTTGTGATGGGTTGTTTGCAGATGATGCTCATGGGGAGGTGTGGGTGCAATGCCTAATGTGCACTATGTGGGCACACAAATATTGCGCTGATGTTGAAAAGAAGCATTACATTTGTGATTTTTGTAAATAGTTAGCTTCTTCGTTGTACATTTCTCTTTTTTATTATTATTAAAGCATTTTTTGATAAAATAGATTAGAGTCATTGATTAACTTTTTTGTACTTTTCTATTTATTTTTGGATACATTAAAGCATTTTTTTTAAAAACAATAGTTTACATATTACTCCCCGGCTTCCCAAAAACTACTTTTTGACTTTTTTTACAAAAGCCTTCAAAAACCATACTTATAGTTATGCTAGCGAAAAATACAATTATGATCATTTAGTTTAATAGTCACCAGTACTTTTAGCACACAAAGTGGGCGTAGTTATTATACCTTGTTTACAATTCACTATAATGAAAATGGGGTTCCATAATACCACCTTCTCCTCTATTGTTATTTTATAGGTATTGATTATATATATCAAAAGTGACAGCCGCATATCACATGACTTGATGTTTGAATACGTGAAAGTAGATCTAGTAGCTTTTCTAATTGTCGGATAAGACCGGAATGTCACAAGGTCATCCATAGTCCACAAAGTGCGTAACCAACCTTGGTCAGTAGCACATGACGTTATTTCACAGAAACAAACATCGTGCCAGTAGACACGTAGACAAAGGCATCAGTTTGATCTGGTTTACAGATGACGGCAAGGTAAAAGGTTCGAATCTAGGCAGGTGCACTGGACTGGATGGATTTCAACTTGTGATTTATCTCACTGTGTCTTTTTTATTTATTCTTGACGTAAACCTCTGAACCTTAACCCTTATATTAGGTCGTTTAGATGAGATGTAAAAAGACGCGAGTTAAGACTATAAGTATCCTTGCAGTTTCGATGGCAAAACATATTTCTGTCCAAAATAAATAAAATATTTCTTCAGTTTACCTAGGTATGTTTAGTTAAAATTCAGTCAGATTCAGGGTTGTTCCGCATTTGGAAAACTGGGGGAGCTGGAAATATAAAGAGAATTTTTGGTGTGTGGGGAAAAAAACGGGGAATTTCATGAAATATTAAAAAAAAACTGAATCTTTTGTGAGTTTGAGACATTAAATTTGCAAGCTTTGAAAAGTAGGCCTTTACTCAGATGAAGAACAAGACTAAGAAAATAAACACGGCGTTTAATAACCACGCCCCCCCCCTCCCTTTCCTCTACCCAAACTTCACGTTCATCAAATATCCTCTTCTTTTCTATTTGAAAATTAATATTGGGTTGAGTAGAAATTCATATATTTCACCTTAAAGGTCAAATGATCCTGTTTTAAACACTAATTGCTTGATATCTTAAAAATAATATTTATGAAAAGCGAAATTTCCTTCTTCTTTTTGTATATAACTTTTCTGTGAAAATGGAAATTCCTTCTGAAAAAACCCAAGGAATTTTGTATTAATAAAATAGTGGAAACCCTGACCAAATTAAACTAAACGTATCTATTGACGCGATATTATATTTGTTTTGTCCAAAGGCGCTGACCACTAGACCAAAAGAAAGGCCGGTCATAACTTTATAATGTTAAACCTTAAACGTACTTTTAAAAAAAGACCAGAATATATATATGTTTTACAATCATCATTTCTGTCCCTAAGCTGGTAGGCATCAACATGTTCAATCTAAAGTTGCTAATCAGAGAAAAGTGTCGAAACAAACTTTTAGTCCACGGAAACTTTGCTATTAATATATCTCAAAAGATGATAGGGAGTTTCCTTCATTACTTTGAAACACTAGGTCATAAATTGTGGCAACCATTTCTAAAGTGTTGTTAATTAAATTTTGATGAACGAGGTAAGGGATGAGTTCAAATAACGTCCTAAAAAAACGAAAATAGAGCAAAGAATACTGCATGGAGTTTCCTGATCCACAGCCGAAGTTGATTGTAGTTTTTTATTTTAGAAAAGGGGTATTAATTTAACTTTTAGTCTTCGAATCAACTGATTTTATTGGTATGCGACTTACAAACTAAATTAATATACAACGCCAAAGTCTCTTAGTTAACAATACATCCCCACGGAAAAAAATAATTACAATTTCACAACTGATAAAACTCGGCCGTTACTGGAATCAAACTGGAACACTAGCAACTAAATTAAACGAATTTGGGTGGGTTTTCTACAATTTATTTCCAAAATGTACCAAAGTTAAGTTTTCGACCACATACATGTGGTACAAGAACAACAATGATAACATTTTACTATATTATTATTATTTTATAAGTATTGATAAATATATATAAATATAATTATCAATACTTATAAAATCAAATTTATATATATATATGACAGCCGCGGATCATATGACTTGACGTAGGAAGACGTGAAAGTAGATTTAGTAACTTTATTTAGCTGTCAGATCAAGAAAGTTCTTCCTGTGACAAGTGAACTGCACGTTCTTTATACATGTCATGTACCCTTCGTTCCCCCTTGAGGTAGCAAGCTAGCCTTCAATTGTTCCACTATGGCAGGAATCTGCAATCCGCGGTTCATGGTAACATTTTTTGAGGCCCGTTGGCTCATGAAAAACATAAAATTATTTCAAGAAAAAAATGACAAAAATAAATATGTGTATTTTGTATTGCTTTTTAATACAAAAATGTACTTTGAACCGGCAAATGACAGCTCTAGTAGACAAGACAAATCGTGCTACCTCCTGCTATTAAAAATCTAATTTAAATAGGAAAAAACAACAGAGAACATATTTCACAAGAAATCCTAATCCCTAGTGTGAGTATAGGTGTATAAGAATGAGTTAATACGAATATTACTCAATCCGAATATTTTCTGTACAGTATTGCGGCCCGCGAGCCAAAAAGATAGAGAAAATTTGGCCCTTGAACATAAAAAAAGGTTGAAGACCCATGCACTATGGTATAGCTAATAAGATAGGGCCATAGTTTAATCCATCAAGATAAGGCTGCTTTCTACCTTTCAGGCTAAACTGAGTGCACAATGCAAAGCACAGCAACTGTTGAGTAAAAGAAGACATTTCAAAATCTAAATACATTTTATTGACTTCTTAATGACCAAACACATCATCCAAAGAGTGAATTATAGCTAGTACAAACTCTCACTAAAGTTTAAACCCTCTCGTTTCGATAGTCCATCTAAATATAGACTTGCCGCCATCACGGAGATGGAAGATAATAATTGTCAGGAATGACTCATGAACAACATTAATGCATTCATCAATGTCATTGGTTACAAAACCGTCATCAATATCACCTGTGTGTGGGGTTTTTTTTTTTACTAAACATCAGCAACCTATCTTTAAAGTAAAGAACCAAACGCCGCCAAATAAGCACGCCAGTTTATCGACCATCGAGGCAATAAAGTGAAGCGGTAAGCAAGCCGAGCCTTGATGGAGCGAAGGCTGGGGAAAGGGGGGGCGCTAATGTTCCTTCAGCAACCACCCCTGTGCGGCAATCATCCCCCGCCAGTTAGACGGACAGACAGCCATCAATCCGGTACCTCCACCCTCCCTCTGAACACGTCACCTTGCCGCCACTGATTGAACATAAATCTAGTGTCCTCCCCTTACCCCCCCTCTACATCGCATTGTCCTTGTGTTGGTGGCGTAAATCAAACCATGTGGGGGAGGGGGAGGAGGTGAAGCCCGTGAGAATACAGGACCCACGCGAGCACCTGGTGGGTCATTGCCTCACCACAGGACCTATTAGGCCTGTCTTGGTTCACAATTACTTCAGTTAGACCTGCCGTGGTTCAATAATACTTCACAGGTTATATCTCCCATGGTTAACAACCACTTCACAGTTAGAATTACACTGGTTCACAACCATTTCACATTTAGACTTACCGTGGTTCACAGCTATTTCACAGTTAAGGACTGGGCTGCCATGTGTGTGCAAGGAAGGCCGCCTGATCAGTCCGAATTGACGGACTGATGGTCTGATGACTTTCCATCAAACCGGACAGTGGATTGACCGTCCATCAGTCCGAACTGACCGTGTGTGGGGAGAGCGGGTGGGAGGTCAGTCCATCAGTCTGCTGCCGATTGTCGTGGAGCAAACAGCATTGTGTGTAGGTTTATTGATTGTTTTTTTTATTGTTTATTGGTACAATTTTTTAATGAGGAGTGAAGTACTATATTACATTTTAATTGTTTGAATAAATGTATTAGTATTGAGCATTCGTGCTTGTGACTGTGAGTTTTCAATGGCTTCCTAGTCGAAATACTTTCTTTTTGAATTTAGTGAGGCATGAGCAAAAATGCTTGTGGAATGTAAAAAACTAAATAAAGATTATCATAATAATGTAAAGAAAAATACAGCCTACTTGGTTCTAGTTGTTAAGGTGAAGACGGTAGATCCAACAGTAATGTAGCACAAAATCTTTCATGAGGTGTTATGGCGTATCTCATGTTCGTATCCTTCTTTTGAATCAAGGAAGAAACCATAGAGAGAAGTTCGAGGTATGTTTCTTCATCCATACGCAGAAGTTCAAGGTATGTTTCTTCATCCATACGCAGAGGTTCAAGGTATGTTTCTTCATCCATACGCAGAAGTTCAAGGTATGTTTATTCATCCATACGCAGAGGTTCAAGGTATGTTTCTTCATCCATACGCAGAGGTTCAAGGTATGTTTCTTCATCCATACGCAGAAATTCAAGGTATGTTTCTTCATCCATACGCAGAAGTTCAAGGTATGTTTCCTCATCCATACGCAGAAGTTCAAGGTATGTTTCCTCATCCATACGCAAAAGTTCAAGGTATGTTTCTTCATCCATACGCATATAATTATGCCAGTCTTTAGGATGAAGCTTCAGCTCTTGTATGATAATTAATATGAGAATACTGTATTCGCTTCAATAGCCAATCCTTCACCCACAATTTACTTTTTTGTTGCCTATTTTGTTTACGTTTCCTAACAATAAGTGCAATTGCAGCACACAATGCAGTTCAATCCAAACTGACCACGAGTGGGTCCCTTTAGACCTGTCATTGTTCACAAACACTTCACCGTTAGACCTGACTTTGTTCACAACCACTTCGCAGTTAGACTTGCTCTGGTTCATAGCCATTATTAAATTGGAGTTCGATCCTTTACCGGTCACAAATGTGGTGGTTATGTTGCATTTAATTAAAATTGATTCCTCTCATCTTGTTCCCAAAATGCCCACAAGTTTCAGCCGCTAATATCCAACCCTTCGTATTAAAAGTGTTACTAATGTTACTATTCAAATCGGACTAATTGGGCTGGATACGCGAGGACCCCATTTTTATTTCGTCATCGTATCTTACTGCCCGTTTGGGTTATACGCGACGAATATTGTTGTGCGTTTACGCTAGTGTGTTAGGGATTAGGAAGGTTGCATTTATGGGAAATGTACTCATATTTGCGTGAAGAGAGAGTGTACAACAATTTAGGAAAAACTACCCTTAGTACACCCTATTGGGATACGAAACCCGATCTCCTCGTCAACGGCAACGCAGTCTATTGCTAGAGTTACTCCTTTTAGACCATTCGATCACCGAGGCGGGTCAAGTTAATTGAAGTGAGATCCTAGGACATGGATATATACGTAATAAAGTTAATCTACATCTTTGATTCGAAATCAAATGGTCCAGGTCAGGGCCATACGCAGGATTTGTGTAAGATAAGGGAGGGGGTCGATAGTCATTTTTTTAATGATTAGGTATAGTTGGCAATACAATAACCCTAATATGTGATATAGTTATGGTGACACAAAATATTATTGAGATGTTTCCTTAAGTACATTTGTTTTTTTAATATTTTTATTTTATTGGGCACGATAAAAAAAATACAAGCACAAAATAAAACCATTCGCGGCACTCAACCATTCAACGCATCGATACCAACAGCTTGTCCAAGATATACATTAAACTTCAGGGAATAAATTATTAAGTAGGAGTCGTAAGGCCGATTCACACAGAACGCTAAGCTTAGCTAGGAGTTGCTCTGATAACTTTTTAGAAAAATAGCAGACCATGTATTAAAATGTGTTGGTTCACACAGAAAGCTAATCTAAGCTAAGCTAAGTTATGCCTTGCTACGCCGCGCCATGTTTTTTCCGATTGCTGTCCGGGCAATTTTACCACCTCTCATCTTGAGCCATCTTACGTTGCGCATGCGCATAACGCAACTTGGGCTCCGTGTTGAACAGACGCAGTGCTGGTTTGGTGAAAATAACTAAAGAAGTGTTGAAGTTTTGTATTCAGTTTGTTCCACGTGTATTTAATTAATATTCTATTTAGGTTTTATATTTAATAAATGTTTTTATATTAAAATAAAAGCGTTAATTGAACAAGTCAAACCTCCACTTCCTAAATCTTTTTTTTATCTTTCAAAGCAGCTGCTAACAGCAGCATCTTTTCTTCCTCAGTACTATTATCTGAGCTCAAACAAGGCATTTTGGAGAACGCCATCAAAACTAAAGTTCACTGGAGCAGACCAGAGAGAAACAACACTGAATTCTGGAATGGAAGGAGGGACCATTGCATAGCTTAGCCTAGCAATGATTGTGAAATCAAATTGACAAAGTCTTAACAGAGGGCAGCACAGCATAGCTTAGCTTAGCTTAGCATTCTGTGTGTATCGGCCTTTAAGGTACGGCCAGACTGGGCGAACAAGCGACTAAAAAATAAAGTAGAACACATTGGTTGTAATGAGAGGTGTCCAGACTGTAGCGCTCGTGCTTGAGCCGGTACAGTCTAGTTTACAGGCGCTAGGCAATATTATTGTATTATTATTATTATTATTATTATTATTATTATTATTATTATTAGCACCGCGTCTTACTACCCGTTCGGGTTATACGCACTTACGCTAATGTGTAATGGTAGGGTGATTGCGAGATGAAATGGAGGACCTACAGTTTAACGTGGAATCCGAACCACGGTGGAGGCCTGGCATTCCTCACATTCACAAGTTGTGATTAATACACGTCTTGTCAGAGGTGAAGGAAGGGTTCGGCAATCAGATAAATCTGTGCCGGGACCGAGGATTGAACCCCAGACCCTCAGCACAGAAGTCTGACACCTTACCCCTAGACCACCAGGTCACCAATATTATTGTAATGTTGATTCATTGAATGCTAGGAAAACTTCTCAATTTAACATGGTATTTGGCTTTTCTATAGTTATCGATAGGCTTAGCACACTTGGTACTACCGGCCTAATTTAATTGGTAGGACCATAAACCATACATAACTTATATATATTTAAAAGTTATATGTTAAAATACTTCCAATATTATAACCAAAGTAGGCCTTTACAAATAAGAATCACCATTAGCGCGGAGAGAGGATGGGAAAACCAAAACAACAAATCACTTTTCAATGACCACCCTCAGTTCACTGAGCCAAGATTCGAACCTTTGCCTTATCGTCAACAAATATCGAGAGATATCTGCTAGTCACGCGCTCGCTCGCTCGTCAGTTTGGCCAGGCAATCGCTTAGGCGCTCGCTCACACGCTTGTCAGTCTGGCCGAACCCTTACAAATATCGCTTCACGATGGAATCTACTACTGGAACAGTTTTTGTTATCGTCTCATTATATTGATATTGTTTTATCTAGTGTAAATTTATTTATCAATAGGAAGGGTTTAAAACCCACCCCCACCCTCACCGTGCGTACGACCCTGGTCCAGGTACAAATCGCTAATGTGGTGTTATTTTACTCGTCGTACCGCCAGGTGGTTTTTGTGTTGTAACTTGTGTCGCTGTTGCACGGCTCTCTCTTCGTGAGTAGCGCGAGCCAGCTGTCATGTGACACCCGCTGGTATAACAGCTCTCTGCGTTACAGACACGCTCTCTGGGCGCGTCACTGTGTGATACCTACCGCTCGTTTTTACCGGCAATATGCCGCCTTTAATGTGGATTCACACGCCCGCCAAGAAACGAGAGAAGAACCTGAGACGTGGTCACGTGACGAGATCTAAGACCAATAGCGAGAAATTACCGCAAACTGTACTAGTAGAGGCAATCTCAGATTTTCCAGCGCTTCTCAATGAAATCTGCGTTGAAGAAGCAATCACTTTCCAAAACCAATAGACGCACATGCTCTTGAAAAGCAAATAGACAAGGAGGGACTCGTATTACCTGCAGAACAGAGCTGAGCCCCGGCTCACAGGTGGCTGTGGTACTTAAGACTCTAAAGGCTGTGTTACACTGTGCTACTTTATTAGCCTCTACTTGAGTTGCGGGTTGCGGCTAGTAAATAACCTAGTGTGACATAAAAATAGCGGCTACTAGCGCTCGCCGGCGAGTGAAAAAGCAGTAGCTAGAGAAGTTGGACATGTTCAACTTTTGGCGCTACTTACTGGCCAGTAGCCGACCTTGAGAGGCCGCTAGCAAGTAGTGCTGCTCTAATCGCCCAGTGTGACGGTGGAATAGCGGTGCAGTAGCGGATGTTATTTATCACCACGTGGTTGTATCGGTGTGTGCTGTACTCGTCGCTACCTTAACACAATGTGACATAGAAGTAGCTGAAAATTGTAGTAGCGGCTAGTGAAGTAGAAGAGTGTGACAGCCTTAAGGAAGATAGAAAAGAAATACTCGGAGAGCTTTAAAATGTGGTGCTGGAAAAGATTTGAGAAGGGAAAGTGACAAATGAAGACGCCCTCAGAAGAGTGGGTGAGAAGAGAACCATTTTGGATGTGATTCTTGGGTACACTACAAACTGAATAGGACACATCCTTAGAAGGAACTGTCTTCTGTACGACGTCATGGAAGGAAAAGTTGAGGAAAAGACGATTTTAGGAAGGAGGAGGATTCAAATAGTGGATGACTCTAAGGAAAGAATACAATTCTGGGAGCTGAAGGAGGAGGTAGAGGACAGGGAGCATTGGCGGTCTAAGTTCACTGACAAAAGGAATGGAACTCTCGTAAAACAGACACATAATGATAATAAAAGTATCCATTGATTTACACAAGTCCATTACACTCTGTGCCTTATTAAACTACTAGTGAGGACTGACCCTTGGTACGGTACGATACCTGGATAGCTCTATGACGACCTAGGCTAAGGATACCGAGCTCCGTCTCAAGGTGTCAATTTCCAAATTTATGAATACAAATCAACAGCTGCACCTTTAGTTGAGAAATGATATAACTCTTGAAGTAAAATGCTTGTGTGTTGTTCTGTGTTGATTTGTTTCACCACGCAACACAATGATTAGAAAACATCCAACTGGATTATGAGTTAATCCAAAAGATCTGTTTAGCCACTAGAAAATGAAACATATTTATAAACTACTGTTTTAATATTGTGTCGATGACCTGGTGGTCTAGGGGTAAGGTGTCGGACTTTCGTGCTGGGGGTCCGGGGTTCAATCCTCGGTCCAGGCACAGATTTATCTGATTGCCAAACCCTTCCTTCACCTCTGACAAGACGTGTATTAATCACAACTTGTGAATGTGAGGAATGCCAGGCCTCCACCATGGTTCGGATTCCACGTTAAACTGTAGGTCAACCTACCATTACACATTAGCGTGTGTATAACCCGAATGAGTAGTAAGACGCGGTGCTAATAGTAATAATGATAATAATATCGTTATGGGTCAACATACATTTATTTATGCTAGCGTGTGTGAATTGCAGCGCCACTCACTAGAACTATTATACTTAAGACGCCTTGGTATGGAATAGAAAGAGAAGGAATAAAATGAGCAGTTCACCCTGAGAGGTCTCTTGTTTATCCTCTAATACTTCCCCTCTACCGCTGATGAGTGTCCACACTCGTTCTAATAAGTGCGCCTAAAGACAGCATTGACATGCATTTAAATGATTGTTTTTCCTATTTTAGATATAGGCTACATAATGATTCCACGGAGTTTTACAATACAGGCCTATCTGCTAGTTTAGAAGACTCAAAGATTGAATTTTAATGACGATAAAGTTTTATTACGCAATCAATTGGAAATTGCCGCGAGATCAACCAGTAGACGACATCTGGCTTAAGTGACTTTATATCTGGTAGCTTTTAAAACTATCAGTTAAGTGTAGGGGACGCGATAAAAGGTTAGTGTTTTTACAGTTTTTATGTATAAAAAAAAATTCGGTCGAAGTAAATACAAAATTGCTTCAGTAGAAACTTTGTTTTATTTCTATATATGGTGATATCAACAGTTCTTGAATATCTGTCAAGAGCACATTAGCATTTGATGAAACGCTTTCAGTGAAGATAAAAAGTTGTCATTAAATTCCAAGACACTCTTGACAGATAGTCAACAACTGATGATGTCACCATGTGAAGAAAATTAAACTCTATGTTTCTACTGGATCATTTGACCCAAAAAAAAGTATATTAAAAACTGCAAAAACACTGGACTTTTCTGGCGTCCACTACACTCCCACCTTAAGGGCAGTATGCAAGAACTTGACTAAATGGATGCTAAGTGGACATTAGCTTGGTTTGCTTGCGTCATCATAGGTTGAAAGGTGGAGTGATAGTGTGCTCGGGACTAAGCTATCGGTCCACTAAGCATACGCTCATACGTTGCATACGTTCATACGTTCTTGCATAACGCCCAAAGTTTCACTAAACGGTGGGGCCCCGACTTGCTACGAACTTGCTACGAACCGACAGTCAGTAGAGGCCTATTGTGGGCGCGGGGTGGAGGGGAGATGAAGGAGGGGAAAGGGGGTGCCACCACGTCTTACCACCCGTTTGTGTTCTACGCATACTTACCAATTACGCTAATGTGTTAGGGATGAAGTAGGTTGAATTTAAAGGAAGTGTACTCACATTTTCGTGTAGTTAGAGTGGAAGAAAACCATTAAGGAAAACCACCCTCAGAACACCCAACGGGGGATCCCAACCCTGATAACCCCGTCATCGGCAATCCCAGTCTATTGCGAGAGTGACGCCTTAGATCATGCGCATACCAGCGAAGCGGGACGTAAAATTTCATTTTATAAAAGTCATTCCATTATTTATTTTCTTCTTGATTAATGTCGAGGTAATATAGCTCCTGACAGCTAAATGTTGTTGAGGGAGCGCGTTTAGTCAAGAGTCAGGCCTCGCTTGGGTCTGATTGATTCTCGGCGACAGAGGTGAAGGGGTTTAAAAGGGTGGTGTGGGGTGGAGGGGCCACAAGTTCCCCCGCGGTGCGGACAAATGTTGGGCGAGGTGTCGGGATAGAGGGGAGGGGGAAACACTCTTGCTACCGGCAGTCGTGGGGGGTCTTGACACCCCTTCGTTCCAGCTACGAACTGTACCCCCCTCACCTCACTCATGTCTAAATCGTGATTGTTAACTCGTGTAAAGCTCTGTTTTGAGGGGAATGGTGTACGTTATAAATTAGTCGTGGACCCGAATTCATTTCCAAATAAGTATGTATGATAAAAAAAAATGCCCCCCTCCATGAACCCCCTTTCCCTTCCTAAAATTAGTGAACTATATCTGCATTGGTCACAAAAATACTTCAGTCGAGTCGAAGTGAAGTGATGTGTAAAAACGGTGGACACAGCGAGATGATGACAAATCTATTTTAAAAACTCGACATTCTAAAGGCAAAAATCGAACATCTAACGGTTCAAAACTAGCTCTACTATCATAAATTTGAAATAGATTACATTTAAAATCTCGACATAATAAGATAAAAAGTAGATAGAAACAAACCGTTACCTAAAAATATATTTCATTGTGTGTAGTTGTACATAGTTTAGAAAGTATTTAAGCGATCATAATGAAATATTTGCACGTCCACTTATAGCAAGTTATTAAGCAAAATACGAAAATTCAAATAAGTTAGTAGTTTAAGGAACGCCTAAAAACCTAGTTTCATTAGTTAAAACAGCTTTTAAAAGCAAATAAAAATAATATTTTTGAAACTAAAACACAGTTATAATAATTATTTATGTTGAGAAAAAGTAATTAGCTGTCCCCTTGAACGATCAACAAGTCAAACAGTTGTGATCACACGCTACTATCCTGAGGGTGTCTTAATAAATGAGTACCGCGACAATAGCACCCAAAGGGTCGAGCTGGTGGGCGACGCAGGTAGGGCTCAGCGCTTTAAGAGTGATAATTACGTACACCTTGGATTGAAAGAGGGGGTGGGGGGAATGGTGGAAGCTGTTGTTTGAATGATTTTTTAATTAATGCTAATTAATACAGAATTTTATAATTTTGTTGAGATTTTATTTTCCAACAATCGGTTTTACTGTCAATTTTATTTACAATATTTCAGTATTCATATTCCAGTACCTACTCCTACTTCTTAAGATGCAACAAGGGTCTCAGGCATTTGGCGATGTATTGATCTTATTTATATTTGTTAGGTTAGGTTAGGTTAGGATGGAGTGATTTGTAAGAGTGGCCGATTTGACAAACACTTCTCCTTTCCTTCCCGCGCATACCTGGGGTTAGGCCAGAGGCATGTACGCAATTATCATGTATTAGCGCTTAGAGGCCTAAGGCCTTTTCGTGCACACTCAGAACTCTCTTGAACGTTTCCCCCCCCCCCCTCCCATTTAACCTTGCAGAGAAACCCAAGGATACACAAACCGGCCTCGTGGTATAGTGGCCAGACATAGCCCCTCCCTGGCTGCTGACTCAGAAGTCCGGGGTTCGATTCCCGGCTGGTACCGAGGGATTTTTCTCATAAGGGGAATAATTCCTATGGTCACTAGGATGTGGTTAAATAGATTCAAACCCGCTTCGGTGGCTGGATGGTCTAAGGAGCTATTCTCACAGTAAACTAAACCGCCGATGACGGGGAGTTCGAGGTACAAACCTCGGTCGGGTGAAGTGAGGGTGGTTTTCCACTCTCCCTCCACGCAAATGCGGGTACACTTTCTATAAATGTAGACTTCCTTATATCTAAAGCATTTAGCGTAATTACTACATAAGCGTATAACTCGAACGGGTAGTAAGACGCTTTGCAACAAAAAATTAGACTTTGGTTGGGTAAAGATTTAATTGGCTCTACTCGGTCATATTCACTATCATCTCATCTCATCGGGACATGGAAAGAGCCTCCACGAAAAGGATGGACAAGTAGTACACTCGGGCTTCGGTACATTAGTACTGGCTAATCTTTCCGCAAACCGAGATACAGGTTGATGTAATCCAGACACGCCATTATTATTACTATAGAATACACTCAAATATACACTCAGGGAGATGTTGTTCTCAGACCCGTAAATAGTCTGATGGTTTAAGGTGTCACTCTCGTAATAGACTGGCCTTACTACGATGGGTGAGATCGGAACTCGTATTCCGGTCGGGTATACAGTGGGTGGTTTTTCCTAAAATTGTTTTCCACTTTCCCTCCATGAAAATTCGGGAACATTTCCTCTGGCATAAACCTTACCCGTGACTAATAAATTAGCGTGATTAAGTCTTGCGTTGGCTTATGGGTACAGCGCGATTTTAATAAAAAGAACCATATCTGATAAGTTACTAGATCTACTTTCACGCATTCATACGTCAAGTGATGAGACTTTTGATATATTATCAATACTTATAAAATAACACTAATAATATAGTAAAACGTTGTCAATTTTCACTGTAGAAAATATGTTTGTATTTTATAAAAGGTCATTCCTGTGTAAATTGGACCGTGGTATGAGACGCGTTGGGGAAACAAATGAAAGAGAGAGAGAGAGAAAATCATATTTTTCGCCACTTTTGTCTAGATCATAACAACAAAAACAACAATACTATACGGCGTTGTGTCAGTGGCGAAAAAAACAATAAAATCTGAGTGACGGTGAGAACACTAACCCTTGGACCACACATCGAGTTTACGACGTGTTCGTCTTTCATAGAGCGTGTTCCATAGTGAGATGGACAAAAAAAAAGTAACAAAAATCACACCCGTACGGAGTCGAAGCATTTACCTTCATTTTTTTCTCTATTCCGATCACAGTTTTTTTTATTCCATCGTAATTCATAGGTTACTCAAAACAGGAAATAATAAAATATGGAATAATAATATTACGCTCCTTAATTCAAAACATTACCGCTTGAGCGCTAGTAAACATCTTTGTGTGGAGTGCTCTTCGATCGAAGTAAAAAAACCAAAAAACAATGCCACAAATAATAATAATAATAATAATAACATGACACTTTAGCGATATTAGTTTTGAGTTTGTTGGACGAACCTGAGATGGCACGGAATGGTATTATGAGTTAACTTTTCCATGAGACATGATTTATTTTTATAAACCTTATCATATATTTTGTTTTATAGAAAATCTTTAGTGGTTGAACACGACATTCATGTTGATTTTTATTTTATTTTTAATTGTTCCGCGTCTTGCCACCCATTCCGGTTATCGTCATCATTTATATATATAAAAAACAACTTGATTTACACGTTCGCCGAATGTTGTTCCGTAATGCTTTGTAGAGAAAACTTAAAAACAGTTGATTACCTATTATATTAAATATACCTATTACATTTTCTAGTGGATAAACATATCCTTTAGATCAGGCATGTCGAACTAGTATTATTATAAATGCATGAAGCATAACATATATTTCATAATAATTTAGTAAGAATTTGAGTTTTAATGAAGGACGTGCTGGAAGGTCACTTGGTCCCACTTTCTAAAATAAGGGTACAATATATATTGTGTTTTTTTAGTATTTACGATCCTTAAAAATTAGCAGTAAAGAACAGGACAAATTGTAAAAGATCTCCCCGAAACGAGTTGCAATTTTTTAAGTGACAGTGAAAGCGAACTTAACCGATTTCTTTCTAAGAAGGTCAATCGTGCAAGGGGACGCGGTGAGGGTTGCAAGAAGTCCTCGCGGCAGCTATTGGAAAAAAACACACGCGATCACACCACCATACAGGTATGATGTGTTTTATACACTCCCGCAGTCACTCCAAAGCAACTTCCATCATTTATAATAATTCTCTTATAACCAGAACCAAAGTGTGGAATAAACTAATCATAAATAATTATTTGTGATATTTAATTTAGATAATCTTCCATTAGAATCAAACCCAGTCTAATGGTTGTTAGGGAACGTGAAACCACCTGGCGTCCTAATACAATATAATTAAATATTTAGATCTAGCGCCGAGATATAAACTGACGCACGTGAATCCAGGGCGATCAGATCGTATATAGTCCGGTCAGGATTCTAACTAAGGACGTCGGGGCAGACACGACTGCGTGCCGTTAGAGGCCACTTTGAGCATTAAAAATACTGAGAGATCCACATTTAAAAAAATTACACATTGTCATTATTTTAATCAAACAGAATTCCACTTTAGTATCTCATTATTACAAAAAGAAAATGCTCTTGATACAAAACAATAGGGTCTAACACTAACTCGTTAATTTTTACCAAAAGTTTGGAACCTTTTATTTGTAACAATGATGTAAGTGCCGGTCTTTAAATATTGTGTCTAAGTCATTTTTATAATTGTTGACAAATGTGTGTCCGTACGACGAGATCTATCGGATGTATGGTTTCATTACATATTGTTACGTAATAAACAATTGCTAACATACGTATGTGCTGTCAAACATTGAACATACTTGGTGAGCAAATTCAACAGTTTTTGGATATTGATCCAATGTGAAGAGAATAGGAAGGTAATGAATGCCTCTTGAAGGAATTTGATTATGTCATGGCTTACATCACCCAGTACACTGCAGTTATAGTTTAATACGAAGACAGTTTATTTACTATTTAAAGTTTCAAAATGTGACCTGATTTTTAATAACTTAATTTTCCTCGCCTGCTGTCAAGAAATGTAAAACTCAGAATATACAAAGCCATCATTTTACCGGTTGTTCTCTATGGGTGAGAAAAATGGCCTCTTACCTTAAATGACGAAAATAAATTTAGGGTGTTCGAAAACAAGGTGCTTAGAAATATATTTTATAAAAAAATTTGTGGCAATAGTGGGGAGTGGAGGTGGCTACATAATGATGAGCTGCATACCCTGTACTCATCACAAGACATTGTTTGGGTGATAAAATCTCGCAGGTCATGCAGCGTGAATGGTAGTATCTAGAACCGCGTTCAAGTTATCGACTAGCAAACCCAATGGGAAAAGGCCACTGTGAAGACCCAGACGCAGATGAGAGGATAACATTTGGATAGACCTGCGAGAGATGAGGTGTAAAGAGATAGACTGGATAGAACTAGCTCAAGATAGGGATATGTGGCGTACTTTTGTGAGTGCGGTAATGAACTTTCGAGTTCCTAATGCCAACGATACAGGTTTTTATGAAGATGATGCAGATGTGGACCCGTGTATGTCTTACGGTTAAGCAGTAATTATAACGATACCGTTTAATATGATGACGACGACGCGTACATGCCTTACTGCGCACTTGCTATCACACACGGCTATGACGATATGATTTTACGTGTATTTCTTACTGTGGGATTATTTATAGTTTTATTTTTGAAATTAGTAGATATTTACCATTGTACACGATTTCTTTTGTTTATTTCACTTTCACTATTATAAAATTTACATTAAAATGATACAGTTTTTGTTCATTTACGAACTGAAGCGGAGAGCCTGAGCTAGTGCTGTTACAAGCTGAGATTTTATCTCTCTGGATTACTAAAATTATGTGTGATATTATGTTTTTTGTGTGGATTTATACGCAAAAGCTGCTTTATATATGACCTACCCTTTGCTTCTTGGACCCCTTGTCAACAGTGTTAAAACTAACTAATAGGAGAACTCCTGGCAACCTGATGTTGTGAAGGATAGCTTCCTATTGGGTAAAGGCAACCAGCACATTACCTGATTTTCAAATATAACGAGGGGAGTTTTTTTTAAAGAAAGAAAGTTTTAAAACGTAATATATTGAAATTACTTCTGAAAACGCCTGATCCTCCATGGATGAAGTATAAAAAGGAAAATTTACATACAGTTCTTTAAAGAAAAAATACACTTAATTATTTTTTGAATATATGAGAGGGGCCCAAAACAGTATAATTACAAAGTAAATAAGTAAGTTTGTCATCCACATAGCTTTGTGTATGTAAGGCTCTGGCTCGTTTACTGAATGACGTCACAAGCTCATCCAATCAGATGTATTTCTCTATCTGGCGCTACCTTATATTCTCTGAAATGATCAATGTCAAAATAAGAGTACAGATAAGTTACACCAATCCCACATGAAAGAGTTCTTTCTAATATATGCCATATTCTCAAATATCACTTTCCAAAATGTTGTATTTTCTCGACGTTTATAAAAAGAAGCGTAGTATCTCATTGCATGATGATTCATCAGAAGGTCCACGGGCTGCACAAAATACTGGATAGGGCCGCATGCGGCCCACGCGTTTGACACGCCTGTTTTAGATTACAGTCAATATGAATTATTGTACTGTGTAATTAAGTATGCAATTATTAGTGAACCAAATCATCTCAGAACGAAAACACACAAGCTTTTAATTAATTCAAATAATTTTTGTAGCCGTAGATGCAGCTGTCTGCTTGTATCTCGATTTATAGGCACATGCACAGTGATTTGAGTCAGTTAGTTTTGAAGTTTAATTGGTTCTTCCGCGCAGATTTGATGGAAAAGCGCGGACAAAGCCGATATTGTTTCTACTACTAGAGAGCGGCCATCGCAGTACGCACTTATTTTTTGTGATTGGTTTATAGTTTGTCATGTGGCCACGATTCAGTTCTGCTTTTGTTTCTCGGGATACTGTAACTCAGTGGTTTACAAACGGTGGGGTGCGTGTCCCCCATTGAGGGTAAAGTACGAAAGGGGGGCTTGAAGTGTCTTTGAGGGAGAGTCACAAAAAAATATTTTTTTTTAGTAGTTACGCTAGTTATTCTCGAACATTTAGTTCAAAACAAACATATAATATAAAAAAAGTTAAACAAATTGGCAGTTTCTTAAAGTTTAATTGGTCGTGACCCTTAAGAAAAGAAAAAAAAAGAAAATGTCTACCTCCGTCGTCGAGTAGTTAAAGTGTCAGCATCTTTATAAATTCAGTAGAACCCCGCCCTCCTCCCCCCATACCCCCATCACACACACAGAGTATTTTAAAGTTAGTTATTAATTGCATAGTCTTTTAAGTTTCACTAACGTTGGTACAAGCTTTTATTTTTATTTTTATTAAGACTTGTTTAAAAAATACTCAAGTTATGAACAAATTATTTCGACAATGTATTTATGGATAAAGCTGATCTATAGAATTTTTACTTTTTATTTGTAAAAGGATGAAGTGAGAGAGAGGGAGAACGGGAAAGACGGATACTATCCAAATAGTGATTTTAGTCGGCAATATCCCTTGAAGCAATTCTATTGAGGGTCTATCCGAAAAGTTGAGTCGAGAAAGAGTGACGGATGGATGGACAGAGGAGTGGAAACAAGACGAAGGGGGAGAAAAGGACAGCGAGGAGGAAGCAAGAACACCCAAGATTTTGAAACATTAAAAGAAACAACCTCAACTTCACATACACACACAAAACACCCCTTTATGGGCTCGCTGGCTAAGTCGTTAATATCGTTTTATAAAGTTTGCAAGGTGACGGAAGAGATTCGGGGTTCAATTCCCAGTCAGGTGGATTTTGGATGGTTTCCTTCTCTCCTCCCACGCGAATGCGGTGCATGCCGTTTAAACAAATTTACCTTCCTCTTTAAATTACTAGCGTAGTTAAATATGTGCGGAAAGATCGGACGGTTAGTAAAACGCGGCGGGGGAAAAACACTTTAACAAGCTTGCCTTGATTTATCATGGCTTATTTTGGGAACAATAACGTAGTAAGACACTATCAATGTAGTGTGCATGAATTTTAAATAACTACCACCTAAAAATAGTGCTTATTAAAAACCATAAGTTTTGTATTATTGTACATAGGTAAATAAAATATTTCTCTTTGGTTAAAAATAATAACTCAATTCTTATTTAAGTGGTATGGTGCAACAAATAGAGAGAGGGAGAGGGGTTGTTTTGAAGGTCTCATAGTGGTATAAAGGGGACAAATAAACGTTGTGGTTAAAATTAAACACAATCAGCTCAAAATCTATAGAAAGTTAATAGGCTCTGTCTGACGAATACAACTTTTAACTAGAGTAGTGGTTCTCAACCTTTTTCAGCTGTCGCCCCTTTTGGTAAATAATCAAATTATCATTCCCCTCTACCCCCTATTTTTAGGGATTAAAAAAAAATTATGCTTTCTGGTCATTTATTTTAGACAAAAATCAATGTAACACTGGTAGGATAGTGGTATGAAAAAACGAGAGAAGATTATCGTGATGGTTGTCAATGTTTTGTTTTCACCTCTGACAAGATGTGTATTAATCACAACTTGTGAATGTGAGGAATGCCAGGCCTCCACCGTGGTTCGGATTCCACGTTAAACTGTAGGTCCTCCATTTCATCTCACAATCACCCTACCATTACACATTAGCGTAAGTGCGTATAACCCGAACGGGTAGTAAGACGCGGTGCTAATAATAATAATAATAATAATAATAATAATGTTTTGTTTTTATCTGTTCTTGATTATTATGTTGGATGTTTGACAGAGCACACCGCAAATCTCTTTCTACTTCCAAGCCGACAACGCTGTTTAGTTTTTATGAGAGTCTTGAGTTGAATATTCGGTGATGTTGCAGGTGGCCGCAATGGTAGCTTAGGGCAGCGTTTTTCAAACTGTAATCTTCGACAGTTATCTCAGGCTCCGTGAGACAATTTTAGAATATTTCTTTTTTCACACTATAAAATAGCATCAGTGATTCGGATTTACAAATTTTTTTTTTCAGATCTGAATAAAGGACATTAACCATAACATGTGAGATTTTCCGTTTGTTGTATTCTTTTATATTAATTGTAAAAGTTAATTGTCGCCACTGAATGTTCATAATATTAGTGTAGTAATTTTTTAGGGCTCCAGCATGTATTTTTTCTGGTGCAAGGACTCCTTTGCTCTAAAAAGTTTGGGAACCTCTGGATTTAGGGGGAGGGAAGAGAGGAGAATTTGGGAACGAATCTGAGGCTTACGAGATTGAAAATAAACATCTGCATGCACACTTTTGGCTAGTATTAGAATGTATTACAAATGGTCAGCAGTGTTGCCAATATTGCAAGAAATAAATATCTTAATTACTTTGGCAAAGTGATTTTAAAAATAATCTTAGATTTTTATATAATTTTTAACGTTATTTCCGAATAGTGTCCCACCCACTCCCCACCTCCAGGTTGGAGTTCATTGAACTAGAAAGTAAAATGAGGCATCATTCTAGATAACTTTTCCCAATAAAAATATATTAATACATTTTAGCGCGATAATCTGCAGCCATCGCTGCAACGATCCACTAGTAAAGTTTAAAACAACAGCTGTCCATGGAAAAATAAAATCAATGTAAGCCTACTTTTGACGATGTGATCCTCGCTATCAATTTGGCGTGCGTGTTTAAACTCTACGTGGATGTTAACGGACAGCTGTCGTTTAGAAAGAAAAAAAAAACACTCAAATAAACTGGTAATTGCAAGTTGCACGACATTTTCTTCACCAAACGAGAACATAATAATATTTATATCATGGTCAATGAGGCGGAAAAAATATTAGATTTCGTAATGACTCCTAAGAACCTGTATTGCTTCGTCATATTTTTGTTCGCTATGCCTTACTACCCATCTGGACTTTATGCATTTTAATAACACAGATTAACTGCTTTAGTGTCCGGATGGCTTTAGCACCACTTTCGTGTTAAATTGGCCTGTTGACAGGGAGATTGGAGTTCGAATCTCGGACGGGTCTACTGAAGATATTTTTTTTCTAAATGGTTTCCCACTCTCCTTCGCAAATGCGGGTAGATTAGCTCTAAAGTGGCTCCTTCCTCATCCCCCTACCCCATCAGAGTAATTATACGCGTATAACCTGAACAGGTTGTAAGACACGGTGATTTTAAAAAAAAAATTGACGGGCCTGCTCTATATGATTACAAGTAAAAACAATCCCCGGTGAACGCGTGAAGACAGTAAGATAGAGAGTTCTCCCTTATCGACGTCAGATGAGTTCCTCAAAGAGAGAGGAGATAACGTCAGTAGCTTTCCTGTAGCCGGTTGCCGCTGGCAACTCAACTGAAGGGAGCGACAGCCATCAATCGATTGTCAGCCTCTTTCCCTCCTTCCACCCTCCCACCCATTAGAAACAGCCCAGGGCCTGTTGTGCGCAAAGAAGAGACCGCGTAGAAAGAAAACCAGACCCTACGCGCGCACTTCCAATTAAATACGAGGGACTTTTCTTTTTTTCTTTGTTTCATCCTCTTGAAATGAGTAGGAAATAAAGAGGAAAAAAGAATGGGGTTTGTTTACATTAATTTTATAAACATTTTGCCAAACATAATTGCGACGAGAATATTCTATAAACCCAAGTTTCCGAGTTTCTCGATTTTTTATTTTAATCCAACGCGTCTTACTACCCGTCCTGGTTCTTTTACTCGTTTAAATAACATACTTACTCGCTACAGTGATCGAATGGTCTATGGCGTCACTCTCATAATGAACTGGGACTGTATTAGACTGGGAGATCGGGGTTCGAATCACGGTCAGGTGCTTTGAACAATGTATAAAAAGTAAAATGAAAATATCCCTCGGTACACCTGCTTTAAAAATCAGACAAAACGAGGTTGAAGTTAAGTCCGCGTGCCCATCGATGCGGGTAATGGTGTTTAAAATAAAATATTTCAACATTAAATCCTTAAAAAAATATATGCAATTTTTATTAAATTTGCTGTGGAAGTATTTTAGATGGGAAAAATCGTTAGTCTGGTTTGGATTTGAAAGTTTTTTTTAAGGTTATAAAAGTTATTAAAACAATTTTAATATATTTATACTTTTAAGTCATGTGATCTGCAACTGTCACTTTTGATGAATATTATCAACACCTATAAAATAACACTAAGGCCCACTCTTACAATGTTACGTTATTCTATTCTGTGGGGTTCAACAAAAGGTTAAGAGATAAGCGACAACTTATTTTAATTTTCAATGTTCTGTTTACGCTAGCTAGTTGTCAAAAGTGTTCGTAAAGTTAACGCGAGGTCTACCATCCGGTTAGCATATTTAACATTCACATTAACTTTAAAATATTCCGCTATATTGTCTTGTGGCGATTATTATTTGAGTGAGGTTTAATTTTTTATTTTGAAAAGAAAACTTAAGATTATTAATGGATTCTGTTGGTTTTAATTTTGTCCATTTGTAAAACAGGGGGTTTCACTAATAAATAGTCACTTAATTCTAAATTTCAATGATTTTAATAAAGGTTTATTTGACCCAATTGGTAGGACATGAATCCACACCGCAAATGACCCGGTTTAATTTCCATTCCTACAGTTATTTTTTTTTTACTAAATTGGTTGTTTGAATAAATTACTGCCAGTTTTCCTCCGAGATGATGTTTTGTCAATTGTATTCCTTTTCTTGGGCTGTTTAATTTATTCAATAGCTGAGATTACAATGTTCTTTTCGGCAAATTTTTATAGGGAGGTCTGGAAGGCTGTATTTAACCCAGCCCCGAAGTCACTGTATGACGTGGGGCTAGCGGGTTTTAAATCCCTGGCAGTCAAGGCCGTAGTCAGGGGGGTTTTAGGGGTTCAAACCCCCCGAAATTTTATGAACCAAGTATATATGGCTTTATTTATTGTTCAACGAATATCAAAATTAAGGTACAAGTACAAATTAGGGGGCTTTGTTACCATAAAAAGCACTTAAGAGAGCTTTTAGGTGTTTAAAATGTAGAATTTTTCCTAGCCTCCGGCAGTTAGGGGGTTATGTTGCCATAAAGAACACTTCAGATAGCTTCTAGAGGTGTTTAAAATGTAGAATTTTTTTTTTAGCCTACGGCAATTGGGGGATGTGCCCGCCAAGCCCCTTCCCCCGAAATCATTGGCTGGTTACGGCCTTGCTGGCAGTGTATTTTACTTTTTTAAATTTTAGTTTAGCCCTCCAGGATCTTCCCTACTATTTAACTGACGTATTACTTTTCACTGGTTTCATCTCGTGAATATGAGGGGCCATTTATTGTTGTAAATAATTGTTATATGACAATTATTGTACCTATGTTTGTATTGTCTTCATAGTTATTAAATGTAGGCCAGAGTGGCCAAAATGAGACGTATTTTTTCTTCACTTTGCCCCCTCCATTACATGTCCATGACTAATTATGGGTAGTTTTTATATTAATTTTAAATTGTGTATTTAAAGTGGGATGGAAGAGGACTCGATAAAAGATCAGTGTTTTTGCATTTTTTTTTTGGCAAAAGGCTTTTTTTTGCTAAAATAAATCAAATATTTCTCCACTACAAATATAGCTTAATTTTCTTATCGTGATGACCTCAACAGTTCCTGAATATCCATTATTAGCATAGCGGCATTATACGAGAAACTTTTTAAATGAAGATAAAAAGTTATCATTAAATTCCAGGACACCCTTAACAGATATTCAACAACTGTTAAAGTAACCATGTGAAGAAAATTAAACTCTATGTTTCTACTGAAACGATATTTGATTTATTTTGACCAAAGAAATGTTTTGCTTTTTCTCGCATCCCTTCCGTCCATAAATGACCTCCCTCGAGAGTCCCCTGGGGCTGGTGTGGGAGATTGTTCATTCTGATATTACTTTTTTTTTAAATATATTTAAAAAAATTTTAAATACATTTCGTTCATAGCTTATGATTAAAAATTGGCTTTGACTCTTAAGTGGAAGGACTACCTTGTAAAATTTGAGAAGCGCTATCAGCGCAACTCCTAAGAAACGTCCATATATTGAACTATTTGGACTGTTTAGCCGACACCGAACTAGAGCTGCGATGTTGTCAAATATCTGCTAAGTTTGGTCTAAAAGAGTGAAGGGGGAGCGAGCTAATCTGTTGTTTACATGGGTCAAGTTTCTTGGAAGGGAAAGGCAGGCAAGAGTGCGGCTTTTATCAAAGACCACACTATGCAGAAATCTGCTGATTTATTTTTAGCTTGAACTAATATAATCAGTAGTATGGTTTTCTTAATATTTCTTACCTAGCGGAAGAAAACATTTTTAATTTGACGTCCTCGTATTAGACTGGTTTGCTGGTGACGAGTTTGGAGTTCACATCCCAGTAGTGTATATTGAGGGTGTTTTTTAAAACGGTTTCAAACACGCTACTATTATTTATTTATATCACTGCGTCTTACTACCCGTTCGGGCTGTACACTTATGTACTAATTACTCTAATGTGTTAGGCATCAGGAAGGTTAAATTAAGAGGAGATGCATCCATATTTTCGTGGAGTGAGAGCAGAAAACTATTTAGGAAAATCCACCTAAGTGCACTCAACTGGAATTGAACCGTGATCTCCCCGTCTTCAGCACGTCAGTTGAACACGGTGGGTAGCACACACTATTGGACTGGATTGCTGGTGGTGGGGAGATTGAAATTCAAATCCCAGTTGTGTGCAATAAGGGTATTTTCACTAAAATGGTTCCCCACTCTCACTCTACGCAAATGTGGGTACATTAAATCTAAAATGTTACCTTTCTCGTTCCTAGTTCATGTATGTGTATAACTCAAACTGGAAGTAAGTCGCAATGAAAAAATATATATTTTTGAGGAGTTTTTAGGGGAACGACTCCAAGCCAATGGGAAATGTTTGAAAATGGAATGCCACTAAAAGCTATTAGGGGTGGCCCTTAAGCATTTAAAAATAATAATAGATTGTTATAGAACCTATTTGAAATTTGATGTAAACCATCTTTCATCTTCAAACTAGAGTATATCAGAGGGAACTAAACAAACTGGAGGAAGACACATTTTGATGGGGGGAAGGGTGGAGAAGACATTGGTGGTAATACCCCGCCTTATCAAACCTCCCCCCTTACCAGTCCACCCTCAATGAGTAACATTGGATATACAACTATCGACAGACACATCGTAGAATGTAGATCATTTCCTCAGCATCTGACATAACCCAAGTTATGAGGGGTTTCTTATATTACATCACCCAGATACAAATAATTATTATTATTTTAATATAAACTTAAAGATGCACTAAAATTTCCTATTGTAAAACTAGCTTGACCTACATTAGCTTGTAACATGTACAAAGGCGTAACTATGCAGTGATGGACCCACGGTGGGTGCCCACAAGGAAAAAATACACCACCGTCCCCAAATCTTATGAATAATTGTAGATTATAAAAAAATATTTAGACATTTATTATTGGAATTATTTTATAATACGTATTAATATAGAGTAGGTAGGTTAAATTTAGAGGAAGTGTACCCACATTTGCGTGGAAAGATAAGAGTGTAAACCCATTGAGGAAAAACCACTCTAAGTGCATTACCATACAGCCATAATATTTGATAAAATTGTTGCTGAAAAATTTCAATATAATGTAAAAAACTTAATCTGAATTGAATAAAACAATATTAATAAATATTAAACAAATCAATAGTCAATCATCAATATTAACACCTATAGAGGCTAAACAAACATACGTCTCTCTGAAATTGTCTACAATTTCCTCCAAGGACAAGCTACGGGTAGTAGCTCAACAGACAACATAGCTAATCCCTTTAGCCTTTATTGATTCATGTGCTTCTTAAATAATTTTTAGTAAAGTTTTGAAAATGACCTGTCAGCTGTTTCTATTGATTTTACAGAAAAATATGTACATACATTTTTGTACAGCATAAATTATGCGCAATAAAATGACTATTGAGTAATTTTTGATTGATTAGTGAGATCTTTATGAAACAATGATAGGCCTGAAAGACAACTCTTTCATCAATTACCAAATTAATTTTGGGTGGGTGGACCTGCGTGGTGGGCCCTATTTTGGGTGTGGGCCTGTGGCATTTTGCCACTACCCTATAGTTACACCAATGAACTTGTAACTATCAAGAATTTCAAACTTTATTAACCTATTTCTTATTAATTATATTCGATAGTCAAATACGTTTATACATATTTTAACATGGTGGCCTCATGGTCTAACGCGCTAATCTTGCAGTAGACTAGACTGCCAATGATGGGGAGATCAAGGTTCTAATCTCGGTCGGGTGTACTAAAGTTAGTTTCTCCAAACTGGTATTCCACGCTCCCTCCACGTAAATGCGGGTACACTTTCTATGAATATAACCTTCCTGATCCCTAAAACCACTAAAGCAATTTTTGAAAAACAAAATCTATTCACAAATTCTCTGTTTATTTGAAAATAAATAAATTAATCTGACAATTTACATCAGGAACTGAAAGAAAATTTTGGGGTTCACATCCCAGTAGTGTATACTGAGGGTGTTTTTTTAAAACGGTTCCAAACACGCTACTATTATTTATTTATATCGCCGCGTCTTACTACCCGTTCGGGCTGTACATATATATTTATATATAATATAATGTAAATCAAAATATAATATAATATTATATTATAATGTAAATAAAAATATAATATAATTAAATAAATATTATATATATAAATATATATATTCAAATTTGAAGATAGCATATAGAACTATTTTCTGCAAAAATAAATATTTTATTTTTAAAAATGTATATTTTTTATAGAATAAATATTACACTTATTGCCTCTACTTCAAAAATTATAAACACTAACTCTAAAAATAAGTATTTGAAATTACAATAAACATAAAGAAATATACTGCAAGAAAAGGTTTTTCACCCAATTGTATAGAAAATATCAATCTATCGATTTTGACCAAATTTGATAGGCTTAAACACAAGTTTTACATTGAAGCATGATCATTTTATAATCTATTTCTCCCTTATCAATCACTTTTGTGTCAGTGACGTTCATAATATATATACACATCACTAGCTATTTTATAATTTTAGCTACACACAGTATATAATAATACATCCATTCTACAACTTTATACATTCAAAGTCCTTCATCAAAACTTCTGCAATGAACACACTTAATATTACGTTTTTAATTTTAATTTTATTAGGGACCTGTGCTACAATTTTTGGTTGAATCCCTACCACGTGAATTGAGGTGTTTTTCCTCGTGATTGCTCATTTCCTCAACGCAAATGTGGGAACACTTTCTCTTAATTACCGTATTTATTATCTACCCTACTTTATTATTGTAAATTTACGAATAACATCGAAGAATATTAAGAAGTGAAGCATTTCTAATATCACAAGAACAAAAAAAAAAAAAAAAAAAAGACATGGAAATAATCTTTACACTGCACTCTCTTATATGTGTTGAGTAAGATCCTCCTCTTAGTATTTGTGTTCCCCCCTTCCCTTCCTCTCTAAATCTTACGTTATTTCCAAATCTTTGACTATGGCACGCGAGGGGTGCGAGAAAGTAAAAATGATATTTGTGATAAAACTATTTTGTTAAATAATAATTGTCAAAATTAAATATGGATCTGTGTCAATGTTATTAATTTTAAAAGAGTGGTGGTCAAGGCATGTTCAATAGTCCCAATAGCAAAATAGTTTCAAGACATGTATCTATTGTGACAAGTGTATTCCTTGTTCAAATTACCAATAGTCCAAAATGATTTAGTTAGCCCCGTATTATCAATACCAAATTATTGACTCTGTTTACAGATCAGATTACCAAAGGTAGGACCAAAGTGTTTGATTGGTACACCAAAGTGAACCGAGCCCGTGTGGGTTTTACGCCGATGTACTAATTAAGCTAATGTGTCAGAGAAGGGTAAGGTTGCTTTTAGATGACTTACACTCACATTTGCGTGGAGGGTGAGTGGAAAACATTTTAGGAATAATAACCTCATAGCACCAAACTGGGATCGAACACCAATCCCCGTCCTCGGCAGTCCAGTTTTTTGCAAGAGTAGTGCCTTAAATCATGAGGTCACCAAAGCGGGTCCTGTAATTATATTAATTAGGTATTCTACGCACATGGTTTGAAATTAATGGATGAATTTTAAACTACAGTATTAAAATTGTATTTTTCAAGCAGAAATGATAATAAATTCATGATACTTTTTTCATCCAATTCACAAGAGTAAAACATTTATTTTTCTTTCGTCTGGTTGAGAGATAAAGTAGTTTTTTATTTTATTTTCTTCGATATCTTTTTACAGAAACGGCTTCCATTGCAAAACACGTGGTATTCACACAACTGATTTAATAAATGAACGCAGTCGAGTTGATATTTTTCCTGAGAACATCTGCTCGTCACCGTGCAACGCTTGGCAACACTGCCATGAGTTTTATCGAGAGGTTCATTTTGTTCAACCTTACACCGCTAGGTCACAGGCTACTGCACCACAACACTTTTTTGAATCAAAATAAAACTGTACCCCTTTATTTTATTTTAGAACAATATGTATGCTGAAAAATGAAATGATAATTATTCTCAATCATATTTACTCGGTTTATACTTTGTCTGCAGATTTAAAAAAAAAAAACACTAACCCAAGAAAATACGATCATGCAAAAATTATTTAAACAAAGCTGCTTACAAATATTTAACTTTTAACTGGCGTTAAATTATACTAAATGATAGAGAAATGTGTTTATTGTAATACAATGAAAACCGTTTTAGCCTAAGTCTTCCCACATTTCAATGACAAGCCCAGTTTGTTTCATGCAGTGATCTTTAAATTATTTTTTAAAACTTAAATTTGAATTGGCTGGGTGGATAGGAATAAACTATAAACCATGTAAATGAATTGATCTTTACAGTAGTAAAAATCTGATTAAAATATGTATAATAGTTTTCTTAGTAATCATGTACAGAGAAATCGTCTTAGAAACCGGCCGCGCTCATCTCTCATGGTGATCCATCCCCTTAATGTTTGTATATTTAATTATTTTGAAGCTTAAAAATTAGCGTTAAAATACACACCTGTTTAAAATAAAAAGATTATACCAACTTTTTTAAGTAGAAAAAAACAGGATGTTTAGTTAATAAAATGTCGTACAAACAACAACATAAAATGAACATAGACATTCTGCTTTAATTTTTTTTCATAACAACTTCACGATTCCAGATACATTGTAATAGCTAACTTACAATCTATTGGTTCAATCAAAAGTTTTGTAACAAATCTAGTGCTCCGAGAGGCCTAACGAAGAACTAATGAAAGGCACTCGTCCGTAGCTTGACAAGCACATAAAAATAAAATTGCTAAACGCAACGCTAAATTTAACCAACCGTTAGACTTTACGAACGTTACGAGGACTTTAACGTGATATCGTAAGATTGGGCCTAAGAATATAGTAAAGGCGGAATTCTACTGAGGTGACATTTAGGCAACATGTGGCGCGCGGCAATGTAGTGCTGCTAGCACCAGCGATGAGTGGACAAGTTTGACCAATGAGCAGCCGATGCTTGCTGTTGCTGCTATTAGCCAGCAGCGGCTGGTAAACCCAGCCTAGTGTGACCGAAGCTTTAGAGTTGTATAATCAAAAGAAATCTAAACAGCAACTTAACAGTTTTTATCAAATTAACCGCTTGGATTTTTTTTTAATTTTGCACCTTTCTATAATTATTATAATCACACATTTTCCAGATCAGTAACTTTTATATCTCAAAACCCATAAGGGCCCCAGCGAATACTTTTTTAAACTAATTTAAATATGATTAATTGAAAATGACACGTGAAAACTCGCCTTTAGAAAGATATCATGATTGTCTAATAGATGAAAGTACTAACTCAATTTAAGTTAAAATTGGACTTTCCCCTATTTCCCCTGTACCCTTCAATATAAAGATATAACCTGAACAACCATTGCGACCCAACCCAAAACATGCCGCGACCCCGAGGTTGGAAACTCCCCCCATCCCCTATAAGGAGATGGTAATGATATGGAGAAATATTCCATGTGTAGATAATAGAGAGGGTGGGGTGAAGCTACTCCAGGAGGAGGAGGAGTGACGCTGACAGGTCCATCACACCGCATCACCGTCGACATGACGAGATCCCGAGACTTCCCACCCCTGACGTCCAACAACCCACCCACCCCTCTCCCTACCCTGGTCTTCTGACGTGGACAGATCAATGCTGAGACCCGACAGTTCGTAGAGAGGAACGCAGGCAAGAAAACGGGTCCAACACACTTTCTCTCCCTCTTCCAGATAACACATTTTATTATTTTCACCCCTCGTGAGGCTAGAATTTTTATTTTATCTAGATCTAATAATATACGATGTTGAATGTATCAATTAGGGATGTGATCTTCAAATCCTTAAACATTCATATCCTCAAATCCTTAGATCCTCAAGGATTTGAGAAAATACTGGATTCGAGATTAGAAACTAAAAAAGTAATCAAATGTTGAGGTTTCACCCCCCTCCCTCGTCTAAATTATACATCGAGTTTCTTTATAATTCTATTCGTCCGATTCCTATTAGTGTACTGTCCTATTTTCATAGAAAGGGCCTTTTGGATTTTTTTTTTGCAATCAACAATCCTCACATTTTACTAGTGTTAATTTTTAAGCAATGATAATATTTCTCAAACGTGACAGCTGAGGATCAAACGACTTGATGTATGAACATACTAAAGAAGATCTAGCAACTTTTCTACCTGTCAAATAAGGCGCCCTTCTTATGAAAATTGAACTGTGGGTATCACGGATGGATACTTAATCACGAAAATTTGAAACGATCCACTCATCAAGATTATAGTGTTAATTTCATAGGACTTGCATATTCTCTATTTGGTTAAAGATGAATCTTATTAGTTAGCTAAAAAGCGCTAAAAACACAAGTCCGTGGTTATATTTTCTACCCACAAGGAAGTGATTTTAAAATGAAGATTCCAATCTCAGCTTAATATCCTCAAATTTAGACAAGTATAATTAATAGCCAGAGCATATTTATGCTATTAGTGGGGATTACTCCACCTAGATATCAAATTCTGAAAATTGAAAATGACACTGGACAAAGTAGATTGTTAAATATTTGGAAAACCTTGAGATTTGGGGCTCTAGGAGAATATGAACAGTAGGATAAAGTGAACAGGTCTGGTAACTAATGAAGAGCTTCTAAGAAGAATCATTGAAAATATGACAATTCTGCAGGTGATTCTACGATGAAAGGCCAACTGGATGGGTCAAATTATGAGAACAAATTGTTTATTGAGTGACGTCATAGAAGGCAAGGGATAAGAGGACCAGGAAGACAACGAATTCAATCGATGTATGAACTCAAATAAGGAAAGAAGATGAAGTTTCGGGATCTAAAAAACGGAAACTGGTGATAGGCAAAGTTAGATGACTCAATTTGGACAAGGCAATACAACTGTCGAAAGAAAGAACACATAGTAAAAATAATCATAATAATAAGGTTGTTTAAATATGTGCGTCAATTATTGCAACCACAAGGAGACGAACCTTTTATATGGATGACAAACACAGAACAAAAAAAAAAAAAAGATACCATATGCCGTTCTTCTCCTGAGGTGCCTGAATGGATGAAGGGGTAGGTAGGAGGGGGTAGGATAGTGGAAGTATTGGAGGAGTTAGGGGTGGAGGGTGAGGGGGGGGGGGATACTTCAATGTCACCTGCTCGTCAAATGCACGCAAGACAAGCACTGTAGCAACCCTAGCCAGAAACTCGGGAGTGACAACTGGCAGCAACGGGAGAAAGAGAAAGAGAAACACACGGATCGATAACGATGGACACGACGGGTAAGAATAAGAGACACACAACTAGAAAGAGAGAAGAAAGGAAGACGAGAGGAAAAAAAAAGGGGTTGAAGATAGATAGAGAGAGGACGCCGTAGCTCAGGGTAGTGAGAGAAAATGTTTTGGGAAGAAAGAGTGTCAGAGAGAGAGAGAAAAAGAGAGAGATAGAGAGAAAGATAGACAAGTCCGAAATGCTTCAAGTCTGACCGACCCCTTTCTCCCCTCGGACCAACCCTTCATCCGTTCATCCCCTTTCTCCTGTTCTCTTCCCTTCTCTTCTGTCCCTAAAACGCAAAGCAAATGAGAGCACGGATGATGTAAAGGTGCGGAGGGGGTGAAGGTTGGGAAAGAAGATGCTATGATTGTGTGAAGGACACACGCACACACACACACACACACACACACACACACATGTATATGTAGGAGGGGTGCGGGTGTGGAATAGAACTTCACTGTCACCTGCACATCACGGGAAAGGCCGTAAACAGTTAGGATAGAGAGGGAAGTCAGATGAAAGGAAAAAAGAGAGACAGCCTGTATGGTTTTGTAAAGGGAGGAAGATTGGATCACGACTGCACTGCCTTAGTTACGTCCGGGTCATAAGAAAAGAAAACTAGGAGGAAAGCGAGAGAGAGAGAGAGAGAGATGTGTGTTTGCAAACTCTTTACTGGCGTATCAATTACAGTTTTACGATCAAATCTGACACTAAGTGAAGTTTTTCAGCTAGTTACTTTTCCAACATTCGTGCAAGCTTTTAAACGTTTTATTGCGGGTTAGTCAAAATAAGCCATAATATTACTAGGATCGGTGGTCACGCTGACTATATGTTAGCCTCAGTAGTGGCGGAACCAAATGAAGATTTTCCTCTCCCACCTGAATAAATTTTCCTCTCTATGGATTTATTTCACTCCCTTCTAATATACTAAAATATGAAGCCGAAAGCGGGTCTTGTATAAAAATACATTAAAAAAAACACAAGAAATGAAAACGTTTGGTCAAAATTCTTTTACATATATTGTTGAAACCTGTAATAGTGGAGGAAGACTGAATGGAGGAAGATTGGGGTACAGGCGGTTTCAAAATTTACCGTTTCCCGGCTGTCTACGACTCAAGATTAAAGACTTTAAAAACTAACTTTCTTTCTATTTTATACCTACATTTATCGTCAATTAAATATATTGATTTCAAAATGTCTTCCTCCCAGGTGATTTATAATTTCTGATCTAATCTAACCTAAATTAATTGTAACTATTGTATGATAAAATAATAAAACTATATCGACAATTCTGATTACCCATCTTGTGGAACTATTTTGACACAACTCGCTCGTGGAATGGTTTGATCACCCTACACTAACATAATATATCGAAGTATATTGCAAGTTTCAATTTATGTCCACTGTACATAATATTAGAACTGAATAAAAGAACCTTGGAAGCTTATCGATGTTATAATATTCAAAATTACCACTCAAAGATAAAACAGAGGTTATGAATGCACGCACTATAATCCAATAAAAATAAAATAAAAAGCGTTAAGAGCATTGAGAGAATAAAAATGAAACTAAAATTGGCTCACTGCGCAAAAAAATACCTTTCCCCAACCCAACCCCTTTGCGCAAGTTTTCTTAGTACAGCGTTTACTCACACGTAAATTATGAAAAGAAAAATACATCCTTTTTAAAGTTGAACCCAAATCGAGTAAAAAAATGAAAGTTCGCACGAACCGGAATTATGTGGGGGGGGGAAAAAAAAAAGTCCGAGGAAACTGCTTCAAACGGGTTGAGTATTGAAAAGGGAGAGGGTGGGCTGTAGAAGGGGTGGTGGTGGAAGGAAGGGGTTGGAGCTGAAGAGCGCAAGGAAGAACTGTCACCCAAACACCCCCTTCCTATTTCCCCTACACACAAACTAAAAAAAAAAAAAAAAAAAACCCGCGGCATTCTGAAGTGTTGGTGTGGTTGTGTAAGAATGTTTTCGAACTGAGCGACACACACAGATAGACCGACATGAGAAGGTTGGGAGGGTGGGAGTGAGTTGACCGACACAAGGCATGTGAGGGGAGAGGAGAGTTAGGGAGGTTCATTTCCTTTTCTGAGTGACACGCGGAGACCTTAAACTCAGTCCCGAGCACAGAACGCAATATTCTCGGACCCGTAAGTTAGTCCTTGGAAAAAAAAACACACACACACAAAAACAACCTCCCTATTCCCGACTAACACAACTCCTATAAGCGATAGCAGCAACAGTTAGCAAAAAAAAGAAAAAAGGAGGGTGGGGGGAAGGAGATACTATTGCTTCTAAAGTAGGAGAAAGGGTGGGGAGGGGAGGGTGGACTTCATTGCATATTCAATGACGCGTCTGCCATACGGGGGAGGTCTCGCGGATTTTCTTCTTGAGCCGAAGGGAGAGCGACATGACCGCGAGGAATGCTACTTCCTTCCTTCCTGCCAAGTTTTTTTTAAAAGGGCTGAAGTCTACTAGTCACACGACTCTTCCAAAAAAAAAAAGAAAAAAAAAAAAAGGAGAGAGCCTTCAGTCTAGTTGAGCCCGTTTCTGTAACTGAACTCTTCGGAGGACAGTAGCGGACGAGTGGAGTGTATATATATGAAACATTCTCCGGGAAGACCGCGTCGCGACGCTAATAAAAAGGGGAAACATTGTTTGGGAAGAATTTATCGTTTTCGTTTTGCACGGGAAATGGTAAAGTAAGAACACGATGTGAAGTTTTTTTTAGAAATAAAAAGAACGTATATTTTTATCACCTCGTCTTACTTACTACCTTTTCAGGTTATACGCATATATGATAATTTCTATAATGGGCTAGAGATGAGGACGGAAGCATTTTAGAGGTAATCTATACGCATTTGCATGTTAGAGGATAAATAGTTTTTTAAACCACCCTCAGTAGACTCGACTGGGATTCGAACCCCGATATCCCCGTCTTCAGCAGTACTATAATATTAGTGTTATTTTAAAAGTATTGGTAATATCTATCAAAAGTAACAGTTGCAGATTACATTACTTGACGTATGTATACGTGAAAGTAGATCAAGTGACGCTTAAAGCTGTCAGATAAAGCCCTTTCTAGGAAAACTGGATTGTAGAAAGAGTGAAGAAGATTGGAAACGACGGATTAGAGACATTATTTTTGCAGTTCGGTCAGTAGCTAAGCTAAGGGCCTCTGATTATATTCCCGGAATGGCTGAGAAATGTATCATTAGTGAAATGGGGGTTTCCCCTTTCATTGTGATGAATTAACAGCTGTGGGGTCTGGTGTTGTGTCTGTTCTAGATTTAAGGTAGTTATAAGTCGCGTTCTGATAATAATTATTATAAGTTGGTTCAGAATAGGCACCTTAAACACCCAACAAATTAAATAAACTATTAACGAATATATTCCCACCAGGATAGCTGTTAAATGTTTTATAAATATACCAATAACAGCGCCATCAAGTTAACAGCTACCAGAGAGTGGAAGAAACTTTACAAAGATTTAAATGCCACCAATACAAGCTAGCTGTTCCCCACTAGTAGATGGTAACGAAGGTTAACTGCTACTAGAGTATGGTAATAACAGTGCTATCAAGTTAACATCTACTAGAGAGTGTAGCGTAGTGCGGCTGTAATAATGTCCGTGTGGCGGGTTGTGACGGGTGACGCTCTCTGACGGATGTCGGGGTAAGGGGGTGGGAGGGGTGTCCCGTCTCCTAGCGTCGCGGCGACAGGGTGGCTTCAACCCTCGTCACGGGACCAGACACATCCCCCTCTAGAGGGGGAGGGTGATTTTAAACTGTGAGGGGAGCCGCAAACACCTCCCCCTCTATATCCTACCCATAAACGCTCAAATATAGTGGACATACGCAAACACAGGGGGGGCATGAATAATGAAATGTGAACTTACCAGGGTACTACTCTAGTCAATTTGTTCCCGTCGCAGTAACAAGATGTATTTTTACTCACCGTTCGGGTTGTACGGATACAGATTAATTTCGATAAATTATGAGGAACAAAGAATGATACCCGCTTCAGTGGTCTAATGGTCTAAGGCGTCATTCTTGAAATAGACAAGACTACCGATGACTGTGTGGTTTTTTCACCCTTAAAAGTTTCCCACTCAAGCAAATTCTGGTACACTCCTTCTAAAATTTAACCTTCCTCAGCCTTAACACATTAGCTCAATCAGTATCCTAATTGATAGCAAGAAGCGGTGATAAACAATCAAGACAAAAAAAAATTCTGAGCAAAATACCCTCTCTACGTGGGGGTGGGGGAGAAGTAATAAACCATTCAACACCCGACCGGGATTCGAAGCCCAACCTCCCAGTTACCAAAAACCAGTCCAAATTAGCTTGACGTTAGACCGCGAGCACACCGGAATGTTTAACCTTATGAATTCCCTCGTTATTTAAGAAGTGTTATGTTATTTCAAAATATGTATCACGTCAAAATGTCCGTATAGGAATAAACCCTTTATATTTTAAGTTTTATAAATGAAAAAAAAACCTAAAAAATAAAATTAGCTCAGTATCAACGATTCACGCAAAATTCCGCAGCTTTGAGATTAAAACAGGATAAATGGTCAAGAAAATTGGCATAACTTTTCTCTTACAAATTGCGTAAGTTTTTTAACAGGGTCACAACAAAAAATTCTAAAATGTTTGAGGATAGTCTTGGTGAATACGAAACTTAAAAAGATTTGCCATTCCTATAATAAATACCACAGGAGGAGAGTTTCTCCTTTCCAGTAGGCGGCCCCCTTGAGGTGGGATTTTAGAGAACGCAAGTTAAGAGCAGTGTTTTTACTGTTTTTATAACAGAACTTCTTTTTTTGCCCAAAATAAATAAAATATAGCTTCAGTAAAAACATAGAGTTTAATTTTCTTCACATGGTGACATCAATAATTATTGTATATCTGTCGTACATAACGGCCCTAGATGAGAAACTTTTTAAATGAAGAGAAAAGGTTGTCATGAAAGTCCAGGACACTCTTGACATATATTCAATAACTGTTGAGGTCACCATGCGAAGAAAATTAAATTCTATGCTTCTACTGGATAAATATTTGATTTCTTTTGTCCAAAAATATGTGTTCATTAAAAACTGAAAAATTACTGCTCCTTAACTCGTGTTTCTTACATTCCTACTTTAACTTATCTAGCCTAAGAACATCCATCAAAAACATAATGGAAAAAGGATGAATTGTGACACAATAAATCGTTGCAGCCAAATATATTAGAAACTCGCAGTTTCCCGATTCACACATACGTGTTGCCAGCTCACCCAAATTGTATGTACATGGTTATAGAACAGCCTTTCCCAAACTTTCTGAGATGTGGGCTGGGTTTTCAGTCAATTTTTTCTCGCGACCCACAACATTTGTATAATTATTTATATAAATTACTATAAACTATTCAAAAATCTTTTAGTATGGATTCTCTGTTCTATATATAGACTATATATGTTTGTATGGGAATGTAGATATAGAATAAAAACAAGTTTTTGACAGGCTTAGTATATTCATTCATTAAGTAAATACTAGAAGCAAATGAGCTTCCTAATGATTAATATTATCTTGATTTTGTCCACAAAAAAAATCTGGTTAGAAGGAAGAAATGAATTTTATTCTAAGATCTGGTTCAAGATCTAATAAATTCCTGTTTTTTTTTGTTTTTTTTTAGGAAAATCAATGTTGAAAAAACCTGCTTCGCACGCATACATCGCGACAAAAGGCATGTGAAATCTCAGAGTATTTCCGCTAAAGCAAGATATTCACAACGACAACTCAGCCAAAAGCTAGTTAAATAAACTTTATCGGAGTTGTCAAAGTTGTTTCACACCACAGCTCATTAATGTAATCAATGTCAGTTTCCGTGTTCACCTTTAAGGGTACCTGATCCATACTTTACCACAGACAATTGGAGTAAAATATTACTTTAAACTCGATTTCAGCCCTTAAATGTGTTCTTTAAGATAAGGGGAAATTTGAAATATTCATGAAAATTAACCGTACATATGTTTATTAAATTTTCTGCAGACCGGCACTTCTTTTTCGGGGATCGGTACTGGGTCGCGACCCATCGTTTGGAAAATACTGTTGAAGACTATTCGACCGTCAACATGGCGTGTGGACTACCCTAGCCAGCCGTTTGATGAAAGAGGAAGAAAAGAAGCTCTTATTTACAAGCTAGACAAACCTCATTGTTATTTTACAAATTACAATGGATGATGGAGGTTTTAAAACAAATTACTGACGCTTTAATTATGGGCTGTATTTAAGGTGAATCGCATCTGTTTTATCCGTGGACAAGATACCACAATGAATGGCGTTATTTCTTTGTTTATATAGGCAGCTATCGTAATTAATAATCAAATAGAGGGGTTAGGTCATTGTTTATTTTTTTGTTTTTTTTTTTTCAAAAATTGCACAGTAAGTAAAGATATGTACCCTACACGTATAAAAACACAACTTTTCTGTATCTGTAATCTATTTTTACAATAGCAATAATATATAATAATTAGGAAAAATATGCTACTGTCAAAAATAAGGGCGTTTAGTTTTTTTTATCGCTTTTAAAAAACTCTTTTATTATTTTGTATTTTTTGTACACCGCACCCTATTACCTGTCCGGGCTGAGCACATTTTAACTACGCTAACGGGCTAAGGATGCGGAGGGTAGGTATTATTATTATTATTATTATTATTAGCACCGCGTCTTACTACCCGTTCGGGTTATACGCACTTACGCTAATGTGCAATGGTAGGGTGATTGTGAGATGAAATGGAGGACCTACAGTTTAACGTGGAATCCGAACCACGGTGGAGGCCTGGCATTCCTCACATTCACAAGTTGTGATTAATACACGTCTTGTCAGAGGTGAAGGAAGGGTTTGGCAATCAGATAAATCTGTGCCGGGACCAAGGATTGAACCCTGGACCTTCAGCACAGAAGTCTGACACCTTACCCCTAGACCACCAGGTCACCCTCAGGGTAGGTATTATTTAATAGGAAAGGTACCCACATTTTGGTGGGGGACAAGTGATAAACCATGGAACGAGAACTCTCCCGACAAACGACTCTTCAGATGTATTTTGAGTTTCGACTCCCTACAGTTCTTACAAAAAAATAAATAGTAAAAATAAAGACCTGGAAGTAACATTAATTCGCGCGAACGATGACAACTGACTGTTTGCAGGGGGAAACCCCCTCTCTCTCCGACCTGCTCCAAGGGCTCTGTAATGCCCCTCGCGGGACCCATTCTCTCCCCCTCTCCGGCCACAGTGTGAGTCAAGCTCCTGGCAACGCTAATTCATCATCAGGAGGGGGTGGCAGGAGGGTGTTCCAAGACGAACGCGTCATGGACGCCGCTTGTTTCGCGTCCCTCATAAATTAAGCGATGCCTGCTTTATGGTTCAATTACCCAGGTCCGGGGGTGTATGGCATTGCAGGACAGGGGTGGTAAAGGGGGTGGAGAGGGTGGTTATGGCAGCCACGCACGCACCCTCCCTGTGTCTTGCAGATACTACCGCCACGCATGGACAAGGAGCAGAGGATGTCAAGGACTAAAGAATCCTTCCAGGGTTGCATCATCTATAAGGATATTTCACGGGGTACTCACGCTAGGGTCCAACTTTACAGATTTTTTTTTTCGGTAGTGTGGTAAGGGCGTTGAATATACAGTACAATTTTTATAAGAAGTGCTTTTATAAAATACAAACTCATTTGTTTGCAATCAACATAAATAGCATTTTACTATATTGGAACTAGATACTTCCTGAGAGGAGACCGAACCACACGTATATTTGAAGAGCCTTACTTGTGTCCTCCGCAGACTAAACGCTGTCGGCGAGGCGGAAAGGGGCAACAGTCTGTCGGTTACAAACAGGCGAGGCGAGCGAGCAAAGGGCGCAAAGGGGTGACAGCTGTGTTGACGAGTGTCGTGTGTAGTGACAGTTTCAGGAGATGTTGTGACAGAGGCGCAAGTGACGAGGGGGAGGGGAGAGGCGTGTCCTACTGACAGACAAGAGGGATACACTGGAACGAAACAACACTTTACTCGGCTTGATTACCGTGCCGGTGTTACTATATAGCCCCCAGCCTATCGGTATAGTGACCAGCATTCATGGATACTAATCTAGAGGTCCTGAGTTCGATTCCTGCGTTACCACAGGTATTTTTCCTGAAGGAGAATTGTTCCTATGGTCAGCATGATCTGATTAGTTAGTCTTAAGTTAAGTTAAAGACTTCTACTGGCACATCATCATCATCATCATCATCATCATCACATCGGGATAAAGTTACCACACCTAAGAAGACGGTTACATATTCGCCACTGCCAGTAAATACCAGGAATGTTTAGCCGACAAATACAGTAGTATACGCTAATATATAGCTTATCGCCCGTCAATTTAGGCCATTCCATCAAGGGAATTCTCTCGTATAGTTGACGTCGCCATCTTGGTGAATTCAGAGATATTTTTCGAAGCAGGTCGCATCTTCCCTTGACGAACCTAAGCACTCTAGAAGCACTATCAAACTTAGACGTCAATTTACAAAATAAAAATCGAGGTAATAAAATGAGTAGTTCATCCTTGTGAGGCCTCTGGTATATGTTCTGATAACTCCCTCCTCTTCCTCTGACGAGTATACAAGCTCACTCTACTATTTACGCCTGGACAACATTACTTGATTACTTGATTGACAAATACTTATACGGACTTTTTTTAATTCTATATTCTGGCAGGAATATTTCTACTAACCACTCTTATTAATAAATCTAAAAGCTTTGAGTTGTAGATGATTTAACACAAGAAGTTTGCAATTAAAACATTATATATCTAATAAATAATTTTGTAACAATGTAATACTAAGATTCTTGTGTTTATCAATTATGTATTTTTAAAAACCACAGAAAAAAACGTAAATACATTAGCATGGGATAATCCAATCTCATCTTACCACTACGTCACAGGTAGGCGACGTTCTTAAAGTTTTCAAATACCGCAGAGTGAGGATAGCCGCCACCCTTAAACTGTGCATGGCAACCTCCCTTGCGCCAGTCTCTCTCTCTCTCTCTCTCTCTCCATGTCAGTCAACTGTAGGGAGGGTGCCATGAGCCACTGACAGCCCCAGGGAAGCAGATAAGTAAAGGACGCGGACGTCGCAAGGATTAGCGTCGCTCAATTCCCCCCTCCCCTCCACCCTCCTTCTGAGCCGAGCTTGTGATGGGCCGACGGACGGAGTCGGCCCTAGCCTTTCAGAGGAACACTGTTTCATAGAGACCTTAGGATGGATTCAGGGTCAAAGTTTGTACCACGGCCTCGACAGTGCTTTGAAAGGTCTGAACCCCAGCCTTTGGGATCAAAATTTTGTCAGTTCTCTGAAGGGTCTGAACCCAGCCTCTAAGGTCAGAGTTTGTACCACGGCCTTGTCAGTTGTCTTGATAGGGTCTGAACCCCGGCCTCTAGGTCAGAGTTAATACCACGGCCTTGTCAGTTGTCTTGATCGGGTCTGAACCCGGCCTCTAGGGTCAGAGTTAATACCACGGCCTTGTCAGTGTCTTGATCGGTCTGAACCCCAGCCTCCAGGGTCAGAGTTTGTACCAGGGCCACGCCAACTCTCTATCGGGTTTGACGCTCGGCCTCTAAGATCAGAGTATGTGCGACAAAAAGTAATTATTCATGCACAGCGTCATAATCACCCGTCCTGTTATCCCACATTCACGGGGTAGGGATTAGGAGGATAAAGTTTAGAGAAAATGTTCTTACAGTTGCGTGGACGGAGGGTTGAAAACCATACGGGTAAAAAGAACTCAATACACTCAGCCAGGATTTGAACCCAGATTAGCCCGGTCACCGAAAAACCAGCTAAGACACATCTGACACCGCCAGTCCAACTTCCCACCAGAACGGTGGTAATTAGAGTAGAGAATTAAGAAAAGTGTAACCTCTAATCAAGTAATTTAAGCCGAGATGGTAGGGTTACGAGTTGAAGGCGGTAATTTTTACAAAACACTTTATTTCGGCAAAATAAATCAAATATTTTTCTAATAAAAACAAAGCTAAATTTTCTTCTTATGGTGTGATATCAACAGTTGTTGAATATCTGTTGAGGGTGTCCTAAAATTTAATGACAAATTTTTCTCTTGATTTAAAAAATTTCTCATCTAAGGCCACACTCATGACAAATATTAAACAACTGTTATATCACCATGTGAAGAAAATTAAATTCTATGTTTCTACTGAAACAATATTCGATTTATTTTGCAAAAAAAAAATAACAAAAAAAATTGTTTGCTATGAAAACTGCAAATACTCACTGTAAGAATGTGAGAGATTTATTGATCATTCGTAGCGTGGAGTTATTATGACAGATTACTCACGTAACATCACTCCCAGCACCCAAATGATATATTTTCTTCACACAGATACTTACCTGAAACAAACAGAATAACCAATCATACTTCGATAAATATAGCAAATAATTTCTGATGAAATAGAGCCAACATTATTGAGAAAAAGCACTAAGGGAAATTAGGAAAGGTGGAAACGGAACTTAAAAATATTTAAAAGAAAATAATATTTAAATTGTGTTGTTGTATAAACACGAAATTATAAATTAATAACAAAATGACTAGAATAGTTGGTACTATATTCAGAAAATTATTAAAGTAAAATTATATAAATTATCAAATTAATTAGACAAGTTGTTAATTGATTCAATGTCAAATGCCATGCACCACAATACAGATTAAAAATTTGTTTTAATGTGATACAGCTTGTAAGAATGAAAACTTATTATTAAAATAGTTAAGGTTAAACATAAGCATCCAAAAAACAAAAATAATTACATTCAAGTTGGTATAATATAACACTGTTCATGTATATATGAAGTTGATAATAAATTTGATTAATACATTTATGTAGTAAATAATTATTATGAATGTTTAAATCTTATGTCTTAAGCTGTAATTCATTGCTCCTTGGTCAGAAAGTGGTAGAACGACATGTTTTGATGTTTGGATAGGAAAGAGGTGGGGGTGAGGGGTGCTTTAATGTATACACATAGAGAAACATATTCTAAAAGGACACGTCTAGCCACTGAAACACGATCTATGAAGTCAGACTGTGTCCATGTGCTGATATATTCCTGTTCCTGGGACAGTTCGATGTTAAATCTACTAGCAACAATAGTAATATACTCCAGACTCCCGACTAGCAGAGATTAATGTGACCAAGACGGCTCGGATAGCAAAAAAACTCGGATATTACGGAAGATATGTAGATATTTTACAAAGAAAATTAATGGTTACTCAACCTATTGACTTTGCCTCTAAAAAATACTTGCGTCTGTTCACAACTAATAAAAGCTTTAAATAAATGTAAATTAACAAATAATTATAGCTACGGTAGGGTACAGTACCAGTATGTGGCGCACAAAATGAAGTAAAGCTCATATGAAGTAACTAAACAGTCTAATATTTTCAGCACAGAACGGCTTTTAACCACGTAACGCTCAGTGGCAGGCAACTGACTCGACCAAGTCGAGCGACGGACAGTAATATTTACGACGCCACAGTACAGTGGAAACAGAGTAGCCCGCATGATCCACTACGCTGCTCGTATTAGACGACTGTAACAGTTTAGTGCGGATCATTTCCTAAACAATTCTCACGATACATAAATTGTGCTACAACCTCGAATAATACGGAACCTCGGTTGGTCGGGTCTCTGTATTTAGTTTCCATTATTTCATCTTACTACCAGCCAAGGCAGGTATTTCTGTTACGACTTTCAAAACAGGAACTTAATTATATTCCCAAAACAAACGCCAACACAGAAAGAAAACTAGAAACTACTTGTAAAAAAAAAATACAACGGGCCGCTTGTTCTTGTTCAGTGTTTTCGAGACTCGTAATAAGCTCGACATCCGGTAGCTTCACCTCGAGATAAAAGCATAACCACCTAATTACTTCGCTGATTCCCGTGCCGTCGTCAACCAGTAGCAAAGGGGAGTGGGGGGATGAAGGGATGAAAGAAATTTGCCCATGGTGAAAATGAAGGCTGAAGAGTGTGGAACGGACATGTCACGTGGTCGCTGCACAAAGTGACGTCATCAACCTCGGTTGTTCTTTTTCACAGGAACTGTGTTACTCCCACACCCCTATTTAAACCTGGCACCAATGTGTATGAGAAATAGAAAAATAACAAGTAGAGTCGATCCCAAATGTATTTCGCACTAGCCATGTGATGCAAACCCAACTGTCTTGTTCAGTGCCCGAAATATACACATATAGACCGGACAAGTTTTGTTCTCAATTTGATAGATACGTAAATTATTCAATTTGGAAATCTATACTAACTAATAAAAATGTTTTGTTCACGTTATCTGCTAAAAGATTTAAATGTAAGATCTGACAGCAGTGTACATAATCATAGCCAAATACTAGTATTTCTCACTCAATCTTACTTTGTTTCTTTACTTTTGGCTCTAAATGCGCTCAGGTTAGTTTACTCATTTCATGTACTGTTTATATAGCTTTAATTATTATTACATTGCTACATTTCATAGACTTGGAGAGCTTTGAAATGTGGTGCTGGAGAAGACTTGAGAAGATCAAGTGGACAGACAGGGTGACAAATGATGAAGTTCTAAGACGTAAGTATGAAACAAGAACCGTTTCGGATGTGATTCTTCTGTACGTACAAAGCAACTGGATCAAACACATCCTCAGGCCGGTTGTAAGCTTACAGATAAAATCAGTGTCGGTACCGGCGCCGATCCGGTAGTACTGAGATCCCATGTAATCTTATGGCCAGGCAGTACACTATGCCGACACGACACTATTGTCGTGACGACTACCGATATATATAATATGTCGGAGTGATGCTCGAGGCCTTCTTGATACATACACCGATATAAGTGCGTAGAGGAGGTGCGAGATCGTCTCTAGCTGTGATTGCCATTATTTCGGTTCCGTCTTTCGAGAATTTAGGTTATTGCACTTTCACTCTTCTATGTAATAAAACTTATATAGTTTTAGTTGTGTAGTATAGTTGTTGGATAATTTGTCTAGCAAGTTCAAGTAATACGAAATTACTTTGATTGAATTGGTGGAGAATAGAGCGTGTTTGTGTGATAGCAATTATAGAATGTTCTCGAAATTCATTTTTCTTTCCACTTTTGACGTAGTGTCCCCCAAAGATGAAGCAGACACAGCGAAAGACACTTCCTATTCCGCACGGGAGCCTTGGTGATTGATCGGCATATCTCAAGAAAATTCACGCCTCTCAAGCGCCGACAGTGATCATGTCGTGAATATACAACAATCGACGTTGGTATCGGTGCCGACAACGATATCAGAGCACCGACACCGATTTTATCGATACGTGTACAACCATCCATAGGCGGAAACTTCTTCTGCGTGACATCATAGAGGGCAATTTTGAGGGAAATAAGAGCTTTGGGAAGGAGGATTCAATTAGTGGATGACTTGAAGGAAATAAGAAAATTCTGGGAGCTTAAGGAGAAGGCAGAGGACGGGGCTCATTGGCAGTCTAAGTTCACTGACTAAAGGAATAGACCTGTCGTATGAAAGAACACCTAATAACAATAATTTATTGACAATGTCCAATAACACGAATTTAAAAATATGACAAATAGGTGTATGTATCATTTAAATAACAGCTACCTTTTCTGACTTTCACAATTAATTTTAGAATGATTGTACCGAAAAATGCCAATAAAAGAGGGTCACTTTATATCCCTATTACGCGAAGTGAGTGTGCGTGTTTTGCGTGGGAAAGGGAGAGAGTGAGTGAAAGAAAAAAAGAGGGATGGTAAAGCAAAAAGAAAAAAAAAAAATTAAATGTACTGCTTTTGATTAATCCTGAATGCGTAAACTTCGTCACTTAGATAAAACTTCAATAATGTTTAATTTACCGTTCTCTTCTTAATAGTGTCTCTATAGTTTATCTGTTACCATGCAAGTTCAATCGCTTTATTTTACTTTTATTTATCCGTTCTAAAACAAATATAGAGTTTCTTAAACTGCTTCTGTTTGTTCAGGTACCTTGAAAGGTATAGGGCATCCACAGAAGGATAGGTGTTTATCTGAAAGTAGGCAAACAAAAATTATATGCATGACCATATTATGTTGATTTGTTGTTACTTTTGGCTGTCGAAACATTCACACAAACAATGTGTTTAAATAAGTAACAGTTTTTGCATTAACTAAACACGAACATATCAAAATACTTTTCAAAACGAGAGCTTCTAAATACATTATGCTTTTCTGCAATTAAGATGGTAAACCAGCCAAAACAAGGGTGGTTGATGACGTCACGCAAACCATCAAGCCAATTGTGTTCTTCGCTGTTTACAAAATAAAAAGTTTTAATTTGAAACTAATTTTTGAATAGCTTTTTTAAGTTATTAAAAAAACTTTTATGATTTTGTAGCCAGTTATAACAAGATACAAATGTGAATATAATACTATTTAATTAATTATTTCATGTACTATAATATCTCTTGTTGCCACAACCACAAAAAAACATAATAGTTTTATTAATATATTTTGTTCTTTCAATAAGTGACTAAAACGCCAATTATATGGTAATCCTTAGGGAGTATTATTATACTAGTTTGATAAAACTTTGTATTATTATTATATTATTATTATTATTATTATTATTATTATTATTATTATTATTATTATTATTAGCACCTCGTCTTACTACCCGTTCGGGTTATACGCACTTACGCTAATGTGTAATGGTAGGGTGATTGCGAGATGAGAATGGAGACCTACAGTTTAACGTGGAATCCGAACCACGGTGGAGGCCTGGCATTCCACACATTCACAAGTTGTGATTAATACACGTCTTGTCAGAGGTGAAGGAAGGGTTTGGCAATCAGATAAATCTGTGCCTGGACCGAGGATTGAACCCCGGACCCGATAAAACTTTTTATTGATAATATAGTATCAGTAAGCTCATGGTAGTTATTTCCATTAGTCACATTCAGTCAATGTTTGCAATAACGAACCTTCTGCTAGCGGTCAGATACCAACCATAGATGTCCTATAGCAGTGTTTCCTTGATGGATTACACTATGGCCCGATATTATAGACTACGACATAGCTGAAACGTAGAAGGTAAGCGTCATACCTTTTCAGGGTAAACTGAGTGCACAGTCCAATTTGCATATGAAGGTTTTTTTTTTTAATACAAACATATTTTTTTCAATGTAAACATTGATAACATACTGTTTTATTATAGTTTTATTTTATAGGTATTGATAATATCCATCAAAAGGGCAGCCGTAGATCACATGACTTGACGTATGACGACGTGAAAATAGATCTAGTAGCTTTTATAGCTGTCAGATTAGGCTACTCCAATGGAAATTGAACCATTGTATTATTCTTGTAAAAGCTGTGTAGTAAAATACACATAAGTGAATAAAATAACTATTAACCTATAGAAAATGATTTATATATTAGGTAAAAGACAATTTTTTTTACCCTAGAATGCAGCCATTGATACATCATTATGTGTCTTGAAGCTATAGCCTGATTTTGGTTGGTAGATCATCTTAGAAAATTCAAATATATGTGTTTGCAGCCAACAATGATAGCATTTTTACTGTATTATTATTTTATAAAAATATTGATAACTATCAAGTGACGGCTTCAATAACATGACATGATGTATGAATATATTAAAATAGTTTTAATAACTTTAGTAACCACCAGATGCTGTTCTTGCTACCGAAATCAGGGTGTATATATTTCATGACTGACTAAGAGGCAGACAGCAGATACCTGTTACCCACTGGTACCTCTTCCGCATACTCTTGACTGGTGAACTGTGAACTCTGCTTTAGGCGTCCTTAATCACAAAGTCAAACATTATTCTTCAATGGTCGAAGATATTCCATGATATATATTTGTTGATTCTCCTTTTCATAATAGTATTTAGAGGCGCTTAAAACCCGCGTTCGTTGGACTCCGAATAATGTGCCTCGACTGCTTTTGCACCAGTCGCGCGGCCGACTGAGAATGGAGTTTTATGGCACGATGGTCACACGCGGCCAGTTGTTTAGGCTACAAAGAACGTAATAGTGGGTGAGCGCGCATCAATAGTCAACTACGCAGCGACCAGCAGTGTTGCCAAATGTACGATATGGATACTACTATTAACATAATTTCATCACCTGTACAATTAACTTTTAGGATATTTTCTAAAAGTAATATCCTGTGGCCCTGCTATAAAATAACAAATTTTACATTGATTATAAAAAAAAATTGTATGAAAATCGGTGGGTTTATCAATATAATGTCAGAAAATAGTATCCTACCAGTCAAAATACAATACATTTCAGGTCCATGTAGTATCACCAGAGACTATAGAGCTGGCAACACTGGCGGCCAGTACAATCCGTTCAGTCACTCGCTGGAACTCGCTTGTTTAGGAGGAACCATGTAGCAGCTATTTGCTCCGCGTTCATTGCGAGATTGACTGTACACACTTCAGTCGGCAGCGACTGTCAACGCTTGGATTGGTAGCGTATTTTTTCTGGCCGCTAGTGCGTGGGCGGCCTAATTCAACTCACCAATAAATCCCGTAAGCACAATTTACAAAGCACACATACTCAACGTTCTAAACTAAAGTGGTGTGCGAAGATCATCTTTTAAATGCGAAGAAAAATTTAAGCAAAACTTGAAACACGGGAAGCAAAGTCGAAGTCAATTTTATTGTTGTTGTCGTCACATAGCACTAATTTTAATTTTTAAATTATCTATTAATTACATTTAGGTAATGAGCAAGGCTAGAAGAAAAAACAAAGCACACTATATTATTTCATGCTGACATATCTGAATGTACCGATGTTTATGTTATAATGTTATTTAATAACTAGTCTGTGTTGAAATATGCTTAGAAGCTGTTTTAAAAATTATTCTGGTTTGAAATATGTGAGATATTTCTAATCTGGTCATAATATATAGAAATTTCTTCTTCTTCCGAAAGGTTTCAAGGATGTGGATTTAATCGTGGGTGCAAAGAGAAGGCTATTTGACCTTCGACATGGATATTTTGAAACTTCGAAAACCCCTACTATTCAACGCACAAGAAGACAAGTAAAAAATACCTGTACATTTCACATCCGATAATCCGCAACTAATTCAAATCCCCGCGCACCTCTCTCCAACCAGCCCTTGCGGTGAAACTAAACCAGTGTCGCAACTCCCCCAACAGGTTGCGCTGAGCGCGCTGTGACAGAAAGTAGGGCACTGGCCTGGTTTACCCCGGTCTCCCCTAGTCGTAATGTTCAGCGACTGATTGCTACAAGATGAATGGAAATAGGGGAGGGGAAGAGAGTTAACTCTATAATAGTGAAAGGGGGGGTCGCGGCATCATCCCTTGATCGAGGGGTGAGGGAGGATGGTAATGAGTCAACTGATCACAACATTGTTCGTTATAAACCCTTCAGTGTGTTAGTATAGGGTGGGTCAGCGTAAAGCCATTTTTTTTTCTTGTCACGATTATTTAGTTTAAAGGGCTTTCATCTGTAAAATGAATGACCATTGTTAAATTTTAGGTTTATTAAAAATGATTCAAAGAGAATGTCACTGTAAGGTCAACGTAATGATATCCTACCAATGTTATAAAAATGAGTTGATGTCTGTCCGTTACTCTTTCACGCTAAATTAACGAAATTAATAGTGTTTAAATTTTGAATTCACATAGCTCGGAAGTCCGTCTAACATGCAGGATAATTGAAATTTGAAGCAAAATGGCGGGCTACAAAACTTTTTTGTCCTTTAAGTCTAAACTTTTGCTAGTCGGATTTTCACTGGACCAACTTTGAAAGCTCTTTTAACAGACTAGATTGCCAAAGACGGGGAGAACGGGGTTCGATTCCGGACGGGTCTACTGAGGGTGGTTTTCTCTAAATGGTTTTCCATCTTCCTCCATAAAATTCGGGTACACTTCCCTAAATTCAACCTTCCTAATCACTAATCCATTAGTGTTACTAGAACGGTACCCGTCATTTGGTCTATTAAATGACTTCAGGTAATTATTTTGCTAAAATTAATTTTTAGGGCCATTTATTTAAAGCGTGTTTATGTTGTCTTCGGAAACATTCGTTATGATTTGTAGTGATGTTATTAGATAGCGAGGGTGTGTAGTGTTTAGTTAAATAGTATATACTACCGTTTCAAGATACATTTGTCTTCTCTCAATTTACTACTGCCCAAGATATAGCAGCATGTCATTAACCTGTAGTACCACTTTTCTATTTGAACTTTTCGCAATGCCATAGTTTTGTTCTAGTTTTTGTGCTTTTGTACCAAAATAAAAAGTTTTGTACCCGTACCTTTGTTGAGTAATTAGAATATAAATACGGCCACTCCATTTTAATAATTTTGTTTTATTTTGAAATTTGAACTTTTTCATTGCCAAATTTTTGAATTACATTTGTTCCATTTTGTAGGCTACCACAAATAAAAAAGTTTTGTACCCGTACACTTTTTGAGTAATTAGCGTATAAATGTGGCCACTTCATGTTGATAATTTTGTATTATTTTGAATTTTGAAATTTTTTCAGTGCCAAAGTATTTTTTTATCTGCCTTTCTGCGTATACTTATTTATTAATTTTATTAAATGAATTAATCACCCATTCATGCTTTCTATAATTATATTAATTTACTAGAGTTTGCCCACGGCTTCGCTCCCATTTAAGTTGGGTGGTTAACTTTTTCCTATCGAATCATTTAAACCAGGTTTTCTCAAACTTTATACACTTGAACCTTACATAAAATTAAGCTTAATTGTTAAGCCTCACTTTCTTAGAATAAAAATAACTTTTTTACGATAAAAATACAAAAATGAGGCACTTATTATTTCATTGATTTCTATAATTTTTGATAAGAACGTTGTAAAAGTTGTGAATATTGAAAGAATAATAAGATTGTGGAAAATATCAAGTTTGTTTTAATATTCTATGACGTAAATACTATTTATGAAAAATATGTACTTTTCATTTGGAAGAGCGAGTTTTTTTTCCTATTATAGAGATGGTTCATGTCAGCTTCTGTTTTTATAGCACACAAAGGAAGGCTTTTTCAACTCCAGTCGATTTCTGTAATTAAAATTATCATACTTGAATACAATAAGTTCAGATGTTTCCCATGTGGCTACTAAATTTTGAGGGGGTGATATTTCAAAGTAATGTTTTGTGTAACACATCTATCTTTTAACATTTCTCTCTCCCTGACACTTTCTCTCTCACACATCTTCTTTCATTTTGTCTCAGACTTTTTCCCTCTCTCACACACTCTCTCCACTCACACACACTATTAAACAATCTTTCACACATTATATATATATCACACTCGCTCTTAAACTTTAAACTCCTCGTTTTCTCTCAAACTCTTCCTCTCTTTCAAACTTTCTCTCACACGCTCTCACATTTTCCTTCTTTCTCAAACACCCTCTCTGTCTCAAACTCTCTCTATCTGTCTCAAATGCTTTCTCAAATCCTCTATCTCAAAATCACTATTTCCCTCAAACACTTTCTCTCTCAAATTATTTCTCTCGAACTTTATCTCAATCAAACTATCTCTCTATGTCTCAATCTCTCTTTCTATTAAATTCTTGGTCTCAATCTTTCTCTCTTTCACTCAAACTTTCCTAACATTTTCTTTCTCTAAAATTTCTCTCTCTTTCACACACTACCTCTCGCAAACTCTCCCAAAATTTCACTCACATTCTCTCTCTTTCTTAAACACATTCCCTCACACACTTTATCAGGCACTCTTCCTCACATGCTCTCTCTCTCACTTATAAAATAATAATAATAATAATAATAATAATAATAATAATAATAGCAGCAGCTAAGGATCTAGTCAAACCCATCATTTAAGTTTATTTATATGGCCATTATGATATTGATGTTTACTGGCGAAATTTATTTCCCACGTAGCTATCATATACATTTAATAATACAATAGGCCTAGCTTAAAAATATGTTCATGTAGAGTTAACATTGCTTTAGTCCAGTAACTTTAGGCGAAAATCGGGCGTCACTTCATAAAAATGCCAAGTGAATGAGCTGAATATTGGTTTCCACTTTCACTTTGCCTTTCTAAATAAGTTGTCAAAAGTCCCCATCATGCGAGTGTACAGTTTTACCGCGTGCAAAAGGTGTGAAAATGGAGTTATTTATTGTTTTTCACTAATATCTTCGTTCCTATTAATTTTATAACCATGAGATATACTAACAAAGAAATAAGATAGGAAATTTATATACAAAAAAGTGGTTTAGTGTTTTGTAAACTACATATTTTTTTTTTTAGAATTAAGATTTTAGGTTTGTTGGGGTAAAGCTGTATGTGGAGGATATGTCAATATTTTTAGAACTATTGTAACTATCTCGCATCAGTTGTGCTATCTATATTCAGATGAAACAACTAACAGTACTTTTTCCTTTCCGAAGATACCCGAAGGTTTTCAATTTACCTTTTAGGCCAAATTACTTTTGTAGAAGTAATTTTTAGGCCAAATTACTCTAGGCCAAATGACTTGGTTTAATTTTTAGGCCAAATGACTTTAGGCCAACTGCCACGTCCCCTCCTGGCCACAAATCTGAAACAGTTTGATGAATTTTGTTCAAACTTGATATCTAGATGTTATAAGGAAATACCTTGGAATATATATATATATATATAATATATATATATATTTAACTTTAGCTTCAAGATAAAGGGTAGTTTACTAATAAGGAATTTTTTTTGAATTCCAAATTTTTCAAAAACGACTAACAATTTTGTTTAAAATGAATATTAATATTAAAAATAATGGCTCTTGTGATTGGTCCAAAATGGGTACCTCTAAAGTTAAATACATTATAAATAATTATGTTTATTTTTCTAAAAATATATTAATTTTATGGGTGTGTATCGATAGCGGATTTTTGTAAAGTTAAAAAAAAAAAATTGATTCAGGGGACTAGTTTACTTTATCAATAATAATGTATACTTATTTTTCTATTGTAAATTATTTTAAGGGTATTTTACTGAAGACAAATTATAGACAATTTGAACATTTTTGAAATGGTCTTTAAAGATTGAGTTCAAGATATGTTTCTGGGAAGAGTTTTTCATAATGAATAAGAAAACTTTTTGATTTTATAAATTAAATATAACTTTAGGCTAGTTAACAAATCACTTATTTTTTAAAATCTAAATAAAAATATTTGAACAATTTAGTTTAAAATGTATTTATATAAAGTATTTATTTTGATTAACAAGATGATTTGTTGAACTTGGAAAAAATATGGATTCTTAAACCATTATATAAATACGCTGTTGAATTTTCTGAAATAGAATTACGAGCGCATGATCAATTAATTGGACTGCCACTCGAATATTTAGTCACGTCACTCTCGCAATAGACTTGACTGACGAATGGGAGATCGTAGATCGAATCCATGCCGGGTGTATTTTGGCACCGCGTGTTACTATTCATTCGGTTGTACACATATGTAGTCTACTAACCACATTCATGTGTTTGGGATGATGTAGGTTGAATTTAGAGGCTGTGTACCCAATATTTACGTGGAGGAAGAGTCGAAAGCTATGCAGGTAAAAAAAACATCCTCAGTATACCCGAACGGGATTCGAACCCTGATCTCATCATTGGCAATCCCAGTCTATTGCGAGAGTGACTACTTAAAAACCATTCGACCACCGAAGAGGGTCTCATTGGGTGTAGTGAGTGTATTTTTCCACTAAATTATTTTCCACTCTCCTTCCGAAAAAAAAATGTGGGCACACTTCCTCTAAATTCACCCTTCCTTATCCCAAAATCATTCCCGAAGAACAAGTAGTTAACCTGGACGGGTAATAATACTCAGCGCTAATAAAAAAAATAGGTGTGGGACATAGTCCATTCTTTCCCGCGTTAGAGAAGCTAGCTTAAGCAGGGGCTGAAGGAGGGACGCGGAGCAATTTACACGTGCAGGCTCTTACCCTGCAGAATAGGGGAAGTGAGAGAAGAAGAGGGAGGAATGGACTAGAGGTGGTAGGGGGAGGGAGTCTTGCGATGATACACCCCCACCCCCCTCTTAACAGACACCCCTGAATGTACGGCGAGCAATGTTTACAAACAGCGCACATTATACGCAAAGCACCTTCTCTCAGACAAAATCCAACTTTTACGTCGATAAAGAGGGCAGCGAGTCGGTTAGGGGAAGCACACGTCTTTCTTCTCTGATAAGGTTCTATATGAGACGTGTTTCAATTTGGATTAGAATTAAACATGTTTGTCAGAGTTGCCATTAGCAGTTTTTACTAGATTAATTATCTGTTATTTACACATTTTTAAGGCGAAAACAACAAAAAAACAACTAGGCTGGCTACAAAACATATTTTACAAAATTCCCTGACTTTTCCAGGCAACATTTTTCAATTTTCCCAGACTACTTTTTTCCAGTCTCAATGGTGGATGATGACTTTTGTTTTATTTATTATTGATCACATATTAAAAAAAATTTGTATCTACTAAACATAAAGTTTTATCAGTTATTTAAAAAATTAAAATGTTATTTTATTTAGTTATTATTCACTTTTGTTTTAGTGTTTAGTTGTGAAATCAATGGGATATTTTAGACTTATTTTTAATTCCCTGACTTTTCCAGGTTTTCCTTGTCTGTAGCCACCATGACAACAGTTAACTTATAGTCCAATTTTCATAAAAACAAACTTTTTTTGTGGTCAAAATTGATAATATTTTACTATATTATTATTAATTTTATTTGATAGGTAATGATTATATGAAAAGTTAAAGTTGCAGATCACATGACTTGACGTATCAATACGTTAAAGTATATCTAGTACCTCTTATACCAGTCAGATGTCGTCCTTTCTATGAAAATTGAACTAAAGTAAATTAATTTTCATGTGTGTATACTCGCATGTATATAATAAGCACCGCGTCTCATTACTCGCTCGGGTTAAACGCATGTGGTCGCTAATTACGCTAATGTGTTTAGACGCTAGCCTCGGTCAGCAAGAAAGTATCAATCGCCGCTGTCAGGCTACACGGTTTGAAATACAATGTCTGTGTCACTTTCTAGAACTACTTCTTTATTCTGATAAGCTTATACACCCTTCAACTAAAACCCCCCTTCGTCATGTATATATTAAAGAAGAGAAATAAAAACTACGAAACTTATCTCACGATAAAGAGGAAAGCTTGCTGCTAGATTATTATTATTATTATTATTATTATTATTATTATTATTATTATTATTATTATTATTAGCACCGCGTCTTACTACCCGTTCGGGTTATACGCACTTACGCTAATGTGTAATGGTAGGGTGATTGTGAGATGAAATGAAGGACCTACAGTTTAACGTGGAATCCGAACCACGGTGGAGGCCTGAGTAGTTAGGTGGCCCATATAGTACAGCGCTCTGATTGGCCGGTTTTGGTCACGTGACCACGCCCCTCGCTCTGATTGGCTGTTGGCTTTTCCCCTCCCCTCTGCTCCCCCCGGTAGCGGGTTTTCCCGATGACGTCATCACTCTGTCGCAACCCGGCGCCAATTTGGTGGCTTGACAAGACAGGAATAGATCGTGACGACCTTGAATGATGTCGCAACCTCTCCCCCGCCCTAATGTGGTAATGGGTTTTCCCTGTGTCGCAACCCGGCGCCAGTTTGGCGGCTCGACCAGGGAAGTCGAGACAGGAATAGATCGTGACATTGAAACCGTGAGTTAGGTTATTGACCCTGGCAACTCTCCCCCCTGGCATTGGGTTTTTCCGATGACGTCATCGCTCTGTCGCAACCCGGCGCCAACTTGGCGGGTTGGCAATACACGTCGAGACAAGAATAGATCATGATGTTGCAATCCGCCCCTTTTATGTGGCAATGGGTTTCCCTGGTGACATCATCGCTCTGTTGCAACCCTATGGCTGTTGGTTTTTCCCCCTCCCCCCTCCCACCCCCTCCCCCACCACCCCATCCCCTCCGCTCTGATTACAAAATCTCCACCAGTTGATTACGAAATTTCCTCCCCTACAACCCCTCCCCTACAACCCCCTCCCCTACACCCCCATCCCCTACAACCCCACCACACCTTGAACATGTTGGTACTTGTGCGGGCCCTTTTTTTTTTCTTGATTATTGTTGCGTGCTAATTAATTATTCATGTCTGCTAATTGATTATTGATGTGTGCTAATTAATTATTCATGTATGGGTAGGGGGAAGGACATTGGAGTATATTTTATTTGGATGGTGAGCATACGTCTCTGCACGAACCTCTCGCTACGACTGTCCTGCGTAGAATGGAGAGTATCTTTGCTGGTCGGCCGCTTACCGGGTAGTGACCACTGCGCATCACGGTTGCGCACTTTCCCCCTCCCCCCTCTCCTCTCGCCACAATCACCCGGTGACGTCATCGAGACCCGTCGCTGGATCGACAAAACGTGTTGAGACAAGAATTGATGTCATTGACCCGGGCAATGGGTTTTCCTGGTGTTGCAACATGACCTTGAATAATGTCCCCCACCCCTATTTGGTAATGGGTTTTCCCTGATGACTGGCGCCGGTTTGGCGGGTTGACAAGACAAGTCGAGACAAGAATAGATTGGGACCTCAAAACCTCGAGGTAATTGACCCTGTTCATGTTTGCTATCCCAACAAGTCGAGACTCGTATCTACGTGTAAGGAACAGATAGGTTTTTTTTTGCTTGAATAAAACACGATATTACAAAACATACATTTATTATACATTAAAGGTTTTACAAAACATACATTAAAGGTTTTACATACATATTATACACTTTTACAGGAATGACGCATATATTCATTCATACGTTTTTCTACAGTGTCTTTTAGATGCGTTAGTAAAATTGTTTTTAGTTCACAATCCAGCATGTAATAGTCCAAACCGACGACTTGGCGTGTATAGTAGGTAGCACTGATAAGATCCAGGTTTCTGATGTGCGTTTCCACCGTAGGCTGTTCGAGATCGATGACATCCACTGATTCTGTAAGCGTGTCGCATACATCTACGACGAGCGTGTCGATCAAATCGTTGCAATAGCGTGCTACGGGTGTCGACCACATATCCCGGCGGTCGACGGCGAGGTCGATGAGGTCCCACACCTCGCAAAGACGTGCCCAGCTAGGTGCTAGATAGGCGACCCGCTTGAGTCCTGCGTCTTGTTTCTCGCTGATGACGACCATACGGTCACCGCACATGCGTCGCAAAGAGATTTCATGATTAGTCAGACTAATCTTCTGAGGAGGTTGCGTGTTGCTGAAAAACTTTGATATGATCGACTTGTAGCTGCCCAGTTCTTGCCACTCTGTACGGTTAAACACCGCACAATTCCCTCCACATTTTTCTAGCTGGACATAGGGCGTAAAGTTGTTCTTGACGCTCATGCCGACGATGACTCTCTTGGCGTCGACTTCGTCCAGCGGAAACAGAGTGTTGAAAATACTGGTGATGGCGAGCGGCTTCACCGGCTTTGCTTTGCGGGCGCAAACGTCTTGACCTTCCATCGCTTCGACGACTGTCACGGTTATGGACGGCACGCCACCGTGACGCCCCTTTTATAGGCGCACGCTGATTGTACGCAGCCTCTTGAGGGGCGGCAGGACCCTAGCTTCTTGAAAAATGTGTTGTAATATCTCACCACCTTAGCGTCGTTGCCTGTATGATTGGTGGGTGAGAATAGGGCTAGGAAAGTTTTCATCGGAATGTTCTGGGCGCGATAGAGAAGGTACATGAGACAGTAATGGCCGCAAACGTCCGAGGCTATGCTTTGAAGTTGTAGCGTGCTATGAGACGTGCGGGAAGTGTTTTTTCGTATAAATGCCAGATGCGACTTTATACGCGGCGGAAATCCATAACTGTCAAAATATTCTCCCACGCCGTTCTTGTCGATAAAGATGGCGACCCAATGCGTCCCAGGCTTGGTATGTGGATCCGTGTTGATGACGAGAGCTGCAGGTCGCGCTATTCTTGCGGGTAGTTGATCAGCAGGGAAAACACCCGACCGTACAGAACGGAACCACGGGCTTGTTTTCAGCGCACGTCTTATGGTGTGCGTGTCCATCTTCAATCATCCAGTCTCGAAGTCCCCAAACGATGGAGGCCGAACAGAAACTCCAAACAGAACTATGTGCCATGCACATGGTGCGACCCAATTTAAGTGTTTTCAAAGACGAACAACCTCTGTCGTACAGATCTACGACGGGCGTAGGCGTGTATTTGACTAGAAACTTTTTCTTTTCTGCTCCCTTGACGTAGACGGTTTCTGCACGTGCTGTGGCGCGGGAGATGAGGGATTCGAGCAGGCTGTAATCCACATCACCGCTATCCCAGGGAATACCGTGCAGCTTGTTGACGATATAGTCGGCTTTCTTTTTGGCAGCCGGTGAAAGTTCCTCTATAGCGAAGGGGGGCTTTAACACCCAATGTTGAAGTAATGTTCCGCATACAGATAAAACACTCAATTCCTTGACGATAAACTGCTTGCTGTCGTCGATGAAGCTCTGGAAATCCACAATGACGTCCATGATTTAAATGACGTGTGTAAGGGGCGGGAAGCCGTTTATATTAACTCCCATAATCGGTCACGACGTTTCTGTCCTTGTCGATGGTGATGATGTTGGCAAACTCCCCGTACACGATACAGTTGACGGTTTCGGTGAGAGCTCTGGTGAAGCTCACTTCGATGCTCAGAGAACCGTGCCTCGTCAAATTCCAATGTGATGTCATGTGAGCTGACAGATTAGGTGTGAGATCGAAAGCCATTAGATGATATCCCTTAGGGAAAGCTTCTCGTGTGATGTCGCTACCCTCGTTCATGAAATGGATACCCGTTCCAGAAAACAGTGTGTGGTAGGACATGACATAGTTGCCGTTTGAAAAATCGGGCTGTAACGGTTTCGACGGCACTTGTTCTCCGTCCACGTACAGCGAGAAATGGTTCATGCCGTAGGTTTGGAAGTTGAACGGGTTCTTGGTGGCGTCTCCGTTGAACGCTGCGTTTGACACAAAACCCACGATGCATCGTTTGGGTAGTTGTCCGGTGAATACGTTGTCCAGCGATTTTCCTTGTACACCCGTAGGAATAGTGAGTGTTTTTACTTCCACGCGGGTGATGGGATACTTTGCGGGACTGACGTTTAATGCCTTGGCATGTGCCAACAGTATAGAAGGTGCTACTTTGACACGTCGCACTAGAAGGCCTGCTTCAGCGATGTGAACCTTATAGTGTGGGAGTTCAGGGACGGCCATAAGACTGAACCCGTCTCTGGAACGGACCAACTTGACTCTGAGTTCGGTGCCGTTCAAAAGGTATTTCTCTTGGTTAAATACATCACCGTGTAGATACCCCAAAAGATCCACCGTCTTACTTTTGGCTGTTAGACTGCGACGGGCCTCAAATCCTTTGTTGCCTGCGTTAGTCTCCTCAAAGGTTCCGGGGCTGTCTGCGAACCAGAGACCGCAAGTCAAATGTGTTCTTTTAGCTTCACCGTTGTAATTGAGCAGCGTTTCAATGTACGATCTATAAGCATACGTGTTGCTGGGCGGTGAGACTAGTTTTTGGTTTAAAAACACATCCACCTGTGTGAATAGCGAATGCAACCAGTTGTTGACGGGAGCGATTTGGTCCACCTCTGTGAAAGAGCCACCGTCGGGTTTCACGATGGCCGCCCTGAGATAGAGCATAGTCTGTGAAAGATCGATATAGAACTCGCCTTGACCGGTAACGGTAAATTCTATGGGTGAATCATCGGTGAGTGAAGAGACAGGTTTGTACTGGATCCATTGTCCGCTTTCGAGACTGGTTTGCGTGGGTGGGACTGAAAATAGATCGAGTTCACTGCTGGCACACTCGCAGGACTGGGGGTGTAGAAACGACATTTCAACTGAAAATATCTACAGCTTCTTTCTTGACCTTTTTACGTCGGGTAACGGCTGAAGACTGACGCCGGTGCTTCTTACGACGCCCTTTATAGCCTGAGCCGGTCATCAGTGTGCCGATCTTCTGCTCCGCCTTGCGTTTCAGGTTTGTTCCAGCCTCGCCGACACGCTGCCGTAGAGCCTCTTTGAAAGGACGACGCTGATTGGCGACGTCGGAGAGCACGTCGATACCCGTATGAAGGGCTTGTTTTCCTATGGCTTTAGCGCCGCTTCTCAGCAAAGGTACGACGCTCTTGAATAGGCCGCTGAAAAAACTTCCTATTCCATGCCCACGTTGATAGGGAACACCGTGGTAGATCGAAGATATTCCCGTTCCAGCCTGGTTGACGTAGTATCTTTGGTAAGGACAGTTCATGTTGAGCGGCGTCGAAAATGAAGTTTCACGCACACTTTTCCAAACTCGAATGGTACAGCTTCACCAGTGTCGGTCCTTATATTGATTTCCAGGCTTTCAATTTCTCTTCTAAGTACTGGCACGTAGTGCATCGGATCGTAGCTAACTGTCTTATGTATGCCGTAGAGATAGTTTGCGTTGTTGATACCGACGATACGTAAAAGCGGTGCCACAATGTCACCCACGGGCTGAGGATCGATGATATCCGTGTAGACGTACATTTGCGAGGGCAAGCCTAGTAGAATGTTGGCGGCGTACGGTGACTTTGGGACTTTGATCAGATTAGTATTAGGATCGAAACCGAGCTGTAGACTTAGTTGATTAGATAGCTCCAGCAGCTGTACATTTGGTGAAGAAGAAACAACGTCCACTTTTTTGTTGGTGCTTGTGTACTTGAATACAACTCCAGAATCCCGTTTAAACGCCTCTATTTCGTTTAGGGCTTTGACCATTTCTTGGATAGTGCTATAGTTTCCAGGCGGGATGTGATCCTTGAATATTTGTTCCACACCGTTAGCGTCAACCCAGTTGTACCATACAATGTTTCTGCCCTCGGGTACGGTGGTGAAAGAACACGGATATTGGAATTCGGCGAGAGCTACTTCCCACTGGCCGTCGAGTGTAAGACGGTAGGGTAGTTGCGTGGTGAAATTCGTGAGGGTATTTTTCGGGAAATATCCCATAGAGCTATCGCTCGGCAAGGTGAGGTAAAACTGGTCCTTCATGGTAGGGCGCTGACGTAACTGGCAGGAATCCAAGAATTAAACTTGGCGGGGTAACCTTTCCACTGCACGTACACTTTCTTTCTGGCACCTTTACCCTTGACGCGTGGTATTTTATCAACTTTAAAAGTTTCGGGAAGACGTACGCGTTGCAATTCGGGTTCGTAAAACGTTCCCTCCACCTCCTCGCCGTCAAGATCGGTCACTCTGTAGACGACTGGTTGCCTCAACACGACGCTGCTGACTTTGAAAATTTCTTCGCTCCAATTGCTTTCGTAGCCCTTTTCAAACAGCATTTTGGATTTGCTAATACGCACCGTGTCACCGACTTTGAGTTTTGGCTTACTATTCGATCTTGGGCCCCGTTTGCCGTACAGATTATCTCTGACTTGAAGAACGTTGGTTTCTGAAACGTCGGCAGGCGCCATCTTGATACTGGAATGTTTTGCGCCGTTGTAAGCGTCGACTAGATCTTGGAGGACGTCCACGTAGCGATACGTGTTATTTTTGGTAAAGTAGCGCCACATGCGTCCTTTCAGAGTTCTATTGAATCGTTCCACGATGCTTGCCTTCACGTCTGGATTATGAGTGGTGTAGTAATGCACACCTTCTTGCTTGAGAAATTTCCGGACTAGACGTGCCGTGAACTCTGTCCCCTTGTCCGTCTGTAAACTTAGAGGTTTACGCCCGCTTTGCTTGAAAATGTCCCGAAAGGCGTCTCTCACGACGCTCCCCGTCTTGGATGGAAGCGTCCTCGCCCAGGCCATCTTGCTAAACACGTCGATGACGGTGAGCAAGTACACCGCACCGTCGTTGTATTTTCCGAGACTTCGCATATCGTTGAGATCGGCTTGCCAGAGATCGTCAATGTTTGACACCACGTACTTGTTGCGTGGAAACTTTGTTATCACCGGCTTGTGGAGGGTATAAGCGTCCTGCGCACGAAGCCATTTTCGTACTTTGTCGGGATCTTTCTTGGACGCCTTTATGAGCGACGCCGCCCCTGCAAACCCAGCAGGATGAGAAGGGTCGTAGTAGATGTCGGCTAAACGGGGCATTAAGCTCTGAACGGCAGCCACCTGTTTTCGTCCACCCTTTTCAGTTTCTTCTTCTTAGGGCGTTGCGACGGTGTAAGTGGTTGAGGTACGGGCGTCGGATCTCTAATGGGCGCCAAACGTTTCGGATTTACAATAAATTCTTTCGGGATGTTTATTTTTTGAAGTGCCGTGAGAAACTCTCGCCACCCCGTCGGCTCGCTGTGTCTTCTTGCTCTGACCAGATCGTTGACTAAATCCACAATGTTAGATCCACGGAGAGGTGTATCGTGAATACTCACTTCCCCGTCTTCGTCCCAAGAGATACCGCCCCTGGAATTAATATATTCTAGTAAAAGCTCGGCTTTTTTACGTGCCTGTACTGGTACAGTATTGAGTACAGCCGCGATGGGAAGTACGGGGGCGGTCGCGGTGATATTTTCAGGCGGTGGAGGTTGTTGTTGACTAAAGTGTAGATAGCGCTGCAGCACTTGTTGGTATAAAGTCCATTTAGACTTGTCATCAACTTTTGAAGCGAGGATTTTTTCCATTTCCTTGTCCAGCTCGGAGACCACTAGATTTGTGGCCGAAGCCGCTTGTTGGTGGTGTTGCTCGTAACGGTGTAATGTTTCCGGGGACACCAATATCATTTTTTTCGTGTGTTCCATTATCTACTTGTTGAATAAGGAACCGAGGACACCGCTGATTAATGGGGCTAAAAGTAAGGGCAGGAACGCTCCTCCTTTCTGAACGAGCAGACGTCTCTTCTTCTTCCAGCACTCTCCTCGTTTGACCAGCTTGCGCAACACCTGCTTGTGAGCACGTAACTTTGTCTTCTGCGCATTTTTCAACGGCACCCGCCCTTTTAAAGTGTTGTAGGCACACTCGCAAACAGAGTCAATCAGTTTCTTGTCGGCCGTCTTCAACAAGGCTACACGTTGCTGTGGGTTCATGCGATGCATCGCACGCAGCAGCGGGGCTTGCTTCAGCACTTTGGGACTCATGGTTATGAAATGATATGTAATTGGGACGTGTCGGTGTTTTTATAGCTTTTGCGTGGTAGGTACACGCAGCACCCGACATTTGTGCGGGTTCTATATCTAAACCATTCGGGTGTACCTTGTTTAAAATCTAACAATAGATACCCGTGAGGAGTACTTGTAGCGTCAGCGTAAGCCTCCTGTAAAATACGGGGGTTTTCAGGACACACTTGACGTGCAAAGTGTTGAATCTGAGCTTTATCCCTGGGATTTTTAAAAAGCACGATATAATGCGCGTTTAAGGAAATGTCTCTTTGTCCCTTGCCCTGGTGGAATATATTTTGCGTAAGGTACATGACGCTAATATTTTGATGGTGGCATCCTTTGGTGAAAAGATCGACGACCACTTCGTTGGCTTCACGCATCAGATCGTCCAGGATAATCAGTTGTGGAGGAGAGTCATCACAGGTGTCATCCATTTCCGGTAAACCCTTACAGAATATGACAGACCCGTCTTGTTCGAATCCCGGTTGCCATAAAGCATAATACCAGGTGATTTTATCAAATTTAACGTCACACATTGTGTCCAAGTGACGGATAAAGTCGGCTACAAAATGGGACTTTCCACAGCCTGAAGGGCCGCTGATGATGGCTGAAAATGGATGTTTCAACTTGTCCATAATGTTTAAGACTGAGCTTATAAGCTAAATGAACTTGTATTTATAGGATAGATGGGTGGGGGTGTAGACGTTAAAACACAAACATAACAGTAACACAAATCATTGTTTTTACAAATTTTATTTCACACAATTATTTACACAGATCAAAGTTTTTACAAATATATCTCACACCATGAAAAATATTTATTTACACAAATCATAGTTTTTACAAATATATCTCACACCATGAAGTATACTTTGAAAAATATTTATTTACACAAATCAAAGTTTTTACAAATATATCTCACAACATGAAATTGAAAAATATTTATTTACACAAATCAAAGTTTTTACAAATATATCTCACACTATGAAAAGTATACTTGGAATATTTACACAAATCAAAGTTTTTACAAATATATTTCCCAACGCGAAAAGTATACTTTGAAAAATATTTATTTACACAAATCATAGTTTTTACAAATATATCTCACACCATGAAAAGTATACTTTGAAAAATATTTATTTACACAAATCAAAGTTTTTACAAATATATCTCACAAATCGAAAAGTATACTTGAAATATTTATCTACACAAATAAAAGTCTTTTTACAAATATATCTCATACGATGAAAAGTATACGTGGAATATTTACACAAATCAAAGTTTTTACAAATATATCTCATACTACAAAAAAGTATACTTGGAATATTTAATTACAAATATATCTCATACCATGAAACGTATACTTGGGATATTTATTTACACAAATCAAAGTGTTTTTTTACAAGTATATCTCATACGATGAAAAGTATACGTGGAATATTTATTTACAAAAAATATATATATATATTATGGAAACAATAATCAATTTCTTGAGCTCGTAGCGGGAATAGTGGCCTCGGTACTAATTTTATAAAGTCCAGTTTAAAAAGTATTTTAACATATGGTTTCAAATTTGATTAGAATTTAAAATATATATACAAACAAATTTGACTAGAATTAAAATATATACAAACAACTAATTTTATTTGACTAGATATAACCAGGTAGGTGGAGATTTATACTGGCGGATAAAAAAAATATAAAAAAAGTATCCCGGCTGCATAAAATAAATAAAAAAAATATGCTTGTTTTCATGCAGAAAAAAATATGAAAAAAATTTTCAAATCTTTGAAAAATGGTATGTCAGTGGAACTGTCTAGAGTGAAAGACTAAAAAAGATGATTATTCAGCCCGTCTAAATGATCACCTTTTAGTTGTGAGCGAAGGCGTTTACAAGGACTCTGATACCCAAACGGCAACGTATTATAATCATCGGTTATCCGCCGTTTGGTGTACACAGGCCGGTAGACTTTATTCTGCGAAACGGTACATACAGTCGCAAGACCTTTTCTTACAATTTTGTGCGGTATCTGTATGTATCTTTCGCGGCCTGTTCGGTGACCATCGCTTTCAAAACGTCAAAATTAACGTCGTTCCGGTTGCCATAGTTTATGGTGATACCGCGAACCTTGCATACCGTTTTTGTTTTGGCAGGGTCGCCACCAACGCAAACTCGGTACGCGTAATTCTTGGGACCGCCAGATACAAAGGCGCTAATGTAGCTTCCCGGACCGTAATCTTGAAGTTCGTCAGTGAGGTCACCTAAAAAGTCTCCGGTCGGTGGACTCCAATCGCCGGGGCGTTCCGTGAATAGAACGCTATCTGTATCATGATACAAAACGCGGTCCCCCAATTTTTCAAGGATGCTGTATAAGTGCAACCTAGCCATAGCAGTCGTGTAGCACGCCACCGCCACACTCGTGTTAGGGTTAGGGCGCAACGCGTCACGCGCATCCTTGTAATTGAGGAACATAACCTCATCATTTACATCAATGACGCTGTCCACGGTGATGTACGGATCCGTTAGGTACTTGTGAATGCCCTGATAGTCGTTGACAACGGCTACGTGTGGTAAATCGGGTCTTTGCCCAAACTTTCCCCATAGCGAATTTAAAAAGAGTTTAGCCAGAGTGCGGAGACCAGGGTTTTTACAAACAGAGCCGAAATCGAGTTTTACCCCCTCCCTTTCCTCATAATTTTGAATGTAAGCTAACTTCTCATCTTGTGAGGTACACCACTCTGGCCATCCGCTGGCTTCTTGTTTGATTTTCAAAAAAGTATCAATGTAGCCGTGAAACAATCCGCCAGAACGTGTCTGACGGTCGTAAACAGATACATTGTACTCCCACACTTCGTGTACGGCTTCAACGGTGTAGCCTTTCTCAACGGCTTTCCGGATCTCGTCAATCACCCAGACACCTGTCAACCAGCGATCTTTTTTGTCGTTGTGCTGACACGCGCCTTGGTTTTTCTCCTCCCCGCATTTCCTGCACAAGATGAACATTAACTTGTCGTGCATCCGTGTAGGTAATACGGGCATGAATAAATCCCGCGGAGGCGTCACTGTAACTTTGGCTATGCCTTCTACTTTATCTATAGCGGGACAATTTGGTTCCAAGTGAATTTTGGGGTGGCCGATGGGGTATTTTTTGTACTTGCAACGTACGGATACAACGAACACACATCCAAGTACTTGATCTTCTCTCCACAAGAAAGGTCTGCTTCGTGGAAGAGTTTGATACAATTTGTACGCCCGCCAAAGAATGCGTCCCTGGGACTGAGGGGCTCCTTGCTGTACACCTCGTGCCGGAGTACAAATTGTTTCAAGTCCTTGTCTGTGCGTTTCATCGCATTAAACGTACACTCCCACATCTCTACGACCGTGTAGCCGGCATTCTTAAACTTTTCAACACAAGCCATGGTCGCTTCATAGCGCGTCTCCATGGTCTCGTGGGGACTGTTTTTGATAGGGGTGGTCCTGCCCGGATAACAGAGAGGGCACCCGTGCCAATAACAGCCCCAAAACTGAAAGACGGTGGTGGTATCTCCAGCTTTAACAACGCCGTCTACACGTCGCCCTAACAATATTCCTCACGGCCGTTACCCGCATGAAGAATAGAGACACCGCGTTGATGGGCCTCCCAGCAGAGCCATTGTACAGCTATGTGCGACTGTTGGTCTGCGCACCGGTAGCCACCGTTAGGGATAATACCGATAGTATTCTCCTTAAGATGACTACGGCGGTAAACCAACATGGCCGCTCCAGCGATAGTACACGCCTCTCTGAAAGGATCCACCTTTGCTTTTTCAATAAGCATATCTCTAAACTTTAGGCAGGCCTTCCGTAGGATCTCTACGTCTTTCACGCAATACAGTTCCAACTCGCGGTTAAAATCAAAGACATAATTTTCTTTGACCAACGCGTCATACCACTTCTCAAAGTGCTCCTTTCCCTCAACTGACATCTCCCCGACGCCGTAATCCTCCTTTGGCGGCAAGGGACCCCTATACCCCGCGTTTTCTTTTTTATTGAAAAAATGGGGGAAATGTCCCTTGGCCAAAGACTCGTCCAGGCCGAATGTCTTGGGCATCTTGGACAACGACATGGGGAGAAAGTTCAGCGAGTCAATAAAGTGGAGCGGGCCGTAACGCATGGACATGATTTTCCCACCGTTCATTATAAGGTCTGGAGTCCATTTTTTTACCTCCATCATATATTTTAAAATAAAATTCCCATCATACCCTTTTGAATTTTGAGCAAGGAGGGTGATATCCTTAAATTTTGAAGCTTTAATTTGTTCTATAAATCCGAAAAATTGGGCCATTGTGGTATCACCCCCGAATATGCGAGTCCTATCGCCCCCGCAATCGGTGCAATGATTGTCATTTGCATCTATATGAAGGCAGGCCTTGCAACATGTCTGCACGACACATAGGTTAGGTTCGTGCAAGTACGTGTTTACCGCACCTTTAAGAAGAGTTTCTTGTCTGCATTCAAAATCATAAAATACAAACATGAAATTACTCTTTTCCAGTGACGGCTTGGACGGGGCTTGCTTCATATAACAGAAATGCCCAAAAGGACGATATGAATCACATACTCTACAAAAAGTCTCATAACACCTATGTGAATAATTTGATCTTTCCAACTGAAAAATTGCCCCATACCTCGCAAACCTTTTTGACATCACAGACGACCTGCGACCTCTGCAAAAACCGGGACGTTTATGGTTATCAAAACATGTCTGGTTTGTGAACCAACGCCCGCAATCTTTACAGACCACAGTTCGACCTCCACTGCAAACCGCTTTAGCGTAGCACTTTTTACACGAGGACTCGCACTTGTGCTTGTTCTTATCGTTGAACGGCACACGACACTCGCGGCAAAAGTACCGCACTTAAATGCGGCTGTCAAGGATGTTATGACGTCAAAATGGTTTTGCTTATCGTCGTGAAAATACAAATCAAGGTTGCCCTTAAAGGAATGTTCGGCGGGAGCAGGCCCCTCATATAGGACTTGTCTCCCGCGACGTTCCCTGAACACTGTGATTTTGTATTCGGAGAGGTATGTTTGAAATTGTTTCAGCTCAGTTATTCCACCACCTTTCAAAAGATTCACACGGGCATTATGGCATAGTTCCTCTGCTTTGAGTTTTTGAATAGGACGACCAATTTTGATCTGTTTAGCGGTGTTCACGTCCATGCATTCTGGTTCTCTTTTATTATCACATATAGCTTTGGCGACAACTAATGCACGGGCAAGACAAATTGTGTCGTCATTTTGAATCGTTATGATTCCTCTGCTATTACGGCTATATGTGCTAGCGGGAGAGATTTTATCACATTTATGATTACCCCTCCCGCGCGGCTCTTTAAAATGGCTGAGTTTAACGTACATTGGTGCCGTACTCAAGAACAAATTATTACTTTGTAACACACGACTTACGTTTTCGAGCACGGCTCGAGCGTCTAACTGATCTGCTCGTCTAAAAGAGACGTACACAGGGTTCAACGTCGAGTCCGTGCTGTTTAAAAGTAAGCCGACATGATCATCAGCGCTTACACCATGGTCCTGCAGCCGATTGAGCAAATTAGTAATTTGTTCTTCAAGCCAGCTTAATGCGTCACGATCGCTTGCTGGAGCACCAAGATGTACGGTAACTTCTCTACCAGTATAAAAGAAACGCCTCAATTGTTTTATTCTCTCTTCGACGATACGAAGAGGGAGGCCTTGGTTTAAAGCTCCACCTACCTGGTTTACCGGGCCACTAATTCCCGTCTGGGGTGCTGATGATGGCCCCGCCACCACCATATCCATGCCTTGCAGAGGGGCTGTGAATCCCGTTTGCTTCACACCAACACCACCGGCTTGCGGGAAGAAACGTGGAGGCGACAAAGCTCCAGCTGGTTGATTGGGAGCTGTGGAGGTGGGGGTCGCAACTGAATCTTTCCCGTGGCTTGGAAGTGGGTGGAGGGAGCTGCCATCTTCTGTATTAGATGTTTGTAGGATTACGCCTCCACTGCCTGGAGGCTGCAAATCTCCTGCCTGACGAATGTGGGGTCTGGTGGTTAGGGTCCATACCACATCTTCCTCCTGGCTCGGACAGGCGTCTCCGGTATCCATTTGAGCTAAAACACAAGAGCTTGAATTCAAACACAAGTCAAACTAAGTTCAAAGTAAGCAATTCAAACAATATTCTTCCAAGCAAAGCAGTTTAAAAAATTCATTCTTCATACTTTTTAAATCAATCAACTTATCATATAAGGTAGCTAAAAAATGACCATTTTATTTATAGTTTGTCCTTGGAGTGGACACTATGCATATAAAATCCAGTTGCTCTAACTACCCAATTTAAATACACTTGTTTGGGACATTCCATTTATTTAAAGCTTGGTTCTATTTAAAAAGTGTTTTCACCTATTAGTGTTCTACTATAAATGGTTACCTAGCAATCTGCTCACTATATGCTCTTTCTACTTATAATATTAATAATATATTACACATTAATTTTTATATTATTTTAATGTAAAATAATAATCTCACCTATAGAGGCATCAATCGCATCCAGAGCAGAAAAAATGTCCATTATAGGATCGTGTGGCACTGTGGGTGGTAGTCGTGGAGGTGATACCGTCGCAGACACCTGATTTTGAGGAGACAACATATATTGGCCCCATGCATCTGAAACAAACATATCTTTGTATTAGAATTTTTAACGTAAGTGAAGCCATTAATAATCATACAGAAACTACTTATTAATCTGAATAGTAATTTTCACAATAATAGCTATCCTGCCGGGACTTGAACCCGGGACACCTAGATCAAGAGGTAGGCATTCTACCAACTGAGCCAAGGTGTCATACAATAATAATGCAACAAGAAAATAACCTTAAATCAATATAATATTCACCATTTATCATTTACTGATAGTCCCAATTTTATTCATGAAAACCCCGCAATTAAGCACATTATTCATATTTCAAAACAATTTTGCATGGTGCTCTTTTTTTTTGTTTGGTTTTTAAAAGCTAATTATTCTTTCTTACAAATCTGGTCTTTCACCGGCCAGCAATTACCAACCGTTTGCGGTTAACTCCTCCATGGAAACACCGAGGGCCATCAGATCCGCGGATGTCTGTGGATCTCCCCACAGCTCGTTCTCTAAAAATACAACACAACAGCTTAGTTTGATATTCAGTATAACTTAAATTAAAAAATAGTTAACAGATTATCTACGTGATATAATAGTAAGGTAAAATAATCTCCAGAGTGTTATGTGAGTCTGAGACATTCAGCAGGGTTAGCTCCTCAAATAATTTTATAGTTTGTAATAAATGTATTCAATAAACTACTCTTAAATAAAAATTACATTATTTAATTTATTATAACCACTCTTGTTTATACGATTTTTAAATAATATTCAGCCAATAGTAAGCTACCAAAAAAATTAATTACCATTTAACTATAGCTTCGAATCAGGTTTTTTCAATAAACTACCCTTAATTATAATAAACATTTGTTCAGCTATAACTTTATCCAAATTTCATATAAAGTGGATGCTTAGACACCTTCAAAATTATCTATAGTTTTACTTCCTATATATCTATTATAAGCTAGTAAAATTAGACAACTCTCCATGGTTTAATTGTAATTTTTAAATAAATTAAATGTATACACTTTGATTTAACAACAAAAATTAATGAGTGTGCTTGTTAGAAAAGTACATTTACTCACCCAGATCCGTCAGCGAAGCGTTATCACTCATCCTAGGTTATGTGTTTAATACTCGAAGACAAGTTATACAATGAAAGAATTTCAAAACAGGTGCTGGTATTTATAGCTGCTACCAGATAGGGTTGCAACAGAGCGATGACGTCACCAGGGAAAACCCATTGCCACATAGAAGGGACGGCTTGCAACATCATGATCTATTCTTGTCTCGACTTGTATTGCCAACCCGCCAAGTTGGCGCCGGGTTGCGACAGAGCGATGACGTCATCGGAAAAACCCATTGCCAGGGGGGAGAGTTGCCAGGGTCAATGACCTAGCTCACGGTTTCAATGTCACGATCTATTCCTGTCTCGACTTCCCTGGTCGAGCCGCCAAACTGGCGCCGGGTTGCGACACAGGGAAAACCCATTACCACATTAGGGCGGGGGAGAGGTTGCGACATCATTCAAGGTCGTCACGATCTATTCCTGTCTTGTCAAGCCACCAAATTGGCGCCGGGTTGCGACAGAGCGATGACGTCATCGGGAAAACCCGCTACCGGGGGGAGCAGAGGGGAGGGGAAAAGCCAACAGCCAATCAGAGCGAGGGGGCGTGGTCACGTGACCAAAACCGACCAATCAGAGCGCTGTACTATCTGGGCCACCTAACTACTGGCCTGGCATTCCTCACATTCACAAGTTGTGATTAATACACTGCTGCTAGTTCTCAGATATCTTATACAATATTTTGTTGTGAGCCTATCAAAAAAAATTATTGTAATTGTTAGAGGAAAGCTAGTGCTAGAGTCCTTTTTCATCAAGGCTGGTCTCATAGCTACACAAACATGATTTTTTAAAAAAAAGTCGTTAAAAATTAGTTAATGTCACATTTTCACACAGTTTTTCTATAAATAAAACTCAAACTATAGGGTTGTAATCTTTTGACTTTATTTTGGCGTGAACTATATTTTGAAATAACGCATCGTAGAATTAAATATTGCGTTAGAGCTGAACGGCTTGCGCGGCAGTTTCTCGCTTAACAAGGCGGGTGAGTAAGTTGAAATTTAGAGGAAGTTAACCCACATTTGCGTGAAGATATAGTGGAAAATTATTTCGGAAAAACACCCTTAGCACACCCAACCGGGATTCAAACTCCGATCTATCAGTCACCAGCAGTTTATCTCATGAGTGACGCCTTTAGACCATTCTTCCATAGAAGCAGATTGTGTTGGGGTGGGGGGGCGGGGTGGGGGGCGAAAAACACACCCTTTCTAAAAATAATTCTCGGAAATAATAGATTTCATCATTTCTTTATGGAAATGTTATCGATAACTTTTTTTTTTACTTAACATCAGTCAGTCTCACACTTTAGTTTTGTACAAAGCAAGAATTTTGAAATTGAGATTTATATCCTTATTTTGCAGAGGAAAACAACGACCACTTTTCCCCCCTCGGTGTGGTAAAAGTGCAGTGTCGGGACTGTTAGACGAGGAAAGAGATAATGTGTGCAATAAGAGAGCAACAAGGAATAGAGAGAAGAAAAAAAGAGAAAAATTGTGATGCAAGTTATGGAACCCATTCACACGGATTTGCTCTTAGCGCCTAGCGAGTCGAGACATCGTTTAGGTAAAGTCTGTCCCACACGCTCGCTTCTCCGCATATAAGGAGAAGTACACACATGCTTTGTGATGTACATATTTAAGGAGGAATATTAAATCATCAACTGATACAATATATTTTAAACTATTTTAGGGGAAAAAAAATTAGATAATCTTAACAAAAACTTGCAAATTAGACTGTTCCAAGTTTTACAATTTTTTTTTTTAATTCGGGAGCTGATTCTTAGGCAGCAAAAATGTTTAAAATAGGCAGGCTGATAGGTACTAAAAATATGTTATTCAAGCACCAGAATAGGCACCTAAGGTAAAACATCACTTAATAGGCAATGTAAAATAGATTTTATTACTTACGTTACTATTTTATTACCTACAGCCAATTCACAGTTAGCTGTTTTTTTAGCACCACGTCTCACTGTTCGTTTGGGTTATACGCATATGGTGTAATAATTACACCAATTGTCAGGGATTAGGAAAGTGGAATTTAGAGGGAAAATATCTGCATTTGCGTGGAGAGAGAGAGAGTGAAAAACCTTTTAGTACAAAACATCTTAAATACACCGGATCAAGATTCGAGCCCCGATCTCCCCATTAACGGCAGTCCAGTCTACTGTGAGAGTGACGCCTTAGCACAGTGTGGTCCAACAGGCGGCCCGCGAGCTAAATGCGGTCCGCGCTCACTGAAAATGTGGCCCTCACAGTATCCTGGAATAGAATTAAAGAAAAACCCTTTGTGGCAGAATATGTGAAATAGCTAGTTTATAAAATAAAAACATGTTTTAAGAAGGTTATGATTGCATTTTATTAGGCATTTATTTGATAAGTATAAATATGTATATACATATTTATTTATAAATTATAAGTTGTGAAAGTGTGTTTAGGTTCATATTTCATAACACCTAAGTTTTTTCGGAGATTTATAACTTTTTTTGGGAGTAAAATTTGAAAGATTCTACCAATCAAAAATACAATGTATATACAAGTATTGAGCGTATTTATTAAGTGTTATTTGTAGGCCTATAAGCCCTATTAGGTTGATGGGATTATTAAATATATCTTCAGCCCGCGGTGCAAACTGATACCTAATCTGAGTTGGCCCTTAGGCTGAAAAAACTTTGGAGTACATTACCTCTAGCTCATTCGACCACCGAAGCAGGTCACATGCTGTTAATCATTAGGTAAAGTTATAGATTTTCAGAAGTGAAACTGGTTAAATTTTCAAGTAGTGTGTTTATTGTAATTTGAATAGCAAAGTTCTACTTCACGATGTTAAGGAACAAAATTTCAAATTTGCTGTTTCCAAAGAAGTTGAACTGCTGTTTCCTCCCAAGATGTCTGCCACTACATCCATTGTCCTCCACCCAATTTATTCTAATTGGAAGCTATTTTACAAGCGTCCATTTTCATACCTACTCCAAACAAGTATGCCGCAACTTACAATTTTTAAGAAACTGGACTCTCTTTTTTAGTAAAAAATTCATAACGCAGGAAAAAGAAAGCGGCCTAAGTCGCTTAAGGCGCTTTAAGGTGTTTATTTATAAGATAGGCAAAAACCAATAGAATAGGTAATTATAGACCCTATAAAATTAACATATTGTACTCGTAATAACATAAAATGCATATATATCTCAACTGCCTATGTTTTACGTTCAAGGAAAAGAAAAGGCAAAAAGGCGAAATCCGGTCCCTAATTATAGCTCCCTCTCGCCAAAAAAATTAGAGGTGGCAAAATGGAATAGCCTACAACGTTCGTGTGAAGCAGTCTTACAAGTTAAGATATAAATGCTATGCCCATGTGAAGCAGTCTTAAAGTTAAGAGAGAAATACTTTCTTCAAATCAGAGCGAAGGAGCCGGATAGCTGTGGGGTCTATGATGTCTTGTACACCCCGTTTACCCTGAAAGCTAAAAGGCTTACCTTTACATATTAAAAGCTATACCATAGTGCAGTGTTTTTCAAAGTGTGGCCCGCGGCGGCCTATAAAGTGGTCCACAGGATCCTAGAAAGTTTAGTAATAACAATTAATTAAATAATTATAATATATAATACAAAAATTTGAAATGAAAAAAATTAAAAATTAAATACTCATACTATGTTGTACTTTTTTCTCGGTATACACAAGTTAAATAATAAGTCTGTACCAACCTCGAGCTAACAAATTATAACAATTTTTTTTTAAAATTATGAGTTTTAGAATGCTAAAAATAATAAAAAAACTATTATCTACTAATATTCAATGTAATCTATTTATGCTTTTTCAATATTTCATTTAATAAATCCATGTTTGTCTTGTATTTATACCACAATTAAATATTATCACCCACAATAAAATTGCCTAAAAATGTTTTTCCTGCCTACTTTTTTCAAACCACACCTTTCCCCACATCGTCTCAGGGCCCCGGTGCTACTCCAGCGCCTATAGCTTCCATTTGGTGGTCCGCCATCACCCAAACTTTAAGAAATACTGCCACAGTGAAACATTTCTAGGTAAGCTTGTAACCTTCCAGAGTAGAATGAGGGTACAGCTCGTTGATGTTTACGTACAATTCAATCATTAAGGTGTGAACAACCAACCATCAAATATCAGCAAAACAGTTAGCTGTCATGTAAACTTGGGAGTTGCGTAGCCTTCAGTGAGTTTTAAGCTCAGACGAGTGCCGATAAGATACATATAAATTAGTTTCCTGCTGTGTTATTCGATGGCTTGTGATATTAATACATATTTGTAGCCGATGATTTCCACTAAGTCCATCATAGACTCTGCCTTAAAATATGAGTGAAGAATGACCCCGGCCACAGGACGAATCCTGGATAACTCAGTGGTTAGAGCATTGGTGTACTAAGTCAGAGATCCCGGGTTCGATTCCCGTGTCCAGGTGTCATTTTTCAATTTTCAGAACATGATATCTAGATGGAGTAATTCCCACTAATAAGCATAAATAATAGCTCTGGCTATTAATTCTTAATATAAATTAGTATAAAGTTATAAAAGCAAACTGAACAGCGATTTACTCGTCTTTCAAACCAAAGTAAAACATTTTTTATTTTTTTTAAAACTGTTTGAAGGAAGTGATTTTAATTAAATTAAGTTTATGTATGAATTCATAATTTTAAAAACATGGCAGCCTTTTTTAACACACGCAGTTAACTTTTAATTTATACACGCACAAACCATTTTACAAAACGAATTTTATTTTTAGTCTTACCACTAGCTATTCCAAAAGCAAGTATGAAAATAATGACCTCATGGAATGCACGTCATATTTTCACTAGTAAATACTTAAGACCCAGTTCAGTGGCCGAAAGGTCTAAGGCGTCACTCTCGTGTTGGACTGGCCTACTGATGACGAAGAGATCGGGGTTCGAATCTCAGTCGGGTCAGCTGAGGGTGGTTTTCCCCAAATGGTTTCCCACTCCTCTTCCACGCAAATGCGGGTAGATTGTATATAAAAGGCTTCCTTTCTCACCCCTACCTCACTAGAGTAAATGTATATGTGCGTATAACCTGAACAGATAGTAAGACAAGGTGATAAAAACAAACAAGAAACTTCCATCACAAGTTTCATAACCGAATTAAGTATGAACTTCAGTATGTATGGGGCCGTAGCACTCAGCTGGAGACAAAGAGAAGATTACCGAGAAAGACCGATTCCACCCGAAGCCACGCCACTTATCAGGTGACGCTTTCGGACCGTGTGAGACAGTTTCAAGCGGAGCGTAACAAAGCTCCCCCAACCAGTAAGCAGGAGTCGGAGGAGTGGTGCTGGCTGGCTCCTCTAACGCAGTGCTGGAGATAGATAGACCAGCAGCTTCTGACGACAGATTTATGGGGACAGGTTGCAGACATAGCGAACACATCCAGCCTCCCAACTCCTTGCTTTGAACGATCTGTCTCACTAAAAAACACAACAATAAAAAACAAACTCTCTTGTTCTCTCTCTCGTTCTTTCAGTTGTTGTTCTGGGTGTTGCTGTTGTTCAAGGGCAACAAGCAATATTACCCACCCCACTTCTTGTACAAGCCCATCGAACCATCCTTGCGCTTGGCTGCAATATTAGTTAGTAAGGTACGTGACATTAGTCACGACGATTAAATGGCACGTCATTAAAAAAAAGTTATACAAGTTTGAAGGTGGCAATAAACTCTGGTAACGGATACAGCAGTGTCTAGATATATCTTTCAATCAGATTATATAGAGTTGAAAAATGTCATCTGGACACGGGAATAAGACCCGTTACACACATACATAACATATGTACAATTACGATAGTATGTTAGGGATGAGGAAGGTTGAACTTATAGAAAATATTTGCTTCAGAAGGAAAGTGAAAAATTATTTAGGAAAAAATACCATGAGGACTCCAGACCGGGATTCGAAACCCAATATCCTCATTCACCTGCAGTCCTAGTCTATTGCGAGAAAGGGGTGAAACTCGACTCTTCCCCTGTTATTGTTCTGCGGAAGAAAGTAAACACGTCAACTCGTCCACCCAAACTTGGATTGCTCAGTGCAAGAGAGTACTAAGTACATACTGCATAGCCCTAGCATAAACCCCCTTCAACCCGCAACCCAAAATCTAGTAAAATTTCACAGCACTGGTATCTCAGTTGATCATCAAAATATAAAATATTACATTCAGTCATTTCACATGCATTGTATTAAAATAAAGTAGTTTGGTTTGGTTAGGTTATGTTAGGTTAGTTAGAGTCGTAATTTCTTAGTAAACTTTTGCACTGAGCAATCCAGGTTTGGGTGGACGAGTTGATGTGTCTGAGGTAGACCAGTTGATTTGTTTACTTTCTTCGGCAGAACAATAACAGTGGACGAGTTGAGTTACAGCCCGAGAAAGACGTCTAAAGTTTGATTAACAAGTTCGACAAAAAAAAAGAGAGAGTAAAATCTGCCTGAGTGACGTAGCAATTCATACGCCGCTTAATGACCCAAGATCTATTGCAACGCAAACTTAAAACCACTAATTATATAGAGATTTTATTTTCTAGTGGATACATATTTTTTATCACCGCGCCTTAATTACTACCTGTTTAAGTTATAGGCATATGTGATCATTATTTCTCTAATGGGGTAGGGATGAGGAAGGAAGCATTTTAGAGATAATCCACCTCCATTTGCGTGAAAGGAGAGTGGGTAAACATTTAGGAAAAACCATTCTCAAAAGACCAGACCGGGATGCGAACCCCGCCTGATCTTCCCGTCATCAGCAGGTCAGTCCAACACTAGCTTGATGCCCTAGACCAGTGGTTCTTAAAACCTCTTAGTCACGTGGGCCCTCTAAACCAGGGAACAGCTGATTCACGGACACCTTGATAGAGGATAAATGATAAAAAAGAGGTAATAATAATTTTTTAATATATCATAGGGATAAATTAGTCAATATAATTTATTTTATAGCAATATAATTTTTAATGTAAAAATAATTAAAATATAAATGAAGGTATTATATTTGTACATTTTTAGTAATAAATGTTAAAATAATTACAATAAAATTTAAAAATATATTATTTATATTATAGTTGTAAATTTATAATCACTAATAAGTTATATGAGGAATAGAATATAAGTCTAATAAGAAGCCCGCTTCGGTGGCCGCGTGGTCTAAAGCGCTGCTCTCGTGTTGAACTAGACTGTCGAAGACGGGGAGATAGGGGTTTGATCCGGCCGGGTTCACTGAGGGTGGTTTTCCTAAATGCTTTTCCACTCTCCTTCCACGCAAATGCGGGTGCACTTAATCTAAATTAAACCAATCATATCCCTAAACCATTAGTGTAATTAGTACATAGGCGTATAACCCGAACGGGTAGTAAGACGCGGTGCTAAAAAAACACTAAGAAGAGCAGAAAAGCCTTTCTCGCACAAATAAGTGGTTGTAAAAGGCTTGAAATCTTTCAGTGCATTTCTCGAAAGTTATTTGTATTGGCCCGACGAGAAAAATAAAATTAAAATAAATGTCAAAATGCTCCAAAGATGCGGGAACAAGGGTTGTGGCCAACTCCCCGACTTTTCAGCCTCACTTTCTTCCTGGGCTTTAATATGGGAAGTCATCGCCATTGTTTTAGTACATACCAGAGATTTATCCTTTTATAAAAAATTTATAAGAACTAAAAAAAAATATATAAAGGTATGTCACGGACCCCCTGGACAAACCTCACGGGCCCCACTTTGAGAACCTCTGCTCTAGACCATTCGGCAACTGAAGCAAATATTATCGTTATTTCATACCTATTGATAATCTATCAAAAGCGACAGCTGAAGCCCACATGACTTGACGTATGGATAGGTGAAAGTAGATCTAGTAACTTTCCCAACTGTCAGATAAGGCCCACTCTAAAAATTTCAATATATATGTTTAGTGTAAAGATGCACCTCTCCGCAGATTTCACCGTTTAGTGTGAGTGCTAGTTTCTCATTGTTCGGTAAGAAGGATCACAGCAAAAAAACAGCCAAGAAGGGAAGAGAGAAAATATAAAGAGAAGCGGTGAGGATGTAAAAAAATATATATATATATTTCTTGGCATCGCGTCACAGTGCCCTTGCCACGTGACGTGTTCAAGGCGTTCACTTTGTACGAGTCGTTGTCGAGCTCCCGTGACTAATTAGAAAAAGTACTCATAAAGTCGTAGTCGTTTGGGGCAAAGAAGAGGGAATTATTAAAGTCCGCTAATCAACGATTGGTCTAAAAAGTTTTGACGGTATTAGAGGTGTCAAGGGCCAATGGGATATTAGAGCGAGTAGACTTACTTAATGATGAATTAATACTATTATTATTTAAACATTTCGTAAGTTTCAATTTCATTCGGCTCTATACAAACTTAAAGAGCCCGTCTCATGACCAATTAGCCGTGATATTAAATACAATATTACACCTCAACCAGAAAAGTATTCATTCGACAACAACGAGACTTGAGATATTATTTTTTCTTTTCCATTTTAAAATTATTACTTTCCAATTCTGTTTTTTTAAATACATCGAAACTGTTTCACTGGTCTCAATGACATTGTTTCCTCAAGTAGAGTAGATAAAACTACACCACGATGCAACTCCTCCATTTAGAGCTGCTTAAGTTTGGTGCTATCCGTAGGATGAGACAGGTTCTCAAGACCTCTGGTACGAGCTGTATTATCTGGCTAATCTAGGTGCTATCCGTGAGGTGAAACGGGCTCTCAAGACTTCTGGTCCGAGCTGTATTATCTGGCTAATCTAGGTGCTATCCGTGAGGTGAAACGGGCTCTCAAGACATCTGGTACGAGCTGTATTATCTGGCTAAGTTTGGTGCTATCCGTAGGATGAGACAGGTTCTCAAGACCTCTGGTACGAGCTGTATTATCTGGCTAAGTTTGGTGCTATCCGTAGGATGAAACAGGTTCTCAAGACCTCTGGTACGAGCTGTATTATCTGGCTAAGTTTGGTGCTATCCGTAGGATGAGACAGGTTCTCAAGACCTCTGGTACGATCTGTATTATCTGGCTAAGTTTGGTGCTACCCGGGGGATGTCACAGGCTCTTAAGACGGCTATAAATTACATCAATTTAAATAAATTTAAAAATCAAGATATTTACAGATTAAGTAAGAGTTTTTTTAGGAGGTCCATTTTATTTAATTAATTGTAGAGATAACGGTGAATAAATCTATGACAATTTTCGCAAGATCATGTAGACCAGAATGAATTAACGAATACCACCAAAACAATAATTCATATTCAAGTCGTTACAATAAGTACAAAATAGTGACTGCCAAAAAAACAGCACTACTAAAATGGTGCCGCCCTACCGGTCCTAACATCGAGGTCCCCAATAAAAGACCGTGGGTTACGCAAACAAAACCCTGTGAGAAGACCACCCCCACCATCACGGCTAGTCCACGGCTCCTTCTAACAGATTTACACACATCGGAACACACCGCCAGAGGAACGGGACACACAACGACCACTAAAAGTCCACATTCTCAACTTTACGATCTTATTACGCGGCAATAAAAATATGTCTTAAGGGCCGAGACGTGGAAAGGAGAAGAATAAGGGGGTGGGGGGAAGACAAAATGAGAAAGACCAGAAAACCCAAAGAGACAAGAGTGAAAGACTTTTAGTGTCGCGAGGTAAGCAAGCAAAGAGTCCCGCAGATTCAATTTTTACTGCCTTCTCAAGCTTCCTTCTTACTCACACGAGGATGTGCGAAAGAGATCACTTTTTTTTTCCGGTGGTGCCAACATCGCCGTGGGAAAACTTAAAAAAAAAACTTCCTTGCTTTTACAATCCGGCAATCTGTTGAAGCGAGAGGTAAGAAGTTTCGGAGAGAGGGGAGATGGAAGTCTTTGAAATAAACAGTTCACGAAGGAAGAAAAAAAAAGTGGAGATGGGCGGCTTTGCTGGCAAAAGTCGTGGAGGGGGGGGGGAGAGAAATTACTCTTGTTTTATCTCTCGTAAATGTTATCATTTGTAAAGCAACCACCGCTTCTGGGGGACGTCTCTTTCGTTCACAGCACGATACATTGGTGCTTAGTATACTACAATTTCCATAGAAAGGGCCTTTTAGGTTATACCGACTCTTTTGCGGTCAACATTGGTAACGTTTTACTATACTATTATTACTACTTGGATTATCTCTATTAAAGGTGTTCAGCTCACATGAATTGCCGTATGAATACGTGAAGCAGATCTATTAAATAGTGACCATTCTAGTTGTCAGATAGGCCCTTCCTGTGAAAATTGGACTATATTCAACAAACCACAAACACACACATATATATATATATATATAGACATTGATAATTTAATTTTATATATAATTAAATTATAATTTTTAGCTTAGACCTATAGAAGAGTGTTTTCCAAACTCACTCCAATCGCGCACGTATTCCTTTCACAGCCATGGCCTAGCCCAATGTACCATTTACAGCTCCTTATAAAAAATAAATTACATAATTACCTGCCCTGCATTCTGGTAAAGTGTAAAAAAAATCGTTTCAAAGCTTTAATTAAAAATACGTTATGATTTATAAATCTCAGTGTAGTACGACGCGTACCCCTTGAAATTCTTCGCGTACCTCAGTTTGGCAAATATTTAACGTCGTTAATGGAGATTATAGTGGGCCTATTGATTAGTTACTACTACCCCCACACCTCCGTCACTTATTGTTTGTTCAATAAATAAGTGGCTAAAGTTAACTCGATACTTATCTGTTACTCGTCGGAAATCAAATTGTGGAAGTTGAGAGGTTGTTGAGACGAAGATGAAACAAACTAATCTAGGACATGTGACCTTATAGTCTGAAATTGTTGAGAAAAATAACTGTGTTCATACGTAAAGTCATGTGGTTTGCAGGCGTCACTTTTCTATATATAATATCGACACCTGTTAAATAACACCAATCAAATATAGAGGTAAGCAAAATCTTGTTCACGAAAGAGTTTAAGGGATGGACGTGTGGAAATTGTCAGCTATCAATGAAGTTAACATTGATACCACAGCCACCGGCGATGATTTCCACACGAGTAAAGAATGACCCTGAGCACGGGAAGATTCCTGGATAGTTCGGTGGTAGATCATCGACGTGCTAAGCCAAGAATCCTGGGGTTCAATTCTCGTGTCTAGGCGTCATTTTTCAAATTTACGAATAGGAATAACCAATTAGTAAAATTTTATCAATGTTGAATGCGAAAAAAAATATTCAAATTTATTAAACCTTTTTTCCTATCAGAATTATTTTGGGCACTCATCTTCATTTGCTGATCATTTGCCCGCTGAAATCATGGCTCCCCCCATACCCATATTTATTTCTGCAGCTTATGACCAATAGTTGGTTCAGATTTCCAAAATTACAGCTGTATGTTCGTTCCAAAAGGGTGGATAACACATATGATATGTGAGAATTTTATCATATGACCCATAATTATTTATATTTGTTTTGTGACGATTTAAATTGTACAGGGCATATTTTTTTTGGAGTTACGGTCAGAACACGTTTTATTTACCTTTGTTTGAGGTGGGTAAATTAATTTCACAAAATTCCCGAAGACGCGAATCTTTTCTTTCCTTTTACAAGAAAGACACATCTGACAAGGTTTTACTTTAGAAGGTTTTATTCACAGCACAATCTTCCACAACTAAGTTTGGGGGAGAATAAAAGAAGAATATATTAAATCTGATATTTGAATGATTCCCGCCTAATTTAAAGTTAGTTTTTTCTATTAAGTGGAAGGACTACCTTGTAAAACTTGAGAAGCGCTATCAGCGCAACTCCTAAGAAACGTCCATATATTGAACTATTTGGACTGTTTAGCCGACACCGAACTTGAGTTGCGGTGTTGTCATATCTGTCAAATTTAGTCTAAAAGAGTGAGGGGGAGCGAGCTAATCTGTTGTTTACATGGGTCAAGTTTCTTGGAAGGGAAAGGCAGGCAAGAGTGCGGCTTTTATCAAAGACCACACTATGCAGAAATCTGCTGCTTTATTTTTAGGTTGAACTAATATAATCAGTAATATGGTTTTCTTAATATTTCTTACCTAGCGGAAGAAAACATTTTTAATTTGACGTTCTCGTATTAGACTGGTTTGCTGGTGACGAGTTTGGGGTTCAAATCCCAGTAGTGTATACTGAGGGTGTTTTTTTAAAACGGTTTTTTATACACGCTATTATTATTTATTTATATCACCACGTCTTACTATCCGTTCGGGCTGTACACTTATGTAATAATTACTCTAATGTGTTAGGCATCAGGAAGGTTAAATTAAGAGGAGGTGCATCCATATTTTCGTGGAGTGAGAGCAGAAAACTATTTAGGAAAAACCACCTGTGAGCACCCGACCGGAATCGAACCATGATCTCCCCGTCTTCAACATGTCAGTTGAACACGGTGAGTAGCACATACTATTGGACTTGATCTCTGGTGGTGGGGAGATTGAAATTCAAATCCCAGTTGTGTGCAATAAGGGTATTTTTCCCTAAAATGGTTCCCAATCTCACTCTACGCAAATGTGGGTACATTAAATCTAAAATGTTACCTTCCTCATTCCAAGTTCATGCATGTGTACAACTCAAAATGGAAGTAAGTCACAATGAAAAAAAAACTATTGTGATGACTACCAAGAGTGTCGGCGAAACTTTATTAGTTTCGGGCAAGGCAGTTGTAAAGAAATATATTTTTGAGGAGTTTTTAGGGGAATGACTCAAAGCCAATGGAAAATGTTTGAAAATGGAATGCCACTAAAAGCTATTTGGGGTGGCCCTTAAGCATTTAAAAATAATAATAGATTGTTATAGAATATATTTGAAGTTTGATACAAACCATCTTTCAGCTTCAAACTCAAGTATATCAGAGGGAACCAAACAAACTGGAGGAAGACACATTTTGATGGGGAGAGGGGTGGAGAAGAAATTGGTGGTAATACCCCGCCCTATCAAACCTCCCCCCTTCCCAGTTCACCCTCAATGAGTAACATTGGATATAAAACTATCGACAGACACACCGTAGAATGTAGATCATTTCCTCAGCATCTGACTTAACCCAAGCTATGAGGGGTGAGGACAGTGTCTGATAATAATAATAATAATAATAATAATAATAATAATGGTGATAGAGATATCTTATCAATTAACATAAAAAGTGTTTATTTTTTTATATCTTTTTTCATGGACGCAGAAAATTGGGGGTCAGAGATGTACCCTTCTTTAAAAGTGTTAGAACCCTTAAAAGGCAGGGGGGCCACACACATATGTATAAAACATAAATAAGAAATTGTGTTTTTTTACTTTATTATTTACTTTAGTTTCTTATATTACATCATCCAGATACTACTAATAATAATAATTTTTATATAAACTTAAAGACGCACTAAAATCTCCTATTGTAAAACTAGCTTGACCTACATTAGCTTGTAACAAGTACAAAGACATAACTATGCAGTAATTGACCCACGATGGGTGCCCCAAGGAAAAAATACACCACCGTCTCCAAATCTTATGAATAATTGTAGATCATTAAAAAATATTTATACATTTATTATTGGAATTATTTTATAATACGTAATAATATAGAGTGGGTAGGTTAAATTTAGAGGAAGTGTACCCACATTTGCGTGGAGAGATAAGAGTGTAAACCCATTGAGGAAAAACCACTCTAAGTGCATTACCATACAGCCATAATATTTGATAAAATTTTTGCTGAAAAGTTTCAATATAATGTAAAAAACTTAATCTGAATTGAATAAAACAATATTAATAAATATTATAAACAAATCTATAGTCAATTATCAATATTAACACTTATAGAGGCTAAACAAACATTGATCTCTGTGAAATTGTCTACACTTTCCTCCAAGGTCAAGCTACGGGTAGTAGCTCAACAGTCAACATATCTAATCCCTGCAGCCTTTATTGATTCATGTGCTTCTTTAATAATTTTTAGTAAAGTTTTGAAAATGACCTGACAGCTGTTTCTATTGATTTTACAGAAAAATATGTACATACATTTTTGTACAGCATAAATTATGCGCAATAAAATGACTATTGAGTAATTTTTTATTGAATAATGAGATCTTTACGAAACAATGATAGGTCTGAAAGACAACGCTTTCATATATTACCAAATTAATTTTGGGTGGGTGGACCTGCGTGATGGGCCCTATTTTGAGCGTGGGCCTGTGGCATTCTGCCACCACCCTATAATTACACCAATGAACTTGTAGCTATCAAGAATTTCAAACTCTATTAACCTATTTTTTTATTAATTATATTCGATAATCAAATATAGCTTTATACGTTTATACATATTTTAACATGTATAACACTCGCTTTGATGGCCTCATGGTCTAACGCGCTACTCTTACAGTAGATTAGACTGCCAATGATGGGGAGATCAAGGTTCTAATCTCGGTCGGGTGTACTAAAGTTAGTTTCTCCAAACTGGTTTTCCACGCTCCCTCCACGCAAATGCAGGTACAATTTCTATGATTATAACCTTCCTGATCCATAAAACCACTAAACAATTTTTGAAAAAAAATCTATTCACAAATTCTCTGTTTATTTGACAAAAATTTTAATCCGACCATTTACCTCAGGAACTGAATAAAAATATTTTGACCAGATTAAATAATATTATATACATATATATTTATATATAATATGATGTAAATCAAAATATAATATAATATTATATTATAATATATATAAAAATATAATATATATTATATTATAATATATATAAAAATATTATATTATATTATTAAATAAATATTATATATCTATATAAATAAATAAATAAATATATATATATATATATATTCAAATTTGAAGATAGCATATAGAACAATTTTCTGCAAAAAGAAAGATTTTATTTTTAAAAATTTATAATTTTTATAGAATAAATATTACACTTATTGCCTGTACTTCAAAAATTATAAACACTAACTCTAAAAATAAGTATTTGAAATTACAATAAAACATAAAGAAATATACTGCAAGAAAATGTTTTTCACCCAATTGTATAGAAAATATCCATCCATCGATTTTGACCAAATTTGATAGGCTTGAACACAAGTTTTACATTGAAGCATGATCATTTTATAATCTATTTCTCCCTTATCAATCACTTTTGTGTCAGGGACGTTCATAAAATATATACACATCACTAGCTATTTTATAATTTTAGCTACACACATTATATAATAATAATAATACATCCATTCTACAACTTTATACATTCAAAGTCCTTCATCAAAACTTCTGCAATGAACACAACGTTTTTAATTTTATTAGGGACCTGTGCTACAAATTTTGGTTGAATTCCGACCGCGTGAATTGAGGTGTTTTTCCTCGTGATTGCTCATTTCCTCCACGCAAATGTGGGAACACTTTCTCTTAATTACCGTATTTATTATCTACCCTACTTTATTATTGTAAATTTACGGATAACATCAAAGAATATTAAGAAGTGAAGCATTTCTAATATCACAAGAACAAAAAAAAAGACATGGAAATAATCTTTACACTGCACACTCTTATATGTGGTGAGTAACATCCTCCTCTTAGCATGTGTGATCCCCCCTTCCCTTCCTCTCTAAGGCTTACGTTATTTCCAAATCTTTGACTATGGCACGCGAGGGGTGCGAGAAAGTAAAAATTATATTTGTAATGAAACTATTTTGTAAAATAATAATTGTCAAAATTAAATATGTATCTGTGTTAATGTTATTAATTTTAAAAGCGCGGTGGTCAAGGCATGTTCAATAGTCCCCCCACCCCGTTTCATTATCCACCTTTACAATTGATAGCAAAATAGTTTCAAGATATTTATCTATTGTGACAAGTGTATTTCTTGTTCAAATTGTCAATACTGTAGTCCAAAATGATTTAGTTAGCCCCGTATTATCGATACCAAATTATTGACTCTGTTTACAGATCAGATTACCAAAAGTAGGGCCAAAGTGTTTGATTGGTACACCAAAGTGAACCGAGCCCGTGTGGGTTTTACGCCGATGTACTAATTAAGCTAATGTGTCAGAGAAGGGTAAGGTTGCTTTTAGATGACTTACACTCACATTTGCGGGGAGGGAGGGTGAGTGGAAAACATTTTAGGAATAATAACCTCATAGCGCCAAACTGGGATCGAACACCAATCCCCGTCCTCAGCAGTCCAGTTTTTTGCAAGAGTAGTGCCTTAAATCATGAGGTCACCAAAACGGGTCCTGTAATTATATTAATTAGGTATTCTACGCACATTATTTGAAATTAATGGATGGATTTTAAACTACAGTATTAAAATTGTATTTTTCATGCAGAAATGATAATAAATTCATGACACTTTTTTTTATCCAATTCACAAGAGTAGAACATTTATTTTTCTTTCGTCTGGTTGAGAGATAAAGTAGTTTTTTATTTTATTTTCTTCGATCTCTTTTTACAGAAACGGCTTCCATTGCAAAACACGTGGTATTCACACAACTGATTTAATAAATGAACGCAGTCGAGTTGATATTTTTCCTGAGAACATCTGCTCGTCACCGTGCAACGCTTGGCATCACTGCCATGAGTTTTCTCGAGAGGTTCATTTTGTTCAACATTACACCGCTAGGTCACAGGCTACTGCACCACAACACTTTTTTGAATCAAAATAAAACTGTACCACTTTATTTTAGTTTAGAACAATATGTATGCTGAAAAATGAATGGATAATTATTCTCAATCATATTTACTCGGTTTATACTTTGTCTGCAGATTTAAAAAAAAAACACACTAAACCAAGAAAATACGATCATGCAAAAATTATTTAAACAAAGCTGCTTACAAATATTTAACTTTTAAGTGGCGTTAAATTATACTAAATGATAGAGAAATGTGTTTATTGTAATAAAATGAAAACCGTTTTAGCCTAAGTCTTCCCACATTTAAATGACAAGCCCAGTTTGTTTCATGCAGTGATCTTTAAATTATTTTTTAAAACTTAAATTTGAATTGTCTGGGTAGATAGGAATAAACTATAAACCATGTAAATGAATTGATCTTTACAGTAGTAAAAATCTGATTAAAATATGTATAATAGTTTTCTTAGTAATCATGTACAGAGAAATCGTCCTAGAAACCGGCCGCGCTCATCTCTCATGGTGATCCATCCCCTTAAAAACTAAGGGAAACCTTTATAGACACAGAAAAAACTAAAAAAAAACCTTGACAAACTCATGATTCACACACTAGTAAAGATTTACCAGGGATTGAAGCAAAAACATACGTGATCAGAAGTAAACACACACACACATGTATATATATATATATATATATATATATTTACAATTTCTTAATGTGGGATAGAAGGTGACTAGTTAAAAGGTAATCAATCATTTTGCAGTTTTCATAATATAAACTTATTTTTTTGTAAAAATATATCAAATATTTTCAGTAGATACGTTTGGAATAATTTTCTACGCAAAAGTGATATCGTCCTTTTCTTTAATATCTGTCACGGTCGCAATGGCATTTGAACAGAAACTTTAAAATAAAAGTTTTTTTTTTTTCAAATTCCGCGATGTTCGTGACAGATATTCCAGAATCGTTAAGATTACTTTGTGTGGAAAACTAAACGAAGGGCTATCTACCCAATCAATAAATTATTTTTTCTAAATATATTAAAACAAAATACTGACTCACGTTTCTTTCCAACCCACCTTGGTTATAAAATACCACCTTCTTTAGATCTTAAAGTAGACCTGGGTGTCATCTTTGTAAAAAAAAAATACCTTAAGGAGACACTCATGTTGCATCATCAAGCTCTTCCTCATCAGGTGAACGTCAAGTAGAGTTTGCAAAGTCCAAAAACTTTTCACTTCCCTTCCTCTTCGCGAGGCCACCCCCCGTTCACCCCCCACCTCCTTGTCTCAAACTAACGTCCGTGTAGCATCCCTCTCCCCCCCCCTCCCTTCTAGTTTCTTGGTTGTCCCACGCAGATTGTTTAAGTTGGCACTGTAAGCAAACGACGTAAAGGCTCAAGGCGCAGAAAGCGCGCTAGTGTGTACTTAGTGTGATAAACTGTCTGCAGCAGCAATAACAGTCGTCCAACAACACCCCTCTCTTGGAACTCTATGAGACACTACCCCCCCCCTTGCCCCTTTTTAGTATGTGCGACTGTTGTCTTACAACTTGCCACATAACACGCCGTGACATCACGCCCCCTCATTCATTCCCTAAAACTTGTCGCCCGCTAAGATGAACTCTAGTTGTAATGTTAGGAACTAAAGTCACCAGAACGACTATATTCAAAATCTCTCCCCCCCTTCCCCTCTTCAAAAAAAAATAAATCTCTGCAACGAATTGTCACCTTAGGGTTCGGCCAGACTGACAAGCGTACGAGCGAGCGCGCAAGCGACTGGGTGACCAAACTGGCGAGCATGCGAGCAATCGCATGATTAGAAGAGAGCTCTCGTTAGTTGTTGACGAGGAGGCTCCGAATCTTGGCTGAGTGAACTGAGGGTGGTTTTAACAAGTGATTTATTGTTGTGGTTTTCTCATCCTCTCTCCACGCTAATGGTGATTTTTATTTGTAAAGGCCTACTTTGATAATATTGAAGTATTTTAACATATCAGTTTTACATATATATATATATATATACATATATATATACACATTTAGGTATGATTTATGATCTTACCAATTAAATTAGGCCGTTAGTAGCAAGTGTGCTAAACCTATCGATATTAATAAAAATGTCAAAATGAGAAGTTTTCCTAGCACTCAATGAACCAACATACAATAATATTACCTAGCGCCTGTAAACTAGACTGTACCGGTCGAGCGCGCTCCAGTCTGGACTACCTCTCATTACAAGCAATGTGTTCTATTTTATATTTTAGTCACTCTCTCAGTCTGGCCGCCCCCTAATACGTAACATGTTTATTTTATAAAATCAAGTATATTTACAGGGTTGTGACTACTTTCGCTAACACGAAATTCCCTGTCTCTTCCGGAGGAATTTAATTTTTTTCCCATACTCTTTTAGACCAGGCGTGTCAAACTCGTTTGATTTTAAGGGCCACATTAAAAACCAGAAATACTAAGAGGGCCACATTTAAAAAAAGTTAATATATCACTATTTTAGAATTTTTTTTAACTTTTTAGCACAAAAATCTATTTTTTTTTTTTAATTCCAAGATTTACCCTCTTTTTTTCACAGAAATATGAACCGTTTTATTTGTAGAAATGATGTATACTTTTAATTTTCATGTTTAATTCACTTTCTTAATTGATAATAAAATGCGTATCAGTAAGTCCCGATTTCTAGGGTGTTTTGGTCTCTTTTCACACGAGAAAACCAGTGCTCACACACTTATGTGCTGCCAAACATTTGAGGCTAAATATTTGGTATGCAAATTAGACCAATTTTTAAAATTGATTTTTGATGAATAAATAAATTAAATTTGGTACACCAATCTCATTTGCTATAGTTTACTTTCTAAATTAGTCCTATTTCAAAATCTCATAGTCCCATGTAGTGTATTTATGCAATGTTCATAAAAAAAAATTAGATCGCATTTGTATGTTTATTCAGTTTTACACGCTTGCTTTAAAGCGTAGTATAGACTGAGAAGGTGTCAGCCACCGGTCGGTGCAATTTTCACTCGACCGATAATAAAACTACATCGTCATTAAAATATTATCTTTGAGTCTCCTAAACTCGCAGATATAATATTATCAAGTACTTTCAAATAATATACGAGTCTGACTAAAATTAACCGATCATATCGGTAAAGTTAAGAAATTAAATAAGTTAGTTAAGTAGGAAAATTGTATATTTTTTATTTATTTTTTTTTCCTCTATACTCGTATATACGAGGAGACATACAATTTAAGGAAAGATTGAACTAAAGAAATAAATAAAAGATACTAACTTATGTGAAAAAAAGGTAGAAATTTGAATATTTTAAAGTTTGGGTCCAGCAATTTGGTTCAAAATATGTATCTGTTGAGTTTTTTTAGACTGTAAATAATTATTATTTATAATATAAATCAAATCTTCTAGGAGACTATCGAAAATTTTCAAATTATTATAATTTGATACATGTAAATTACTCTTAAAGTAATTTATTCTAGAAAAATAAAAATAGCTTATATGTAGAATAGTCTCCCGGTACCAATTTTGAACAAAATCGTTAGTGGTATTTTCAAAAAATTTCAAATTTTACAAAACTCAGTCATCATTTAACTACTAGACATACTGTATAATTATTTTTTTTAAGAAAAAGATATATGTTCTTAGAAAAAATAGTTTAAGAGTAACTTACATTATATCAAATTATAAATGATTTTAAAATTTCGAACGTTTCCTTAAAGATTTGAGTTTAAAATGAGTATTTGAGAATAGATTTTCATGTTAGATAAGATGTTTTTATTTTTATAGGTTAAAAATAATTTAATGAGGGTTTACAAATAGGCCCATATAATTTTTGAAAAATTGTAATACGGTATGTTAATATATTTTAAAAATTTGGTTTAGAATGTATAGGCCTGTATAAATAATGTTATTTTGACTAACAAGAAGATCTGTTTGCTTTTATGAGGAGAACTTACTTAAGTAGTTTAATGAAAACCTATTTTTGACAAATTTCCTCCTAGCTATAATACACAGCATGAGAAAGTTTGTGCGATTGTGTCTTACCAATTATTTTGTATAAGATACTATATTCTCTGTGTTTTCCCGGTCTTCCAGGTGTGTAGCGTACACGACTTACAAATGACTTAATTCTATAACAGACACAATGCCTATCGCCATCTATTCCTCACTGTAAAAGGGAGGAAAGCACCCGATTTCACCAATGAGACACTATTTTCGGTCATGTCCTGGAATCGAACCTGTTTCCCCTTAGCTCAGCAGACATCTGTAACTCTGGTAGGGAACATCTTTTTACGATATGTCCTGTTCTTTACTGGTAGTTTTCCCCCCTAAGAACGTATATAAAAAAAACACAATATGTAGAAAATGAAAACAAGTGACACTCCAATACGTCCTTCACTTCAACTCATACATCCTATTCAACTTAACATGAAGTATATGTTATGCTTAAAATACTTTTGTTTTAACGAGGCCTCCCAGTCACCGGCAAACCAGACTAAGTTAGATTGACGTTTAGACCGCGGATCTAACTCGTGTTAAATAGATATAACAGTGAACTCCAAACTTATCACAACTTAAAAACTAAAATAGGCTGAACCCGAAATTTGGATTATAATATAGGTCTATATGTATACATATTTTTTAATTGCAACAGTAGTAACAATGTATTCCATCCTTTAAAATTATATATACATAATTAAAATAAAACATTTTTTTCTCAAGTCTTGAAATAGGATTAATTTCGTACACTTGCTCGTTTTTTTTTAATTTAAATAGAAAAATTAATGTCCGCAACGAAAAATAATACGAAACTGTTCGAAACGGAATTTTGTCGAGAGCGGACGGATTCACTAGCACCCACAACAATAACCCCCTCGTCTTCCTTTTTTTAAGCTCGTTCCGCGAAGGGAAAGCCGGAAGCGGAACATCAACGCTTTTGAAGGAAGCAACAGGGTAGCGTCAGCGCACGAAAAAGGGGGGAGGGGGGGAAGGAGGACATAGTTTCCTGAACATATGTTGGGGAACTTCCGAGACCCCCTTCCAATAAAAAACAAAAAAAAGGACGATCAGCGCGCAATCCAACTTCAACTCCCAGAACAGGAACTGGAACAATAGGTGGTGGATGCGAAGGGGTTGCAGGGGGGGGGGAATATACGGCAGTTCTAATTGTCAAACTTTTTATATCCTTTTGGATATTGAAGGATGTCCTTTGGATAAGACCAAAACAAATCCTTACCACTTTCCAACCCGACGCAGACATACACACACACACACACACACACAGTCCTTAATAACAAGAGGGGGGCGGGGGCCACCGATATCTGAGAGAAAGAGAGAGAGGGAAGCTACACACATACACGCGCGAGATTTATACCCTCTACCCACGCGACATTTTTACTTTCGAAAAGTTGTTATTGATGGGGTTTTTGTGACGACCAAGTTGGGGTACGAGGAGGGTGGGTGGGTGGGAGGCAGAAGAAGGTGATGTAGGGGTTGGGGCAGGGGGAGGAAGCTCGGAAACAATCACGTACCTCTTCGGATTATTGCGAGATGGGCGCAAGTCACATACATCTTGTGTCCTTACGGATGACAGGGGGTGAAAGGAAGTGAGAGAGAAAAGGTGTGAGGGAGAAGGAGAAGGGTGCCATCATAACTCTACAACTCTCCCACTACTACTACTACTACAACACCATACTTAAAAAAAAAACTTCAAGTTTCCCTCCAACAAATAATAAAGCCAAAACAGAACCTCCAACCCTAGCGTTGAGATGAGCGGTAGGCAACTGTCGTCAGGCGGGCGTCTACAGAGTTGTAATAATTCTTCGGAAACAGACAAACATCGAACAAGGACGGGGGGGAAGGGGAGGAGAAAAAAGATGACTCTTTACCGTTTTATTTGTTTCACCCTCCTCTTCCTTAGTCGCGTCTCTTTAATTCTCTCTTCCTTTCAATCTGGCGGTAGTACAAGTCGGCTTCCCTTCATAAGTATCGACGTAAAGAATCAATACCCCCTCAAAAGCAATTCAGTCTTCAGTCACCAATGCTGAATCAGTTCGACCCCCTTTTTCTAGACTTCCCCACTCATTCGACATCTAGTCTACTAGTTTTATTATTATTATTATTATTTTTATACTGGGTTTCTTTAAGAACATCCTCCACCCCCCCTTAAAAAAACACCTCAATAAATATTTTTTCTATGCGGTGACAGTTTTCGACGTTTTCTTTATTAAACGGTAATAACGGAAATGTCTTGCTGGGATTTAGGATCATTGTTGAAGACCTCCAAGCAGAAAGAAACTCATTTCGAGAAATTCCAATAAGTTTTTACATCGACTCTGAAGCTCTATTTGGATTTTAATAAGAAATGATTAAAAACGGGTCTCTTGAATATAGAGGTACATATAAAAATAATCATCGAAACAAGCCCGACAGTAGGATATAATTTGGACACATACATGACCTACTCGTTTCTGATGTTTTCTTATGTTATTAATCTTTGTCTAGCAGACAATTAAAACCGATCTCGAGTGTTTAAGGTGGGTTTGAAGGGAACACGTGGTTAATTATGGTCCATAATATTCTGTTTTTACTAAAAAAAAAAGTTTTTTGGTAAAATAAATACAATATTGCTTCATTAGATAAGTTTAGTTTAGTTTTCTACCAAAAATAAAACGCTCAAATCCTAAATCCTATGGTAGGCTAATCGAGATATTCAAGATTCGTAAAGATATCTAAAACCATCTCAAATACAATTATTATGAAATATTTGATTGGTAAAAGAATTATTATAGACTTGTGTATTGGAAGAATAACAATATTACATAAATTAGAATTTCCTCATCAGACCAAACCCTTAAAGTCATTTTGACGAAAAATTGCGAGTAGCCATTTTGTTTGTAATGTTAGTCAATGCTTATAATGAAATTTATAAAAAAAATTGTTAGAACCGATCTTGATAAAATCAATTTTTTTCTCTTTTCGCCCTTATGGAAACTACCCTTAATTTTAGGGTTAGATATCCAATTCCAAAAACCCTTCAGGGCAAACTTATGAAAACCCTAGATACTAAGTTTTAGCCCAATCGGTAAAATAGTTTCGGCTCTACTCCGAGTTACAGACAGACAGACGGCAATGTAAAAACAACTTTTTCAGTTTCGGGGGTCATGAAACGTCGAAATTCATCAAAATCTTGAGTTCAATTTTTATGACGATCAAAATACTGTTTCTACCCTTAAGATAACGAGAAAGTAAAAAAGAACAAAATTGTATTAATATTTTTATTAAAGTGTTATCTTTGTTGTGTGTGACGTAATATAATGACAAATAAAATATCATTTATCAGTGGTACCAAGCCTTAAACAACTATTTTCGGATTACATTTTAAATATTTTCACTTAGACTAAAATTGTACATTTCTGTGGATTCAAATTTTGATTCTAAATAAAATTTAAGATTAAGATTCAATTATTAATTTAGGATTAGACCCAATTTCAATTATCTACACAAAGTAATCCCAACACTGTTGTTGAATATCTGTCATAATCATCGTGACATTCGATCAGAAACTTTTTAAAATGAAGAGAATAAGTCCTGGTCCTATTCCGCAATACTTATGATGGATATTTATAAACAAAATACAAATATTTTTCCTTTCAGAATTCTGACATTATTTTCCTTCCTTAAAAAAAACAGCAAATTTTATATATATTGTATAAAAACAAATCTAATTTATTGTGACTACAATAGTTCCTTATTTAAATACTATCTTGAACATTGAGCTTTTAACGGTTCATTTAAATAAATAAATAATTGCAACGTTGATGAAATGTTGATGGTAGCGCAGGGAAGAATACTTGTTTAATGTTAAGCCCTACAATTTTTTACAGCCCAGTGACTTCAAAGATCTAAATCGGTCCCTGAACGTGGATATTACATATTCTTGTGATATAATTTTAATACATGAGTCGTACAGAAATCCGATGCCATTTAACAAATAGCCTTACGTATAACCCGAACGGTATAGACGCGTGCTAATATAAGTAATAACAAATAGCCGGTTATTTTTAAAACATGGTTCACGCCAAAATAGAGGTGAAAGGTATTAACAATTTCCTTTAGGATTATAAGTCTTTCATTTTAAGTTTAATAGTTAAAATAAATAAATCACGTAAAGGTAAAATTATCTCGTTTAAAACCCATATCGTGGTCGAATGGTCTGAGAGGTCACTCTCGCAATAAACTGAAATGTTGGTGACGTGGCGATCAGGGTTCAATCCAGGTCGTAAGTAGTGAGGGTGATTTTTTTACTATATGGTTTTACACTCTCCCTCCCGCAAATGGGGGTGCATTTTCTAACAAATTCTAAATTGATCAATACGTACTTCAAACTCTAATGGGTACTAAGACGCGATGTAAAATAAGCAGTCCCAGAAGTGTCAATCGCACAAGAAATACCGCCCTGTGAGGAGATTTACCTTCAAATAAGCGGGACCCTTATAGGACCGATTTACGTTTGTGTTATGTACACAAATGTTGTTATAGTTTTATAAAATAAAAGTGAGCCCCCTAATGAAGGCACGCCACTGTCACCCCCCCCCCCCCCCCCTTTCCCAACAGCAGAAGAGGAGTGTCGGCAAGTGACACAACCTGTCAAGACAGACGAAGGAAAGGGAGGAAAAGGTCGCACAGCCTCTGACTCGCTTCCACCTCACACTGACAGCTGACTGTTAATTTACAGACACTGTGTACTAATTCCGTGTCACCCGAGCAGTGCCGTCTTGTGCCCGACTCACTCCCCCTCCCCCCCTACAACATACACACCCCTTCACCTGGCGCGCCAACCCCTCACGACGCTGACAACCAACCTCTTACGGTAAAAATATACACGAGACGCTAACTGCGAGTCTTCCGGCGCTGTGAGATCACGGCTGGATAGTTTTTCCTTTTATTTCAGTAACAAGGAGAAACTACAACCCAATTTTCATATCGAGGGCCTTTATAGCACCGCGCCTAACTACACTTTCGGGTTGCACACACATGTACTAATTACGCTATGTTAGGGACGAGGAAGATCAAGTTAGAGAAAGTATACCAGCATTTGCGTGGAGGAAGAGGGGGGGAAACATCTGTGGGGGAGGGGATACCCTCAGTAAACCCAACTAATTTCGATTGTAATGATTTCGATTTTAAACAATTCAATCCCAGAAGCGGGTTTATAGGAAGAGCCTCTTAGCTAAACACATTTGTTTGCAATCAACATTGGGTAACATTCTACTAATTTATATTATAAACTTTATTTTATAGGTATTGCTAATATCTATCTAAAGCAGTGGTTCTCAACTTTTTTTTCTGACGCCCCTTTTGGTAGATAATCAAATTATCATTCCCCTCTACCCCCTATTTTTAGAGATTAAAAAAATTATGCTTTCTAGTAATTTATTTTAGACAAAAATCAATGTAACACTGGTAGGATAGTGTTATGAAAAAACGAGAGAAGATTATCGTGATGGTTTCAATGTTTTGTTTTTATCTGTTCTTGATTATTATGTTGGATGTTTGACAGAGCACACCGCAAATCTCTTTCTACTTCCAAGCCGACAGCGCTGTTTAGTTTTTATGAGAGTCTTGAGTTGAATATTCGGTGATGTTGCAGATGGCCGCAATAGTAGCTTAGGGCAGCGTTTTTCAAACTGTAATCTTCGACAGTTATCTCTGGCTCCGTGAGGCAATTTTAGAATATTTTTTATTTGTTTTTCACACTATAAAAATAGCATCAGTGATTAGGATTGACAATTTTTTTTTCATATTGAATAAGGACATTTGCCAAAGGTGCACCTGACAGAACATGTGAGATTTTACGTTTTTTTAAATACTTTTCTACTTGTAAAAGTTAAATGTAATTATTGAATGTTCATAATATTAAGTAAAAAATGCTCCAATAGCTCCAGGATGTATTTTATCTGGTGCAAGGACTCCTTTGGTCTAACAAGTTTGGGAACCTCTGGCTAAGAGGGAGGGAAGAGAGGAGAATTGGGGAGCGATTCCGAGGATTCAAGCTTGAAAATAATCGGCTGTTTACCGAATTTATTACAGCTGATCTTAATTACTTTGGAAAAGTGATTTAAATAAAATCTTCTATTTTAAAATTAATTTAACGTCATTTCCAAACTGTGCCACGCCCCCTTCCCCATGGAAGTGCTTCACGCCCCCCCAGGTTGGGAAACACTGATCTAAAGTCACAGTTGTAGATCAGATGACTTGAAGTTACAACAGTTGGAAGAATATTCTCAAAGTTCACGCTAGCAAATGATCATAAGTCCATCGGTTCAGTTGTAAATTAAAAAACTAGTTCCATATCTCGCCGCGAGAAAGCACTAATACGATATTTTGATTGAGGGAGAAAGGAAGGAAGTGGGAGAGGGAGGTGTTCTCAATATTTTCTACTCATCTTGATAATATTAACTTTGATAGTATTTTACTGTTTTATTAATGTTATTTTATAAGTATTGATAAAATCTATCAAAAGTGACAGCTGAAGATCACACTACATGACGTGAAAATAAATCTAGTACTAGCTTTTTCTAGCTGTCCGATAAGGGCCCTCCCTATGAAACTCTGACTGTAAAATGTGACGTAGTCAGGGGCACGAATAACGGGCTATCTAAGGAAAAAACCGCACTAGGGTAAACCCCGGCATCCCCTGCTCCTCCTACGTAATAGTATCGTGGATCTGCGATGGACGGCGTCTCTTAAATCTGACACCCCGCCCCTCCTTGAAAGGAAAGGATGACCAACCAACCAGTCGCTGAGACAGACACTAACCCCATTCACCCTGAGAGAATCTAGAGTCCATCTTTATTACCTCTACTCGTCCCTCGTCCAGATCTGTCCGCTCGTATTCCGGCGATATACTGCCGGCCGCGTAGCGGGGGACAGCGCAAGAACAGACCAACTACACCCTCCACGACAGTGATTCTCAACCAGGGTTCACGAGAATTTGATGAAGCTTGTTTTTATTGGTCTGCCCAAAATGTTTGGACAATGTGGAAATATGTTAAGATAACTCGTGTATCCAAAGAAGACGAAGAGAAGATTGCCGGTAATAATGTTAGTGAGGTTTGTAAGAATATTTTCAAGCCAAGTTCAAGTAGCCTACTGAAGGACAGTTAGTAAATATAAATAGGCAATAAATAATATTGAAATATTTTATTCAAGAGTATGAATTAATTATTATTTACCAACCATACTGGTTTACACGTCTATTTTGTAATCTACCCCTTACTTATTCTATGAAATATAAAGTTCATTGCGGCACTTAAAAAAAGCCATCTATCCTCTCTTGAGCTAGTTCTTTCCATCCAGTCCACCTCAATACACCCTATCCCTATCTTGAGCTAGTTATATCTAGTTCACCTCATACCACACTATCCCTATCTTGAGAAAGTCCTATCCAGTCAACCTAATTTACAACCTATCCCTCTCTTGAGCTAGTTCTTTCTATCCAGTCCACATCAATACACCCTATCCCAATCTTAAGCTAGTTTTTCCAGTCCACATCAATACACCCTATCCCAACCTTGAGCTAGTTATATCCAGCCCACATCAATACACCATATCCCAACCTTGAGCTAGTTATATCCTGTCCACATCAATACACCTATCCCAACCTTGAGCTAGTTCTATCCAGTCCACATCAATACACCCTATCCCAACCTTGAGCTAGTTTTATCCAGTCCACATCAACACACCCTATCCCAACCTTGAGCTAGTTTTATCCAATCCACATCAATACACCATATCCCAACCTTGAGCTTGTTCTATCCAATCCACATCAATACACCCTATCCCAACCTTGAGCTAGTTCTATCCAGTCCACATCAATACACCCTATCCCAACCTTGAGCTAGTTTTATCCAGTCCACATCAATACACCATATCCCAACCTCTAGCTAGTTCTATCCAGTCCACATCAATACACCCTATCCCAACCTTGAGCTTGTTCTATCCAGTCCACATCAATACACCCTATCCCAACCTTGAGCTTGTTCTATCCAGTCCACATCAATACACCCTATCCCAACCTTGAGCTAGTTTTATCCAGTCCACATAAACACACCTATACCAACCTTGAGCTAGTTTTATCCAGTCCTCATCAACACAACCTATCCCAACCTTGAGCTAGTTATATCCAGTCTAAGCTGATGTGTTAGCCAGGTAGGGGTTTCAAGAGATTTTACAAAATATTTCAGGGTTTCTCCAAACAAAAAAGGTTGGAAATTACTGCTCTATGTGACTTAGAAAAAATATGTTTTCACTATGAATAAAACAGTTAACGGGTGATACATTTAGTAGCATCTTAAAAAGCTTAGCCATTTGATTACAATCAATAGGTTTACCCTTTTTTTCTTCCCACGGTTATTCTATGATCCGCGTCTTACTATACTTTTGGGCTAACGATATATTCACACTATCGTGGTAAAGACAAAAAAGGAATAGTTGAGAGAAAATTATCCACAATCGCGTGGAGGGAGAGTGGAAAACTTAGTTTGAATATTTCACAAGCGCGTGGACCAGCGTCGTTCGGCGAATAGGACACACTAGAAAAAAAAATGAGAGGGGTGATTCATGGGGACGAGATGCGTGGAGAAACCAACGCCACATCCACCCTTATAAAAATAAAATCACCCCCTCAAACCCTTCCCAAGTCGTAACATTCCTTCCGATATCAGAGTCGCTCCTAGGTGAGGTAAGGCAAGGGAACAAGGATATATGGGCGAGGAGGTGGGGAGGAACACGCTATTTTCGAGATTCCACCGGATTCATCCGCGTTTTCTTCTTCCTTCTCCCTCTGGTTGCAAATACTTAAGATAGGAAACGACCGCGGGAGCAGAGAGAGAAATCTAAGATAGGTAACGATAATAGGAGAGGAAGAGAGAAAGCGAAAGGGAGGTAAAATAAAGACAGAACGAAATATCAAGATCCTCCGAAATCGTCAATCCTGAGACGTTTCCTCCGAAGGCTTGCGGATGCGCTTGGGAGGAGGAGAAAGGGAAGGGGAAAGGAGTGGGTGGTGAGGGATAGATAGAGGGAGGGGAAAACTACGAAGCATAATAAATGCGTCGAATGCAGGACGTCGCTAGTAAAATACGATATAATATATCGCTCTTTACTTGAACGCGATTCCATTCAATAGGAACCCCCTCGATCAGGCTGACTAAGGTGTAAGTCTCGTCTTATCTGGTCTGTCTGTGACGGAGGCGAGGTAAAGGTCCGAATCCCGAAGGATGTACCGATTTTCTTAGCACCGCGTTTGACTATACGTTCGGGTTATAAGCCTATGTACTAAAATTAGTCTAATTTGTCAGGTATTAGGAAGGTTGAATTTAGAGAAAATGAACCCACATTGGCGTGGAGGGGGAGTGGAAATATTTTATGGAAAGCTACCCTCAGCACACCGATCTTCCCGTCATCGGCAGTACAGTCTATTGCGAGAGTGACGCCTTATACCATGCGGCCATCGAAGTGGGTGATCTACCAAATTGTTTTGTTTTTTTCCGACGAATTATTTGCCAATCTAAATCCAAGCAAATGCATGTGTCTAAATCAGTAGCGTACCAGAGGGGGGGCCTCGAGAGTGCTCGAGCCCCCCTACGTAGTTTGGGGATCGCAGATCCGAAGATAAAATAAATACGGGAGAGGGGAGACCTGTTAACATTGTGAGCAGATAAAATATCAAGTGCCACACGTGCTTGTGTTGATCCTGCCTAGTAGTCCTAATTGATGTTCTTGCAGTCTAGGATGTGGCCTGAGTCTGAAGATTGCGGCAGGTTCCAAATCTCCCAGTTTCACACGTGTTCCATCGAGGAGTTAGTTTCACACGTGGTTCATCGAGGAGTTAGTTTCACAGTGGCTAGACATTTATCTATTACAAATAATCGTGATTTTATGACATAGACCTATGTGACGATTAAGCCACTTTAATTTAGGCCGATTTATTATTATTTGTTATATTATCACGTTTATAATAATACAATTATAAATAACCAAGTTAACAAATACCTATAAAAATCCTTCAAAAAGGCTTCTAGTTATTTATGTTACTGTGAATGTGTTGAATTAGTTATTTTGTAAAATAACCATGAATCTATAGAATCACCGAAAGCGATGGGTTGTTTAACAAATAATAAGATTTATCTAAATTTACCAGTGATTTATAAATTCCCAAAGCAGTTCGGTGAAAGTATGAAACATGAACTGTATTATCTACATTTCCCGTGATTTTATAAATATTTAGTGTATGTGGATAAAATATGAACATAAAATCAAACTAACCTAAGCTAACCTAGTCCAATCTAACCTACCTAAAATAAACTAGTCTAAGCTAGTCTAAACTAACCTAACTTGCCTAAACTAACCATTCACGGGTGGTTGATGGTAATTTTGTAAGCTCACCGGTGATTTTGTAAAATGTTCGGCGAGTATGTGAAATAGTGAAGACTTTTTTACATTCCCAAGTGAGCCAGTGGCTTTGTAGAATCACCTGTGACTTTACAAACTCATCACATTCAGCACATTCACAATAGCATATATATAGTAAAAGAAAATCCTCCGGCGTTGGGGAACATCCCCAGACCCACTGACCCACCTCACAATCCTACGTAAGCTACTGATCTAAATTCTATATTTCTCATGCCTCTCCCATTAAAGTGAAACCATAAGAATAGCCTGGACGGGTAGTAAGACGAGGATCACGGAATTCAATAATGTACGTCCATAAATTGGTCGGACATTGACCACAAATCACGCGATCGAGATTATCTTGCACCTGGTGTAGATCACGCAAACGAAGTACGAAAAGTCCAGTCAGCAAGGTTTAGAACTGCTACAATTCCACAAAGTTTAGTCGTTCATTAATACAGTAGAAATAAACTTTTAGAAAATACAAACTTTTTTTTTTGCGGCTGACATTGCTCATTTTACTATATTAGTGTTTTCTATAAGTAATGATATCCATCAAAAGTGACAACTTCAGATCACATGACTTGACTTATGAATAAGTGAAAGTAGATGCAGTAGCTTTTCTAGCTTTCAGGTAAAGTTATTCCTATGAAAAATTGGACCGTAGTTCAAAAGGGGCTTATGCACCCATTCAAGAGCCAATCTAACGACCGATTAACCGCGAATTTAGGTACACGGTTAGGCTCGAAGCAGAAATCGAATTATGTCCGGCTTTCTGATCTATTTATTTGACAACAGTTGTGGGATCAGCTTGTTTTATTTTGCTTTATTACTTGCAATACGATAAACCGGTTCGTAGATCTCAATTCCCATGTTTCCTAAGTTGAATACAGACCGCACCAAATTTGAAGCTTGGTTCGAGATGTATTACCAACTCTAGTTAGTTATTATCTTTGGATGAGACAGGCTTTAATTTGGGAGTGAAGGGAATAAGAGAAAAGGACAGTGTTTTGCAGTTTTTATAGGAAAACCTTTTTTGGCCAAAATAAATTAAATACTGCTCCAGTAGAAACATAGAGTTAAATTTTCTACACATGGTGATAGATAACAACATATCTTGAATATCTGTCAAGGGTATCCTAGAATTTAATTAAAACTTTTTCTATTCATTTAAAAAGTTTTGTCATCTAATGCCATTATGTTCATGAGAGATATTCAAGAACTGTTGATATCACCACCTGAAGAAAATTAAACTCTATATTTCTACTGAAGCAATATTTTATTTACTTTGGTAAAAAAATGTTTTGTTATAAAAACTTTAAAAATACTGACCTTTTCTCGAATCCACAACACACTCACCTTAAGGGTATTACATGAGGGAGCACTAAAAGCGTTGCAGCTGTTTCGAAACTCTAGATTAAAATGGTTTTCAACAAAAAAATTAGGCTTAAATTTTGACCAATTAAAGAGTTTAAACTTAAAAAAGTATGGTAGCTTATATATAAAACCTTAAAAACCAGTCCCTCTTTTTGCTTCAAATTTTATGTTGTGACCCTATAAAAAAATGACTTTATTTGATAGAGATGGTTAGTTCTAGGTCTATCGTTTTGCTTTAATCTCAGAAATACAATTATTGGCATAAAGCGTAGTTGAATTTTTTCTAAAAAATTTAAACTTAAAATTTAAACTTTATAGCTAGATAGGGACCGGTTGATAGCTTTCGCTTACAGTTTGGTGAGAACCATATTTAGAAATATAAAACCACTTCAAAAATGCGGGATTTCCAAACGCATAAAAAACGTCCTCCCCATGTAACAGCCTTAAGGTAATAAGTTAGTAAGAGAAACATTGCTCTATTTGAATAAATGTATAGATAAAAACTATAGTTTGCAGTGAATTAATTTCAAATTACTACATATCCATAGTTATTTGTAGAAAGTGATACAAACAAACATCAGAATACAAACTCGTGAGTGCCATTCTTAGTGTGGCGTCGTCCAAAACATTGTCCTGAAGTCAGACAATGTTCAACAACAAACAACGTGATGAATTGAAGCAGATGTTTTTACTGGTCTATTGAAACGTACAGCAATACAATATCTTATGTATAATATTACACCACCGTATAGCAGGCGTAGCCTACTTTGTTGTGACGATGCTATTCCTGAAAAGTTACAAAAGGCATTTGAATTTTGTTGCGTGTCTACTAATTAGAGCTTGAAACACTAAGCTCGACCTTCCGGGATCAAATGATTTGCGATATCAGACCTATTCCGTACTCCATGTTGTTTTAAAACGGATTACGTACTATTAAGTGTAAATAGCCGAAGCTATATTAATGGTAGTTGGTTCAGTTAGATATCATTCTGAAAATTGAAAAATGACACCTGGACACGGGAATCGTCCCGGGTTCGATTCCCGTGTCCAGGTGTCATTTTTCAATTTTCAGAAGGATTACGTACTAGTTTATTACAATAATAGCATGAAGTACCCGGCTTTGCCCACGAGAAATATTTTTGGGTAAAAATATTTAAAAAATGCTTATAGGGTAAAAAATAAATCTTATCAATTTTATTAATGGGCAAGTAATAAGGGGAAAATTGATTAAAAGGATGAAAAGGTTACCAAGGAAACAGGGAAAAAAGTATAATAAAAATAAATGGGATATAAAGGTTAGAAGAAAAAACCACAGAGAAGAGTAGTGTCCTACAATAGTTTTATCAAATTCGATATGTTCCGACTTCATTCGGCTCTCCGGGAATGTTTATTGATTTACATTTCGAACTAATATTTCATATACCACCAAAAAGTATTTTTTATATTATTATTATTATTATTATTATTATTAGAAATCTTTAGAGAACCCTGCTTTCCAATTTACTGCTTATTAATTTTGAAATTTAAGTATTAGACCTTAAATGGTTGTTTAGGGTGGTTTTTATACTTGCCTGACAAATTTCAATCTTCTACCACACTAAAAGTAATTTATTATTTTAGCTTTGGAAATTTTGAAAACCCCCCTTTTCACCAGTCTTTTTTCTAAATAGTAAATATTTAAAATTAATTTTGTTACTGGAGTGATCCTTTTACATCCCTGGAAATTTAAATTTTCTGCTTCACCTAAAACTTTTTTTTTTTACCTAAACCTCCTCTGCCCTTCCTCATTTAAAATCTTTTGTCTTTTATAGTTAATCGATCTGTTATTTATAGCTTCTTGCCGGATATCAGTTCTATGCCACACGGAAACATAGGTGTGTTTGTTAGCTTTCCATTTAAAAACAATCCTACTTAGAAATTTCGAATTTAAAGACGAATTAGGCTATTTAGAGTTGACCTTCTACCTACCTGCCAATTTTTTTTTAACATACCTAAAAGTGTGTTTTTATGTTAAGGGCACCCCTCACTTTCCTATCATCCATTTACTAAAAACTAAATAAAAAATTTATCAGCCCTTAATATTTATTTAGAATGGTCATTTCACCTGCCTGCCAAATTTCAGTTTTCTACCACACTGGGAAGTAGTTGCTGACTATTAGTTTTTGAAATTTTGAGATCTCCCCCCCCTCCCCCCCAAAAAAAAACTCCTTTACTCCAAATCCCTCTTGCAGATTTCAAACTTAAAGATTTATTAGGTTATCTGGAATTGTCTCTCTACCTATCTTCAAGATTTTAATTTTCTATCTCATTTCAATTAATTTTTAAAATTTGTAATCCCCTCACAACCCCCACTCACTTTTCTACAAATCACTCTTAGAAATTTCATATTAAAGGATTTATTTGGAGCTTTATCACTCACTCAATTTTAATTTTCTACTTCGGCTAAAAAGTTTTTTCCTAATTATTGATAACCCACCCTCCTTTCCCAATTTCTTTAATCCTTATTTTTAAATTTCTTATTCTTTGATTTTTCTTGTTATATGGGATAATCCCGTTACCTTTCTGACAAATTTCAGCTTTACAGCTCATCTATCAATTTTTCTCTACATATATATAATGTTACAACCTCCGTTTCACCATCTTGGGGGCTGAATCTCGTAAAACCCCTTCCTACCGGATGCCTACAACCTGCCTATGACCTAGTACCAAATTTCAAGATTCCAGGTCCAGGATTTTAGGATATACGGTGAAGGTCAGTAAGTCGGGGCTTTTGTCTTTATATATGTAGATTAGTTAAATAAAACAGCTTCATTATTTCATTATGTTGAAAAATATTGTTTTATTGTAATGAATGGAGGTGAATACAACTTTAAAGAGTCAGAATTTTTTAATTTAAGCGGAAACATAGCAACGTGTCAAAAGATGTAGCTTAAAGCTAGCAGTCCTTCTTTCGAAGTAAGAGCCCATTTCACTTTACGAATAACAAACACCTAGCTTAGGTAGATAATACCACTCGAACTAGACCCCACGAATAGCACCTAACTTAGGCAGGCAATACAGCTCGTACCAGAAGTCTTAAGAAACTGTCTCACCCCACGGATAGCACCTAACTTAGGCAGGCAATACAGCTAGTACCAGAAGTCTTAAGAACCTGTCTCACCCCACGGATAGCACCTAAATTGGGTAGGCAATACAGCTCGTACCAGAAGTCTTAAGAACCTGTCTCACCCCACGGATAGCACCTAACTTAGGCAGGCAATACAGCTAGTACCAGAAGTCTTAAGAACCTGTCTCACCCCACGGATAGCACCTAACTTAGGTAGGCAATACAGCTCGTACCAGAAGTCTTAAGAACCTGTCTCACCCCACGAATAGCACCTAACTTAGGCAGGCAATACAGCTCGTACCAGAAGTCTTAAGAGCCTGTCTCACCCCACGGATAGCACCTAACTTAGGCAGGCAATACAGCTAGTACCAGAAGTCTTAAGAACCCGTCTCACCCCACGGATAGCACCTAAATTGGGTAGGCAATACAGCTCGTACCAGAAGTCTTAAGAACCTGTCTCACCCCACGGATAGCACCTAACTTAGGTAGGCAATACAGCTCGTACCAGAAGTCTTAAGAACCTGTCTCACCCCACGGATAGCACCTAACTTAGGTAGGCAATACAGCTCGTACCAGAAGTCTTAGGAACCTGTCTCACCCCACGGATAGCACCTAACTTAGGTAGGCAATACAGCTCGTACCAGAAGTCTTAAGAACCTGTCTCACCCCACGGATAGCACCTAACTTAGGCAGGCAATACAGCTAGTACCAGGCGTTTTAAGAGCCGCTATCACCTCACGAATAACATCTTAATTACAAATTCCTGCAACACTAGATGGAATATTTTTCCTCTAGAAGAAAAATAATAACCCAGGCTGTATTTTGACCACTGTAATAACAAGAGAGATTTTTTTTTCTATTAAAAAAACCAAAGCATCATAACAATAATTATAGTGTTGTGTGGTTTTAGGGGAGGACGAAGTCGGTTCTCAGAAAATAAGACAAGCGCGGATGAACTGACGTGTTTCTGACAAAAAGACGGACACCTGTCTAGTAATACGAGACCCTTTTTTTTTTAAAAAAGTTAGAACACTAGCTTGGAATTCCAGGTTTGAAATGTTGCACCACACCGCAGAGGCGGGCGGGCGGTGGGGGATTACAAAACAACATCCACTCACCTCGACCAACATCCTGTTGGGTGTCGCGAAAAAAAAAAATCCCGCGTTTTGGAGCATGTAATAACCCAAACACAGGACAAGTCCATCTTGACGAGATAGATTGTCTTGGTTATGTAAGTCATGCGTAACGGAAGAGTTGAATTCGTGTATGATTTGAAATACAGTCCAATTTTCATAGTAAGAACCTTAACTGACAGCTAGAAAAGTTACTAGATCTACTTTCGCGTATTCATGCATCAATTCGTGTCTCCAGCGGTCAACTTTGATATATATTTTGTACCACGTCTTACTACTCGTTCGGGTTGTACGTATATGTACTCATTACGCTAATGTGTAAGGGACGAAGAAGGTTGAATTTAGAGGAAGTGTACCAGAATTTGTGTGAGAAGAGCATAAATCAATTTAATATAAACCACCCTCAGTACACCCAACCTGGATTCGAACCCTGATCTCCCCGTCATCGACAGGGTAGTCTATTGTGAGAGTAACGCCTTAGACCAGGGTGGTCCAACGTTTTTCATCCCGAGGGCCAAATCTGATCATCAGTTAGCACCGTGGGTCGAAGATATATTTAGTAATCCATCAACCTAATATAGGCCTACAAACAACACTTAATAAACGATTACTTTCAATGCTTAGATATATTTTTTCAAATTTTACTGCACGCACACACACTTCCACAAAACAACTTAGCATTATAAATATGAATGTATACATATTTTTTATTAATCAAATAAATGTTTGATAAAATGTAATTGTGACCTTTTTAAATATATATGACTCATTAACTGTGTCACATATGCCACCGAGGTTTTCCCCTTAATTTTCCTCCAGGATACTGTGAGGGCCCCAATTTCAGTGAGCGCGGGTCGCAAGTTGGATCACACTGCCTTAGACCAAGCATGTTCAACCGTTCCCCTGTTGAGAGCCGCGTAAGTTCTTGGGGAATTGAACAGGGGCCATACATTAGATTAATTTTTATAGTACCTAATCCCTAATGACCTCATTGTGTCGACGGGCATATAAACACCTATAGTACTTAATGCCTAAATATGATTTTAAAAAATGGACAAATAATATTCTTAAAATTGAAAAATGACACCTGGATACGGGAATCGAGCCCGGAACCTTTGACTTAGTATGCCAATGCTTTCACCGCCGAGATATTCAGGATCAATCCCGTGGCCAGACTCATTCTTCACTCATATTATGAGATAGTCTCTTTGATGGACGTGCGGAAATCAACTACATATGAGCGATCAATCAAGATCGCGAACTATCAGATAACGCAGCCACCTTCGATTTGCGAGAGCTTTGTGCTACCGATAGTCAAATGTAGAAATGATATTTAGATGCGGCTACAACCGTACTTAACAACTATACAAGCTTGGCTATTTAATCCATCATGAACGAATAAATACTTATTTTAACAACACATACATTATACTTATGACTCTGGAAACTTTATGGAAATTAGCGAGAATTAACGTCAACTACAAGAGCCTCCACTTCAATTTGAGCTAGCGAGGCGCACAGAACAAACTTTGGAGACACGGGTTGGGCATGTTTGCCTTTGACCATCCGACCGCCAAAGCGGGTACCAGCGACTTAGGGTACGCCCAGACTGGGCGAGCGAGCGACTAAAAAATAATATAGAACATATTGGTTGTAATGAGAGGTGTCCAGACTGGAGCGCGCTCGCTTGAGCCGGTACAGTCTAGTTTACAGGCGTTAGGCAATACAATTGTGTGTTGGTTCATTGAGTGCTAGGAACACTTCTCAATTTGACATGATATTTGACTTTTTCTTTATAATTATCGATAGGTTTAGCACACTTACTAACGGCCTAATTTAATTGGTAATATCATAGACTATATATATATATATATATATGTAAAACCTATATGTTAAAATACTTCAATATAATAATCAAAGTAGTACTTTACAAATAAGAATCACCATTAGCACGGATAGAGGATGGGAAAACCACAACAACCAATCACTTGTCAAAAACCACCCTCAGTTCACTGAGCCAAGATTCGAACCTTTGCCTACTCGTCAACAACTATCGAGAGCTATCTGCTAATCACGCGCTCACTCGCTCGCCAGTTTGGTCACGCAGTCGCTCACTCGCACTCTTGTCAGCCTGGCCGAACCCTTTATTCTTACAATTAGCGCAGGCGTAGAACACAAGTTATCATTCAAGAAGAGCTTAAGGACAGGAACATTTTTACTGTAATCCGCATGGGTGGGTACGAGGACAAAGGCGTCAGTTTAGTTTAGTATGATTCGCCGGTGACGTGGAGGAAAGGGTTCGAAACCCGGCCGGATGTAGTGAGGGGTTTTTTCCCTTCTTAGACTCAAATTTTCGTGTGAGAGAGTGGAAAGAAAACAATTTTTCAGTAGGCCCTACTCTCAATCTGACTTTATTCCCTGACCGTCACCAGCAAATCAGACCATATGACTAGACACCTTAACCCACGTGCCCACCGATGCGATGCAAAGTTTGTGACGCATGCATTGTTACAGCCCTGGGATCCAGTGTGTTAAGGGCCCCACACAAGGTCAGTTCAGACTGATGGACGGCCAGTCCACAGTCCGGTTTGATGGAAAGTCATCAGACCGTCAGTCCATCAGTTCGGACTGATCAGTCGGCCTTCCTTGCATACACACGGTAGTTCGGACTGATCATATCAAATTGATCAGTCCGAGCTGTCGGTTCAAAATGACTGTGTGTGGGGCCCTCTATAGGGCCCCTACACTATCAGTCGGACTGATCATGTAGGGGCAGTACTAATAGACTGACGGATGGACTTGTGAAGATACTGATGTGGTCAGAATTTTCTGATCACATCAGTCTTGCAAGTGGTGGGAGAGACTGACGGTAATACTGACAGTATGACTGACCATGTGCACGCACTCGTCAGTATTTCCTTCAGTCTCAGTAGCAAACAAACTGCCCACGCTTTTTTCTTATCATCCATGTTGTTGCACGGCGCATGCAGGAGCTAAGACTGATAAAGATAATGTTACGAGGACTGACCGTGTACTGTCTCGTTGTAAATACTGACGCATACTGACAGGCTGTCAGTCTTAGGAATGACGAGCTGACTGATCGTTTAGGAGCCCTATTAGAGAGTGAAGGAACAGGAGCAGTGTGCCAGAGAGAGAAAGAAGGTACAGGAGCAGTATGTTAGGAAGAGAAGGAATAGGAGCGAGAAGGAGAAATAGGGGACAGAAGCAGGAGCTAAGGTTCGTGTCCGGCCGTCAGTCCGCGCTCTGTAATCTGACGGGGGACAAACAAGACGTCCGGGCCACCCCTCACCCCCTTCCTTCAGACGTCGCGGGCACTCCCGAACGTCGTGAGAAGTGCCACGAGAGAAAGAGGAGGAACAGACAGTTGACAGTCACCATGGTTTAAGGGAGGTCGACGTGCTCAGCCTATGATGGTGAGGATGCCAGTGTTCGAATCCCAGCCGGGTGTACTAGGGGTGGTTTTTTCTATAGAAGCTTTCCCAACTCTCTCCCTCCAGGCAAATGTAGGTACCCTTCAGTTCACCTCATAAAGTAGCAATCTTTATTTGCAATGTTCTCCTATGGTGAATAGGGATGTGGTGTCGGAAGAAAAGTATCGATACTGTACTCCTTAAAAGTATTGGAAGAAAAATATCGATACTGGACTAGTATCGAAAGAAAAGTATCAATAACAGTAAGTATCGGTATCAACATTTTAATTTAGAAAAAAAGTTTTTTTATCAAGTAATAATAATTTCAACTTTTGCATTATAATTGTATTTTTATATCTATTTAAAAATTACAAGCTATAATGGTTTTTAATATTTTAAAATATGCTTTTTCGCTATCCAAATTCTTTAAAAACGTCCTTAATTCACTTCTGGGAGGTGCCATTTTTAAATACATTCGTCGTTTATATACCAAGATAGATTATTATTAACTACTGATAAACAATGAAGAATAGACGCCCTACCCTGCTTAATCTGTTTAAACAATGCACATACACTTTTCTGCTTCTTTTGCTTGGTGTACCCTAAGGGTTCGGCCAGACGGACAAGCGTGCGAGCGAGCAAGCAAGCGACTGGGTGGCCAGACTGGCGAGCGCGCAAGCGACTGGGTGGCCAAACTGGCAAGCGTGCGAGCGAGCGCGTAATTAGCAGATAGCTCTTGATAATTGTTGACGAGGAGGCTCCGAGTCTTGGCTCAGTGAAATGAGGGTGGTTTTTGACAAGGGATTTATTGTTGGGGTTTTCTCATCCTCTCTCCACGCTAATGGTGATTCCTATTTGTAGAGGCCTACTTTTATAATATTGAAGTATTTTAACTTATCAGTTTTACATATATATATATACACGTATAAGTATGGTTTATGATCTTACCAATTAAATTAGGCCGTTAGTAGCAAGTGTGCTAAACCTATCGATAGTAGTAAAAATGGCAAAATGAAAAGTTTTCCCAGCACTCAATGAGCCAACATCCAATAATATTGCCTAGCGCCTGTAAACTAAACCGTACCGGGTCGAGCGCGCGCGCTTGAAAAATAGAACCAGTTCTTTCTTTCAAGCTAGCGCGCTCAGTCGATCGCTTGCTCGCTCCAGTCTGGCCACCTCTCATTACAACCAATGTGTTCTATTTTATATTTTAGCCTGGCCGCCCCCTAAGTTGAGTGAGTTCATTGAGCTCTACAAAAGCCTATTTTGTTTAGTTTATGATGACCATGCTCATTGATAAAGGGGTAGTAGACTGGTCGCCACTCGCCCCGTCGGCCGGTCAGGTATCAGGTTGTATTGATAAATAAATAATAAATAAGGGATGGACGGCCCCTCGACTATTAAGGTGGAGGTGGTGGTGGTGGGGGGATGGTAAAGTATCAATACTTTTTCCACATCCTTAGTCAAACTGTAGATAAGAACCTTCGTGAAAATTCGCATTTGCCGGAAGAAGCCGAACTAGGAGAAACGACACATGGTCGATCATAGGGCGCCCGGATTTCAATTCACACTGAGAGGGCTGTGCGTCTACCTTACTAGACCGTCTGGAGCGTGACCTTGGGATAACATTTTTGAATCAATCCAAGACGGCACAGTCGGTGCACAGCCCTCTCAGTGTGAATCAAACAACTGTCTTACAAGGTTACTCATATGGAAATGTCCTGTTCGAGATTGTCTGCAGCACGACACAGTTGGAACACAACCCTCTCGGTGTGAATCCGTCTTTAGTGGTTTATAGCTAGTAACAAATATAGGGCAAAGGTGTTTGGAAAACTACTTTAATTTATAGTGTTTCATCATTTTTAGTTGAGCTGCATCAGATATAATTTTTCTTAATTTGTTTTGTGTGTATGTATTCTAATATTTAGCATGCCTAAAATAAATGAGAAAGATGCACAATAGGACCGTTAAATATTACATTTTCCGGTATTTTTTAATCCTAAAAATGGTATCCCCTATAACAGCACATGGTTATATTCACCCCCTTCCCCTCCAACCAAATAAAAACGTTCCTGACCCCACTGTCGACTCTGGGAGGTCGGGTTTTAAATACCGGGAGGGTAGTTTTCCCACGCAAAATGCGAGTACATTTTCTCCGGCATGGTCCCTCCCCATTCCTATCTCATCACTGTAATCATGTGGATAATCCGATAAAACACAAAGATTATTTAACACTTAATCTTAGGCGGGAAGGATGAGGATGTGCTTTAATTGCGCTGGTACCGCCTTATTACTCAATGTAACTATCTCATAGATATGGGTAGGGATGTGGTATCTAAAGGAAAGTATCGATACTGTAGGCCTACACATTTAAAGTATCGGAAGAAAAATATCGATACCGTACTAGTATCGAACGAAAAGTATTGGTGTAGAAATTTTAATTTGGAAAAGTATTTTTTTATCAAGTTATAATTTCAACTTTAGTATGATAATAATAATAATTATTATATTTTCATATTTATTTAAACATTGAAAATTATATAATGATTTAACCAAATTATAGTATAGTTAGGTCTATCGCGTCTATGTTATGTGTTTGAGCTTGGAAGGTATGATAGTAATTTACGAGTATAATGACTACTACAAAAGGTTTTTACTATACCAACTTTCAAAACGTATATGAAAATTTAGCTGATGCAAAGTTATTTATTAGCTAAATATGATTAGTATTATATTTTTTCAATCTATTTTGCACCCTTCTTTAACTATAGTAAACATTTAATCCAAGGATGAGTGAAAATAACAAAAAGTTGTTTCTTTCGATGTCGATTCGATACCGGAGTGTGAGTACTAATATCAGTAAAAGTAGCGGAAAACAGTATCGAGTAAAAATATACTAGTATCGAAAGGAAAATATCGATATTAGTATAAAGTATCGCTATTTTTTCACATCCCTAATGGCGAGTCTTATAAGATAGGGCCGTAGTGTAATTGATAAAGGATCAATTGCTATGTTTCAGGGTGGTTGGAAGTGTATACTCTTTAATTACCTTCATAACCCCTATGCCCATTTGCGCAAATCTTTAATTACCTTCATAACCCCTATGCCCATTTGCGCAAATCTTTAATTACCTTCATAACCCCTATGCCCATTTGCGCAACTCTTTAATTACCTTCATAACCCCTATGCCCATTTGCGCAACTCTTTAATTACCTTCATAACCCCTATACCCATTTGCGCAACTCTTTAATTACCTTCATAACCCCTACGCCCATTTGCGCAACTCTTTAATTACCTTCATAACTCCTACGCCCATTTGCGCAATTCTTTAATTACCTTCATAACCCATATGCCCATTTTCGCAACTCTTTAATTACCTTCATAACCCCTATACCCATTTGCGCAACTCTTTAATTACCTTCATAACCCATATGCCCATTTTCGCAACTCTTTAATTACCTTCATAACCCATATGCCCATTTTCGCAACTCTTTAATTACCTTCATAACCCCTATACCCATTTGCGCAACTCTTTAATTACCTTCATAACTCCTACGCCCATTTGCGCAATTCTTTAATTACCTTCATAACCCATATGCCCATTTTCGCAACTCTTTAATTACCTTCATAACCCCTATGCCCATTTGCGCAACTCTTTAATTACCTTCATAACCCCTATGCCCATTTGCGCAACTCTTTAATTACCTTAATAACCCCTATGCCCATTTGCGCAACTCTTTAATTACCTTCATAACCCCTATGCCCATTTGCGCAACTCTTTAATTACCTTCATAACCCCTATGCCCATTTGCGCAACTTTTTAATTACCTTCATAACCCATATGCCCATTTGCGCAACTCTTTAATTACCTTCATAACCCATATGCCCATTTGCGCAACTCTTTAATTACCTTCATAACCCCTACGCCCATTTGCGCAACTCTTTAATTATCTTAGCGTATAACCCGAACGGGTAGTAAGACGCGGTGCTAAATATTATTATTATTTAATTATCTTAATAACCCCTACGCCCATTTGCGCAAGTTAAATGCGAACAGTCCAAAACGTGTAGTAAGATGCGGAAGGGGGGGGGAAGGGGGGGGGGCTGAGAAATAAAAATGTTATGATAAAAACTGTGTTTTAGAGAGTGTACGTCTAAATCAGTTAGAGAGGAAACAAGATTGAAACACAGCCTCTCTTGAACCAATCGTCTCCATGGAAAGAGAAATTCCGCGGGATCGAACTGAGTTGGCGTGGAACAAGAAGAGGAGGAGGCGGACTAAGTAGAAACAGCGACTTGAAGGAGAGGGGAGTGGAAGACGAAAGAAAAAAGGGGGTCCGGTGTGATGAACCTGTCAATTTGTCCCAAGTCCAAGAGATTGAAAGATTCCGGGCGGCGCGGCGTGCTGCAGTAGTGGTCTGCGCAAGACCCGAGTGACGCGAAGAGGAGTCTGGGAAATAGGTTCGGTCGGTTTGATTTGGGTCGCCGCAACTACGGTACTTTAGACTAAAATAAAGCAACCTATTGAATTCTAAATGATTGCTTCAATTAAATTTTAATTCAAGTTCTAGTAAGTAAGTCTGAGAGTGCCTAGAAAATATAATTCGTGAATATATACAATAGCGTTAAATATAAGACTACCCCATTTTTTATTTTTGCTTTTAGCACCGCGTCTTACTACCTATTCTGGCTACACGCATAATATGTACTAATTACGCTGATGAGCTAGAGATTAGGAAGGTTGAATTTAAAGGAAGTATACTAGAAACTGATGTTTTAGGTGTATTGTATATCAAAATAATCATCGATAATATAACTTTAACGCTCCATTAACTTTGCTAGTAATAAATATGTAAAATACTTCTTCTGCCTCACCACTTCAACTTGTACTGAAACATTGACTAAGAAACTGGCCTATTCGACTCTGGTCTAGGTAGGTGTAGTCTTGTATTTAGTATAGCGCCGCACTTGACCCGTACTAAGTCTGACCACGAAGCTGGCCCATTCCACTTTGGTCTAGGTAGGTGTAGTCTTGTATTTAGTATAGCACCACCGCACTTGAGGAATGAGGCGTGCCAAGTCTGACTATAAAACTGGCCCCTTGCAACCTGCCAGTACACCCTTGTCTGGAAGCCAACATATATCTTGATGTTGGTAGAAAGCCCTTTGTACTTACTGTGTAGTATTACTTTGGTAAAATAAATGAGTTAAATTAACTCGTATAAATAAAAAACTAAGCTAAACGTTTATGAGCCAAGTAAAAGCTTCCCGTCCAATAACAATCCAGCATGTGCCCTACAACGTATCAAGCCGGAAGGAGTTAACTCGCAATAACAAGTCCGCGTCTCGACGCAAAAAGATTAGGCGTCCGTCGGACGTCTCTTAGCACAATACCAGGGACGCTCATCATTTCGTTTCATATACAGAAAACAAGACTAAATGGTGGTACTAACCGCCAGATCTTCATTACGCGCGTGTGTGCCTGTTTGAGTGCGTGTAGGCGAGCGTTCATAACGAACGACAATAATTTTAATGAATGTCCCAGTAGGAACAACAAAGTCCTAGCGTGCACGAGACATTGTCTATGAGTATATCTCCGGCGACCCTAAGCATTACGTATTACATTAAAAGACAAGTCGCGAAACAAAAGGCGACAGAGAAAGGGTTGGGGTTATAAAAGAGAGAGAGACACACACAAAAAAAGAGGAAGAGGACTAAAACAAAGTGAATGTTTTGTTGCGAAAATAAAGTGAAAAGGAAGGTCCAGTATATTACGTCTTGATGCATACAACCCCTCCCCAACAACCCCTTTTTGCTTTGTGCTGATGACGAGAAGGGAGTAGGGGTGAATAAGGGATGGACGGCCCCCAACTATTAAGGTGGTGGGGGGTGGGGTGGAAAAGAACGCTAGTTTAAGTCCATATTTTTGCAGTTTTATAGAAAAAAAAAAACAGTTTTAAAAACTTGGAAAATGTTAGTAACTCTTTTTTTTCCCCATCTCATTTAAGATAGTCAAAACGCATACAAAATTTTAAAAATATGTGAAGGGTATAAGGAAAGACGGGGTAAAGTCGAATTACACACATTTTCCAGGACAACTTTTATATATCTCATAGCCCATAAGGACCCCAGCAAACACTTTTTTTTTAAATAATTTAAATATGACAAAGACCTCTTTTAAGGTCATTCGGACAGCAAGCTTCTCCTAGAATGAATAGGCTATAACATTTTGACAGGGAATTTGTAACATGGTTGATGGGGGGGTTTGTGTTGTAAAGGGGGGATGGGCAGTTGGAGTGGGAAAGTAAGCCGTGATTGCCAGCTCTTTGTTCCTAACAGTGTTGTCATAGCACTACCTCTTTTTTTTTTCCGCTAAGGAACTTCACTGTTAGAAAATGAATTGTCACCGCATGGCTCACCCGGGAGTTGTGGCTTGAGTTTGAATCCTGGCTACTAAGATTCATAGAATATTGATAATTTAAAATAATGAACTTATTGCATGTGTCGCAAAGTATTTATTGTATCGAATGCTATTAGGCCCATATTTATCAAATGTATTTTTAGAAGAAAAAAATATGTACCGGTATTACTAAGCAATTTAATTAAATATTTGATTGATGAAAGTTTAAGGGCTCTTTTATTATTCTTTTAGCACCTTATCTTACTATCCGTTCGTGATATAATTATATGTACTAATTACGCTAATTAGTTAGGAATTAGGAAAGCTGAATTTAGAGGAAGTGCACTCGCCTTAGCGTAGAGAGAGTGGGAAACAATTTATAATAAAACTACCCTCAGTACACCCAATCGTGATCGAACGCCCGATTTATCTGTCTTAGCAACGGTCTAGTCTACGACGAGAGTGACGCCTTAGAGACCATGCTAGTACCGGAATAGGAATAGGTTTTAGAGTTATTTATTTATAGTAAAAAAGTATTACTTTTCTTTATAATTATAATAGTTAACGGAGCTCATGATAAGCCCCTTACAAACTGTAAAAATGTTAGAATGCCACGTGCATAAGAAAGCAAAGTGATCGACAACCAATTGGTTTACCAAATAAATAAAAATATTTCAAAGCTTGAGTGTGTCAATTGATCGGCACTTTTGGGACCATGTGATAAGATATAAAACTGTTCGACATGAGAGGACCAGCTGGTATACAAAAGTCGAGATGGATTCAATGAACCAATTGACCGACAAGTTAATACATTGCAAACAACGTGTTCGACAACAAAATCGTGAACGGAAAATAATAAGTAAAATCTATGAAATATTATTTTTTAATATAATTTAAAACTCTAATAAATAAACACATTTTTGGTCAAATGGTCCAATGCGTCAATATCCTATTATAATGGATTGCCGGTGTTGAGGAGATTGAGGTTAGAATCCCGGTTATAAGTACAGAGGTATTTATTTACCCTCTAAAATCTTATTCACTATCCTTCCACGCAAATGACTGCATATTTCCTTAAATTTTACCTTTCTCATTCCTTATCCTGCGTATAGCTCAAACTGGGAGTGAGAAGCTTAGGGAAAAAATACCAAGTTAGTGGATTTTTTCTAGCACAGTCTTACTACCCTTTCGGGTATACGCTGATTTTGTGGACTAAAATCATCATTAGTAAGGCATCAATTTTCTATTTTTTTTTGGGTCAACCAGTTGGCTATCAATAATTTTGTTCGCATATGCATTTGTTCAACCAGTTGGTACAAGTCATGTCCTACTCATGTCGGCCACTTGATCGACATTGCTCCTGCTGTCGATCACTTGTCTGTCTTTCACCTTGTCCTCCCATGTCGACAAGTTTGTGATTGATCAGTTTTCCTGCACCCGTAACAAGGGTAAAGTAGTCAGTCTCATCTTATTTGGTCTGCCAATGACAAGGAGATCAAGGTTAGTATCCCAGCAGGATGTAATTAGGTGTTCGGTTCTACCTCTACGCAAATGCTGAAACATTTTCTAAAAATATACCTTAACTTGCCCTTCAAAATTAGTCAGGTGGAGTCCTACGCCTTAGCTCAGTCGGTACCGTGTCTGCCTGCTGAGCTAAGGGTCCCAGATTCGATTCCCGGCATGGTCGAAAAATTGATCATTTGTGAAATGTGGGTTTACCCTTTCATAGTGATGAATTAACGGCTAGGGTCTGGGGGGGGAGGGGTGTTGTGTTTGTATTAAATTTAAGAACATAGAGTAATAAATACATAAACGTGTAACCCGAACGGGTAGTTAGACGCGGTGCTATGTTAGGTGGATATCCCGGACGTGTGACATGATGTGAAATAATGGTATAGAACAGCGGTTCCCAAACTTCTTGAATCGCGGAGCACTTTTCAGGAGAGAAATTTGTCACGGAGCACTATAGTTGCCTTGATGCTAAGGGCATGCGCAATCATTTTTTGCTATATTTACCTAACTGCAGATAAACATTGGGTTTAAAATCATTACGCGTCTTGATGTACCAAGAGATGAGTTCCTCTGACACTTTTGAGTTAAAGAATAAAACTAAAACAGTAAAAATACTATCCAAGTGCCAAATTACTAGAGGAAGGAAAAAGATACAAAATAAATGTCACAACTCGTCACTCAGGTAGTAAGACGTGGGGTGAGTCATTAGTCGGAGACCGGGGTAGCCCGACCCTTCCTTGGTCGGTTGGTCAGTGTTATTGGTAGGTACAGTCAAAACAAGAAGTTTCAGGAAATGGACATGGCCAATTTACGTTTGCATTGATCAACGCCGCGCAATTAATAAAATAAAAGAGTAGAGTTGGACTAATAAACCAAACAAATTTGAAATAGCGACACTATGTACTACAAAATGATATAAAAACAAAGTATCGGGGTATAAAACAAAAAGTACTTATATAAGATCAAAAATTATGTAATTTTACAACTATTAAATAGCTTATAAATTAAAAACTGATTTTATTTAAAATATTGTAAGTACTTCATTGCATACACTTCATATGAATGTCTAGCTAGAATAAATTTAATCCCCATACATTAACTACTTTACCTTAAAATTAGTACGTAAAATGGATAAAATAGTAAGTTTGACTACTTATAACTCGAGAACTGTAATGATTTGAAATCATTGAATCAATATTTATAACTTATATTCATACACTTAGTAAAATAATGCAATAAAATTTTGATGGTCGAATGACCTTAACTATAATCTAAAGTGTATTAGAAAGGTATCATGATTGGCTAACAGACTACAGCAGTAACTAAATTTGAATTAAAATGGAACCTTACCACTTTTTCACCTGTACTCGTCATTTAATATTTACTAAATTATTTGACAAGACACGCACGCACGCATATTAAAACATATGGTTACAATTTTACTGCATAAACAATATAGATCGATATAGGTACCCTACGTAAAAATCCCCATAGATATAAAAGTAGCCATGTTAATACTTTATAAACACATCTTATCATAAAAATGAGGTATTTTTTAACAGACCAATGGCCTATATTTTATGCAAGCGACGTTGATTCACTCATGTGTACCTATAGCCTATATGTAAAATAGAAAAGTATATTATAAGAACATTTATGGCCAAACAACAAATGGATGCTGTTAAAGAATGACAAGTTTTAATCTTACAAGCGCAAGTAAGCTAGGAAAAAACAAATCCCTCCAAACATAGTAAAAAGCGTGCGTAAAAAGTACCCAAACTACTTTAAAATTAAGCAAGAAAAAATAATTACGGTAAGGAAGGAAAAGATGGGGAAGAAACGAGAAAAGGAACTAGGAAAGAAGCCGGGATTGTGTGAGGTAGAGACAGTAAGTTTGACAAATTAGGCAGAGTCTCATTGAGGAGTACAGAGGTCTAGCAACGCCCTAGAGCAAATTATGGGTGTCAACAGGGTATACCATGTGTGTAGTCAACAAGTATATATCAGTGTGTAGTCAACAATCCTATACTCCGTGTGTAGTTAACAATCCTATACTCCGTGTGTAGTCAACAAGTATATACTCCGTGTGTAGTCAACAATCCTATACCCCATATGCAGTCAACAATCCTATACCCCATATGCAGTCAACAAGACTATACTCCATGTGTAGTCAACAATCCTATACTCCGTGTGTAGTCAACAATCCTATACCCCATATGCAGTCAACAAGACTATACTCCGTGTGTAGTCAACAATCCTATACTCCATGTGTAGTCAACAATGCAGTCAACAAGACTATACTCAATGTGTAGTCAACAAGACTATACTCCATGTGTAGTCAACAAGACTATACTCCGTGTGTAGTCAACAATCCTATACTCCGTATGTAGTCAACAATCCTATACCCCGTATGTAGTCAACAATCCTATACTCCGTATGCAGTCAACAAGACTATACCCCCAGTGTAGTCAATAAGTAGCCTATATACCACTGTGTAGTAAGTTAGGCTGCGCCCCGTGTGTAGTTAATAAACACTACTCAAGAAAAGAATAGTTGAAAACCAGCTCTTACAAAATAGCTTGTTTTTTTTTAAAACAGGATTATAAAACAGTCATTGTCTGTCTTGCGATTTTTAAACTCGTTTGGAAGCAGAAGACTAAGATATTATAGACGGGGGTCGTAAACCCTGTGAATTTGGGTGATTTAAGGCGGGAATGTAGGGGACGCGATAAAAGGTCGGGGTTTTGAAGTTTTCGTGTTAAAAGTTAAAACATTTTTTTGGTCAAAATAAAATATCTCTCTAGTAGAGACATAAGAGTTTAATTTTCTTCACATGGTGATAGGGCCTATCAACAGTTGTTGAATATCTGCCAAGGGTGTCCTGGAACTTAATGACAACTTTTTCTCTTCATTCAAAAAGTTTCTCGTCTGATGCCGCTAAGCTCATTATATATATTCAAGAACTGTTGAGGTCACCATGTGAAGAAAATTAAACTCCGATGTTTATACTGGCCAAAAAAGGTTTTGCTATAAAACTGCAAAAATAATACTCTTAATTCACGTTCCCTAAACCACTCCTACCTTAAATAGTAACTATACGTCAAATTATATGATCCGCAGCTGTCACGTTTTATAAATATTATAGTTCCCTCTAAGATAACACTGATAATATAATAAAATGTTATCAAAGTTGACATTAACAAAATATATTTGTATTTTCTAAAAAGTCCTTTATATGAGAATCGGGATTGTAGCTCTACCGTCGTCTTGTGACGCGGTGTCTCGCGGTACAGCCTATATTCAAGGCGCAGTGTCCTTGTTTCGCCTCTAATAACCCCAAAGGTCCTTTTGTTTCTCCGTCTCCTGATGGATGCTAATGAAAGAGAGTGTTGGGGCTGGAGGAGGGGTGGGGGGGTTGGAAACCCGGGAGGAACTGTCACGTCATCTTGCCCTCGCACGTCACGTGACAAAGCTCGCTTGCTTTACTCCCGAGGTCTCCTGCAAGTGGCATCGGCCGTGGCCACGGATGAACGAGGTGAGGATGCCTCTGTACAAATCCTCTGCGAGGTTGCAGCCCGTTTTGATTATACGAATTCGCATATGAACTAATCACGCTAATGTGTTAGGAATGAGGAAGGTTGCATTTAGGGGATGTAAACCCGCATTTGTGTCGAGATATAGTAAAAAACCATTTAGGAAAAAAACAAACTTTAGCTCACCCGACTGGGATTACAACACCGATCTCCCTTTAGAAATGAAAATTTTCCATTAGGCCTAAATTTTCTTCAACAGGAAAAATTTCTGATCAATTTTTTTTAGCAGTGGTGGTTTGCGACCTATTAAGTAGTTAATGGGGATGATTTGTGGGAGGGGGTATCTAGAGCCAATATATAAAGCCATCAAATAGTCGATTAGGTGAGAGTGTTCGAGAGAGAGCGGGGGACGGGGGACGGGAGGGGAAGGTTGTTAGCGATAAAAAAAACCTTTAATTTTTTTTTTAAATTGTCTTAGTGATGATAGCTATACTAAAAATAAAACCCAAACAAATTTTTTGAAATTAGGCCTTTCGCCAACGGAAATAATAAACTGTGATCGGACTGGTTAGTGACGAATCGGCAACTCGTTGTTACTTATGTTTCGCACATGGTGCTACGCAAAAGTGGCGAAATTTAATTCAGTTTCTTACTTTCTAGCTTGCAAGCACCTTCTTCGGTCTTCTAGAATATTTAATATGTATTCATATAATCTCTAGTAAATCGAGTGACGAGGAAGATTTGATTATCTATTATTATTATTAATTATTATTATTATTATTATAAATATAAGAGACATGACCAAAGAAGATTTTGGATTCATCCATACAATTTAAAGGATATAATCTGCAGATTATTATTAATAATAATATATTATTAGTCGCAGCAAAAGAACTGCATCAAACTGATGTAATAATAATAATAATATAATAATATTTAGCACCGCGTCTTACTACCCGTTCGGGTTATACGCTTAAGTACTAATTACTCTAATGGATTAGGAATTGGGAGGGTTGAGTTTAGAGGAAGTGAACCCGCATTTGCATGGAGGTAGAGTGGAAAACCATTTAGGAAAAACCACCCCCAGTTCACCCGACCGAGATTCGAACCTCGATCTCCCCGTCCTCGGCGGTCGAGCTCAACACGACTGGCGCGTTAGCCAACTACGCCACCGAGGCGGGTAAAACTGATGTAAAATTTATAGCATTGTACAGAATATCTAAAGAAAGTTACCTTGAATATCACATTAAATGTTCAATAATAATGTTAACTAATAACTAAGGTAGCCCTGCGACCAGCACGGTGAGTTTACAGTGACTAATCACGGACGCGTTTAAACCGATTAGCAAAGAGTAGACCCGTACATTGGAAGTACATTAGCGGTGACGCTCAAGCTACTAGTCGGTAATTTAGGTTTTACTCACGTCAGTTTTAAGTCTTATTTGAGTAGCTTCGTGGGCGAAAGGCCTTAAGGAGTTAAGCATTTTTGCAGTAAAATTTTCAGATCGTTAAGATCCCAAGGGAAAAGAATAAATTCGTTAAAGCTTTGTTTTTAATGACGAAGTATTTAACATATCTATATTCAACAACATACAGACATTAGTGACCCGTTCAACTGCCGAGCTATGTAGTCGATACTCGAGTAAGAAAAGAACTAGAATCGTTGTTATTACTTTTGTGAAAGTAATTTAAATTGTCAGAATGTTCTCAAGAATAAAATTTTGAAAAATTTCCGCCTCAAATTTCTTAAAGAGCCTAAGGATAATATTCAGTCTTCCTCTTTCAGTTTTTCCGTGACATCAACATCAAGGCCTCTCCGGAGAGCGTGGTTTTTTTTTACCCCTTCGCTCTTCTAACGCACAATGGAATCCTCCCCTTTACACCCCTGCAACCCCATCTTGCCGTTGACCTTAAAATACACAGAGCAGTCACCCCCCACCCACTGTTATCACAGTCGTGAAAATTACAACAGCAGCCAGTAGCAAAGCACCCACCCTTCTCTCGCCTGTCAACGCTGGTCAACCAACCGACGGTTAATGAATGGTTAAGTTGTACAGACGCAAACACAGTCTTCAACATTTCAGAGGTGTAAAGAGAAGGGAAGCGGGGGAGGAAGCCGTCAACGATCTCGATAGTTTGAGGAGTCGAAACAAAACGAAATAATTTCGCGCGGGAGAGAGAAAGAACACTCTTTTAATGGTTGTTTATCAGGTCATGTGACTTCTCGATAGTTTGAGGAGTCGAAACAAAACAAAATAATTTCATGCGCGCGCGAGAGAGAGGATAATCTTTTAATGGTTGTTTATTAGGTCATGTGACCTCTGGATTGTTGATTAACATCCTTCGTAGCTCACTTTCGGTGGTCTAATGGGTCTAAGGGAGGCTCGGCACCTAATCGATTACGATCGACGATTTTCTATCGATATTTTGAGTAATTTAAACTAGCAAATACATCGAGTGAATTCAAATAATGTTTTGGGTTTGACCAAAATTACCTTGATTGATCGGACATAATCGGTTATGTTATAAGAAAATTAAATAGTTTAATATGAAAACGTACATTTTATTTAATCGAAAATATCTTCTATAAAAGGTGTGGACAAAAATATTTGAGAAAAGATTGGATTCAAGGAATAGGCCCCATATAAGATGTATAGACCAAAAAAAAAGAGCTAAAAGTAGATCATAGAAACGATGGATCATCGCAGAACATTTGATAGGTTTGTAAGTCGATCAAGGCACAAAAAAAAGTTGCCAAACTCTAGTCTAAAGACGTCGCTCTTGCAATAGACTGGACTGTCGGTGACGGAGAGAACGGGGTTCGAATCCCGGTCAGTTGCACCGAGGATGTTTTTTCTTAAAAGGTTCCCCACTCTCCTTTCAGCCAAATGCGGGTAGATTACCTCTAAAATGCTTCTGTCTTCATCCCTAACTCATTAGAGTTATTATTATGTTTACGTATAAAGTAAACGTGTAATAAGACGCAGTCATATAAAAAATTAAATTGATATGGCCTAAGTTTAAGGTGGAAGTGTAGAGGACGCCCAAAACCTTTTTTTTGGACAAAGTAAATAAAATCTTTTCTTCAGTACAAACATAGAATTTAATCTTCTCCTCGTGGTGATATCTGTCATGAGCATAGCGGCATTATATGAAAAACTTTTTAGATGAAGATAAAAAGTTATTATCAAATCCCAGGATATCCTTGACATGTATTCAATAACTGTTGAGGTCACCATGCGAAGAAAATTAAACTTCATGTTTGTAATGAAGGAATATTTTATTTATTTTGATACAAAAAATGTTTCTTTCTAAAAACTGCAAAAACACTTTACTTTTCTCGCGTCCCCTACATCCTCAGCTTAATTCATCCCTAAGAAAATGACTTAAACCTATAACTTGAACTAATTGTACAGTGAGATAAAGTGTTTTTTTTTAAATTTAATCTCGTTAAAACAAAACTTAAGTATTCAATCTTAGCGAAACGAGGCTTCCTCCGTATTAGGAGATGAAAAAAAAGCGCTCATACTGTGTGGATAATGTTGTGATCTCGGCGCTAGGAGAAGAACTGAGCATCAATCGTCCAGTTTACTGAACCAGACTGTGGATTCCTGCGGTCTCTCCACTGCGCATGTGCGTTAGAACCATCAACGGGACTTCTCCTCGCTTCGACCAGTCCGACTTGGAGGACTCAAACAATATATTAAACTGACGAATTAATAAGATCATTAAATCTCCTTTGCTTCGACTTGTACACCCACAAAAACCTTCGTATCTTAGAAACACTTCAAAGAAAGAAGAAATCTTCGATATATTATGAACATATTTAAAATCTCTCCCTAAACTTGACATATATCAATATATTATCATTTTTCTATCAGCTATTAAACAATATTTTAACCAGGGAGTCAAACCAAAACTGAAACTAGAACTGAGAGACAATATTAAAATATTTTTAGGAGCCAGAACCGGAGCAGGAACCCTAAAAATAATTGCTAGTAAGGAACCAGAACAGGAATTGGAATCAATATGTTTTTAGGTTCATAAAGGTTCTTACTGGGTCTTATAATAATAATAATAATATTTAGCACCGCGTCTTACTACCCGTTCGGGTTATACGCTTAAGTACTAATTACGCTAATGGATTAGGAATTGGGAAGGTTGAATTTAGAGGAAGTGAACCCGCATTTGCGTGGAAGGAGAGTGGAAAACCATTTAGGAAAAACCAACCCCAGTTCACCCGACCGAGATTCGAACCTCGATCTCCCCGTCCTCGGCGGTAGAGCTCAACACGACAAGCGCGTTAGCCAACTACGCCACCGAGGCGGGTTACTGGGTCTTAAAGTTCTACATTTTTATTATTATCATTTATAATTGAATTTTTGCCCTTTTTTCTTAAACTTTATTTTATTTTAAAACACTCGGTTTTTTCTTTTTCTCGGGATTTTTTTGTCAAGTTATGATGTATTTTAAAATAACCGGAAACTAATTAACTGAAAATAATAGGAACTTCTATTTTTCCCTAACCGGAACCGTAAAATGTTTTATTGTAAAATCGAAACATAATTCAGAACCTATATATATTTCGGTCCGGTTCCCTAATTTTAGTACCAATTAGTAATTAAATTAGATCTATATCATATCATAATCAGAGAATAACTCACAACTGTCTGCACAAAATAATAAAGTAAGTGTGCTTAATTTTTTTCTTCACACCTTTCTCTAAAGCTAGATGTATTCAATGGAGAATTGATACATGAACAATTAAAAGTAGTGCGTTGTGACAGCAACAATAAACTTATCGACTTCGATTCACACCACACGTTTCAAGTTTCGTTTCGAATTTAAAAAGTGACCTTCGCACTCCCCTAGCATACAATTTACATTATGTAAATGTTAAAAAATCTTAAGGTGAGAGTGTAGAGAACGAGAGCTAAGATCAGTATTTTTGCAGTTTAGCGAAACTTTTTTTTTTGACCAAAAGAAATCAAATATTGCTCCAGTAGAAACATAAAGTTTAATTTTCCTCACGTAGCGATATCAACAGTAGTGTAATACCTGTCATGAGCATAGCGGCATTAGATGACAAACTTTTCAAATGGAGAGGAAAAGTTGTCATAAATTACAGGACAACCTCGACATATATTTTAAAACCATATGAAAAGAATTAAGTTGTGTTTCTAATGGATAAATATTTTATTTATTTTGACCAATTTTATTTATTTTGGCCAATTTTATTTATTTGGCCAATTTTATTTTTTTGCTGCAAAAACACTGATCTTAATTCGCGTTCACATTTTTTGTCGATGTGTTATGAACGGGTTTACCACTCCGTGTCCAATGTCTTACTACCTGTCCGAGATAGCAAAATTCTTAAACTATGGGTTAGGAATAAGGAAGGTAGAATTCAAAGAAGGTGCATCCACATTCAAGTGTAGGGACGGTGGAAATAATTTATGAAACACCACCTCCGTATAACCGGCCGGGATTCAAACTCCCTATTTACCCGTCAAACCAGAGAAGACGGGACTGACTGATGCCTTATATTTTGTGACCACCGATGTGGGGGTTCTTAGATTTAGTTAAAAAAAATTAAAAAAATTTCCAAACTAGTTAGGTAACAAGAGAAAATTGACCTTTTAACGTACACGCCATTTACCTTGTAAGATTTTTTTGCACCATGTCTTACCACCCATTCGAGTTAAACATATATGTACTAGTTACTATAACGTGGCAAGGATGAGGAAAGTCGGATCTAGAGAAAGTGTACCCACATTTGCGTGGCGGGAGAGTGTAAAACCATTCAGGAAAGGGGAAAAAAATAACTCGGTACACCTAGACCGGATTCGGACCCCGATCTCCCAATCATTGGCGGTCCAATCTGTTGCGAGAGTGACGCCTTGGATCAATTCACTACTGAAGGGTGATGGTAGTAGTTTTACCATGACTGATAACAATATCGCTCTATTTTATAATCTGCACCATAGTGTAACCTTTCAAGGTAAGTTTGATAGTATTTCAAGGTAAACGGAGTCTACAATACAATACAGAGTTTTAACACTGTGTTCGTATTGATTTAAGCACATTCATCTAAAGATTTTACTATCTTTTTTTTTTAAGAACTATTTTTTTATTTAAAAAAATTACAGTAAAGTTTTATATTGAGAAAATAATACAAACCTACTTCGCATTAAATATTAAAGTCATCAAAGACTACCAGGCATGACAAACAATCCGATATTTCATACCAGTAGTTATTGTCTAAACCTAGTTGAATACATAGATTCGGACCCTATACAAAAAAAACAACAACAAAAAACGACGCTTGAGCGTCTATTCAACCTCCTTTTCACTTTTCTACGTGTCGCGGTAAAGAAAATAAAGAGTAAGCTCCCCTCCCCCCTTTTCCAACCTCACCTTACCACCCCCCTCTTCGACACAAACGAGGCCTGATTAATTCATCACAGCGCTCGCCTGGATGTCAACTCTTTGCGGGCGTCTCTGGTCGTAGACCTATGATGAGAGTGACAACAGTCGACTGTAGTATTTATCTAAAGCCACAACATAAGTTCGACTTACAAAGCTGCTGCTGCCTCATTCGCGAGGCGACTCCCATCACGAAGAAAGTGTGTTGACGGCATAGAAAACAAGAATAAACTGTTTTGAGTTGCGACGTTACTAGTCTGTCCAGCGACCATTGGTGGCAGATGTACAAACCCAGGGTTCCACTATTTACTTAATACCAAATTCCCTGCGTTTTCCAGAGAAAATTCCCATTTTTCCAGGTGGTTTGGATTGAATTGAAGAGTAGTAACATTTCGTTTTCAATCAAGTGGACTTAAGAGTGAAGTCATGTAGCTTTTTAAAACATGATGATTTAAGATTGTTTAGGAGATACATTTTCTGTCACTTCACAACCTTTTTGGAGGGTAGTAAGACATGTTTGAATCAGCTTGCTTAGTTCTTCACTTCAATTTTTTAGTCCATCCAAGGACTTACTACTAACCTTTCAGTTAAATGTCCCAAAATGACAAATATTCCAGTATTATTTACTAGATTTGGCAACATCCTTGTGTTTTCCCGGTTTTCGAGGTGCGTGGCAAAGTGGCAACCCTCAAACCCCATCCCCTGACGTTTCCGTGGGACGTTCTCTCACACTAGTAGAAGATATTGTTCAAACTTGTCTCCGCATTCATTCTTACTTTAACACTTGATTGCACATTGTCTTGTTGACGTATTATTATATTCTGATATGATATAAATAATGGTAATTTGTCATGCCCGGGCAACATTCTATTCTGGCGGAAGGTTAGGGGGCTGCCTGTGCTCTGGTTTAGTAGTTACAATTTACAAAATTACTTTTACGGCATAGAAATATATATTAATTCTGTAGATAAGGGGGCCGCCTCGGTAGGTGAGAAATTGCCGTGCAAAGTTCACTTTAAAGCAATATTCAATTCTAGGATGCGTTATTGCAAAATATGGTTCACGCCAAAATTAAGTCGAAATATTCTAACAAGGCTCTTTTTTCTTTAACAATACTATAGTTTAATGGAAACAAGTGTATGAATATGTAATATTAGCTAATTTGCAACGACCTTTAAAGCGTATTTGCGGAGCTTTGAGGCTAGGCTTGATGAAAAAGGATTATAGATTCAGTCCACCAAAAAAAAAAACACAGTATTTTAAGCCGCGTGGCCTGACAGCAATTTATACTTTCTCGCTGACCGAGGCAGTCGCATTGTCATATTCAAATTCATTTATGATTTAATTTTATTAGGGCCTTCCTTTTGGGTAAATATAAACGTTTATTTCTCAATTTTTCTGATAATGATTTGTCTTGATATGTCAATTTAATTAAGACCGTGGGGCCCAAGGTCGTAGTCGGGGGGGGGGGGGGTTTGGGGGTTCAAACCCCTGAAATTTTATGAACAAAATATATATAGCTTTATTTATGATTCAAACAATATCAAAATTAAGGTAAAAATACAAATTAGGGGGCTGTGTTATCATAAAAAGCACTTCAGAGAGCTTCTAGAGGTGTTTAATATTTAGAATTTTTCCTAGCCTCTAGCAATTAGGGGGTTATGTTGCCATAAAAAAAATTCAGATAGTTTCTAGAATTGTTTATCATTTATAAAAAAAAGTCTAGCCTTTCGCAGTTGGGGGATGTGCCCACCAAACCCTCCCCCTGAAATTATTGGCTGGCTACGGCCTTGATGGGGCCAGAACTAATTCTTGCAATCACAATTATCGCAATGTATATATTTAACTGACTCGTAGGCTGTATAATTGACTTGTTAGTTTTGATTTCGACCTTGCCATCTAGAAACCATATCCAATGGTTTTTCCATACTGCATTTCACATATTTACATATTAACCTGTTATTTACTTTTCTATTTTACCTAGGCATGTTGGCCTTGTGTTGCGTTAGAGGATTTATGTAATCACTTTCTGAAGAGACAACTCATCTTGATTTATGTAGATATGCCACAGTATATGTTTTTGTCTGAGGCCTTTTTAAGGTTATAGTTTATAAATTTCCTAGATGTTTTATTTAAATAAAAACGTGACCGCCTCTGTGGTCTAGTGGTCAGAAGTTCAGGGTTCAATCCTCAGCTGCTCCAAATTTGTCTGTTAAGTAATGGGTCTGGAACAGGGTCAGCTCAGCCTCGTGAGACAAATGTGGAACTACTTGAATGAAAAAGTAACGACTCCGGTTGGAAAACTGAGATTAACGACCGGGGGTTTGTTGTGCTGACACATGACACCCTCTAGCCGCAAATTTAGGGACTATCATCGCTAAGCGGTGGTCGGTATAACTCACGAACTTACGCCATATATTTTTTTCTTAAATAAAAACTTACTGTGTCACATATTTGTTGACTATCTAATTGTTGTGGTACACGACGTTGGTGAATTCGAAGCTATTTTACTAAGCGGGTTGCATCTTCACTTGACGCACCTAAGCACTATACAATAGAGCCATTTACGAAATAGAAAGAGAGGGAAGAGAATGAGTAGATAAGATCTTTTTTATCTGCTGATAACACTTCCCTTTTTCACATATGAGTACTAATACCACATGTAAGACTAGTTTTGGTATTATTTAAGAATGTATGATTTATGGCTTTTGTTGCAATGTTGTACAGCGTCGAATAAAATGTTAATACATCGATATGAAATAATACCATCTTGACTTGCCACTACGTGTCAGAGGTGGATAGGCAAGGTCGTATTGGCACGTCTGTATACAGTCCAATTTCCATGTGAAGAGCCTTAGCTGACAGCTAGAAAGTTACTAGATCTTCTTTAAAGTATCCATACGTCAAATGCTGTTATAGCAGCCGTTACTTTTGATATATATTATCAAGACCTATAAAATAGCATCAATAATATAGTAAAATGTTACCATTATTAAGTCAAATGGTTATTAAATCTAAGAATTAAGAGGGGGTAAGGGCGGTAGTAGCCAGCATGCAGCCTACGTTCTGAGATTCTAGAGACTGCTGAAAGCTAACCGTTTAAATAGACATGATAGGGTTAAACTGGACGTGTAGTAAGACTGGGAACACACAAATAAAGAGCTGTGGAGGTATATTATGTATATGCATACACATCAGTGCTCTATGTGTACCAACTTTCTCACTCTCCATCTGTATATGAACTAACCTACGTTAATTTGTAAGTAAAATAAATTGAGGCAGTTTTATTATGTCTATAACCTTTAGCCTATATTAATGGTTTTTAATTCAATAAATAGATAGATTTTTTACATATACTTAATATAAAAAAACAGCCGCATAAGTATATATAACGTAACAATAAACCGTCTTAATCTAGTTCTACGAAATTGAGGCAAGTTAATAATTAACACCGCGTCCCCACCCCCTCCTATTACAGCATCAAGGACCACGGGTTGAGTAACTCCAGTCCAAGGAATCATTGTCAATCTAAGCTCCGCAGTCAACTTGTAAAAAAAGTTCCACGTCACGTCTACGACCCGCGCGCGGCCTGGCCCGGGCTTTAAAGACGCCAAGGCAGCACCGCGTCCCTTTCTTTCTTTCTCTCTCCCATCCTTCCTCCTCTCGCCCTTTTTATCCAGGTTTCTTCTTCCTCCACCCACCTCTTCCCTTACTTGTGTTCGCTCGGTGCCGGAGGTATTTGATTCGTCACTGCCTCATCTGGCGCTCGTCTTTTGTTCTAAGTGACAGCCAGAGTGACGTCATTGTTCGGCCCAACAGGTCGAGGGGAAGCGAGAGGGGAGGGCGACCGCGCACAGGAATTTTAATTCACCACCTTCCAAGGGGTGGGAAAAAAAACACACTACCCTGGACCCGAAAGATGTGGGGGAGGAGAAGTTTTTCATGTCCCTTCCTTCCAAGATGCGTTTGATTAAATTTGTTTTTACCTCAGATTTTAAACACGAGGGGTCGTTTTGATAGAAACAATTTAGAAACGCACTTAACCCGATGCAACACGTATATTATAAATACCCGAGCCTTGCACAATAATTGTGAATGTGCCTATAAAGTGAGATATTAGCAGACAGCTGAGTTTACTGTTGTGAAATGATTTGGAATAACTTTTTTTAATGAAAAGGATATCGTTCTCGTGTTAGTTTTGTTTCACTACACAACACAAAAATAAGAAAACATCCATCTTGGCATTGTTCCAAAATATCTGTTTATCCACTAGAAAATTAAACATGTTGATAACAAACTGTTTTATGGTTGCGTTTCAAAGGAATGTGGGCAGTGGCGTAGCTAGGGTGAAGCAGGCAGGGCACGTGCCATGGGTGACAAATTTATTAAAAATAAGCAACCGTTAGAAGTTTCAGATATTTTTTTAATGATGAGTGTTTCTGGTTTTTATTATTTTGTAACTTGTAAAATAACCAGATGGAGTACCAATGTAAGAATTCAGCCCTATTAAAAAGAAGAGTTTTCAAGAGGAGCCGATTTTTAATTTTCTCTGGGTACCATCAACCCTAGCTACACCTCTGATTATGGGTCAGCTTACATTTCTGATTGCATGTTAATTGCTGCGCTAAAAAGGTCTATCTATCAGAAATTTCTAAACGCCAGAAACCAAGTGGGTTCATAACGCTACCGGGTGGAGCTGTCCGGCAGTAGGAGAACAAACAGGGGAGCAGGAAAATACAAATGTCAATATAATTTTTGTTGTAACCCCCTATTACATGACATCATTTATCCACAAAGATCCATTTTACGCTCCCGTGCCAGTTACCTTTCGTTTAACGGGCATTTTGATATTAATGATCAACGGACACATGTGGATATTTGGACTTTTCACAGTGGAAAACTTCAATTTTTAAACAATGTTTACAAGTTTGTATTATTTATAGGATCATAGAAAATAGTTGTGTGTTCATTCCAGTCAACATCCTGCTAAGGTTTTGTCAACATTTAACCAAAATGCAACACCTGATTGGCAATATCTCAGCTACCTAGGCAGCACCCTTAGGCAGATTTTGCTTTAAATTTTGGGGGAAAGTGTGAATCTAGGCTTAACTTGTCATCCTCTTCGGTGGTCACGAGGTCTAACTCCCAGTAGAATATTATTATAATGAAGTATAGTGTATGCAGTTCTTTGACTTGTAGCTACCGAGGCAGTATTCCAACACCTTTGTTATTTTGAACACAATTCACAAACTTAGTGAGCTATAACTCAACATTTATTGTCGACTGTCAAAGTGAAACCATAAATAGAATGAACTTGAGCAAATATAAATAGATGTAAAATCTTCAGGCTGAATAGTAACAAGGTATAGGTAACATGTGTGGCAACGTGCAAGAATGTCATAGGGGGATTGTTAAAATAAAGTAACTGAATGGTTTGATATAGAGAAATAGAATAGTAATAATAATGTTGACTTCGAGGTTGGGAATTTTGAGGTGAAATGGTTAGCATAGAAAAATAGCATGGGGATGGTTTTCGGATGAAAGATTAAAATATATATAATTTTTTTTTTGTCGCGAAGAATTAGAGCGGTATAGTAATGTAAAGTTATTGTGTTTGTATAGTTCTATGGTCGTATAGAATAATGTGATATTAGTTTTAGTATAGTTCTATGACTATACATCAATGCGAAGTTACCGTAAGTATAGTTCTATGGCAGTATAGAATAATGTGAAGTTAGTGTTAGTATAGTTATATGGTGGTGTACAGTAATGTAAAATTAGTGTTAGTATAGTTCTATAGCGTTAAACAATAATGTAAAGCTAGCGTTAGTATAGTTCTATGGCGTTATACAATAATGTGAAGTTAGTGTTAGTATAGTTTTTATTATTATTATTATTATATTATTTAGCACCGCGTCTTACTACCCGTTCGGGTTATACGCCTAAGTACTAATTACGCTAATGGATTAGGAATGGGTAAGGTTGAATTTAAAGGAAGTGAACCCGCATTTGCGTGGAGGGAGAGTGGAAAACCATGTTAGTATAGTTCTATGACGGTATACAATAATGTGAAGTTAGGGTTAGTGGTTAAATTCACTAAGAGAAGAGTGAGGTCATTTTCCCTTTGGGCGAAAGTGGAGCTTTATTGGCAAGTTAAACTATTTACTAACCATTCTAACCACACTCAGGCTCATTCTTGAATGACCACCCTCTCCCTAATTTTAACACTTCACAGCATTCACCCAGTACAAATTTAAGGAGAGGAGAGTAAAAAAGAAGCAAAAGAAAAACTCGCTCCAACCAAATCAAAATGATCCAAACACCCCTTCATTCCCCCCCCCCCCTCCTTATACAAAACTTGTTTTTATCTCGTCGCTCAGGACGGGTGGATGGGGGGTGAGACGGGCGGGTGTATATCTCGCGGTCCAGTCCCGTCACAGCTTCCAGAAAAATCTCAAACCTCCGCCCTCCCTCCACTCTTCCCCAGCCTACTATCCCGTTCGCCCCCGCTCTTCACAAATCCCTGGCGCTAGGGACAAGATAAACCGTAGTTTACGAGCTCCTGGGAGCGCCGCGACACCTACATGGCAAGACGCTTTACGTACGGCGCTTTGTAGGAGAGACTGACACACTCATACACAAACCAACACACAAACTGACACATACACACACTTATATACTCATACTCACCAAAGACTCATACTCAACTCACACTCATACTCACACATACTCATACTCAACTACACACTCATACTCACCCAAAGACTCATACTCAACTACACACTCATACTCACACATACTCATACTCAACTACACACTCATACTCACCCAAAGACTCATACTCAACTACACACTCATACTCACACATACTCATACTCAACTACACACTCATACTCACCCATACACTCATACTCAAATACACACTCATACTCACTCATACACTCATACTCAACTACACACTCATACTCACCCATACACTCATACTCAAATACACACTCATACTCACTCATACACTCATACTCAAATACACACTCATACTCACACATACTCATACTCAACTACACACTCATACTCACCCATGCACTCATACTTAACTACACACTCATACTCACCCAAAGACTCATACTCAACTACACACTCATACTCAACCACACACTCATACTCACCTAACCACACTCACACTCACCTAACCACACTCACACTCATCTACACACACGCTCATACTCACATACACCCCCCCCCCCCCCACATGCATACTCAGCTACACACTCATACTCACCTACACCCCACACACACTCACATACACACTCATATATACACATACACACACTACACACTCACATACACATACTCCTCTAAATTCAGCCTTCCCCATCCCTAACACATTGGCGTAAATGATTACATATGCATACAAACCAAACGGATAGTTAGACGAAGTGCAAAAAAAAATTTTTTTTTTAAACTTAAGACGTACCCGATCGGTGCTCGCTCACGTATTGAGCTGGATTCCCGGCTACGAGGCGTGTGTGCTTAGATTGATTTTATCTCAAATAGTTTCAAGCTCTCCTTCCTATAATCCTCATCCAGGTCCTATTAGTGTAAATATCCAGAGATATTGCTCGGAACGGGAAGTAAGACGCAGGGAATGTAGAAAAATCAACATCGGAGAAGAAAACGGAGGGATGGGTAGGGTTACGAATTGTCCTATTGGACACAAGACGAGGATGGACACCAGTCTTGTGTATTTCTTGGGATAGGGGTTGAGAGAAGGGAGGGTAAGACGATGTCTTCTCGTCTGAAGACATAACGTCCCGCGAGGGGAGGGAGAAGGGGGTGTATATGACGTCATAACAGGCCGATATTTATCGCCTACTCGTACGCCAGTGCGGAACGGCTCCCTCAGAAGCGATCAAAGAAAACGACTACAAACACAAGACAGGAAAGCTCGCATAACTTCTCGTTCTTTCCGAGGCTTTTATTTAGCTTCGATAGTATATTTTTGTGAGAGAGGGGCAAAGGGGGCCTGGAACTCGGAACGTGATATCATCTTTACCTCTTTTGGGTTGGTTTGTCCGGCTAACATAAATATACATATAATGTGGGTATGGAGACTGTGCAGCTTTTTAAATTGCGTTGTAGGTAAAAACATGAGTTTTAAGGTTGTGTGGTAGGTATTGCGAATTAAGGGCAGTGTTTTTGTAGTTTTTAAAGCAACACTTATTTTCGTCAAAATAAATATATTTTTCTCCAGTGATTGTCCTGGAATCTAAGAAAGCTTTTCGTATTCATTAAAAAATGTATTATTAAACACTCACATGATCTTGAAAGATTTTCAACAGCAGCTGTTGAGATTATTACTATCGGAAGAAATGTAAACTAAAGGTATCGATTTATTTTGCAAAAAAAAAAAAAAAAAAAAAGTTTGCAATGAAAAATGCAAACACTGGACATTTCTCGAGTTTTTTTTCATCCCACCTTAAAGGGGTCTGTCCAGGTAACCAAGATATTGCTCATCATATGTTGCGCTTAGGTTAAATATTGACAAAACCTATAACAGTACAAGAGTTTGGTGCTCACTGGAATAAACAGATAACTATACTCTATGAACCTATACATATTATAGACTTCTGAACATGATTTAAAAAGGACATTTTCCACTTTCAAAAGTAAAAAAAAAAATCACATATTTAGGTTGATAATTAAGAGTTAAATGCCCGGGAAACGAAAGGTAACTAATTGGTAAAGGAGCGTAGGATGGATCTTTGTGAATAGAATGATGTCATTTAACACACAATGTATTGTCATTTGTATTTTACTGCTTCCCTGTTTGTTCTCCTACTATCGGCCAGCTTTCCTCAGGAACGTTATAGATCCACTAGGTGTCTGGCGTTTAGGAAGATCTGTTCGGCTATTCTAGCGCCTTAAGGTGGGATATATATATGGGGACGCGAGAAAGGGCTAGTGTTTTTGTAGTTTTTATTGCAAAACATTTTTTGGCCAAAATAAATAAAATATTGCTCCAGTATGAATATAGATTTTATTCTTTTCACATGGTGACTTCAAAATTTATTGAATATCTGTCAAGGGTGTCATATAATTTAATGACAACCTTTTCTCTTAATTAAATAAGTTTGTTAGATAATGCCACCATGCTCATGATGAATATTCAGGAACTGTTGATATCAACATGTTAGTAAAATTAAATTCTATGTTTGTACTGGAGCAATATTTTATATATTTGACCAAAAAAAATGTTTTGCCATAAAAACTGCAAAAACACTGGCCAATTCTTGCAACGCTTCCATCCCACCTTAAGCAACAATACTTCACTGACTCTTTTAACCTTTTATTGGAAAATATAAAATTCAAAGCAGCTACAGCCCTAATTATTTTTTTTTAACCTTTAAATTGCTTCAAAAGTGATTAAAAGTTAAATATAGTCCCAGGTCCTAAAGAATGACGCCGGCTCGCGCTTGACAGACAATATCTAGCACATACAAGAGCAGCCGGTTGCATCTAACAAAACTCTCGTGATTAGATATAATACATTCACGACCTAAGTTTACTCGGTTGACAGCTCAAAAAGTTACTAGAAATAGTCCCTAATATATCCCTACGCCAAAAGTTGACATCTGTCACTTTGGATAACTGTAATGAAAACTTTTGGTAATGTATAAATTTGATAGTTAACCACAGTAATTTAGGCCAATATTATTTATATAGTTATTTGAGGTCAGACACAAAGCTTATTTATCGTTTTATTTCACTTAAAAAAATTATTATTCACAGCACCTTCACAAAAGTTATAACGAACATTGTTTCAAAATCGTGACGTGACGTGACATGACATACGGAAACAAGCTATTTACAATGATGCACCCACGCAGTGGATGAAAATATTTTATTCAGTTAAATATTTTGAAATACTATAAAATAATCCTAAAATAATTATGTATAAATATAAAATTTATTATATATACATACATGACAAGTATTTTCTCTTTTCCACGAAAATACGATGCCTGTATTAAAAGGTATTGATGTATGCACTATATTACACATCATAGATAACATTCCAAAACGGAGAATATGTACTTTTAATTATGTTTAAAATATTGTTTCGGATTGGGTGAAAATAAATTATTAAAAGTTATGATTGAAACAGTGTAAGAAAACTTAAGTTTACGTTATTTTAAATGTAAGATATAAATGTAACTTAAAAACTTAACATCTATAACAAAACAGTGATTTTTCCTAAACATATGATTTTTGAACTGTCATCCAAGTAAAAACCTATAATGAATAGACTTTAGCTACAGTCAGATTATGACATGAAGAAGCTTTTTTCCGTTATAAAAGTTACTTAAACAATCGTCATAGATTCATACGTCAAGTCAGGTGATCTTCAGATCTCAATTGTGATGTATAATGCCAATAACTATGATATAACACTACTAATAAAGTAAAATGTTATCAATAATGGACACAATCCTATGATAACTGCTTGCAAATACAGTCTCCCTATCAAAACCATCAGATAACTGAAATCTTTGAGACGGAACGCGTTAATGTTAGTTTCAAATGATCAACTAAATGAGAGCATGTAAAAGATAAGAAACAACAATATTTGTTTTAACTGTGAAACTTCTTTTGATCGGTTTTGCCACTTAATCTGACCAGCTTTGCAGCTTATTTTCACCAGATGTTTAACTTCTTCTGGCCATCTGCGTAGCTTCTTCTGACCAGCTTTTAACGAGAAATTTTCCCTTGATTTTTTTTCCAGAAAATTTACCATTTGGGAAAGTTTTTAATATACTAATATTTTTCTGAGAGAAAATAAAAATCTTTTTAATTAAATTAGTTCCAATAAAACCATGTCGGAGATCCCAGCTCTCTTCTCACACTCAATGTTTCGACTACAACGCTTGGTAGTTGAATGCGTCACTAACGTCGGGTTTGCTGTTGACTATATTATGTTAATACCTCAATATTATAATAAAACTCCTTAACAAATAGAACACATTAACCCTGGGATTTCGCGATCTGATAATTTTACCGAAAAAATTTGCATTTCTACGCTAATTGACATTATTCCATTTGATTTTATTTTAGTATTTCATCAATAAAATAATAAAAACAATTTTAAGGTTGTCACACGTATTTCCTAACAGCCTATACTTTCCCCACCTCTTTCCTCCCACTCGTCCCCTAATACATTACCTGCTTCGGTGGTCGCATGCTCTAAGGCGTCACTCTTGAGACTACCTATGAGATATATCAAGGTTCGAATCTCGGTCGGGTGTACTAAGGTTTTTTCCCAAAATGGTTTTACACTCTCCCATACACTCTACCATATAAGCGTAATTAGTATGCGCGTAACTCGAACGATTAGTAAGATGCGGGGCTAGAAAAAAAAGCACACTATTTGATGGCTTTATGTAGATAGTCCTATTTTATTATGGGTAACCATCTGAAAGGTCCTTTTTATTACCAGAATCCCGGTAAGAAAAATAATCCCATTCGTAGAAAAATCAGGTTATAAATATGTAATAGGCTCTAGATACCACCTCCTAAAAAAAACACAGCCCCATCACCTACTTAATAGGTCGCTGCGAAAAATTTACCGAATTTTTTGTTAGTACAGCGTCTTAATACCCGTTCAGGTTATCCGCCTATATACTAATTACGCTAATGGTTTTAGGGAATAGGAAGGTTATATTTCTAGGAATTGTACCAACATTTGCGTAAACGGAAAATGGATAACCATTTTGGAAAAATCACCCTCAGAACACCCGACCATGATTCGAACCTCAATCCCCCTGTCATCGGCAGTATAGTCTAATACATTAAACATTAAATTACTCACCATTTATTATAAGTAGTAACTCAAAAATACATAAAATAAAATAAAATAAAATACTTATATAATTAATAATTAATAAACTTATTTTCAGTATTTGACCCCTCAACTAGAATTATAAACTTATCAATTAATTCAACAAGAACAATAATCGGGTTAACTTGAATCCCTTTAATATACTCAATAATCACCCAATCGATCAATAAATATATGAAATACAATTATTATACTGTACACAAATAATTTAAAATCCTTATTAAGTGTTACACCACGCAACCACCGAAGCGAGTGATTTTTTTCTGTTATGTCTAGTTAGTGTCAGGGCTGTTGGGTCGGAAGAAATTTTGGGTGGAGTCGGTAAAAATGTACCGAATTTGACTTTATGAAAATTTACAGTATAGTAACAATTAATCATAAATATATTGTTTTAATTTTATACTTTTTTTTTTAGTCTTTAGAACCAATATTTGTAATTTGGATTGACTAATGTATTCAAATATTAATTCACAATGCTAAAGAAGCTTATCATGAAGTATTTTGTACTGAAGCATTTTACTGCAGTAAATGTTTTATTACTATTTAATTTACTTTAGCCATTTCTGAAGACGACGTCGGAGAGTAGAAAAATAGCAGAGTCGGAGTCTAAAGCTTGGCGTACCGACTCTACAGCCCTGGTTATTGTATGAAGAACTTCGTGACAACTCTAAACTAGGCAGTTTAAAATATAGGGTCAACCCGCCTCGGTGGCGTAGTTAGCTAACGCGCCAGTCGCGTTGAGCTAGACCACCGAGGACGGGGAGATCGATGTTCGAATCTCGGTCGGGTGAACTGGGGGTGGTTTTTCCTAAACAGTTTTCCACTCTCCCTCCACGCAAATGCGGGTTCACTTCCTCTAAAATTCAACCTTCCCAATTCCTAACCCATTAGTGTAATTAGTACATAAGCGTATAACCCGAACGGGTAGTAAGACGCGGTGCTAAGTATAAAATATAGGACTTATGCCACTTTGAAGTTAAGGACTACACCGACGCACGAAGCGGACTTGCGATGAGTGGTTAGAGGGGATGGCGAGGCGAGGACTTCCTACCTTCCGGGGATGAAAGTACGAAATCCATCACAACTATTTATTATCAACAAGACTCATCAATGGTCTCCTCACCCCGGCAGTGTTTTTACAATCCCACCCCGTTCGGGTCATCAGAAACTCACGAGCTCCTTCTCATGTGTTTCAGACTCTTTGAATAACTCGAGCCATTCGAAAGCTCAAGTTTGAGAGTAGACTCTTGAGTGAACGTGTAAGTGTTTCACCGTTCTAGCCACGATACTAAATTTGCCCCTTCTTCAAAGCAGCCATGAAAGTAACCAGACCCGTTTCGGTGGTCATATTTTCTAATGCCGGGATCAAGATCATCTTAACGTTCACTTGACGTAAAGAAACAAAGCGTGTGAACACTATTCCCGCAACGTAACTTGATCGAAATACAGCCAACCGTTTGGAAACAAACCCAAGCATTTAGGGCTGTTTAGGCAACAAATACTTGAAATAGAGGCTTTAATAGATGTACTAAATAAAGTGTAACAACAATTACGACGTTTTAGACTAACTGTACTGTAAAAGACGTCTGATCACAAGAACAAACAAATTAAGTACTCCATTTTGACATTGCTCACAACATGATTGGCTGGTAAGAACACGTGATAGCGGTCACGTAGTGTGATGGCTTTCATTTAAAAACACGAACCATTACGTTACGTTAACCGTTAAGTTTGTCATGATCTCAGCATTGAGGCGTCAATCACGCAATAAACTGAACTGCCGATGACAGGGAGATAGGAGTTAGAATCCCAGTCGGGTGTGGTGAGGGTGTTTATTCATTAATGGTTCTTCCCTCACCCTCCAAGCAAATACGGGTACACTTACTCTAAATTCAACCTTTATCACCCCTAATATATTAGCGTATATGCGTATATGCGTACAAACCAAACGGGTAGTGAGATGTGGTGTTAAAAGAACAACAAAACAGGATTGACTAATCACGCCGTAGAGGCAATTTATTTATACAGGAGGGAAGCTTCACAATCCATAGTAGGGGATCGGTAATTTTTCTCGGAATGCAATACAGTGGTTATAAAATCACTTGGCCTAAAGTGTGCTATCCAAATCCAGTTGACTTAAGTAGTTTGTACTAAAAAGGCCTACCAACGGTTACCTAATTTCACTACATGTTTTGTAACTGTAGCTTAATGTAACTACTGTTCAATAGTTCATAAAAAAAAAAGAGTTGAAGTGTCAAAGATTTAGTGGAGAGTATTTGTTGAGACAGTGGGAATGTAAGAGTGCGACATAAAACGAATCTATATTCTATATATATGTGTAATTTGATAAGCTAATTTTCGGTAATTGAAATTGCGAGAAAACGTCTGAGCCAAATCTGAAAAAAGGGACGGACACTCATTTAAAGGTCAAGGGTCCAGGATTTCGACAAAAACCTGATTTTCCAAGCGTGCTCAGTGGTTCATCTGTACAAATCATACTTTGTTTAGATCACCATGGAAACCACGATTTTTAGCCCATACGATTGTGTATCAGTAAATCTAAATTAAATATAGGCCTGCTATTACACCCCTACAAAAGTGTTAGATTTGAGATAGACATATAGAGCTGGGAGAGGGTTCGTTTAAAAGTTATAATCGTGGTGTGAAGGATAACAATATACGCTTTGCTTAGAATTGAACACCGTAAGATCTAAATTTATGGAAAGCCTTTAGGCTTTGACGATTAAACCTTCTGACTAGAAGAAGAATGAAGCCTCGCTCGTTTTATAGAATTTTTCTCACTAAAAGTTTCGAATACATTTTAGCGTGATTATATGAAGCCATCGCTGCAACATTCCAATGATAAATAAGAAAGGAAAGATTGCCTGCGTCACGTTAAGAATATAGAGAGAAAGAACGAGATTGATAGTATTGGGATAGAGATGATGATACTGTGAGGAAGGGGGAAAGAGCTCATCATACGACATAGAGGGAAGGCGATAGGTAAAGATGTAAAAATGAAAGAAGGGAAAGAAGTAGAAGGGGAATTGATTAAAGAAATGAGAAACATTTGTTAGCAAGAGACCAAATATACGAAGACAAAAGAAATAGAAAATAATAGGACGATACACAAAGAAGAAAAATACAAGAGGGGGAGCGGCAGCAAACAGGAGCCAAATAAGAGACCAAAGTTGGAGAGGCAACTTTTCGCTGTCGATAGGAACCTTAGATGATACTGTGAGCGGGATTTAAATTGTGGCGATTAATTTTTATTGGCAGTGGGATGATGAATACGGCCGATCGAGGTCACGCAACCCAAACATTACAAGGGTAGGGTGGTTGATAAGTGATCGGCACGGGGGAATTCCCAGCAACCTGCTTGATGATCATCTTCTCGTGCAAGCAGTTCAGCCATTTGTAACCAAACCCGCATCGGCGGGCAAGCAGACTACACTTCAAGGCACGTCCAGTTATAGCTCGCCAATGACCGAGAGGTTTTTTTCCCTGAATGGTTTCTCCCTCTATCTTCGTGCTATTGCGGGTACATTTCCTCCTAACGGCTATCTCACCCATCATTCCTCGTCCAATTGGTGTGAATGAAGGGCGGAGAGCCTGAGGCAAGTAGTAAGACGAGGCGAAAAACATAATTATTAAGACGTGGTATGGTTTAAAGGCCAGTATTTCATGAATTGTACACACACTTGAGGCTAACGACGTTTGAAGAAACTAAATAATTTTCATTTTCCAAAATAACCTCGTCCAATTTCCAAAAAGGCCATAATTTTCCCTTTCCGGGTCATTATGTCCCCTTTCTAAAAAAAGCCATAATGTCAATTTTCTTAAAGGGTTATCATGTTCACTTTCCGAAAAGGCCATCATGTCCACTTTCCATAAAAGGCAATTATATTTACTTTCCAAAAATACTATGACGTCCTCTTTCCAAAAAAACTATTATGTCACTTTCCATAAAGGCCTTCATGTTCACTTTTCCAATGTTGTCTCGTTGGTGTTACTCAAATTAAGTAAAATAAGAATAATCCATTCAATTTTCATTAACAAATTTTTCATTCAGCAAAAGACCGCCAGCGAGACTAAACAAAATAATGTTTTAAAAAAATCTACCAAAAAGACAAGCTGACAACAAGTATTTGGATCTATTCCGGTCTTGAATGAGATCCAAGAAGTACAAAATTAGGAGTCGCGTCGAGAATAACGCGGATTAAATGAGGCCTTAATTTGTCAGTAGCTCCGGGCCAAACGGCCTCTTCCTTTGATTTTTATAAGGTAGGGTCATTGGGTGACGGCTAGAGGTCACCTTCGGTCCGGTAGACTGTTTGGGGGGCTAAAAAAAAAAAACAAGAGTAGGAGACCACCGTCTTTCTCTTACAGGTTCTGAGGTGAGCTTTTGTTCGTTCGTTGGTTTGTTAGAGGAGGTACGAATCCGGAATCTTGAGAGAAAAAAAAGGATTCTGGTAGTAAGACAACCCACTTCGAGGATCGCATGGTCTTAGGTGTTATCCTCACAATAGACTACCGATGATCGGGATATCAAGTATCGAAACACAGTTGTTGGGTGTAATGAGGGTGATTTCCCCCCCCCCCCCCCCCAAATTGCTTACTAACTTCCCTCCACGAAAATTCGGGTACACCTCCTCTAAATTCAACCTTCATCGCCCCTAATAAATTAGCATAATTAGTACATATTAGGTTAACCTAAACGGGTAGTAAGACGCGTTGCAAAAATAAAACCGCATCAATAAGTAACAACGTCTCACCGTTACAAAAGTTTGAACGACTAACACTGCTTTCATAAATTCATACAAGTCATGTTATCTTCAACTGTCACTTTTTGGAAAGTATCAATATTTATATTAATTTACAATAGTATAGAACTATATATATAGTTCCCACGTCTTACTACCCGTTCGGTTTATCCGCATATAAAGGCCTAATAGTTGTGCTAATGTTGTAGGGATGAAGAAAGTTTAATTTATTGTAACCGTTTTTGCGTGGAGGGATTGTGGGGAAACCATTTAGGAATATAAAAACGCCTTCGGTGCACCCAGCCGGTACTCAAACTTGGACCGCCGCATCACAGGTAAACCATAATAGTCGAGTTTGACGTTTAGTTATTGTGCCCACGAACATAGGCTTTTGCCAAAGTGTGGTTATGTTAACCGAAACAGTAAATCAGATACAAGTTCTATAGTAAGGATTATTATTATTATTCGTAGTTTTGAAAAAACATGATTTACTAGAAATTTATACACATTATACATTCAAGGTAGATGGTCCCACTTAACACTTAGTGCTTGCCATAAGGTGGCTAACATCTACATTTAATATATAATTTAAATTATGTAATAGAGTATTATAAGATAACAATATTAGATTTCTAAAGCTATATTCTAGAAGTACACATTATGTGAAATATATAGGTAGTTTACTTTTCATTAAGTATATTATATATTGTAGGAAACAAATATTAAAAACACACAAACAAATCACAATTCCATTTAATAGCCATTTCATTGCTTATAACCTGTTTAGAAATGCGTTATAAGCGAGCCTTCTAACCATTTTGTTATTTATTTTTACAGCGCTGATATTTTTTTATATTCCTAAAAGTAAATCATTCAAGAGTATTGGTCTTATTAATCTCATAATTATGTTTTTTTTTCACAAATATTATAATATGACGGTATTTTATACTGATGTTTTCTAGTGTTATTGATTTGTTTCTGTCTTATTGTACAAGTATCTAAATAATCTTATTGAAGTATTATTTTGTAAATGTATATATTTTTACTTACAAGGATTTCCAGTAATATATTTAATAGTAATAGTATTTAGTAGTATTAGTAGTAGTAGTATTATTAGTAGAATATATTATTTCCTACCAGTCAAAACAAAAATGATTACGAAACATCTAAGTCTAGATTCAAGAATAAAGTAAAACATTTTATTTTTAAGTGTATTATTAATCGTAATTGTATGAAATGTTCATATTACATTACCAATCATGTCTTGACGATGTGCGACCCTCAGTTTGGACTATCGTGTAAAGTACTCACCTGAAAAAATATTAATAATAAATATATTAGTACAACAAATAGCAATATTCTGGTAGAGAAGGAATTTAGAAAATACAATCTTTGTTTTGCGGTCAACAATGATGTCATATTACAATATTATTAGTATTATTTTATAAGGGGTGACCTGGTGGTCTAGGGGTAAGGTGTCGGACTTCTGAGCTGGCGTCCGGGGTTCAATCCTCTGTCCCAGCACAGATTTATCTGATTACCAAACCCTTCCTTCACCTCTGACAAGATGTGTATTAATCACAACTTGTGAAAGTGAGGAATGCCAGGCCTCCACCGTGGTTCGGATTCCACGTTAAACTGTAGGTCCTCCATTTCACCTCACAATCACCCTACCATTACACATTATCGTAAGTGCGTATAACCCGAACGGGTAGTAAGACGCGGTGCTAATAATAATAATAATAATAATATTTTATAAGTATTGATAATATATAATCACATGACTTCAGGGCTGCCATTATTTTCTTGCCACCAAATTCCCTGTGTTTTCCATGTTGTACAAAAGGAATTCCCATTTTTACGGGCGGCTTAGAATGAATAAAGGAGTAATAAAATATTATTTTTCATCAAATTGTGAAATGATCCAACGTATGTTAAAAACAGGCTGATTTAAGATTTATAGGGACATACATCTTCTGTCTCTTCACAGCTCTTATTTAAGGGGTAATAAGACATGTTTTAATCAGTGTGCTTATTATTCAGTTAATTTTTTTTGTTCATCCAAAGACCCACTATTTAAAGCTTTCAGTTAAATGACCCAAATTAACAAATATTCTCGTATTTTTTTATTAGATTTTGCCAAAGTTCCCGTGTTTTCTCGGTTTTAAAGGTGCGTGACGACCCTGAGCTTGAAATATTAAATACATGAAAATTGTTTCAGAATTTCTATAAATGTCAAAAATGTGACTTTCTATCTAAATTGGACTGTAGAATTTAGAGCAAGAGTAGACTATGGCACACAATGAAGAGTTCATAGCCCAGGTTTTGAATTTTCCAATGGGCTGATTTGCCGCTGACGGCGAGATCTCAGGTTTAGATACCGTTCGTGTGAATAGAGAGGTAGTCTCCGACATGTGATTTATCACTGTGGTATTCCCCTATTCTCCCCAAACGAATGTGGTTGCATTTCCTCTTTGATGATTTCCTCATCTTTGTTCTTTAAATTAATGCGTTATTGACATTGCCTACCTATAATGTCACAGTCAGTTAAGATAAGATTTTCCATGTTAATATATTTACGATTCATTAAGAGAGTTTTAAAGCCATAATATTGAAACAAAACCATAAATTCTTAAATAATTCTAAAATTAGTATTACATTGTCACATAGTTATTTATGATCTTGAAGTAGTTTTTTCGTAAAATAATTTTTTTTAATCATCTACAACTTTGGTTATTTGGTTTATTCACGAAAATTGCATGTTTGTAGGAATCTTCCTGCCAGAATGTAGACTAAAAAGGTCGGTGGAAGCGTATGTATATCTAGAATAAGAAACAAGAAAAAGGTAATTTTTAAATGCAACTCAAAGCTGTCCAGACTAAAATGATAGTGAGTGTTAATACTCGTCAGTGGAATAGAGGAAGTGCTATCAGATAAACAAGAGGCCTCGTAGATTGAACCGCTCATTTTCTTACTTCTATTTCTATTTCGTACATTGGCAGCTGTGGTGTGATCGTGCTTAGGTGCGTCAAGTTAGGGCGCTAGAAAAGTCGAGCAGAAATTCCTAAACGGCCAGAAACCAAGTAGGAAAATACAAACGTTCATACAAATTGTGTTGTGACTTCCCCTATACTAGTTACCTTTCGTTTAGCAGGCATTTGGGTCTTAATGATCAACCAGAATATGGAAATTATTGGACTTTTCAAGAGTGGAAAACTTGTAACTTTTAAACTATATTTAAAATTCTATATATGTATATGGTCATAAAAAATAGTTTTGAGTTCATTCCAGTAAACACCAAACTCGTGTACTTCTGAAGGTTTTGTCAATACTTAACCTAAGTGCAACGTCTTATTGGCACTATCTAAGCATCATTAGTAAGTAGTAACCAAGGTAATAAACGTTCTAATAAATATATGTATAATATAAAAATCTATTTGTTCTGGGATGGCCAAGACGAATATTTCTGAGAGCCTGCTAAGCAGAAAGCAGGCAAGCCATGATGGCGAAAAACTCGCAGATTTTCACCCTGTTCGTTACCTTTAATAAACAGCAACATAAATAAGAAAGCAGAGGCGGCAGCCTGTTTCTGGAGATAACAGCATATTTTATGGAGATCCAGCCCCACCCCTCCTCCACACAATTCATGCCACCCCCTCCCATTAATACTGCGTAGGGGGGGGGGAAAGGGTGTGTAGTAGGGAAGGGATGAACGTTTGAGAGACTAGGGGTGGAATTAAAACAGTTCCTCCAGCCATAACTTGATATTTATAACCCTTACACTGCTATCCGTCCCTCCCCTAACCCCCCTTTCTATTGTCTGCTCACCCTTGATTGGACAGGAGGGAGATTTGAGACGGGGAAGTTGTTGCGCTTCATACTCCAATTTTCATAGGAAGAGTATTTTATAAAACACAAACATAATTTTTTTCTGTCAACTTTGATAAGATTTTACCATATTATCAGTGTTATTTTGATAGGTATTGATAGTACCTATCAAAAGTGACGACTGCAGATCAAATTACTTGACGTATGAATATGTGAAAATAGATCTAGTAGCTTATCAAGCTGTAGGATTAAGTTCTTTCTATGAAATTTGGTCTGTTGACAACTTTTTATTCATTTGAGTAAGAACGCCAAGGAAGGATATTTTCAAAGGCGTTTGGTGAGCATTCGCCTAGAGTTTATATGTGAAACCACATCGCTTGGAGACAGTATTTAAGGTGAGGTAGAGAAAAGGCAAGTGATTTTGCAGTATTTATAACAAAAAATTTATTTGACCAAAATAAATAAAATATTGCTCCAGTGACAAACTTTAGTTTAATTTTCTTCCCATGGTGACCTCAACAGTTGTTAAATATCTGTCGAGGGTGTCCTGGAATTTAATGACAACTTTTTCTGTTCATTTAAAAAGTGTCTCATCTAATGTCACTAGGCTTATGACAAATATTCAACAATTATTGTTGATATCACCATGTGAAGAATATTAAGCTAAACGTTGCTAATGGAGCAAAATTCTATTAATTTAGGTCAAAAAAATTGTTTTACTATAAAAACTGAAAAAAAAAATTACATTTTTTCACATCCCCTACATTCCCACCTTAATGAAGTCTGGTATGCTAAATAAACACCTGACGAGTTTAAATCAGATCATTTACATGTTCAATAGAATTGCTATTTTTTTTATTTCTTATTTCCACAAAGCGAGCTGAACGTTAAAGTCTTATAGTCTGGCTTTTCGGTGATGGTGAGATCAAGGGTTCGATTCCTATCTGGGTGCAATTAGTTGGTTTTTTTCCTTCGGTGGCTCTAAAGGCACCTAACCAAGAGGAATTTTTTGGAGAAGATAGATAACAAATTGCTTCAGTAGATACATTTGGATTAATTTTCTTTAATTTTATAGCTTGAACAGTTCTTATATATTTGTCTAACTCTGCAATGCTCGTGATAGCCTAAATTCAAGAAAATATTAAGATCTTTTGAAGCATAATTTTTTTAAATTTTTGTTTCAAAAAAAGCTTTTTCTATACATATAAATAAACTGCAATAATACATACATTGACTCGCATTATCTTCATTCTCACATAAATAAACTATTTGAACGTTCAACTGGTTGGAGGATGGAAAAACACGATTTTTAAAAACAAAACAACCCTAGTATCTCCGATTGGTGTCCAAACTTATGAAACTGAGGAGAATCCTTGGCTTACAAACCACTCCATACGTTCTGCTTGCAAAAAGGTGCTAAGTACCAGTATCGAATTAAACACTCAACTGCACCAGTAAAATAAAAAAAGTACCACGAAGCCACAAGAAAAGGCATCATCGTAATATAAAAGAAAGAGAGAAAAGTAAGAAGGCGGGGTTGTAAGAGCGATCCCACCCCTCCTTTCCCAGCTTGCCAGGGGGTGGCACCCCTTCCTCCCACTTGCCAAACCATCCATCCATCCCTTACTCTCACGAGCCATAACCCTCCATCTTCCACCCCCACCCCCCCAACGCCCCTTTTCCTTCTCAGGGTGGATGGTGGTGGTGGTAGCTGCGATATATACCAGGGACATTATGTCAAGGAGAACAGATGTAGAAAATAAATATCCAGCAACTCTACCCCCCCCCCCCAGACTACACTGTACTTCTCTTGCAAGCCATGATTCGGGAATCGCATAAATCAGGCCACACGACTAGACAGAGACAGACAGATGGGTGAGAGGGGATGGGTGGGTCGAGTTAGTGAGAACCTCACATACATACACACACGTACGTTAGGACGTAAAGAGTTCCGACCCGGTTAAGTGACAATACCTTAACTCCTCTCAAATGTTCTACTTCTGAAAAGGTATTTGACGTGTACTTACAGACAGTAGACGACTTACACGCCAACTTGACCGAGAACAAGACACTTACGAACCAAATAAAACGTCAGGAATTCAATCTTTAGGTAAGGACGAGTTCATATCCAAATGTTCCCTTTGTTTACCTTGAAATGTAGCGAACTTACTTTGCTTGGTTTCTTTATAGAGCAGCTTACAAGGTTAAGGCCATAGTGTTAATATGTCAAGGTAAGATGGTAACTCTCAAGTTGAAAGGAGTGTACCTTGATTTTATTATAAATGAACATTTTAAGCACCTTTAATAAAATACAAACATATTTTTTGGGATCAACATTGATACCATTTTACCAAATCATTAAAGATATTTTATAAGTATCGATAATATCCATCAAAAGTGACATTTATAGATCACACAGCTTGACGTATGGATACGTGAAAGTAGGTCTAGTAACTTCTCTAGCTGTCAGATAAGGTTTTTAATAAGAATATTGGACTTTAACAATCCAACATCGGCGCGAGCATGAACTAGACGTTGAGGTTCATCTGATGGTTCATCAATGACGGAGATGTAGGGGTTTTAATCCCGGCCGGGGATAATAAGGATGTTTTTCCCACATTCCCTCAACGTAAATGAGAGAAATTGCAATCTAAATTCGGTATTCCTTATTCCTATGCTAATTGATAATTAAATTAGGATAGTCGGTTAAGAAGATGTGGTAGAACCAAATCTTTGAATTATTATTTTTTTAGTGGAATTAAAAAAACCTTATAAAATAAATAACTTGATTGACACCCGCTTCAGTGGCCGAATGGTCTAAGGCGTCACTCTCATGTTGCATTGGCCTGCTGATGACGGAAAGATCAGGGTTCAAATCCCAGTCTAGTTTTCTGAAGGTGTTCTTTTCAAATTGGTTTCCCACTTTCCTTCCACGAAAATTTGAGTGGATTACCTCTAAAATGTTTCCTTCCTCATCCCTACCCCATTAGAGTAGTTATCACATATGCATATAACCTGAACAGGTGTTAAGACGCGGTGATAAAAAAAACTTGGTTGACCAATTGATATAAATTAATATAAGTTCTAGGGCATTGGTTCTTAGCCTTTTATTACTCGCGGCCCCCTAAATATCCTAAAAAAAAAATCGCGGCCCCCTAGTTTTTACAAACATATTATTCATTAAGATCTATTCTAAAATTTATTTACTGATTATAATAACAAACAATAAAAAACAAATTAACTTATCTAAATGTATTTAATGGGACCTCTGATGTTGAACATTTTCCATTAATTTGTCTATTCTTGTTTCAATTGTATTAACTATTGCTATTCGCATGCAGGAGTCGATTTCGCTGCTTCGTTTTAATATTTACCATTGTGGAGAATCCTTTTTCACATAAATAATTAGAAACGAAGGGCAGCAAATTTTGAATGGCGATGGTAAACAGATGGGAATTATATGTAATATCCGTGATTTATATTATACGTGCTTCCACTCCCCTCCATTACCCGGAAAATCGAGAGTCTACTGTACTTACATGCTTACGATCATCAAATTATTTCTTCCAAAACTTAGAATTTAAGATTTATGACTTCAGTAATAAGCGTAAGCAAATAGTATTTTAATCTTTTTTGATACCCCCAAAAAACCTTTCGTGACCCCTAGTGGGCCGCCATCCCCCAGTTAAGAATCGCTGGCCTAATATATGAACATTTTTTTTATCACAGAGTCTTACTACCCGTTCGGGTTGTACGCCCATGTACTAGTTACACTAATGGGTTAGGGATTAGGAAAGCTTAATTGAGAGGATATGCACTCGCATTAGCGTGGAAAATAATTTAGGAAAAAAACACCCTCAGTGCACCCAACCGGGATCGAACCGCAATCTCCCCGTCTTCAGCAATATAGTCTAACACGAAAGTAGAGCGTTAGACACGCGGCCACCGAAGCAGGTATGAACAATATTGTTGTAGTCATGTTAAAAAATTCGATTTTTCAAAACTCATCTGTCAGTAATCTAAAGTTAAAAAGTCTTTTTTATAGTGTAAAACACTCCTTAAATAACGTACCTATTTTAAATAAAATCTTTTGGGTCATTTCCCACACACACCCAAAATGTATGATTTTTTAAAAAATCAGTTCTAATCAAGGCTAAAATGAAGCTTATGATCAGGTTTCAGGTATGACCATCTAACATCATAAATATCAAGTTTGAACGGAATTCAACAAACAATTCTGCTCAGGTGTAGACAGACACACAGAATTGTAGGATGCACTTTTTATAAGGGGGCATTTAAAACGTTTAATATCCATCATAATCTCAAGATGGAAAATTTTCCAGGTTACAATACTTTATCTAAATGAGAAACTAAAAAAAACAAACAACAGTTGAGCTCTTTTATCTTAAGAAGCGTAACACTAAACTCTTTGCTAACCATTTTTAAATATTTTTAAAAAAATGGAGAGAACCTATAGGAACGTAGGAGAAGAGAGAAATCTTTGATATGCCCTTCATACCCCACCCACTTCTTTCTTCTTGCACCTTCTTCCGAGTCCTAGTTTTCCAAACCTAAACGTCGGAGTCATACGGAGGTGTGTGTTTGTGTCGATCCTTTTCTTCTCTGTCTCTGTCTAGCGACTCCTAACTCACTCACAGTGACACTTAGTTGTGTGTAACACCCTTCCCTCTGGCACCCCTTCACTCCACCACACCCCTTTAAAAAGCACAGGTGTCCAGCATCTATCCGGAAGGGAAGGAGGGGGGGCTCACAAAGATGGAAAAGCCATCCCGGTTGTCAAAAAACTTGTAAAATATTGGGTTTCGGCTCTAAGAGGGTTTGAGTGAGAGGGAAAGGTGGGAGTGGGGGTAGTTTTCTGCCATTTTGTAAAAAAAAAATCTGTATTTTTTCTCTCTCTTCTCGTTCCATTACTTTTTCTTCTTGTATCTCTTTTCTCTTTTTCTCTTAACCCAAACACAACGAAAAGCATAGCGGTAGCGGTACACAAAAGCTCGACCAATGAGCAGAAAGCGACTGATGAATCGGTCCTAGTGAAAGATTTATGTCTGTAAGCTAAGAGTAAATTGTGCGGTAGGAGGTAGAGAAAAAAAGGGGGGGAGGGGAGCTTTCCCGCCTGCAAACGTGTGTAGTAGTCGTGTTATGGTTTGAAGCCTGGCTACCACTGCTCACACAAACGTACTAAGGGGGAGTGTGAAAATCTATCCTTTTTCTCCTCTATAGTTCATAACCGTACGCTACGTGTCAAAGTTCACATGTCGCCAGCTTAGCTCCCCTGAAAAAGAAATGTGACACAGAATACGGGAGTGTGAAAGTATAAAACTATTGAGCAGCTATTTTCCAAAATAAATATAGTTCTCCAGGTGCGCACACACTTTGAAAAGAAGCAAGATGCCAAGGTAGATGAGGTATTACCAATCAGATGTCGCGCTTAGCTTAAATATCGACAAAACCTCTAACAGTAGATATATCTACACGAGTTTGGTGTTTAGTGGCTATATATAGGGTCATAGTTCACATACAGGTTGGCCATAAAGTCTGAATATATAGGTAAAGGCCCTAAAAAGCACACAAAACTATACCATGATTTTGGTAAGAAAAACAGTATCTGGTAGTTACTTAAGTTACTAAGGTTACTAAAATAATTCTAACATATTCATACATCAAGTCATGTTATCTGCAGCTCTCACTTTTGATAGGTATTATACCTATAAAATAAAAATAATAAGTTAGTAAAATGTTATCAATGTTGACCGCAAAGTAATATGTTTGAATTTACTAAACTGTTCTTCCGAACAAAATCAATCTGACCATGTTAAATGACCATTTTGATACAAAATTCCCTATAACTGAATTGGTCGTCGTGTCCGTGTGGACTGGGCTTCCATTCACAGATTTGAACACCCTTGATTTCGGTTTTGTGGTGAAATGTTGAAGGAACAAGTATAGTTCTGTGTAAATCAGATACAGATATCATCTTATTCTAAGCCAACGCATCATGGAGGATTGCACGAAGATTAATGGGAATGCAGCGCAAATGGTCCGAGTTCATAATAATTTTGTTCACCTAATCAAACTTTGCATTGTCAATAACATGTAATTCATGCCATTTAAATTGTCCAAACATTATTTCTGTATGTATTAAATACATATATTTGCCTACATGTTTGTATATTTGTGTATAGATTGTTATGGCCACCCTGTAGTATTGTAAACAGAGTTTAAAAGTTTTTTTTTAGCTTCACGTCTCATTACCCGTTCGGATTATCCGCTTATATGTACTAATTACGCTAATGGTTTTAGGGATAAGGAAGGTTATATTTATAGAAAGTGGACCCGCATTTGCGTGAAGGGATAGTGGAAAACTATTTTGGAAAACACTCCTTCAGTACACCCGACCGAGAATCTAACCTCGAGCCTCCCGTCACCGGCAGTCTAGTCAACTGCTAGAGTAGCGCCGTAGGCCATGCGGCCATCGACGCGGGTGTTTAAAAGTTGAAATTTGGTACTATGGTCATGGGGGTGGGTAGTAAAAAGTGTGTGATTTTTTAAAAATATAACACTGTAGGAAAAAAACAGTATATGATGTGTATCAAAGTTGTTTCATACAAAGCATAAGTCAAGTCATATGATCTGCTGCTGTCATTTTGATAGATGGTATCAATGCCGATGAGCCCACCCATTGGTCACGCGGTCTAAACGTCAGGCTCGTTTGTCTGGTGCCGGTGACAATGAGATTTGAGTACAAATCCCGGCCAGGTGTACTGAGGGTGTTTTAATCTAGACGGTTCTCCACTCTTCCACTACGCAAAGCGAAAACACTTCCTCTAAACTCTGCCCTCTTAGTCTCTAACTCATTAACGCGCCTAATATAGGCTATAGTGTAACCCGAATGGTAGTTAAGACGCGACGGTAAAAAAAACCTACAGGGAAAGGGAATGTTTCAGTGAACAAGTTATTTAAACACTCCCCTTTTATCCCCCTAGCTGGGGTTTAAACCCGGGTCCTGCTCGACAAGAAGTAGGTTATACCTCGAGACGTGTTGCTATCGGGCCCCTGGAAATATTTCATCAGGCAATTCCCCAGTCAGCAGAGCACTACCGGTTGCCTACCTTCCCTACAGCCAGTGGGCGACTGCATCGGCTGATTTATTGCTCGGATTGATGGCTCATATAAAGTTTACACCCCCTCACCGTTCTAGAGCTCAAACCCTTGCCGAGTATTTTGTCTGCAGCCAGGATTCAAACAGGTGACTTCACATGCAGGTTACCCCTCTCCTTTTAATACAATATCTGCTTTCTCCTCTTACAGTCCTGCTTATTCGTTTCTGTGTAAAATCTGCCCAGCGAGGAGTGTTTGGTAACTGACATCTAGCAAAGTTACCAGATATATTCTCATGTAACCATTCGCCAAACCATATGACCCACAAGACCATTTGTTGAGTTGCTGTCACTTTTGGTAGAAAATTTTTTCCACAACAAACCATTTAACCTTAATTATTTCTTCTTTTAACAATTTTTACATGATTGAAACACGAATTATGAAAATACCCGTTGGGATGTTTTCATTTTGTGTTTTTAACGAACGAGAACTTCTAAAAGGCAGCATGCTCTTCATAAATTAAGATGGCGGACAATACAAAATGAGCGAGGTTGATGACGTCATACAAGCCTATTTGGCTGTGTTCACGAACATGTGTTAATAAAATAAAAAATATTTTGTATGGTTAACTCTCTAACTATAAAATAAACACGTACTTATTTTATAATTTACGATGGCTAGTTATAAGATGATGTTTGAGACCTTAGCTAAGTCGGTAGAGTGTCTATCTAATGAGTTAAAGGCCACGGGTTTGATTATCGGCATGGCCAAAACATGTATCATTGGTGAAATATGGGCTTCTCCTTTCACAGTGATAAATTAAAAGTTGTGTGCTAATATATTCAGTCTGAAGGAAAAAACACAACACATTCTCCCCCCTCCCAATAGTATATTTAAAAAAAAAAATCCTCGCAAATTTGTTCAAAAACGCCACGTATACTTTTTTTTAAAATATTTTTTGCCCCCATAACCACTCCTCCAGTGAATTACCCTGGAGTCCACCGGTCTTAAAACCTACCCCAACCCCTCCCCCCAAGTCCAGTTCCTCTGCCCCCACGTAACGGGAGACGACGGAGCCCGACCCGGGATGTAAATTTCACCCGCTCACGTCTTCAGTTATTAGGTGGTAATTAGAAAATAATTAGGCGCGGGTAAGAGGAGCTCGCGAGCTTTTCTCGGAGTTACTCTTACACTTCGCCAGAGTTATATTCCCCCCCCCCTTCTACCTCTTCTCTCCCTCCCCATCACCCGTTCCTCAAACACTTCTTTTCTCACCTCCCACCCAGCGTGGGACAAGGAAGGGAGAGGTTACGAAGTTGAAACGTACCAACCAGGAGTTGTTACATTTTTTGAAGGTGGGACGGAAGGGATCGCGATTAAAGACTAGTATTTTTTTTCCCCCCATTTTTTTGTAACAAACTTTTCTGATCCCAAGTAAATAATACTTTGCTTCATTAGATATGTTTAGTTTAATTTTATAAACAAAGTATCTCAACAGTTTTTTAATACTTTCATGAGCCAAGTGGCATCCAAATAGAATCTTAAAAATGAAGAGAAAAAAGAATTGTCCAAATTCCGCGAAGCGCGTCAGGAATATTCAATAACTGTTGAGATTACCGTGTGTATAAAATTAAACTAAACATATATATTGTAGAAATATCTTATTTATTTTATCCAAAATGTTATTTTTGTAATAAAAATTGTTAAAATATCGATCTAAGCTCAAGTTTCCTTTCGTTCCCTCTTAAATTTGTAAATCCCTTGACTTTTCTCAGTTTTCCCAACCCAAAAAATGTGTATTTTCCCAGTAGCCTATTTCATGTCAAGCTAAAAATAAATATCTCATTAATTTAAAAGTTTTTTTATTAAATTCTTGACACAAGATTATTATTAAAGACCAAAATGTCGGTGTTCTTTGCAAAATCGTATGAATTGGAGATAAAACTATTGAATTGATGACGACTCACTTGCCAACTTATATTTTTCCTCGCTAGATTTACTTTTTTCAGGGAGGGTCTGTAGGCCAAAATATTAAAAATTTGGGCTAGCGGGATTTAAAAAATGATTGTGTATTTTTTTTATCTGGAAATAATACTTTTTGAGTGTCTATGGGTTGTTTTCTTGATGTTAATGTAATTTCGGGGTGAGGTGGGTAAATGGCAATTTAGTTTTTAATTAGTGGCTCTACTGCTCTTTTCAAGTGTTTTGTATAAGTATTATCTGAGTTATCAAATATTCTTTCTCTGATCGAAACGATTAGAATAGCTATTTGTAACAATATTCATCATAAGTCTGGTATTTTGGCAGCGAGATATATTTTGAAAGGGAATATCGTACAGTTTGGAATGGCCTAAGTTTTTGTTTTATTTACTAGGAGGCTTTAAAAAAACATTGAACATTATAAAAATCTAGATTTAGTTAGTTATTTTATGGTTGTAAAACTTGGTCTCTTAACAGCTGACATGAAGAGAATAAATTTAAGATGTTTGAAAACTAAGCTCATGGAAAAATATTGGGTCAAAAATGTTACTAAGATAATGAAGAATAAAGAATGTTACATATTGGTGAGTTACATACCCTGTACTCATCAACGTACATTGTTAGGATAATCAAATCTCGCAGGTTACGGTGGTCAGAATATGAGCGCGAATGGAAGAATCTAGAACCATGTTCAAGATAATGACTGGCAAACCCAATGGGAAGAGACTATTGGCAAGAGCTAAAGTCGTTCACCGCAGAATTGTTTTCTGAAAGGTCTTTTCCCTACCTAACTCTATTATATAGTAGCATTTGTAGGAAAAAATACCTTTCAGAGTAGTTCCTACGTGAATGGAGTTTAGACGCAGATAGGAGGCTAGCATTAGAAGAGACCTGAAAGAAGTTCTATCCATTCATCTCATTACACCTATCTCAAGATAGGGATAGGGGGCGGACTTTTGTAAGTGCGGCAATCAACTGTCGAGTTGGCAGATTTTTTTGAAATAGGAGTTTTTCAACATTTCCCAAAGTACTCGGAAAAAGGGTTAGTTTCCTTATACTTCCATGCATTTATTTAAACACAATGATTAAAACAAAGTAAAATAGATAGTAATAAGCAGAACAAAATAAAAAGAATGAACAAACTTTATAAATACCCAAAAACTTCCCCCCCCTCCTCACCCACCTTCTAGTTATCTAAACGGGAGTTGATTTGTGTCGCAGCCTCACATACGTCGGTCCGCACGACATTCCTCCGAAATGTGGGGAAGCGGTGATGGGTCTTCACGGAGCTATCATCGTGCGTCACAATAACTACAATCCCTGACCCACAGTGGTGCGACGCGCCTGATGACTTATGGGATGGGTGGGGAAGGGAGGGGTGTAATTGCCAGTCCCTCTGTTCAGCGGGAGGTGGTATGGCAGGTAAATGGAGGAGGAGGGAAGAGAAGCCCAGCACTATTACACGCCCGCTAACCGTGAAAGTGTAAACACCCAACAATTAGATGACGGTATATTTGCCTCCTCTACGCATTCAATTACCTCTAAAAAAAACACCCGCAAATGCCGCTAACACGCGGACAGTTATAGACACTTCTTTTGTTTAAATGACAGGATTTTGTTTTATTGTCCTAGCGCAAGTTCTTGATTATGAAGCCTTTTATCAAGCCTGATTCATATCTTTCTGTCTAACAACTCAACTTCATCGGTAGTATGTCTTCCTAGCGAACTAAGTGTCCCGGGTTCGATTCCCGACATGACCGAAAATGTAATAATTGGTGAAACATAGGTTTCCCTTTTCGCAGTGATGAATGACCATGGTATTAGGTGTTGTGCCTGTTCTAAATTTAAGTTAAAAATAAGTCGTGTGCTAATAAAATTAGTAGATTCAGAAAGTGCGCGTTAAATACCTAATAAAAAGAGCTTTCTAACGAAAATAAGTTTTCACACTTTTTAAAGGAAGTTTTTTTCTATTTCGTTTCATATCTCGCTACCCGTCAGGGCAATATAGCATTTTATTACAAGGACAGGGAATGGGATGAATAAGGTAAAATTCACAGGAAATGTAACAGCATTTTAAGGGTAAACGGGGGGAAAAAAGGGTTGGTCGAAATATTTTACCTTAAATCGAGCTGCTGTTTCGATCTTTTGGTCAATTACGGGGCTTTTCTAATGAACTATGGATTATGCTTAGGCTGACATGTTAAGAATGAAGTTTGAAATTAGAATAAGTGTATCCGAATTTTCTCGAAGAGAGTGTGGGAATTTATTTAGGAAAAACCACCCACAGTAGGCCTACACCCAACCGGTATTCGAACCCCCCAATTTTTATATCATCGGCAGTCCAGTCTATTGTGAGGTTGACGCTTTAGACCAAGCGGCCACCGAAGCGGGTGTAAAATCATTACATAGTCACGTGAAACACACAGTTATTTAATTATATCCAAATCTGTTAAATTCGACACAAGTTGGGATAAGAAGAGTCGCGAGTTGACAAAATGAATAAAATATTGCTTCAGTAAATACATTTTAAGATTGATTAAATAACCAAGACATATATAATAATTACGGTTATAGCCCCATCTAAATATCATATTCTCTAAATTAAAAAATGATTCTTGATAGCTCAGTGATCCAGGTGTCATTTTTCGATTTGGGAGAATATGATATTTAGATGGAGCTATAAACATAATTATCAAATATAATACCTTAGCAATTTAATCCATCATGATATGCGCATTCATAAAATTGTAATTGTACATTTGGCAGCATAAAGCCAACTACCAAGTCGATGGCGGTTGCGTTATCTGATGGATCGTGATATTAATTGCTCACACTTATGTAGATGACGATTTCCGCACGTCCATCACAGAATCTGCCTTAAAATATGAGTGAAGAATGACCCTGAGCACGGAACGACTCCTGGATAGCTCAGTGGTTAGAGCATTGGCGTACCAAGCCAAAGGTTCAAGAACAGTGGAGGAAATGAGGGTCGGGGGGTGGGGGGTGGAAAGAGGGAGAGAGAACATAAAAACAGAAACTAGCGATGACGTTCTTTTACTAAAATACTTCCCCTCCCAAAAACGGACGTAATGTCAAGTGGCATTAGTGACTGACAACACAATTTTTTTTTAATATCCAACAAAAAATCCCGCATCTTTCACTCTTCCACTTCGGCTGAACAGACTTTGGAATAATAATAATAAAAAAAAGACCGACAAAATCATCGTCACCTCCACTTGTATAAACCTTTTAACTCATGCAAATTGGAAAAATAATACGAAAAAAGGGGTTCTAGCTTGAGAGGGTAGTATGGGGGGAGGATCAGGCCATGCGGTCACTCACAATCGAGGAAATTGGGGGGGGAGGTTCTAGGAGAAAAGGTTGGATGTTGAGTGGGGAGCTGAAGGGGGAGGGGAGGAACTAGCACTTCAGCTTCACCAACCCTCCGTGGAGGTATTGCCTTTCCAGCGACACCTTCACCCCCCAACACCCTTCTTCGTCCTTATACGTTATCTCCTGCTTATTATGCTCTCTTTCCTCCCGCCATTAAAGAGGGGAGTCGCTTTTGTCCGACGGTCTCTCTTACGTCGGGTGTAATTAGCTTTGTCGTCGTGTCGGGGCCGAGAGGAAGAGTTGTCGACCCTCCTGCGGCCACCTGAGCTGACCAAGCGTCGCCGCTGGTCAGTGTCCGTTTTAGCCTCTCCTCTCTTTCCCCTCACTCCTCTACACAAACTTCGCCTATAATCTACGTACCCTAACTTCCGGGAGAGGAATCTCGAGCCTCTGAACGTTGGCTCGACGCATGGACAGACATAAGCCCCCGATTGAAATCAGGTGCCAGGGACATGTGAGGAACGGAACACATTACCTATTTCAATGTTTTAGGTTCAATGCATGATCCAAATATGAAACATACAAGTGAAATAATCCGTATTCTTAATGTTCATAAGTCCGTAAAAACAAGTCTACTCTTCAGTAACAGATTGATCTGGCAGCAAAGTCCTGATCCGTAAGTCCGTAAGAAGAAAAAGACTCCGCGGTAAAGGACTGTTCTATCCACAAAGTCTTTATCCACAAGTCCATAAGAATAGATCGACTCTACGGTAACAGATTTCTCTATCTACAATGTCAGCATCCGTAAGTCCGTAAGAAGCGATACAAATTATGAAAATGTTGACATCGAATAGTCACAGCCCAAGGTCGAATCAGCGCCCCCTGGAGCTAGACAATTAGTCAGCTTCCTTCCCCACCTCCTTGGTACCTTGAAGGAACAAGGTCATCTATCTCGTACCACAAGATGTCTACTTACCGCCCTCTTGTCAGAAACGTGCAGATCCCGCAGAATACAAGTAGGAACAATCAACGGATTACAGTTCACCGGTCCTTCCATAAGGTATTGTTGAGGTGTGGAGAGTAGGTAGGGGGGCAAGCCTCCTCCACCCCTTACAAAACATATATTATCCACTCCTTCTAACCCCCATTTCTTTGAGTTTTCTACAAACTACCCCCTTTCCACGCGGTGCGTGTTACCATAGAGAAAGGAATACCACTAGAGGGAACGAAGGATAGGGAAAAACTCAGTCCAGTTGAGAACAATGGAAACTGTAGTTCTGTCGATTCACCGCAGAGGAGCGCTGACAAACGTACTTTCAGTTTTGAACTCATGTTTTCGCGCCACGAAACCATTCATTATTAGATTTAGGTTCCCAAGTAAAGAGTAGGTTTTCTTAGAGGAACTGGCAACGTTGTAAATGACCCATCAGCATTGTTAAAAGATAGTAAGCCTGTCCCAAAAGGAGAGTTGCAAGGCGAATAAGAAGTGCTCACAATGTCACCCATTCATGCCCTCCTGTATTCCCCCCCCCCCCCCCGCCCCCCCCCAACCCAGTCCACCGTCTAGGATCACTAAGCTGCCACACCAAACAGCACCAATACCAATAATTGCTAGAGAGAAAAAATACTACCATCTATTCAGTAGGTAATGTGTCCGGTAAAGGATGAATTCTAGTTTGGAGGAAAAAACTAGTAAAAGAAGAGACAAGTGTGCTGCTGTTAAAGGCTATGAAAGCACACGTTCCAACACTGGAAACAAATTATTAATGTTTACTTTTACAGTTTGTGATAAAGATAGGTAGAAAGTTTTTAGTTATTTTCTTAATGTTTAGTAAACATAAAATAAATACTGTATAGTGCTAAATACTTCTACACAAGACCACCTTACCTGATTATTTTAATTGCATTTATTATATTTGAAAATAATCCCACTACCAAGACTGATCAATAATTTTAGCAAATTTTGTTGATTTAATATTTTGGTTTGTCTGATCTTTCTTTTAAAACTTTAAAAATGTTCTGTGTATTTGTGAATTTCTTTCTTTGTTTTATAGCTTGGTATCCGTAAATATTAACAAAAAATAGTGTTTTTCGTTAAACCTACGAGATATTTACAGATTAATTTAATGGGGTAGTGACGAGAAACCTAAGGCCTTTCGGAAATGTAGTCGCTTTTGCTTGGAGAAGATGGAAGGCCATTATGGAAAAGCCATCCTTAGTGTATATGGATCTGATTCATCTCAAAGCTTCCGTCACTGGCCACTAATTAGATAATATTCTTACTCCTTTAATGGGCGTGAGCCTAAGTGAGGGTAACATAATATATCAGTGCATGCTGGTTTATTGTAATCGTTAAATTAATACATATTTCTAGATTCTATTCCCCATGATTCTTTACGGGTTCACCGGTATAGTGTTCTTATTTTATACCAAATCTACAATACAAAAATGTAAAAAAAAACCTATTATTTACAGTTCCACTCCCGATCACAATATAAAAGTCCTTCAAGTTTCAAATAACTTTGTAATAATCCTATCATATCTAACTACGACAGATATGGCCTCAGCTTATGAAGGCATTCCCTGCTAAAGTTCTAAGAAAGCCCTCCTAGTCTCTAGTGGCTCACCTTACAACCCATATTTTATTTAGTGTCCCCTACCCTCCAATTTTTAAATTCTGAATTTGTTACTGAATAAACATAACAGTATATAACATAATATACATACAAGTGATTTTATTGTCTATTAGAAATTCCTGATTTATTTTATTTTTAGTAATTTTAATTAAAGTAAATATTTGATAGATTAATTCTTATTTAGAATTATAAATATTAAATTTGTGTAGAACTGTGTGGGTTCTTCTTGATTCTGCCTAGTAAGAACTATCTTTTCAATAAAATGTATGTGTATTTTTTTTTTAGAAGTACCAAGGATTTTTCATCCATTTTGAAAAATAGCTGTACCATGGCTAAACTAGTCAAATTAAATATATGTAGACATTAAAAGAATTAAATAACATGTTATATTTAACTAGCTATTGATTATAAACTAAAATTTCTAAGAAATTAATATGAACTATTTGTCTATAATTTAAAGTATATGCTTCAATTTTAGCTTTTGATAGTAAATTTGATGTGGTAGATGTTGGTATTTTACTTTTATTAAGTACACCTAGATGTATGTCAAATTTGAAAATAAAATTACCGGATCAGTGGGCAGGTTGAATAAATATCAAGCTTATCTAGTATGACTTGTCAGTGATGGAGAACTCGGGTTCAACCCCCGGTTCAGTGTAGGGTGGGGCCCCTACATAGGCGTTATTTCCTAAATGATTTTATAATCTCCTTGATCAAAAAAATTGGGTGAATTCTCTTAAAATCTCTACTTTTCTCATCCCCATTCGATTGCTGTTATTAAAATGCGTATAGGCCGGTTGGGTAGTAGGGCGCAGTGTAAAAACAATTTCCCAAGCCATATAAATACTGAACATCTGAAAATATTTGGCTCGATAAAATTGGTTTGCGTTCACAAGATTTTAATTTAAAAGTAAACCTCACAGCGAAAGATTATATCTCGCTGTTTATGTGTGTCACCCACACACGTTTGAATTCATTTTTGAACCTCGACCAAACAGGAGGACACATGGGGGCACTCTACATTAAAATAATAGCGCAGACTTTTTAATTTTCGTTCAACCTTTGGTCCAGGATTTTTAATTAAACATAAATAAATGATTTTGATCATCTTTTACACCTCGATAGTAATAAAAATATTGTCGTTACACTTCTCAAAGTTAGCCTTTCCTACTCGGCTCATAATATTAACATATTAGTTTGTTGAATCTTTAGTAAGAGTTAGGCCTATTGAAGTATTTAAAAATGGTAACCATATTTATCAAAAAACCTCCAAGCGTTCAAATACTAGTTTATAGATTAATCTTTTCACTACTTTTTACCCGTCCGGAATATCTACATTTAATTACACTAACGAAGTAAGGTAGGATTAAAATAGGAAAGATGAGAAAATAATTTAGAAAAATCACTCCTAGTACATTCGGCTATGATTCGAATTCTGACCTCCCCATCACCAACAAACCAAACCAAACAAGCGTAATGTTAAATCTGCTTCCTCATCGAGACTTGTTTTAATTATGTCAAATTTCTTAGACTGGATGTGAGAACGTTTTACCAAGATTTCTAAAAGAGAAATTCAAAAAACTCTTGACATTGATTAAAAGACTAAACTGAGCATTTAACATTGTTGTATTACTTTTCATTTTTCTGTTTTTATTATTAGCAACAGTTAATTTAATTCGTTAAAGTTTACATTTAGCCTAAATATATTATTTTTATAATGTTCCGTTAATTTTCCCCCCTATACCATTAATTTATACCTTTAATTTTAATATTATTGAATGAAAATTTAGGCCAAATAAAATGATAATCGGCCTAAAATATAGTGTAAAACATGTGCCACACTTGTATTTTCAAAAAATTACTTTCACAACCTTCCTGTCATGAAAGTTCGTCGAACTTTTGAATTATTGTATTAAATATATTTCTAACAATAAATCTTATGAAATTGTTTTTGTTGCAATTTCTTCTGGGCTAGCCTCCCCTCACCCCCCTTTCTTTTTACCCTGACTATTTATTATTATTGGACTTACCAACTACATTACAACCAATTAGAAGGTTTTTTGTCACGAATATTGTATTTATTCAATCTTTAATTTGAGGAAGTGATTTTTTTCTAACGCTTGACCTATTAGAGGTACAAATAATTACATAATGAAATATTTAAATTATAAACTTGTGCACGTGATTGACTATTTAATTCCACTGCTTTAAAATTGGGTGCATTAACTATATTAATATTAGTTATCATGAAAATTATGTTTATTTTAACTACTTAAGTTTCATGTTAATTAAAGCTTAGTATAAAATTAAAGACATTTGATTGTTTCGTTGAAAATATTGTGAGATAATATAGTGAAATTATTATTTTCTAATGATGTTAAAAATGTTCATTCTACATGATTGGTTTGGAGAAAGAAACCAAAGGAATAATAAAGCAATAATTTTTTTAAACAACATAAGAAAATATTAACTCAAATCTACCCAACCAAATACAACATTTTCAACGAAAGAATCATGAATGTCTGTAACTTTATACTAATCTCTAATTAATCTATTTTATATTATACATAGCATGTCTAAATGATTTATTAATGATATTATTTTTAATATATTTAAGAAATTTGTTAGGTATAATTTATAAAAACATACTAATATTAATATTAGTTCCAATTCTTATAAAAATAATATATTTGCCAGAATATATCATTCATAATTACTATAATTAACATAGAAATGTTTTATCTCAAATTTAATTTCTTATGAAAATAATGTGTACATTATAATATTTACCCTTTTAACAACTATAATTTTTAGTTGAGCTACATATGTATTATTTTGTGTAAATATTGTGTTTATTCGTCTTATTTATTTAAGTGAAATAAATAAAATATTGCTTTGATGAAAACATAGGGTTTACTTTTCTCCAAATGGTGATGTTGATAGTTCTTGAACATCTGTCATTGGTGTCCTGGAATTTAATGACAACTTTTCATTTAAAATGTTTTTTAGATTATTTGTAGCCCTTATGTTCATGATGGATACTCAGCAAATATTGACATCACCATGTGAAGAAAATTAAACTCTTTGTTTCTATTGAAGCAAAATTTTATTTATTTAGGCCAGGAAAATTTTGATATAAAAACTCAACACCAGACTTTTCTCGCGTCCCCTAAATCCCCACTTTAAAAGTCGTGTTCGTTTTAGTTAGTTAATTAATTATTGCCACAGTGTTATCATTCACTTCAATGCAGAGCTTTTGTGTTTTTGATGTTCCACCTTATGTTAACATATTCTAAGAAACTATATCTTATGTATGATTTATTAAGCTCTTTACATTTCAAGATAAAAAGAGAAATGTGACGATTGTTTCTGTTTGTTTCTTCGTAAAATTTGGACGGATTGATATATTTCAACTAAAATCGAAACATAGGCACTAGAGGGACAAAATATTTTGATTTTTGATCTAACTTTAGACTATTATTTTGGGGGCAAAGATGTTCAAAGTAAAAAAAATAACTATTTTAGTCACATATGGCGCTATAAATCTAATAACAACGTTGAAATTGTACTTATCAAAATTAGCATGTCTTTATTTGGACCACCATTCGATAAAGTAAATATATTTAAATGTGTCGAAAATATGTTTAAATATGAAATACCACTGTACCCGCCGGTACTCCAACATTCGAGCCCTGACCTCTTTGATCAAAGCCAGGCCCACAGACATGAAACTAACTCTGCTGGTTTGGGATGGTTTGCTTAAAACTGTAAATACAATAAGCTGGGACTCGTACCCCCCATCCCCTCCTAAAGCAAGTAGTTGTGCTCTTTCCTGCGTTTATTATCCAAGTGTCTGTTGTAAGTCTTTTGTGAATGCCACCCCCTCACCCCTCAAACCTCTCAAAACCACTACGGGCCAGACATATTTTAACTCACTGAATGATGAAAATGAAGGTAAACATAGACAACACTGCAAGGGACTGGTTGCCATAGTAACATGACGCTTCTGAGGAAACCAAAAGTTGAAACACTAGCGTTCGAAGCGGTCACTCGACAGAACTAAAATTATTGAGACTCAGTGGAAAAACCACCCACAAAAACTTGACTGAATATTTTAACCTTTGATGTCCTCTCTATAGTATTCATTTCTCTATGGTGTTACCCTTGATTGATTCATTGGCACGGCGTGATCTCAGCCACAGATCTTCCCGGTCTCTGGTGGGAAAACTACGAAACCACCGACAATGACCGACAGACATAACCTTCTGTCGGGCAGTGTAATCTCAAACAAGGTGCCGCATGAATATCGTGGACAGGACGTGAGGATTTATATATTTGGAGATAATTAACATGCACTTTATGAACTGATTTACAAACTAACTTAATTCTAGAACAGATACAACATCTGGTCTCTCTGCTAATAAGTTATCGGGGAAGTTCTCCAATTTCACCAATTATAACTATGTTTTAGCCATGCCAGGAATCGAACCCCGGGATTCTTAGTCGAGTAGACAAACGAATTACCGACTAAAAAAAGGTAGTGGACCGAGATTTGTAATAAAATCTCTTAAGTAGGCTTATTGCAACAAATATGTATTATCAAGCATAGCCTCGTATACCCGTTCAATTTACACGCTTATGTACTAATCACGCTAGTCTGTTAAGAATGATTAAGGTCTAACTTTGAGGAAGCATACCCGCATTTGCGCGGAAAGAGAGCGGAGAAACTTTTAGGGGGGAAAAAACTCCCCTTACACTCGACCGGGATTCAAACCACAATCTCCCAATCATCGGCAAAACAGTCTAGTACGAGAGTGACGCGTTAGAGATAGTTACTTTTTTTTGCCAATAGTCTTTATGATATTTGGTCGTTTAAACGGCTTACACTGAATCCAATACTGAATTAAGTACGAAAATATATAACCTGTGCGTTAAAGACATCGGATTAGACATTTTGTAGCTGAACTGAAAAATAAATATGAAACAAGAAAAACTATTAAAAAAACTTTTATAATTTTTTTTTTTGACGCGCATTTCTTTCTAAGAACAATCAGCCGTCTTTCTTTCATTCATTGAAATTAAAGTTTTTGAAATTAAAAGTTTCGTTTTCCAATTAGTCTCTGGGTCTTTTCTTTTCAACCTCTTATCCCCCCTCCCCCCAACCCCGAATAGCTGTCGCTCTTTTCTTCAAGTAATTTGATCGGGGATTCCTACGCGTGATCCCCTTACACCGCTCGCTCCTGATTGGTCGGGCGATGTCACACGAGACCGACTTACAAGATCAGTCGGGAATCCTCATCTGCACCGTGCCTTACCACCCGTCCGGACTATCACACTAATTAAGTAGGTACATTTTAGAGACCTTATCCGGTGGTCAAGTGCTCTAAGGCGTCACTCTCGCAATAGACTAGACTGGCTATGACGGGGAGATTGGGATTCAAGTCCCGGTTGGGTGTACTGCGGGTTTTCCCAGATGGTTTTCAACTCTCCTACCATTAAAGCCCAGGTACACTTCCTTTAAATTTAACCTTACTCATCGCTAACATATTAGCGTAATTAGTTCTTATGCGTAGGAACTAGAACGGGTAGTAGGACGTGGTGAAAAATCTTGTTTAGAGGAAATTTATTTATATTATAGTGGAGGGAGGAAAGAAGGAAAAAAGTGGGTCGGGAGGGGGGGCACAAGGACTGAACGTAAATTTCGTGCAACCTAGTTTGTTGGTGATGGAGGAGGTCAGGACTCAAGTCCAGGTTGGCTTTAATGGGGATATCTTATCACCTAAATTGTTTCCCATTCTTCTGGCATGTAAGTGCGGGTACATTTTATCTAAGTTATACCTTCCTCATCTTTACCCCTGTAGTGTAGGCTAAAGCTTAAAAAGGTAGTATAACGTGGTATAAAATAAACTAAATGATGAAAGATAGAAAAGTGTAAGTTAGAGAGCCCCAATAGTCCGCGTCTTTTACAAAGTAGCGATCCGTCAATCCCTGAGATGATAATGTGTGAGCGGATATGAGGGGAATCGGCACATATGTGAGCTATAATCAAGGTATCAACAGTGAGCTACAAGCTACTTGAATGAACTGTGCATGAAAAAAATACAAAATAAATTGTACGGCAAAAGCATACATGAGTTCTTTTACATTTCTAATTTTCAAATATCAGTAAACCATCCTAAAATTAAATTTGTTTTAAACATTCTAAACAAAATCATCAAGGCCATTTTCTAGAAACTTAATAAACATTCAATATTCAGTTAACGACTCTTAAATCAATTTTTCGCCCAATTACAAGTAGGCCCTACAAAGTGCTATTAATAATGTAAATTACCTCAGATATCCAATATGAACAGAATATTTAAAAGCTATATTCAAATCAATTTAACATTTTCCAAAAAATCAGTAATCAGTAAGCTACGTTTAATTTCAAGTATAAAATCAAAATCACAATTAGGTCTCGAGGTATGACCTTATAGCAACTAAATATCAAGTTTGAACCAAATTTATCGAACAGTTTAGGCTGTAGCCCGGGTACACACACACACACACACACACACACAAAGGGACAGACAGACGGACACATATAGTCTACAGATAGACAGAACTATAAAACTAACATTTTTAAGTTCAAGGCATAATAAAACATAAAGATCCATCATCTCGATGCCAAAAATGTTCATGATTACAATACTATCTCGCTATGAAAAAGTAAGAGGCGGGGCAGCCATGGAACACGTAAGCCGGGTCCACACTTGTGTCAGATCCTTGTATCGTATTCCCGACGCGATCATGATAGCGATAAGAGTATCAGATCGCTGCGTCTCGTTTCTAGTCGGTATTTCACCGTCGCATCAAAGGGAGAGGATACGACATGCCAGGACGTGCTCAGAACCAAACACTTGTCGCGGGTCAAGGACACACGAATGATGGGAATAAACGGATCGCGTCAATAATAAAGACGAAACGAAGATCGGATCTGCCGAGATTTGCTCTCAACCATGTCCTTGTGTATTGTCACCCGCTCCAGCCCTGACGGGGATACGACACGAGGATATGATACAAGTGTGGACTCGGCCTGGTATGTTCCCCCTCGTTCACCGATACCAGGCGTTTTCCATCGCAAAGTTAACCTTCTCTTAGCGGACATTTGGTCGGAATTGAAGCGGTTCTACCACACGGAGGGTTGTTCTATTGGTTGGGAGGGAGTGGGTGAGTGGGGGTAATAGACGCTATCTTTCTCTCTCGCTCTCTTGTTCAACCATGCCACTTTGCGTCGTAATTGCGTCATTCGGATGCTGATGTGACAGTATATTGGAAGGTTCACTCGGTGTATAAGAGGATACAAGGGAAAGGAGGGGGGGGGGGAGGTTTAACGGTATATTGGAGTCAACCGGCCAACACAGCACACCTTCTGCATTCTAGTGATGAGGTTTAGGGGTGGAGGGTGGTGGGATGGTGGCCCCGTTTCTCGGAACAGTTTTTACATCAACCGGAAAACATTTGAATACACCTTTTTGTTCATAGGGAATAATAAAAAAATCGTGTTGTAGCAAGATATTGGTTTATTTAAACACACAAAAAAAATCTGGATGACTTTGGGGGATGTTTTTACTTGTCTGAGCTTGGTTATTTAGATTATAACATGAAAACACATTTAACTTTTTATAATAGGTCATTTATTAGATGTCAGTTACTTAGGAAAATCATACATTTTATTATATTTGTGTTAAGAGGAAGGTTTATATAAAAATAATGTGAATTGTAATTAGTTAGTGCTGACAAATCTGAATAAATATATATCTATGTTTACGTAATAGATGTCATTTAAGAGCGTGTATCTCATGCCAGTCAATTCTGTGATTCAGTCAGCTAAAAATTGTACATTTACAGAAATACTATTGTACGTGGATCATTTCTGATTAAACATTAGTGAAGATAAATTATTAATAACAGTTCCTAATTGTGAACATTATTGAAATATTTAATGATATTTGGATAAAAACTGCATTTAAAAGGAAGTTTTTGACCATTTTAGAATGGCTTCACAGATAATATAATATTTTAAAAACATCGAGGCTCAGCGCTCATTCTAAAATAACTCTTGAAATCAACGAGGTCGGAAATCTTTGTTTCTTTCAATAGTGTTAAATGTGTGTACCTTTCACGAATTGCAATCCACTCTTTAAATCCATCGCTTTCAGCTTCTCTTGTTCAGCCTTACAGCTAAAACAATTGTAACACATGCATTTCCTAAACACCACTAAGATGTGTAGTTGTGTACTGACCAAGATATTGTTTGTAATATTGATCGTGTGAGCTCAATACTGAAGGAATGTCAGTAATATTGATCACGTGAGCTCAATACTGAAGGAATGTCAGTAATATTGAACGTGTGAGCTCAATACTAAAGGAATGTCAGTAACATTGATCTTGAGAGCTCAATACTGAAGGAATGTCAGTAACATTGATCGTGTGAGCTCAATACTGAAGGAATGTCAGTTACATTGATCGTGTGAGTTCAATACTGAAGAAATGTCAGTAATATTGATCGTGTGAGCTCAATACTGAAGGAATGTCAGTAACATTGAACGTGTGAGCTCAATACTGAAGGAATGTCAGTAACATTGAACGTGTGAGCTCAATACTGAAGGAATGTCAGTAACATTGAACGTGTGAGCTCAATACTGAAGGAATGTCAGTAACATTGAACGTGTGAGCTCAATACTGAAGGAATGTCAGTAACATTGAACATGTGAGCTCAATACTGAAGGAATGTCAGTAACATTGAACGTGTGAGCTCAATACTGAAGGAATGTCAGTAACATTGATCGTGTGAGCTCAATAATGAAGGAATGTCAGTAACATTGAACGTGTGAGCTCAATACTGAAGGAATGTCAGTAACATTGAACGTGTGAGCTCAATACTGAAGGAATGTCAGTAACATTGAACGTGTGAGCTCAATACTGAAAGAATGTCAGTAATATTGAACGTGTGAGGCGCCCTTTAGATCACTCTAGCCCCAAGGTCTTGTGTCTCTTAGCGACGTGGCATGTCCCATAGAGTCAGTGATGAAGTTGAATCGAACCCCGTATAAAGTTGGTACGTTGTGACCAGAGACTACACGATAAAACATTCAACCCCACCTCAAACAAGTACACTCAAAACAAACAAAAAAACAAGGGCACAACGCGATAAAACTGTTCTTAATATCACAAACTAAAGGGAAATAGCTCTATGAACTTTCATAGGTAGGGTCTCATCTGACGGCTAGGAAAGTTACTATTACTTATTTCACGTATTCATACGTCAAGTCATGTGATCTGCGGCTGTCACTTTTGATATATAGACCTATTATCAATAACTACAAAATAACAATAATAATATAGTAATATGTTATCAATATTGACCACAAAAAATATGTGTTTTGTGTTTTAGATGTTTTATTAAAGGCTCTTATTATGAAAATTGGACTGTATATCATGAGTGACTGCTTAGAGCACAATACAGATTCCATTAACTAGATTATAATAAATTAAACATGTTTACATGTTTTTTCTCATCACGTCTTATTACCCGTCCGGGTTACACGCATCCATTATTAACGCAAATGGAATCGGGGTATGAAGGTAGCATTTTAGAATAAATGTACTTGTATTTGCACGGAGGGAGAGTGGGAAGCCCTTTATTAAAATCCACCCAACCAAGATTCTAACCCAGCTCTCATCTACTGGTTGTACATATTTTATTCGACACATAGTTATATAGGTTTTGTGTGTGGCAGGTTTTATTTGCCCAATATGCATTCCTTCTGGATTAGAAACTATTCATTGATAGTAATCTAATGAGTAGAATAAATATAATAAATTATGAATTATTAATTATTAATAAAATATAACGTTAATTGAGTGAATATTTTATAAAGCCAACAGAACAAATACTTTATTAGTGTCATTGAATATCTTACCTTGATAGATTACACCAGGGTTCAACAATCTTTTTTGATAATACGAGCCATAATGGTTAAAAAATAACTGAGCAAAATATATTCACTTTATACGTATTATAGTAATTAGTTATTAGTGTTATTTTTATGAACACAATTGTTTGTTTGTTAAATCTTTTGCGGGCCAGATAGAATCAATCGGCGGGTCGTAGGTTGCCAATCACTGTATTACACTTTGGCCTTATCTCCAAAGCTTTCTTTCTATAGTGTAATTCGCCAAGGTTAGACGGCTATCTTCCAGGACAAACGGAGTGCTCATTAAATTAATAAGAGAGATGTCGTTTTAAATAATTTCTTAAAATAAAAAATAAATATGTTATCCTCAGAATCGACCAAGTAGCTACATGTGGTCATCACAAATAAACAAGAGCAGGTGAATATAATAATCAAGGCCAACGGTTATATAAAATAGCATTTATAAAGAGTATAAATTTTATCAGACAAGAGTGTACATTCTTATAAGAGGAATAACCCCCTTCAAAACAACCCCCTGTGAGTCCGCGATGCGTCAGGGAAGAAAAAGAAGAATCCCGTCCATATTTTTCGAATCGGAAAGTATCGGTGAAATATCCAAGTGTTCCTCCCATGATGTTGGAATTGCGTGAGAACAGGTGATAACATACCATTCGATGAAGTGGGGAGTGGAGGGGGAGGGATGAACAAAACAAATGAGCCTAGAAATGATGGGGAGCAGAGGGGGGATAGTTTTTCCTTTGTCTCGCGAGAAGACTTGGCACCCAAAGTACAGTTTTTGATATTTTTTGAAATATTTTTTTTGTTTATTATAAAATGAAGAAAATTAATATTGCGGACGTGTTTGAAATAGTGTTAAGTATATAGTAAAAAAATATCAAAAAACAAACAAAATAATTGATTTTCAATTTATTTATTTTCTTAAGGAGAATCGTGTTTATTAAGAATATATTTTATCTCGATAATATCGTCTAAGAAGACAGGACTGACGAGGATGGGGAGATCTGGGCTCGAATCTCAGTCGTGAGTACTGAGAGTGATTTTTTCTCCCTGAAACAGTTGTTAACTCCCTCTCCACGCAAATGCGGGTATACTTCCTACCAATTCCACCCTCCTCATCCCTTTAAGATATTATTGTTTTAAATAAGTTGTATAATATGTTAGTTGAATAGATTGATTGTCATATATTATATAAAGGTTATGTAGTTGACTTTAAAAGGTTATTTTATTTAAATTTATTTTTTTATTCGAAATTAATTTAGGTTTAATGGTTTTATAAGCAACACTTAAATACATAGTAATTTTGAATTAAATAGCCAAAGCTATTATTTATGCTATTAGTAGGAATTACACCATCTAGATATCATATTCCGGGTTCGATTCCCGTGTCCAGGTGTCATTTTTCAATTTTCAGAACATAGTAATTTTAATAAGTGATGTTTGCTTAAATAATCAGATCAGATCAGTTTGGACGTTGAAAGAAAATCATTATTTTAATTCTATTTAAAAAATGTGACAAATTAACGAGATACAGAGTCAAAGAAAAATATATATTTTTCATAAATTAATATGTTTAATGATTCATTAAAATGATTTTTCCATGGTGGCTACAAAACATATTTTACAAAATTCCCTGACTTTTCCAGGTTTTCCAGGCAACATTTTTCAATTTTCCCTGACTACTTTTTTCCAGTTTTAATGGTGGATGATGACTTGTTTTATTTATTATTTATCATATATTAAAAAAGTTTGTATCTACTAAACATAAACAGTTTTATCAGTTATTTAAAAAAATTAAAATGTTATTTTATTTAGGTATTATTAACTTTTGTTTTAGTGTTTAGTTGTGAAATTAATGGGATTTTTAGAAATATTTTTAATTCCCTGACTTTTCCTTATTTTTAGTTAAATTCCCTGACATTTCCCTGTTTTCCTGTCATTAAAAAATTCCCTGACTTTTCCAGGTTTTCCCTGTTTTCCCTGTCTGTAGCCACCATGTTTTAACTAGCTCTCTATAATTCACAGAGTATTTTTTTTTTACTGAACTGTATTTAGGACATTTGTCTAAATGAATTACACCAACAAAAAATGTTTCATTTATTATGTATGAGTTCATATTTTACATAAGTTATATATTCAATATCAAAATAAAATTCTTGAGATGGTACAGTTCTATCTAATCTAGTAATGGTATCATAACAATTAGCATAATATATAGCCTTGACAATAATTATAAGCTTATTCCGTATGCATTTTAATACCCACCTTATTACCCGTTAGGGTTGTATACATACGTACAAATTACTGTAATGTGTAAGGGATGAGGTCAAAGAGGGTTTAATTTAGAGGATGGGTAACCACATTTGCGTGGAGGGAGAATGGACAACCATTTGAGGAAAAACACCCTCGGGACACCCGAATGGGATTCAAACCCCCCCACAAACTGCACATCCATTGGCAGTCCAGTCTATTGCGAGTGACATCTTCTTAGACCATTCGAACACCAGGATTTCATTCTATTTTTAGATCCGCGTCTTATTAACAATTCGAGTAATACACCTATATACTAATATCAGGGATTAAGAAGGCTACATTTAGAGCAAGTGTACCCGCATTTGCGAGGGGAGAGTAGAAGACCATTTAGGAAAATACCCCTCAGTGCATTCGACCGGGATCAAGCCCTGATCTCCGTGTTTTCGGCAGCCTAGGTTATTGCGAGAGTAGCAGCTTAGTCCATATGGCCACCGAAGCGGGTTTCATCTTCTTTTTAAAAATTCCAGTAGCTGACTTATTAAGTCCACACACAAGAAAAAATAAACGGAGAGTTGTTGAAAGATATTCTAAAAACAATTTAAGTATAAGAACTCCATGTTTCCCATTGAAAGCTGGTAAGGAGCATACTCTACCGGAATAAGTAAGTTTAATAAACCCCGCCATTAAAAAGACTACCATTTATAAAAGGTTGAACGCAAGTCAACTAGGGACAGTATTACGGTAAAAAGGAAGCAAAAAAAAAATCAACTAGATAGAAAGCAGCAGTTTCTAAAAAGAGTGCAACGTCCCGACAATCACCCTCTTCAAAAAAAAAAGGGGGGGGGATGGGGTAGTGGTGAATGGTGGTGGGGGAGCTTCCATCGACGAAATGGTGCACAACGATCCTATCCTTTCCAAAGGATCCATCCCTTTCTTTTTTAATCAATTGTTTGTCAATTTGTTGGAGTACATCGAAAAGTAGACGATTGTCAAACGTGCAAAAAGAACGCGACTGAACCTTTCAGGCCCATTGACTAAGGGGGGTTAGGGGTGAGGGTAATGGGGGGGGAGTAGCCCTTCATTCCTAAGGATACCCCTTACAAGCGTCCTTGCTACAACTCAACCACTCCTCAACAAAATTAACCTTTAGAAAAAAAACAAGGAAGGCCATCAACGCCTAAAATTTAACATGATCATTCCAGCTCTTCTCCAAGACACAAAAACAAAACACACACCTCCTTTTTTTTTAAAAAAAAAAGTCTTGTCTTCGCGTCTCCTTCGAAAATTAAACTCAACAAAATGAAAGGAGAACAAGAATGGTTAAAAAGAAAAAGGTACACACACAAATATACACACAAAAAAAACTACAGTTTTACGTAATTGCCCACTTACAGGCGTTTGGAAAACTGCTTTTGGACACGACTTTTGCTCGGTAATATAATAAAGTACGGGAAGAACTATTATGTTGTGTTTTTTTTTAAAGGGGGAAGGGGTGTTGGGGGTGGGGTGGTAGGGTGATGTTGTTTTGTTTCTTGGCGCTCGTTCTGGTTGTTTCCACCCCGTCCCCCTTGCCCCCACTAACCACCCCAGCAAAGAAAGTGGTCGTACACCGCTGTTTTAAGTACGGGCTAAATGGCGGACCAGAGTCTTGTAATGGGAGGTGTAATGAACGTAAGATATGTCTCGACAGAAAAAGAACGACCAGTTTTTTTTTTATTCTTCTTATACGTGTCTTTCTGATCCTTCCCTTTTTTTTTTGACCCCGCGTTTAAGACGGCGACAGAATATTTGTACGATCGATTCATGAAACTTTCGTAGTTCTCAAATAGATTATTCGAATTTTTGGTTGAAACTATTAAGATATTTTGGTGTTCTATTCACAATCATGCTTATAATAGAGTCCGATTTTCATAAGAAGGATCTTATCCTACAGTAAAAAAAAACATACTTGTTACTTTCACGTATTCATTCGTTAAGACATGTGATGTACAGTAGTCATCTTTGATAGATAATTATCAACACTTTTAAAAACGTAAAATGTTGACAAAAATTTTTGTGTATAATTTCTAAAAGTCCCTTCCTATGAAAATTGGAATGTTTTGTACTCAGCAAGACAGTTTTTAAGCTTAAAAATATGATTAAAGCATCATAATTTTACTAGCCCAACGCTTTTTTTGCACCGCGTCTTACTACCAATTTGGATTATACGCTTATGTACTAATTCCGCTAATGGGTTAAGGATGAGAAAGATTGAATTTAGAGAAGATGTAGCTATATTTGCGTAGAGAGAGAGGGGGAAACCACCCTAGGAATACCCGACCGAGATCGAACCACGATCTTCCCATCATCGGCAGTCTCAGTATATAACGAGAGTAGCACCTTTGACTATGCACTCACCGAAGTGGGTTTCCTCATTACTATTATGTTTAAAGTGTTAAGGACAATTTGAGTCGTAAATTAGTCGCATAAGTAGGCCTATAAATTTCTCTTTGTCTTAAATAGTTAAACAAATAAATATAATATATCAACTTGACCCTGATTCAATTTAATTAATATTTAAATAAGTATTTCTTGCTTCTTGCCTAATATAAAGTGAGTGACCTCCCAAGTACAGGATGAAGAAAATAGTCAAGCCAGAATTATACCATTTTATGTATAGATAAGCCTTAAGTAACTATCTTGGCAACTTAAAAAAAATGTAAATATCTTATTTATTAATTTAAACGGGCACAGTTTCTTAGTACAGTGCAATTTTCATAGAATGGGTTTTACCTGACAACTAGAAAGGTTATTAGATTAAATTTCACGTATTCATACGTTGAATCATGTGATTTGTATAGCTGTCACTTTTGATAGATATTATTTGTACATTTAAAATAATAACAATTTACGTAAATTAAAAAAAATACACCTGAACATTGGAATCGAACCCCAAGACTCTCGGCTTAGCACGACAATGTTCTACGACTGAGCTATTCAGATATCGTCCCGTGTTCATGTCATTTTTAACTTATAGATTAGTGTAGAGTCTGTTATAAATGTTGAACACAAACAAATATGTAGGCCTACGTAGTTTCTAAAAAGGCCCTTCATAGTAAAATTGTAATATACCAGTTCGATCTATCTGTAAATTAACACTGGTAACAAAGAGGGATGGGAAGGGGTGAAAACTAATCTTTTAAAATAAGCGCTATCCCCTCATTTCCCCCCAAGAATATTGTTTAAGCTATTTATGAAAAATCACCATCTTAAAACACCCAGGCGGGGAATCGAACCTCAATCTACCATTCATCAGCAAACCAGACGATACCGATGCCTTTTGTCAGCCAGTAGCCAATTCATTACAGTTTTTTTTATCACCGCGTCTTACTACCAGTTCGGCTTGTACACATATTGTACTAAATTACGCTAATGTGCTAAGTATGACGAATGTTGAAATAGTAGAACTGTACCCGCATTTGCATGGATTAAGAGGGTAAAACCATTTTAGAAAAAAATCTTATGTATGCCCGACCAGGATTCTAACCCCGATCTCTCCGTCATCGGAAGTACAGTCCTTTGAGAGAGAGCGACACCTTTAACTATTTATTACCAATAGCTGTTATTTTTTTCAAACACAAACACAATAGAAAATCCTCATCAGATTTAATTGGACTATCATCAGACCTTCCTCTTTAAACAGATATTTTCTAGATTTGAGCAGTATATGATACATTTTTAGTCGAAATCTGTGGTCTTGGGGTAAAGTGCTCCCTTCAGAACCCTTTGTTTGTGGTTTCAAACCAGTGAGGTCAACGGATTTTCTCGAGCGACAAAAATGCGTAGCACAACTTTCTTCGGAGGGGAAGTAAATCCATCGGTCCCATGTCGATTGTGGCATGTAAAAGAAACCTGGAAGGTATACGAAAATAACTTTCCCGGCAAAATTGGTAGGCCCTTTCACTATCGCTCATAGAAATTCTCGTGTGCAGATACTGTTAATCGATTCAGAAAGTACACGTTAAATACCTTAAACAAATAAAATAAACTTTTAAGGTCTAAACCTATTCCTATGTCGATTAAACCAATCACTTGAAATTAAGTATTTCTTATTTTTCCGGGAGACCATTTGAATTCTCCATGTTTCGTGGAGAGTAAACCTTCCGAACGACCTTCCAACTAGATCGGCCCGAGCTTTCAATTAAAATTGGTGCTTGGGCCCAATGAAACCCCCCCCCCGGGCACTCCAAACGCGACTAGCCATAACAGTAACCGTTCTGTATAAAGGGACGCTAGTGGCCCCACTTCGTCTTATTGGTCACGATCACCAAGCTTGGGGGTGGTAAGAGGGAGGAGGGCGAGAAAAAACTTTTATGCTCAGGGAAATGCTTCTTTCCACTCTTCATTACAGGGTATTATTAACCCTAGCTACGACCCTCCCCTCCCTTTTCTCCCCGGAGCACCCTGGGCACTTCAATACACTCCCCTCCCCCCTTTTCCCGATATCGCCAACCCGGCCAGAGGAAGACTCGACGACGGAAAAGACGAGGGTCCACAACCGTTTCTACGGAGACGTTTTCTGTCACAGGTCGAAAGCACAACAGGTATTGTCCATCAACTTACCCGGTAAGTTAGGTCCGTCCGCGTGACCAAGTAGTTAGATCCGTCAGCGTAAACCGAGTAGTTAGATCCGTCAGCGTAACCGCGTAGTTAGATCCGTCAGCGTAACCGAGTAGTTAGATCCGTCAGCGTAGCCGAGTAGCTAAATCCGTCAGCGTAACGAGTAGTTAGATCCATCAGCTTAAATGAGTAGTTACATTGCTGCAGAGATATTATGGAAATAGAGCATCACTTTCCATCAAAGAGAATTCGCGAATTAATAGCCTATACCCACATTGCAGCAGAAACATGTTGAGAAAAGAGGACCATCTCGGTCCATCATTCAGAGAATAGCAATCTACTCCCCCATTTCCATGACTAGTTTAAAAAATGTATTTGCATATAGCTCGGAAACTATTGGTTTTGTAAAACTATACATAGAGTAAAAGTTTTTTATGTTAGTTAGTCCTACAACGTACAATGATAAGTTAGTTAGTATCTTAAAGATTTGCGGAGAAATGATCAAAATTGGAGATATATACTTATGTAACGTACCCTCTAAGTCATTTTCTCGTAAAAATGTGATCCACTATTAGGTTTGTAATGTTAAACAGTGCCTAAATCCGAAATATTAATCAAAATCGTTTGAGATGATTTCGATTTTAAAAAAATCCCCCTTTTCTCTTTTCATCCCTAAGTAACTACCCTTAATTTTAAGGTTGGATAGATAGTTCCAAAACTATCTCTGGGGAATTTTATGAAAACACTAGATACTATATTTTAGTTCGATCGGTAAAATGGTTTCGGCTCTAGGCTAAGATACAGACAGATGGAATTATGAAAACCACTTTATCGGGCTCAGTGGGTCATGAAACGTCAACATACAACAAAATCTATAATTAGATTTTATTTTTACTATTACAATACTTCCTTTATCCGAGGGGTCACGAGAAAGTAATTTAAAAAAAAGTCAGTGTATGTTGCGGATGGCCCGAACGGTTGGTAAGAAAGCCAAGACTCCCCACGAGACGAACAACAGCCCTGCTTCTTCTTGAAGGTCCCCCAGCTGGTCACCGCCTTGTCTTGCGACGCTTGTCGCCACGGCGCTAAAACCTCCCCCCCTCCCCTACACGTCAACCCAGTGTATTGATCGCTCTCAGGCCGGTGCTTGCAGACGGCGTGACAGCTGGGTGACAGACAAGGGACCCTGGAGTTGACGCGCTGGCCACGCGTCCTTTTTTGCAACTCGGAAACCAATTTGGCCAGAGATACATGGAGTTTAGTAACGAACGATTCTTACGATTGCCCAACACCTTATCTCAGTCGGAAGAGTGTCTGTCCACTGAGTTAAGCGTTCCGGGTTCAATTCCCGGCACGATAAAAAAAAGTATCATTGGTGAAATGTAGGTTCCCCATTTCAGAGTGATGAGTAAACGAAAGGGGGCTGGATGTTATGTCTGTACTATATATAAGTTAGTTTATAAGTCGCGTGCTGATATAATCAGTCGGTTCAAAAATTGAACGTTAAATACCTCAAATTAAAAAAAAAAATCTTACGAGTGAACCATACGAACTAGTTCACCTTCCTCGCAAGTGATTTAGTACAAAGTGAACTACAAGGTCACGCGACAGTAAGACCATCGTGATTCTTCGGCCGACCTCGGTCAAGGAAAACGAAGTGACAAGACAAAGACTTATTAAAGCCAATCTTTCCCCATGAGCTATGATATACTTTCACATATTCAAACGTTAAGTCGTGGTATCCGCAGCTGTCACATTTGATAGATATTATCAATATCTATAAAATAACAGTAATAATTTTTTCTAAAATGTAATATATGTTGACCACATAAAATCATATTTGTATATTCTTAAAAATAACTCTCACTATGAAAATTGAACTGTAGGCTAGGCTTGTTTGTGTTGATGAGGAGTTGATTGTTTGATAATGCCCTTTTTCAGAAAATATTTAGTAGGATTTTGGTAGAAAGAAGCTTTTAGAAAGAACAAACCTATTTTTTTAAGTCAACATTGATAACCATACTAATGATTATTGTTATTTTATAGGTATTGACAATATCTATCAAATATGACACATGTAGATCACATGATATGACGTATGAACACGTGAAAGTAGATATATTATCTTTTCTAGCTGTCGGATAAGGTTCTTCCTATAAAAATTGGACTGTAGCTTACGTTGCTTAAGAACTACATTGTCACCATAACTTTTAAACACATTTTCGATTAATTTATTATGGTATCAAACTATCAGAAAACCATAATTTATTATAATCGTTAGATTAGCTTAATATTTTAGGCTACAATTAAAATTAAGAATTAATAGCCATAGCTATTATTTATGTTTATTAGTGGGAATTACTCCATCTAGATATCATATTCTGAAAATTGAAAAATGACACCTGGACACGGGAGGTCCCGGGTTCGATTCCCGTGTCTAGGTGTCATTTTTCAATTTTCAGAATACAATTAAAATATTTTAGTTTTTCTAATCTTAGTCTTCAAATTGATAATTTACTTTTTCAGTATTTTACTTTCAGTCAATTGCGTTCAATTTTTCATCTCATAAAATCAGTAAATAAAAAACTTTAAAATATATAAAGTAAATAGGCTATAGCTTACTTGCCTTAGTTAAAATATACACTGTAAAGTTTATTTAGCTAAAATATATCTTATAACGTAAATATGGCTGGATTTAACCATCCTACTTTAGTTAAGAAAAATAGGCCCTTGGAGGCCGAACTCAAATAAATGTTGACTAAATATTTTTAACAGATTTTAATTTTGGAATAGGAAAAAAAACAACGAACTTAATATACAAACAAAAAATACTCTCGGCAAATAAAACACTGAACGCCACGCGTAGCTTCGCACTTGAATCAAGCCATGCCGGCTAGTTCATCAAGTTGCCACCAGGCGGGATGACGTTCGGAGCCAGCGACGCCGACGCCGCGCGATGGCATTCCTCGGGCGAACCCATAAAGCACCGGCGGGACGCGACGCTCACCACGTCTGACGCGCGGTAGAGAAGAGATAATCGTCAAGGCGTCATCATCGTCGTCGTCGTCGTCAGGAGATGAGGTCAACCGCAAAGAATCCTAAGAGCCCTGGGAAATAAGGCGCACATCAAGCCAAGCTCTATGGCTGACACGAATGGCTTGTTCCCTCCCCGTCCTTTTATTATTATTGTTATTATTATTACTGTTCGTCTGCGTTGCATTCCTTCATTGCATTCTCTTCCTCTGGTCGTCTTCTCGTGAAGACCCGGTAGTTTGTGGGACGAATATAGTGGGGAAAGGGGGAAATGCGACATAACCTTTTCCTTGAGAACTGATGGTTGTGCCTTCGCCATAACGGACACATTCCAACAAATATGAAAAAAAAAAACTAGTCCAAGCTTTCACAAATAGGCTTCCCCACGTTGAAAATAGAAAATATTTTCCAATCAATTATTTATCTTGTATTGCAGTCAAATTTCAATAAGAAGAGCCTTTTAGAAAAAATAAACTTTTTTTTGTGGTAAATATTGATGGCATTTATTATTTTATAATTCTTATTTTACAGTTATTGATAATATCCACTAAAAAATAAATCTGCAGATCAGATTATTGATGAATGAATACGTGTAATTATATATATATATATATACATACACACAGTATAAGCTATTATATAGATAAAATGGGGTGTAATACAATTCCTGTGCCCATGGCTGAGTGTTAAGTGCCAGTTTTGATGTTCTGAGTTAATCAGTTTGTAAGTAGTTGGTTGATATAAAATTGGGTACAATAAAGAGCTATTTAACCATACAAATAAATAAAACTGTGTGTTATTCAAGAAATATAATTTTTTTATTACAAAAAACAATTATTTGATTGAGGTTTCTTAATTTGCTAACAACACCTTGAATACATCAGAGTCCACAATCATCTCCGTTATGAAGGGCACCAGTTTGCCTCCATCGTAATTTAGCGAGGAGGGATAGGAAGTCGGGGGGGAGGGGGGGTGATGATTGGCAATGTCGACAACATCGTTTATCACTTCCCTCACCAATAACGAGAGATAACGAACATGGGAACCCAAGAGTTTGTCAACACAGGTTATCAATTCTGACAGCTCTTTCATCAACCTGAAGCTCTCATATTGGACTTGAATCTACAAACTATCGTCCGATACGGTAGCAAAAAAAAACCCACAGAAATCACACCATCGTGTTTTACATATTAGCGGCGATTTTTAATTCATGTCTCCATATGTTATGACAATGTGGTCCAGCTGGCGACCCATGCCAATTAAAAAGTGGCCTTCACAGCATCCTGGAGACTAAATAAAAGGAAAAATCTTCGGTGAAAGATGTGAAATTGCTAACGATTAAAATATAAATATTGTCATCATTGTACTTTATTATTAATTTATTTTTTTGAGTTGTAAAAATATGTATTAATATATATGTTACCGTGAATGTGCTGAATGTGATAAGTTTGTAAAGTCACCGGTGATTATACAAAGCCACTGGTTCACTTGGGGAATGTAAAAAAGTCTTTACTATTTCACATACTCGCTGAACATTTTACAAAATCACCTTTCATTTTATAAAATTACTATCAACCACCAGTGAATGTTAATAAGTCACGTTAAGATTAGGTTTTAGGTTAGTTTAGGTAGGTTAGGTTGGTTTAGACAAGCTTAAACTGGATTATTTTAGCTAAGGTTAGGTTGTACTAGATTAGTTTAGGTTAGTTTGGATTTATGTTCTATATTTTTATCAACAGACACAAGATGTTTTATAAAATCACCAGTAAATTTAGATAATACAGTTCATGTTTTATACTTTTACCAAACTGCATTGGAAAATTTAGTAAAATCACTGGTAAATTTAAATAAAACCTATTATTTGTTAAATAAACCATCGCTTTCGGTGATTCTATATATTCACTGGTTATTTGACAGAATAACGAATTCAGCACATTCACAGTAACATATATATGTAATGATAAGTGAAAAATATGAAAGTGACAGAGGTATGAACGATACTAGTAATAACATTCAATATACAGCCAGTCCCTGTGATGAATGGAGTGAAGGTGTCACTTGTAGGGTCAGTTGGTGTATGAACGATACTAGTAATAACATTCAATATACAGCCAGTCCCTGTGATGAATGGAGTGAAGGTGTCACTTGTAGGGTCAGTTGGTGTATGAACGATACTAGTAATAACATTCAATATACAGCCACAGTCTCTGTGATGAATGGAGTGAAGGTGTCGCTTGTAGGGTCAGTTGGTGTATGAACGATACTAGTAATAACATTCAATATACAGCCAGTCCCTGTGATGGAGCTGTCGCTTGTAGGGTCAATTGGTGTATGAACGATACTAGTAATAAAATTCAATATACAGCCAGTCCCTGTGATGAATGGAGTGAAGGTGTCGCTTGTAGGGTCAGTTGGTGTATGAACGATACTAGTAATAACATTCAATATACAGCCACAGTCTCTGTGATGAATGGAGTGAAGGTGTCGCTTGTAGGGTCAGTAGGTGTATGAACGATACTAGTAATAACATTCAATATATAGCCAGTCTCTATAATGAATGGAGTGAAGATGTCGCTTATAGGGTCAGTCGGTGTATGCAATAAGTTACCTTCTGGCTCGGTGAAGAAAGCAACGGGAAACTACACCACCCCTCAGCTGACGGTGGAACTGTTGAGGATCCAACCAACCTTCGGGTTTAATACTAAACATACAAGTCGTTTTATTAAAGTGTGTTTACTTTTATATTTCATAAAACATTTTAGGGAGATTCATAGAACTATGAACCCGCTTCGGTGACCGCATGGTCTAACGCACTTTCATGTTAGACTGGACTGCCGATGACATGGAGATAGAGGTTCGAATCTCGGTCGGGTGTACTGATGGTGGTTTTTCCAATGTAGTTTTCCACTCTCCCTTCATGCAAATGCGGGTACATTTTCTCTAAATATATCCTTCCTAATCCCTAAAACTATCAACGTAATAATTACTATATAAGCGTATAAAACGAACGGGTAAGACGCGGTGTTTAAAAAAACAAACTATTTTTGGCAGTAAAATTTGAAAGATTCTACCAATCAAAAATACAATTTTTTATAAGTATTGCAAATAATTGCTTATCAAGAGTTGTTTGTAGGTCTAGTAATAAGTTGATGGAACTAAGCCTACTAAATATATATTCGGCCCGCGGTGCAAACTGATGGTCAGATTTGGCCCTTGGGATGAAAAACGTTGGACCACCCTGTGCCTGTGTTAAGGTATTGACGAATTTGGTAAAATTCTGGAAATTTTAAACAGTATCTGAGTGTTATTAAACCTACTTTCTTATATCCATCTGTCATTAATATGATCTGCTGCTGTCACTCTTGGTGAGTCGTATTGATACAGATAAAATATAGTAAGGGATGTGCGAAGCTTAGTTTTTAAAAGCGAAGCGATGCTTGAAACATGCGAAATAAAGTCGAAGTCGAAGATAAGGTTTTTGTTGCTGTCACCAAGGCTTAGCGGGAAATACAAAGCCCACTATATTATTTTTTTATACTGACACCTGAATTGCTTAGATTATAGATATATTCCTAAGCGCCGACTGGTGATTAAATTATATTTGGTCCAAAAAGGGATGAAGCTACTGGGTAGAGGAGGAGGTTGCATAACGATGAGTTACATACCCTGTGATCATCAAAATACGTTGTTAGGCTAGTCAACTGGTGATTAAATTATATTTGGTCCAAAAAGGGATGAAGCTACTGGGTAGAGGAGGAGGTTGCATAACGATGAGTTACATACCCTGTGATCATCAAAATACGTTGTTAGGCTAGTCAAGTCTCGTATATAACGGTCGGCAGGACATGTAGCGTGATTGGAAGAATTTAGGACCTTGTTCAGAGTATTAACAAGTGAACTCAATGGGAAGAGACCATTGGGAAGACGCAGATGGGAGGATAACATTAGAATGGACCTGAAAGAAATAGAGCATGATGAGGTGGACTGGATAGAATTAGCTCAAGATGGGAAAAGGTGGCGAACGTTTGCAAGTGCGGCAATTAACTTTCTATTTCCTAGTGGTGTAGAGCATTAGAGCAAGTAGTTATTATTATTATTATTATTAGCACCGCGTCTTACTACCCGTTTGGGTTATACGCACTTACGCTAATGTGTAATGGTAGGGTGATTATGAGATGAAATAGAGCACCTACAGTTTAACGTGGGATCCGAACCACAGTGGAGGCCTGGCATTCCTCACATTCACAAGTTGTGATTAATACACGTCTTGTTAGAGGTGAAGGAAGGGTTTGGATATCAGATAAATCTGTACCGGGGCCGAGGAATGAACCCCGGACCCCCAAAAAAGAAGTCTGACACCTTACCCCTAGACCACCAGGTCACCTGCAAGTAATTAAGTCGTTGTTAAAATATTTTTTGGCTGTTCTAATAAATATTATATGTTGAAATAGGTAATATTTAATGAGACATTTCAAATCTGTCTAGCCTATAGTAGGCCTGTATCGAAGTTTTCTTCTTCCTTCAAAATATTTCAAAGGCGTGAAGGTTATTGTGGGTATCGAAGTAAAGGAAATTTGACCTTCGACTAAGACATTTCTAGGCTTAGAGCACACTAGAAATCACACCATCGTTTAAGTATTGCATATTAAAGGCGATTTTAAATTCATGTCCCAATACAAGTTTCCACCATTTTCTTCATTAAAAAAATACTTGTGTTTTTCAGGCATTTCCCAGAAGGAATCTCAATAGATAATAGATAAATCTTTATTTGTAAAAAAGTGACTGGATTGGGGGTCATGTAATCGATGTTAAAAACAGGATGAGTTGGCTGTGATGGGGAAATATTATGCATTCTTTGCGGGGCCCCAATATTTCAGGGAGGAGAATGGAAGGGAAAATATCAGACCTGTGTTAAAATCTGCGTCCTTTGATTTTTAATTTCGATTTTTCTTCAAAACAAAAGTCTACTATATTATTTAAATTCCAAAATTGACACTGGACACGGGAATCGAAATCTGGACCTTTGGATTAGTACGCTAATGTTCTTGCTACTGAGCTATCCAGGAGTCATCCCGTGCCTTGGGTCATTTCTTCACTCATATTTTAAGGAATAGTTTGTTATGGACGTGCGGAAATCGTTCGTTACGATCAACTATTAAGATTGCGAGCTATCAGATAACGCAACCTTCGACTCGGGAGAGCTTCTTATGTCGCTAATAGAACAATGACAGTTGAATGCATGAATTCTTTAGATTGAAAAATTTCATAATAATATGTGCATTCGTGGAGTTGGTCAATTTTCAGGCATCACCGTCCCCACAGTAGTGTTTTAAAAAAGTAATTGGAATATCCCGGACGAGTAGTAAGTTGCGGTGTGCACCAAAAAAAAAAATCCATTTTTAAAGTAAAAAAATAAAATGGCATTTCTAAAAACTTAGGTCACGTTGCCTTGACGTATCTGGCTGGCAAAGAGCTCTCCCTCACTCCATGATCCAGCCCCTTTCAGTCACACGTTAGGGCAGGGGTCAGCAGGCCGAGGCCCGCAGGCCATGTAAGGGTCTGTAAGTTCCCCACCAGGAGGCGCGCGCACCGCGTGTCACTGACAACTTCATTTACCCTACAAACAATCAATTATTACATCGGGTATTATTACTATTATCATCACTGACCAGTTCTCGTATGCACGATTCTTTACCCTTCGCCCCGAGATATAATAGCTTTTTAAAGTAAAAAAAAAAATAGATTCCCTATAGCTCCGACAAACTTAACGTGATTTTTTAATTAATTTATCGGATTTTATTATTTGATTTTTGTTGTTTGTATGTGTGATATACTTTGCTCAGAGGAGTAATATTGTCACAGGATTATTGGATCCTTTTTAAAACTGTACCCTCTCAGTCGAATGGGGGAGTAATTAGTAATATTGACAGGGTAACTCTATTTGTCGAGGGGTATTTGCCATTTTCTGGACGGGGAAAAGGGAGGAGGGGTTTACACCCGTAACAAACTAACCGATGAAACATGATCAAGACAACCACAAATACACCCTCTCTATCCGGGGTCGATATATAGACCTACAACCTGTCCCAAATACACCCTACCTACCCGGGGTCGATATATACAACCTGTCTTAAATACACCCTCTCTAATCGGGGTCGATATAATATAACCTGTCCCAAATACACCTTCTCTATCCAGAGTCGATATATACCACCTGTCCCAAATACTCTCTACCTACCGGGGTCGATATATACAACCTGTCCCAAATACACCCTCTCTATCCGGGGTCGATATATACAACCTGTCCCGAATACACCCTCTCTATCCGGGGTCGATATATACAACCTGTCCCAAATACACCCTCTCTAATCGGGGTCGATATAATATAACCTGTCCCAAATACACCCTCTCTATCCAGGGTCGATATAATACAACCTGTCTTAAATACACCCTCTCTATCCGGGGTCGATATATACAACCTGTCCCAAATACACCCTCTCTAATCGGGGTCGATATAATATAACCTGTCCCAAATACACCCTCTCTATCCGGGGTCGATATATACAACCTGTCCCGAATACACCCTCTCTATCCGGGGTCGATATAATACAACCTGTCTTAAATACACCCTCTCTATCCGGGATCTATAAATACAACCTGTCCCGAATACACCCTCTCTATCCGGGGTCGATATATACAACCTGACCCAAAATACACCCTCTCTATCCGGGGTCGATATATACAACCTGTCTTAAATACACCCTCTCTATCCGGGGTCGATATATACAACCTGTCCCAAATACACCCTCTCTAATCGGGGTCGATATAATATAACCTGTCCCAAATACACCCTCTCTATCCGGGGTCGATATATACAACCTGTCCCGAATACACCCTCTCTATCCGGGGTCGATATAATACAACCTGTCTTAAATACACCCTCTCTATCCGGGATCTATAAATACAACCTGTCCCGAATACACCCTCTCTATCCGGGGTCGATATATACAACCTGACCCAAAATACACCCTCTCTATCCGGGGTCGATATATACAACCTGTCTTAAATACACCCTCTCTATCCGGGGTCGATATATACAACCTGTCTTAAATACACCCTCTCTATCCGGGGTCGATATAATACAACCTGTCCCAAATACACCCTCTCTATTCGGGGTCGATCTATAAAACCTGTCCCAAATACAAACGGAATGTTGAATTAAAACAAAACATCACACAGGTAAATAATGTGGATGGAAAGATTATTTATTGATTAAAAAAAGATTAGTCCCTTTTTCGTATGAGCACTAGCTTAACACCTTATCTAAGTCTATAGCGTGTATGTCTACTGAGTTAAGATACCCTAGTTCAATTACCAACATTCATGAAAAATGTGTTAATGGGGAAATGTGGGTTTCTGCTTTCACAGGGATGGATTAGCGGCTTAATATTGTGTCTGTTCTAGATTTAAATTAGTGTATAAGTTGTATGCTGATATAATCAGTTGGTTTGGAAATTGACATTATATACCTAAAAAAAAGTATTTAGCGCTTCACAGCTTTGAGCAAATTTGGTTCGAATTCCTATGTGGTCGATAGTTTAGTCCACGTTTACATAAGCAAGTGAAGTTTGTCTGATTAGTAATTTTACTACATGTGGCGCCAAAAGTGCAGAAAATGCATGCTAATACCTCAAATTAAAAAATATCTTATCAGTGCCATACGAACTCTTTGATGGCAGACAAAATATCTTCACTGATTTATGAGAAATATACATTTTATATTCGTTCAAAGACTTATATGATAATTCCTTACAATAAGGGTAGACCACTGATAGTAAAATATAAACTTTAAAATCATTAAAAAAATGTATTTATTTTTGCACTTTTAAACACAATATTTATAAAAATAGTCTGAATTATCTCATAGCAACACATAGTAAAATATATATCTAAGACAATATTCTCGAATCGGACCATGGTCTCTCGAATAGTGAATCTACCTAAAAGCAAACTAAAGTAGGATTCTGTTAGAAGAAACTTTTATGCATAAGGGTTCGGCCAGACTGACAAGCGTACGAGCGAGCGAGCGACTGGGTGGCCAAACTGGCAAGCGAGCGCGTGATTAGCAGATAGCTCTCGTTAGTTGTTGACGAGGAGGATCCGAATCTTGACTGAGTGAACTAAGGGGGGTTTTAACAAGTGATTTATTGTTGCGGTTTTCTCATCCTCTCTCCATGCTAATGGTGATTCTTATTTGTAAAGGCCCACTTTGATAATATTGAAGTATTTTAACATATCAGTTTTATATATATATATATATATGTATATATATATGGTTTATGATCTTACCAATTAAATTAGGCCGTTAGTAGCAAGTGTGATAAACCTATCGATAGTAATAAAAATGTAAAAATGAGAAGTTTTCCTAGCACTCAATGAACCAACATACAATAATATTGCCTAACGCCTGTAAACTAGACTGTACCGGGTCGAGCGCGCGCGCTTGAAAAATAGAACCAGTTCTATCTTTCAAGCGCGCGCGCTCAGTCACTCGCTCCAGTCTGGCCACCTCTCATTACAACCAATGTGTTCTATTTTATATTTTAGTCGCTCGCGCGCTCGCTAAGTCTGGCCGGCCCCTAACACTTTTTTTTTTGCTGTAAACAGTGATAATTTTTACCAAAAGTGACACAGGCAGATAATATGGCATGAAGTATAAACATATGAAAGTTATTTCACTAACTTTTGTAGCTGTTCAAAATGTTTCTTTTTATCAGAATCGGACTCTAGCTTACGGAAGAATGTTTGGAAATGCACTAAGCTAGAGTCCAATTTTCATAGAAAGAACTTCATCTAATATCTATGAAAAGCTATTAGATCTACTCTAACGTATTCATACATCAATTCATGCGATGTGAAGCTGTCACTTTTTATAGATATTATCAATACCTATAAAAAACAATAATAATATTGTAAACTGTTACCAAAGTCAGCCGTTAAAAAATATGTTTGTAGGCATTTTCTTAAGGGCCCTTTCTATTAAAATTGGAGTGTAAACGTCTTACTACCCTTCAAGTTTGGGAGTGTAGGGGACGCCATGAAGGGACAATTTTTTGCACTTTTTAAAGCAAAACTCTGTTTGGATAAAACAAAACAAATTGCTCGGGTAGAAACTAAGTTTAATTTTCTTCATATGGTAATCTAAAAATTGCAAAATAATAATAATAATAATAATAATAATATTTAGCACCGCGTCTTACTACCCGTTCGGGTTATACGCTTAAGTACTAATTACGCTAATGGATTAGGAATTGAGAAGGTTGAATTTAGAGGAAGTGAACCCGCATTTGCGTGGAGGGAGAGTGGAAAACCATTTAGGAAAAACCACCCCCAGTTCACCCGACCGAGATTTGAACCTCGATCTCCCCGTCCTCGGCGGTCGAGCTCAACACGACTAGGGCGTTAGCCAACTACGCCACCAAGGCGGGTAAAAATTGCAAAAACCTGGCCGTTTTTCGCATCCTCTACACTCCCGCCTTAAGGCTATCAATAGTTTATAAAAAACTTGTCTAAGAACACAGGCTGATGAGGTAAATTTTAAGAAACTGCACTAATATATGTCTGGAAAATCACCCACTGTACAAAACAATAACATCCCTCGCGCGCATTGTCGGAATAGAACCCTAGACTCCAGAACCAAAGTCAGGAATAAAAACCATCGCACAGACCTTGATGGTATGTGGAATGGAAGAATCAGGGAGAGAGGGGATTTGGTTTTTAAGTTAACAAATCTTTTAAATATTTATTCGATAATCGATTACAAACAAATACGATACGAAGCTTTCTAAGTTTAAATATACATCGAAAAATATCAAGCTATAAAGCTGTAATAATAAAATCAAATCTATGAAAAAAAAATACCTGGACTTCACACACACACACACACATTTTTTTTCATATCACTTCAAAAAATAACGAACGACTCATCGCAAGATCGGCTCAATGGTTGTTGCTCTCTTATCCCCCACCAAAGAGATTTGCCAAGTCATTAATAAATAAAAGAAGGCCGTGTTATCGAGTTTTGACGAGATGAAAGCGAAGAAAAGACCCGACATATGCCGGCTTGTCGGGATCGTGGATGACGCAGCAGTGATGACTCAGGGAACAAAATGATTGATGGCTTGTCCGTCATATCTCGGAACACTCTTCATCCATCTCTTTTTCCCATCAAACAGACTCTCACGGACAAGACTTTGCTCGGAGACCAGGAGTCATATGGACACTTTGACGGCGGACCAAATACCTTCCCAGCTTTCTGAAAGATATACATTTAATATTCATTCAAAGGCTAGTAATGCCTTACAAGGTTATACCATTTAAGGTGGGATTACGAGCTAAGGGATATATTTTAGGCAGTTTTATATAGCAAAATAAATCAAAGATTTATCCAGCAAAAATATATAATTTAATTCTCTTCGCAAAGTAATCTCAAACACTGTTTGAATATCTGTTAAGGGTGTCCTAGAATTTAGATGTTAACTTATTGACTTCGATTGATTAGCTTTCCTTTATATTGGTTCTGTCTCAGTTAACTGTTGTCAAATCACCTATCTTTAAGGTGCAGTTTTTATAGCAAAACTTTATTTTGGTAAAAATAAATCAAATATTGTTTCTATTCAAATAGAGTTTAATTTTTTCACATGGTGATATCAACGGTCGTTGGATATCTGTCATGAGAATATGAACTTTATCTGACAACCTTTTTAAATGAAGATAAAAATATTTCATAAAATTCCATACCATCCTCGTTCAAGAACATCCTCGAGAGATATTCAAGAACAGCTGTTGAGATTACCATGTGAAGAAAATTCAACCCTATGTTTGTATGTAAGAAATATTTTATTTATTTTAATAAATAAAATGTTCTGATAAAAAACTACAAAAACATTGACCTTTTCTCGCGTTCCCTTCAGTTGTGTTTGAAGGTGGTGTGCTGGGGTAAAAGTGAGCTACTAAAAAACATCGACGAACCAGCGTTGCGAGAATAGTCTAATATTTAAGGGAAGATTGACCACACGAAAACAAGAAAATGACAAACGCAGTTTCCCAATAGTAACCATGGAGTTCCCTCAGAGATGATACCCAGTGTGGCTAAATTCGAAGCGATTTTGTAAAGCGTGTTGCATATTAATGGGACTTCCTAGATAGTGCCAACCAAATGTTGTGCTTTGGTTGAATATTGATTTAAAAAAATCTTTTAAAGTAGGCCTACACACGAGTTTGGTATTTACTGGAATGAACACACAACTATTTTCTATGACCCTATACATAATTATAAATACTTGTAAAAATATATTTTAAAAGTTGTCACTCATTTAGGCAGGTATCAACATTCCAATGTAAGCTATAGTATGATTTTGGTAGGAAGAACAGTAGAAGTTAGTTACTAAAGTTACTAAAACAATGTTAATATATTCATACATAAAGTAGTGTTATCTGCAGCTGTCACTTTTGATAGATATTACTAATACCTATAAAATAACACAAATAATATAGTAAAATATTATCAATGTTGGCCACAAAGAAATATGTTTTGATTTTCTCTACTGGTCTTCCAACCAAAATCAGGGTTTATGTAGAGCAGAGCCTAAGTGTGAGAAGTCAAATGGGGACAGAGTGGGGGAAGAATATATCACAGTTGGAAGTTTAACAAACTTTGCTTACCCTGGCGACATTCCACGACACGACATTGACTATGGGCTACGTGTAGTCGACTAAACACTCGGGATTGCAAGGCTAAACAAGCATCAATGGTAAAAAAAAAACTGTAACATAAGATTGATGAACAAAATTAAAAGATTTCGACTCAATGTACGTTCCAAACAGAATCACGATTTTTACACCTCATTCAAAAACGTCCCATTCTCCAACTGCTGAAAGAAAGAATTGGTGGTAAAAAAAAAGTGTGTTGGGCCGTGTCTGAAGTTAGAATAGGATAGCAGCGTGGCTAATACCCGAGACCAACAGTTGGCCCTAAACAAAGGTCCCTCACCCCTTTTTGCCTGATCTCAGAAAATGAGAATATAAGGGAGGGTTGAAGACCGAGGACTGATTCCTCAGTTGGGGGTCAAGTTGCATTAAGGGCCGACCCCGGTGATCCTTCGGGTAAAGTTCTCACTCCGGGACCCGATGTTCGTGGGTTCAAACTCAGCCGAGGTCAATTGATTTTTCTTGAGCTATAAAAATCCGTAACACAACGTCCTTTGAAGGGGAAATAAAGCCGTCACGTCAGTCCCATGTTGATTGTGGAACGTAAAAGAACCCTGGAAGGTATGTGAATATACCTTTCCCGACAAAATTGGTAGGCCCTTCCTCCCTTCCTCATTGAAATCCTTGTGTCAATTAAAAAAGTGCATGTTAAATACCTTAAGTAAATAAATAGCATTGACTTGCATTTCAAAATTACGTTTTTCTTGTTTCTTATTCTAGATAGATTGTGTTTACACGGGCTTTTTTATTCTACATCCTGGCAGGAAGAATCCTACAGGCCATTTTTGTGAATAAATCAAATATCCTGAGCTGTGGACTATTAAAAAAAATATACGTTTAAAAAAACCACCTCAAGATAAAAAAAAGTTGCAATGTACGACTATTTGCCGATTATTTATATTATTTAATGTTTTAACTTTAAATCTCACCAAATGAAACGTAAACACTTTAACAAGGTAAATCATATCTTGACTTGCCGTTACGTCACAGGTAGGCGACTTCCTTGAATAAACAATTTCCCCAAATAGGGTAGGCCTGGTTGATACGGGAAATAATGATTAGGCAATTGGCGAAGGATCTGTGTCGGGACGCCGATGAGGTTACCTGCATCATCACCTTTCTGCTACGATTGCAACCACGGGGTTGTTATAAGATTACAAATAGATTGAGATTATCTGGTTCGCGTGTCATTCTATCAGCTATTTAGTGCCAACAAAGAATGCTTGGAAAAATTGTTAGGGTTCGAATTCCATTTGGGTGTACTGAGGATGTTATTTTTTCCCCTTAATTGTTTCATATTCTTCTTCCATGAAAAAGCAGTTATATTCCCCATTAATTATACCTTGCCTCCATCTTTTCAATTAGTGTAAAAAAATGCGTAGAGCCCGAAGGGCTGGTAAAATAGCGGATAAAATACAAAATTATTAACAAAATATACTAATAAACTAACAAAATTAGTTAATCAAAACCCGCTTCGGTGGTCAAATTGTCTAAGGCGTCACATCTCGCAATAAACTTGATTGCCAATGCGGGGGAGATTTGGGTTCCAAGCCTGGATTGGGGTACTGAGTTTTAACTTAAATGATTTTCCTCTCTCTCTCTCTCTCTCTCCACACACACAAATGCGCGTACACTTCCCCTAAATTCAACCTTTATCATTCTAAACACATTAGCAGCATAACTAATAGGCCTAAATAAATTGTATAATCCGAACGACGCGGCGATAGAAAAATAATCAAAGGTTTAGTTTTATTTAGTTTATACAGGATGGCTACAAAACTTTTATTATTGAATTCCATGACTTTCGCGGGTTTTCCTTGTCTGTAGCCACCATGTTAGATCACATCGACAATTTACTTCGACCTGGTTGATGCATCCTTGATTGTTTGCGTTACGGGGCCCTTAAAGGAACCTTTGGATCACAATGACTAGGCACATCATAATCATCATCGGGGTCTCGCGAGAGAAGGCAGGAGCCACCACGGCGTATTTAAGACTCCAGGACGGACAACAAAAACTGTCGGACGTGTCGGATACTCTTCAAGAGAGAGTCTGGGGCTTTTCAATTTAACCGGCCGTGAGAAAATACAGGAGGGAGGAATGATTGACGGGCAGCTACAGCACAGATTAATACAAAAAAAAAAAAAGAACGTGAATTTAAGGGGAGGAGAGAGAGAGAGAGAGAGAGAGGAAAAATGTTTGGAAGAAATGAGAAGAGGGGTGGTCAGGTGCTTTGTTTTTTTATGGGAGTATTCAAAAAAGGGTGGAAGTTTGTAAATCTTGGTCAATTTTATTTTTTGACAGTTATATTTAGACCTAATAATACCACACTTTTATGTAGGCTTATTTTTTTTAAATGTGAAAGTTAAATTATTATTTTTGGTGGTCGAATGAACTTATCTAGGAATCGACAAATGGTCGATCTCTCGGCAATTTTTAGTCGATCTTGTTCTTATAACTTCATCGTCATTAAAAGTTGATCTTTGATTCTTCTAAGCTCGCGAATATGTCAAGTACAGTACTTTCAAATATTATTTGAGTGTGGCCAGAAAACCTTGATCGCTCAGATTCTGGAAAGTTAAATAATTTTATATAAAATATGAATTTTATTTATTCTATATTTTTTCTATAAAAGTGTGGACTTAAGTATTTGAGGAAAGATAGAATTATAGAAATAAATAAGGTGTAGACAAAAAAAAAAATCAAGAAACAAGTTGGAATAGTGTGTAGGAACTATGGATGACCACGGGACTTTTGATAAGCTCATAAGTAGATCAAGGCCCAAAATGGTCACCACTTCCTGATCTCACTCTCATGTTGGATCGGATTGCCGATGACGGGGTTTCGGGGTTCGAATCCAAATCAAGGGGTCTTAGGGTGATTTTCCATTCTCTTTATATCTACTAAAATGCGGGTACACTTCCTTTAAATTTAGCCTTCTTAATCCCTAGCATATTTTCGTAATTAGTACATATCCGTGTAACCCGAACGTGTAGTAAGACACGGTGCTAAAAAAAACATATATTGGTGTATCTACACATCATTCCAAAAGTTGAGATAGTTCCAGAACAAACCAAACCTAACAACGTAGCGAGATAATTATCGTCCCAAACGCTACGTTATAACTAAAATGTAAGACGCACTTTTCGATTAAAGAGAATGGTTCCGAGAAATTCTGAAAGATCAAAAGACACGTAGCGATGTGAAAATGATTGATTGACAAAATAAGAACAGAGATTCATGAAGGAGGGGAAGGGGGAGAAAGGTTATTTTTTTGTTTGCGGCTTGTGAGCTCGGGGAATACTTTCCATCACATTTTTTGATCTCTCCTCCGAGACACAAAGATGCAGCAGTCATCTTCCAGAACGCAATAAAGAATTTGTAAAAAAAAAAAACTAAATAAAAAGGTAAGAAATCGATGGGTAACAATAGACGATCGTGCTGCGTCACGAAACAAATGTCTGATGCGGGCTCAACGACAGCCAATCAGTGTTGAGTGACGTGACACCATGTCGCTTGGGCTCGTAATTATTACGAGGTGAGCCGACAAAGCCCGAACGCCACGCTTCGTTGGGCGCATGCGCTGAAACGTCGGAAAGGAACAATATAAAATACAATGCGGCCAACATTGATAATATTTTAATGTATTATTGTTATCTTATAGATTGATAATATCCAGCATTGGACTGGCCATCTGGCGACCCGGGCGAATGCCCGAAGGGCCGGTACTAAAATGGGGCCGTGGGCAGCCGATGCAGATTGTAATTTTATCGAGTTTCATTTAATTTATCGAACACCAGATAATATTGTACATTAATAATCCATTAACAAAACTATTTTAAATTTGAGCATTTCTCAGTTTGTTTTATTTTATGTTCCTTGTTGTTTTTAAGAATCTTAACACCCCACAGTAATCGGTGAAAGTGGGCTGGTGGTCCTGAAGGTGCCAGAGCCTAATTCTTGTCTCAGTCCGCCCCTGATAATATCTCTCGGAAGTGGCAGCTGAAGATGACTTGACGTATAAATACATGAAAAAGATCTAGTACTGTTTCTAGCTCTTAATATAAGGTTCTTCCCATGAGCATTGAGCAATATAGATTCCGAAAAATCCGTATCTTTATGTCCGTATGATTGCTAAGATGGGATGGGTAGGAATTCCTAGTTAAAGGGAGTGTTTTTTGCAGTTTTTGTAACAGACTTTTTTTTCGTAAAAATAAATCAATATTTATCTAGTAGAAACTTATAGTTTAATTTTCTTCGCATAATAATCTCAACAGTTCTTGTATATTAGTCAAGAGTGTCTTGGAATTTGAGAACTTTTACTATTCATTTAAAGTTTATTTATAATTTACCTTAAGACTATGACAGGCACAAGGATCCAGTCCCCAGTCGTTAACTTATCAATGTGAAAGGGTAAATCCATATTTTCATCAATTATAAATTTTCGGCCATGCCGGGATTCGAATCCGGGACTCTTAGCTCAGTATGCAGACACTTTACCGACTGAGCTAAGGTGTCGGACTTTGGATATCATCATGTGGAGAAAATTAAATTATATGTTTCTACTGGATAAAATATTTTATTTATTTTGGCTAAGAAATTGTTTGCCATTAAAACTGTAAAAAACACTTGTACTTTTCTCACGTCCCCTCCCATCCCAATTTAACTTTGTGCACCCCCTCCGTGTCCTCAATCACGTGATATCGTGCCACCCAATAGGTAAGTATGAGACTTTGCCCAAACCAACTCGTCGAATTAAAACAATTTCAGCAAATCGTATGAAAAACTCGTCATTTTACTTTTTGCTTTTATTTAAAATAACGGTATTTTTAATATATTCGTATCAAAGTTCTCCAGGAATCGTTATTAAAGGTGGATAAAATGAATTAATTTCGAGTCACAATTTCAAGTTCATTTATTTGTCTACTTGTGATGATAGGTTCTATGTAGCCGTTCGTAACGGAAGTTATATCCACTTTAAAGAGAATGTTAGGACTAAGGGCCAGTTTCATAGTCCAACTTAGTGAGCCTAAAGTGCGAGTCGATACTAAATACAGGACGACACCTACCTAGACCAAAATGGAATGGGCCAGTTTCGCATATGAAACTGGCCCATTCCATTCAATTTCAGGTAGGTGACGTCTTGTATTTAGTATAGCGCCGCACTTGAGGCGTACTAAATCTGACTATGAAACTGGCCCTAAGTATACTCAGTGCCTGATTTACGTATGCAGGGGCCTTGGAGCGGCATACAGTGTGTAGGCCCCATTAACTCATGTTTTTTTCTAGAACCGTGTCTTACTATCTGTTGACATTATACGCATTCATACTAATTACGCTAATGAGTTTGGGATGGGGAAGTTTGAATTTATGGAAAGTGTACCCGCATTTTCGAGGATAGAGAGGGGAAAACAATTTAAACAAAAACACATCCTCAGTGCAACCGACCGGGATTCGAACCCCAACCTCCCCATCATCGGCAGTCTAATCTATTGCAAAAGTGACGCCTTATACTATGCGGCCACAGAATCAGGGCTATGTATTATTATTATTATAATTATTTAGCACCGCGTCTTACTACCCGTTCGGGTTATACGCTTAAGTACTAATTACACTAATGGATTAGGAATTGGGAAGGTTGAATTTAGAGGAAGTGAACCCGCATTTGCGTGGAGGGAGAGTGGAAAACCATTTAGGAAAAACCACCCCCAGTTCAACCGACCGAGATTCGAACCTCGATCTCCCCGTCCTTGGTGGTCTAGCTCAACACGATTGGCGCGTTAGCCAACTACGCCACCGAGGCGGGTTAGGGCCATGTAAAATACATCGTAACGTGTCTGAGGAAAGGTAAAAATTAAGCTAATGTCTAATTTTACACAAATGTAATAATAACAAACTAAACGAATAGTAGGCTACATGAAGACTTAATGAAAACGCTCACTATAATACAAACATTCCTTGCTTTCTTCGCAGCAAACATGTCATTAATGTCTTTAAAGTCCATTTAATTAAGAATATCACTTCCCAGGCTGAGTAAGGAAGGTATGTTGGACGATTTTGGTTCATCACGACTGTACGGAGCTGTTTTTTTTAAACTTAATTTTTGAAAACAGCCCTTCCCCAATAGAGTTTGACACAATAATTGCTATATATATTCTTAAAAGTATTTCAACATTGAAAAATGTTGTTCTAAAATGTTGTTCATTGAAGAGAACATTTACTTTGAAAGAGTATTTATAGTTTTCTTTTATATCCATCACTAGTGTTACAAGCTGTATTAGTTAATTCCCTAAGGATGGTTTGAGATCATTTTTGTATTCAGTGACTAAATTGGTACAGTGGCAACAGAACCGCGGGAGCAGGGGGTACTGCCTCCTAAATAATTCCCTTCTGGAATAAATAAATTGGCCTCAAATCATATAATATTACCGAATATGAAGCTGAAAGATGCTCTTATCTCAAACGTAATGACTTCTAGATGCACTTAATTTTCAAAAATATGCCAGAGAAGAGCACTTTAAATAGCTTCTAGAGTCATCTGTCAGAAAAAAAATCAGGCAAGACGCATTCTAATTAGCTTCTAGGGCCATCCAAACTTCAAAAATGTACAGGAGAGGACCACTGCAAATAGCTTATACATGTCATTTTGAAGAATTTTCTCGCGAGGGCCTTCTAAGTAGGTTCTGAAATCCTTCAATTTTCAATTATTTATTAGTGCAAGAACACTTTAAATATCTTATTGAATCATCTAATTTTCAAAATATTTCCAGAAGAAGAAAATTCAAAATAGTTTCAAAGTAGTGCCGGGTCAAGACAACTTCAAATAGCTTCTAGAGGTATCTAATTTTCGAAAAAAATTCAGACGAAGAGCAATCTAAATAGCTTCTAAAGGCATCCAAATTTCAAAAAAAGATAAAAAATCTGGGCAAAGCTCTCGTCTAATAGATTTTATCAAATCTAAATCTAAAAAAATTGGGTGAGGATTATTTAAAAAAATAACTTCTAGAGGCATCCAAATTTCAAAAATTTCTTAAAGACTACTCCAAATAGCTTCCAGGAGAATCAAAGGTTCAAAACAATTCGGAGGAAGGACTACTCTAAATAGATTTTAAAAGATTACCCCCTCAAGACTTTCACACCTTTTGATATTCTTGAGTATAAAGCTGAAAGACTTATATCAAACTGCAAATAACTTATAGAGACATTCAATTTTTTTTAATCTGCCGGATAGGGACCACTCCAAGTAATTTATAGAGGCATCCAATTTTAAAAATTTGCTGAAGGAGGACCGCTCCAAATTTATTATGGAAGATAAAAAAAAAAAAAAAAATTAGGAAGAGTACTTCAAATAATTTATAAAATTAATCTAATTTTCAAAAATAGGAAAGGAGGGCCAATTGAATAGCTTTTTTAAATATCTAATTTTCAAACCTTTATTGGGAAGAGGAAGTTGGGGTGAGGGTAGTAGGCAAGTCCATAAACAAACTTTTTCTTTGCTTGGCCTTCCGTATACAAATAGGGTTCCACCCCCACTAGATTGGTAGCTGTAGATATCTACAGCTCCCACTAGATTTGTAGCTGTAGATATCTACAGCTCCCACTAGATTGGTAGATATCTACAGCTACCAATCTAGTGGTAGCTGTAGATATCTACAATAGAAACTTAAAATAGTTTTCTTTCTTGCGGGGAGTTGTGGTGGCCTCTTTATGTGGGGGCTATGGGCCGATGGCCCACCTTAAATCCAGCACTGACCATACTCTCACGGATTAGTATTTTGTGTATAGAGCATTATGTTATTGTGTACCTATGTTCGTGAGTTCAAACCCAGCTGGGGTCGACGAATTTTTATTGAGCGACAAAAATCCGTAGCAAAACTTCCTTTGGGGGGGGGGGAGGAAGTAAAACCATCGGTCCAATGTCGATTGTAGCATGTAAAATAACCCTGGAAGTTATGTGAGAATACTTTTTCTAGCAAAATTGGATGGCACTTTCAATCATAGAAAAATTATTGTGTCCTGATATTATCAGTCGGTTCAGAAAGTGCACGTTAAATACCTTGAATAAATAAATAAAAAGTTACTGTAGAACCAAGGTAGGCAACCCTATCGCCAGTCGCCACAAGTGCCGAATTAGAGATTGAAGTATGACGAATCTGAGTTTGCCAGCTTTCACATTGAAATAAACTTTTTCCTGACGACGTATGCGAGCCATATATTGATGTCCTGCATATCATTGAAAGCATTACGAAAGTTTATTGAGTTCAGATATCCAACCAATAATTCTGCAACTTGCCAGACAAAAGGATTGTCAAATTTCGTAATAAAATGTCTTAAATCTTAAATTTTCAATCTGAGCAATTTTCATCATTTGACTCTGTGGTAGTTTTAAATGAGTAGTCAAGAGTGTACAGTACATGTTTTGAATAAACTTGTTCTAACAATGTGTGCTATTTTAAATGTTCGTTTGAGGAATATAATTTCTCACTTTGTACATTGGGTGGTAAATTTCACTTCTCATTCGCCACATCTGTGGCTACATTGAAAAATAGGTTGCCCACCTCTGCTGTAGTCAGGCTCATACGAATTACGAACATTACGGTTACGGGGTGTGCAAGACTTAGTAAATCTTGGTGCACAGAAAGTTTAGTCAACATATATAAGTTACATTTTGCAACCAGCCTTATGGCTTGATATTCAACAGGTATATTACTATACTCATTAATTATTTTTATAGCACCGCGAGCTATTAACCATTTGGGTTATACGCATAAATATTAATTACGCTAAAGGATGAGTAAGCTTGAATTTAGGGTAAGTGTACCCACATTTGCGCGGAGGGAAGCTTGAAAACCCATTTGGGAGGAAACCCCCCCTCTGTACACCCGACCGGGATTCTAAACCCAACCTCCCCGTCATCGGCCGTTCCAATCAATTGCGAAGAGTGACGCGGCTTAAACTATTCAACCATAGAAGCTGGTTACTCATTAAAAGTACCTCTCTAAGTTCCCCATTGGAAAAAGAACCAAAATAACAGCTTCTTCAACACATTGTGTATCCACCTGACCCAAGTAATTTTTTTGGGTAAGGGCACTGTCCCTTGTAATTGCCAAGCCAAGGCACGTGTTGTCGGGGATGGCACTGACCTACCCCCTACCCTCACTTCCCCCTCTTTACGGGCGGCTCGTAGACAATACAACCCGATCTAATCGACCCTTATAGGAAGGGACGACCCTTGATTAATTCCAGAGACCAGATCACGACCTGAGACGTACCCTCACCATCAGGTGTGTTTAATGTCGGCTATTCCCTGCGACCAGAGGCCATTAAACCGTCGCGGCACGATCTTCGACTGTTTACCCCTCCCTCTATATAGCTGCTGGTTTTGGCGCGAAACGTGCGCAACACCTTTCAGCCCTTCTATTGGCGTGGGTGGACCCCCACAATCTCACCCCACCACCCCCTGCCTGGCCTATTAGAATATGGTTGAATGTAGCGAGTGAGGACATTCATTGTAGACACATATGTAGCCTAAACAGGAGCTATAGATTAGTATGTACAGTCCGATTTTCAGAGGAAGAACTTTATTTTGACAGATAGAAAAGTTATATCTACTTTCACGTGTTCATACGTCAAGTTATATTATATGAACATGCCACCACTTTTCAACCGAGCGTAGCGAGGTCCTATTTTTACTTGAACATTTGGTATCTCGTCTGTCCGTTTGTTCCAAGATAGCCGTCGAATTTGTTGAGCAAAATTAATCAAATTTTGAAAGGTACATTATTTAAACCTAGGCCAAACGATGTAGACACATAGTTTTTCAGCTTAATTATCGGTTTCAAGATGGTGGTCCTTCAAAAAGATCTGTTTGTCTCTTTTTTTCGCGGTAGCTGGCAAATGCGTCGACCAATTTTAACGAAACTGGGCAAGGACTTTTTTTCTACCTATACCGAACGACGTTGCTGCCTACTTGGTAAGTAAGAAACTATTTGCAAAGCGGGTTGTATCTTAACTAGACGAACTTGCACTGCATTATCACACTTGAATGCCAACGTACGGAATATAAAGAGAGGGAAGGAAATGAGTCGTTCACTCTGCGGTGTTCCTTGTCAAAGTGCTGATAACACTTTCCCTCTTCCTCTCACGAGTATAAACATTCCCTCTACTATTTGCGCCTGGACAGCATCGACATGCATTTCAAAATTAACTTTCCCTGTTTTTTTTTTATTTTAAATATACATAGGCCTCAATGGACTTTTTTAATCTACATTCCGGCAGGATTTTGTTTTATCATCGCATATTACTACCCGTTCAGGTTATACGCATATGTGATAATTACTCTAATTGAGTAGGTATGAGGAAGGAAGCATTTTAAAGGTATGAAGGAGAGTGAGAAACCATTTAGGAAAAACTACTCTATGTAGATCCGATCCATATTCTAACCCCGATCTGTCCGTCTTCTTCAAGTCAGTCTAAAATGAGAGTGACTCCTTTTAGACCATTCTGCCACTGAAGCGGGAGGAAGGAAAATTGCTTCTGACAATTTTCATGAACAAACCTAACAGCCTGAGTTGTAGAAGGTTATTAAAAAAAAGTTTACGGAAAACAACTTTAAGATTTAAAAAAAAGTGACAGTACAAGATTATTTTTAGAATTTATTCAAGAACTTATGTTTACTGTTTCATTGTTCTATCTCTTAAAACTTACCGAATAAAACGTTAACACATTGACATGATGAATTTTATCATGACTGGCCGTGACGTCACAGGTAAACAAACGTCCTTAAGCCTTTCCGCGAAGACACAAAGCGTCCCCGTTGAAGTTCTCTACTCCTCCCCCCTTTTCCCCCCCTTTTTCGAGACGGAAGGACACTCTCTCTGCTCTTGTAACAGCTATAAATTTCCATGCTGTCAAATCCAGTGATTGAAACATCCTGTACGATGCGTGTAATCCTGTCGCCTCTTGGGGTAAAAGAAGGACCCTCCTCCCCTCCACCGGTACCCGTGCTTCTCACGCGAACAATCTGGCGGCAGAGTGTAACACGACCCCCCTTCAAACTGTGCCTGCTCAGCATTGACTGGTGTGAAGAAGGCTTGTATGCAAATTGGTGCACCACCCTCCCTTCCCCCCCCCTAGCACCGCTCCTCTCAATCAGGTTAGATCCCCCCCCCCCCCATCTCCCTATCCATAGGTAAGCAGGAAAGCCCCTGGAAAGGAAGTGGGCGTTTCATGACCCCCTTTGTCGACGGTTTTTGACACCTGGTCCTTTTCATCCTAGTCCTCCGAGTGGTGGTGTTCTACCGAAAATATCGGGACGTGCATCAATTGCAGGAATAATGTCTCGACGTGAAATAATAATAATAATAATAATAATAATAATAATAATAATAATAATAATAATAATAATATTGTAGACAATACTCTACTAAAACCCTTTCAGTCCGCTTCAGTAGCCAAATGGTCTGAGGCATCACTCTCGTGTTACACTGGCCTGTTGATGAAGGGGAGATCGGGGTTCGAGTCCCGGTCGAGTCTACTGAAGGGGGATGTCCCTCAATAGTTTCCCACTCTCCTTCCACGCAAATGTAGGTAGATTACTTCTAGAATGCTTCCTCCCTCATCCCTACCCTATTAGAGTAAATATTATAAATTATAAGTTATATATTATAAGTAATTATATATGCGTATAACCTAAACAGGTAGTGAGTGAAGTAAATAAATAAACTAATAAAGTTTAGCATTAGCACAAATGAATTTATGTTGTAAGTCTATTCCACAGCACGGTATACGTATTTCATCAGCGGGAATTAACGTCGTTGCTCACGTCCTGTCCTGCCAGCAGAACCTCTGAAACAGGTTTCAGATGAACACTGTATCAAAACAAGTTAAGTACCGCTATAAATATTCCGTCAAAAGATTGTCCGGAGTGTGAAGCTGATAGCCATATATTTGAATACGTCAAAGATTCAGTGTGGTTAAGGTGGGATGGAAGAATAGAGAGTTGAGGACGCTAGTATAGTCGAGCAGAAGTTCCTAAACGACAGAAACCAAGTAGATGTATAACTTTACTAGATGGAATCAAATATTCAAAGCTATTATGTATGCTTTTAGTGAGGATTACTCCATCTAAATATCATATTCTGAAAATTGACACCTGGTCACGGGAATCAAACCCGGGAACTTTGGCTTAGTACGCCAATGCTCTCTCTCTAACCACTGAGCTATCCAGGAACCATCCCGTGCCCAGGGTCATTCTTCACTCATATTTTAAGGCAGAGTCTATGATGGACGTGCGGAAATTGTCGGCTACAAATGTGTGATTTTATTACGATCACGAGCTATCAGATAACGCAGCCACCTTCGACTTCGTAGTTGGCTTAATGCTGCCACCTGTACAATTATTATAATGGTAAGAGATTGCAAATTTACGTCCATCACGGACTCTGCCTTAAAATATGAGTGAAGAATGACCCTGGGCACGGGACGATTCCTGGATAGCTCAGTGGTTAGAGCATTGGCGTGCTAAGACCAAGGTCCAGGGTTCGATTCCCGTGTCCAGGTGTTATTTTTCAATTTTCAGAATTTAATAGATAGAGTTGTCCGGCATTAGGAGAACAAACAAGGGAGGAGGAAAATACAAATGACAATAAAATTGGTGTTGTGCCCCCCTTTTAATTACATCTTTCGATTCACAAAGATCTATTCTACGCTCCTTTACCAGTTTACCTTTCGTTTCCTGGGAATTTAACTTCGAAATAGTGGATTTTTGAACCTTTTAGATTGAAAAATGCAACTTTTAAACTAAGTTTATAAGTCTTTATATGCATAGGGTCATAAAATATAGTTTTGTGATCATTCCAATAAACACAAGATTCGTGTAGTGTTAAAGGTTTTATCAATATTTAACCTAAGAGCAACATCTGATTGTTAATATCTCGGCTATCTAAGGCTAGACATAATGTTTTGGGGGGGAGGAAAACTAATGTGTCTTTCTAAAATTAACAGTTCATAGTCCTAAAAAAAACGTTCTTAAGGACCTTTAACAATATTTGTATCGTTATATTGAAGTATTTAACACGTTTATTGACATTTTAGAGCTTCTGTATTCAATATTATGGAAGGTCTCAAACCAAATATTATGTTCTAGAATTATGAATTGTAATTTACAGAAGGCAAAATGCTTTTACAACTTAACATTAATAAAGATTTAACGTCCAAATTAAATCAAAAGTTGTGGTGCAGTCTTAAGGTCCGTATTTTTTTTATTTAAAATAAAGCTGCTATAGGCACTGCGCAGTTTGAACAGGACATTTTTCTCGATTTAAAAATGTTTATGTTCAAATATTCTTTTGTTAATTAATGCAAAATGTTCAAGAAGTGTTCAGATTACTAGGCCTATGTGTGAAAATTAAACCAAATAGGCATATACTGAAGGAATATTTTATATCTTTTGGCGAAAATTAAGTTTTTTGTCATAAAAATTGAGAAAATACTGACAATAGCTACTGTTCTTTTTATCCCCACTTAAACAAAGGTTTAAATTTACTTCACTCTTGAGTTAGATAAATAAAAATGTGACTATATTATTGATATGATGGGAAGTACATTCAAAGATAAACAAAATAGTATGACAAAATAGTGAATGCTATCTTATAATATCTATTATTGTTTTCAAAAAACTATTCCTAGATTTTTTCCCTCTAAAATCAAGTATACAATACCATGTAATCATGTAACACAATCCTTAGATATAAATTTTGAACAAAACTGTTTTAGCTGTTTATGAAAAAAGGTTTTTAAAAATAATATAATGGCGCTTAAATTTTAAAGTTGAAATTAAAATTACGATATCACCCCAAGGTTTAAGAATAGGACCTATAACATATTAAATATTAAGTTGGAACAAAATTCATCAAAACCGTTTCGACTTTAGCACAAGGTCACAAAGGGACAGATAAACCTAATTGTAAAAGGCCAAACTTTTCGAGTTCGGGGAGGGAGGAGAGGGGTAGGTAGGATTGTAGGAAGTCCAAGTTAGTATTTTTGCAGCTTTTATAGCAAAACTTTATTTTTGTCAAAATAAAACCAATATTGATCCAATAGAAACATAGAGAGCTTAATTGTCTTCGCGTGCTGACATCAACAGTTGTTTAGTATTTGTCATGAGCATAGCAGCATTAGATGACAAACTTTCGAAATGAAGATAAAAATAAAAACTATTATTAAATTCCAGGACACCCTTGAAAAATATTCAACAAATGTTGATATCATCATGTGAAGAAAATTAAACTATATTTTTACAGAATAAATATTTGATTTATTTAGACCAAAAAAAATTTGCAATAAAAAAGTGAGAAAACACTTAACTTTTCTCGCTTTCCCGACACTGCCACTTTAATACGTGAAAAACTATCAAAATACCGAGGTAAAAAAGTCAACGATTACAATACATTCTCTCTCTGAGACACAACCAAATTCTACTTTGTTGACTTTTTGTAACTGGGATGGAAACAAGAGAAGCGGACTTTAAGAAAAATGTAAGTGTACGTACCTTCATCCTCGGGGGAGACAAGTGAGAAATGATTTGGAGAAGATAAAAAAAATCAGTATATCCATCCAGGATTCGAGCCCCGACCTTTCCGTCACTGACAAATCATACCGGGCTCGACTAACGTCACGCGCCTCACCAAGTTCAGTTTCTTTTATGTGGCTAGAGAATCGCGACCTGGGAACCCTAAACTTCATTGAAAGTTCCCCCTTAAAAAAAAAACTCCCGACTCCACAATACTGCAACATGTCCCATAATTTAGACTTTTTTTATTCCGTGTTTTGCAGGTCAGCATACAGCTCTAAGGGGAAACAGGGGAGTGAGAGGGGGAACATTCCACTTTGCACAAGTAGGGCCTAAACAGAGCACAGCCTCATCCCCCCACGAACCCTCGGGGCTATTTAACATGCATCCAAGCAGTGGTCAAGCACGAACATGAAATACATCACAGTGTAAATGTGCGCGGGGTTGATTGACAACATGAACGACACATTCATGGCGGGTACAGTCACTACCGGGGCAACAATAGAGCACTGGTTACTGTGTAGAGGGCAAGATTACAATGAACCAGGTGTACTCGCTAACAGGACAGCAATAGAGCACTGGTTACTGTGTAGAGGGCAAGATTACAATGAACCAGGTGTACTCGCTAACAGGACAGCAATAGAGCACTGGTTACTGTGTAGAGGGCAATATTACAGTGAACCAGGTGTACTCGCTAACAGGACAGCAATAGAGCACTGGTTACTGTGTAGAGGGCAATATTACAGTGAACCAGGTATATTCGCTAACAGGACAGCAATAGAGCACTGGTTACTGTGTAGAGGGCAATATTACAGTGAACCAGGTATATTCGCTAACAGGACAGCAATAGAGCACTGGTTACTGTGTAGAGGGCAAGATTACAGTGAACCAGGTGTACTCGCTAACAGGACAGCAATAGAGCACTGGTTACTGTGTAGAGGGCAAGATTACAGTGAACCAGGTGTACTCGCTAACAGGACAGCAATAGAGCACTGGTTTACTGTTTAGAGGGCAAGATTACAGTGAACCAGGTGTATTCGCTAACAGGACAGCAATAGAGCACTGGTTACTGTGTAGAGGGCAAGATTACAGTGAGGCAGGTGTACTCGCTAACAGGACAGCAATAGAGCACTGGTTACTGTGTAGAGGGCAAGATTACAGTGAGGCAGGTGTACTCGCTAACAGGACAGCAATAGAGCACTGGTTTACTGTTTAGAGGGCAAGATTACAGTGAACCAGGTGTATTCGCTAACAGGACAGCAATAGAGCACTGGTTACTGTGTAGAGGGCAAGATTACAGTGAGGCAGGTGTACTCGCTAACAGGACAGCAATAGAGCACTGGTTACTGTGTAGAGGGCAATATTACAGTGAACCAGGTGTACTCGCTAACAGGACAGCAATAGAGCACTGGTTTACTGTTTAGAGGGCAAGATTACAGTGAACCAGGTGTATTCGCTAACAGGACAGCAATAGAGCACTGGTTACTGTGTAGAGGGCAAGATTACAGTGAGGCAGGTGTACTCGCTAACAGGACAGCAATAGAGCACTGGTTACTGTGTAGAGGGCAAGATTACAATGAACCAGGTGTACTCGCTAACAGGACAGCAATAGAGCACTGGTTACTGTGTAGAGGGCAAGATTACAGTGAACCAGGTGTACTCGCTAACAGGACAGCAATATAGCTAGGGACACGGTGTAGAGGGCAAGATTACAGTGAACCAGGTGTACTCGCTAACAGGACAGCAATAGAGCACTGGTTTACTGTTTAGAGGGCAAGATTACAGTGAACCAGGTGTACTCGCTAACAGGACAGCAATAGAGCTGTGTAGCGGGCAAGATTACCCCTAGTTGGATACACTTTCTTTCGTCACCACACAGGCAACTATTTCAAATAAAGATTACTCTATCGATCAATAATTTTTTTTTAGAGAAAACGCAAAGGATCATTAAGGACATCTTTGGTCTATACTAGGTTATAGCAGAAAGATAAAATCTCTTGGAAATAGTTACAAATCTTGCACCCGTGATTAATATAATATTCGTCTGAAAATATTTTAAATGTATGTATTTAAGTTTTCACTTTCAAACTGTCCGACACAAGTTAAAGATCTCCTGGGACAGAATTTATAGTGAATTCCATCCAAATCCGTCTAATTTAATCTAATTGATATATCCCACTGGGGTAAAACGAAACATAAGATCTTAGAAGTGGTTTTGTAATGAATTATCTAAGACAATGTGGTGCAACTAGCGGTCCGCGGGGCAAATGCAGCCCACGCTCACTGAAAATTTGACCCTCACAGTATCCTGGAAGAAAGTTAAAGGGAAATCGTCTGTAGAATGTGTTAGATATATAATTATTCAAAAAAAGAATTATTTAAAAAGGCCGTAATTGCATTTTACCAAGCACGTATTTGATTAATAAAAATATACATAAATATATATTTATAATACTAAGTTGTTTTGTGAAAATTCGCATGCATGCATGCATTTTCTAAATACATTTTTGGGAGATAAATAAACTCTTTTGGCAGTAAAATTTAAAATATTTTACAAAAAAAAATACAATTCAAGTATTAAAAGTAATTGTTTATTAAGTGTTGTTTGTAGGCCTATATTAAGTTGATGTGATTACTAAATATATATTCGGCTCACGGTTTAAACTGATTATCAGATTTGGCCCTCGTGATGAAAAACGTTGGACCACCTTGATTTAAGAAGCGACGATCTTTCCCACAATATGAGGCTCACATTTTTCTCTCTATATAAATCGGGAAGCAATAAGCTCACCCGTTAGGAATAATCACCTAAATAGGCCTACATTCGTCTCACTATTAGAGACCCAACCACTTTCGTCACTGGAAAACCAGACGAGACTGACGCCTTGGTCCAAGTGTCCACCAATGCAAGTATATAATATCCCCAAACAGTCTTGCACGAACCTGCTCGGTGGCCATATGGTCTGAGGCGTCACTCTCACAATAGACTGATTGCCAATAAAGGGGAAATCGAAGCTCAAATCCTGGACGGGTGTATAGGGGGTGGTTTTTCTTCAATCGTTTGCCACTCTACCTACATGCGAACGCGGGTGTATTTCCCCTAAAAATCTGCCTTCCTCATCTCTAAAACATTAGATAAAATATGGTTTGATGTCTTAGCACAGTCGATAGCGTGTAAGCTCACTGAGATAAGGTTGTCGGATTGGATTCTCGGCTTGGCCGTACACAGTAATGAATTAACGGTCAGGGGCTGGGTGTTGTATATGTTCTAAATTTAAGTTAGTTTATATGTCATGTGCTGACATAATCAGTCGGTTGAAAAAGGGCACATAAAATGCCTTAAAAAAAAGTTAAAATAGGCGTATGACCCGAACTGGTAGAAGAAAGTTCCTCCGAGAGCCACGACAGTGAGGATCTGTTGGTGATCATCGTGCAACCTCAGAGACCAATATCCCTACGAAGGTTACGACTCCGCCTACTGGGGTCCCTGGCGGAGAGGAGAGCATCCAACACTCGGATGATCATGACGTTGATAGGCAATGACAGCTCGCATCGCATGAATCTCAATAATAAACACAGGACATCCTTCACCCCGCGATTACTAGACCAGACAGACAAGATGCCGCGGAGTGGAGCCGGCCGTCCCTTGGGGCTGTGCTGTGCTGACATTACACTACACTTTTGTCTTACCGTGGAGCTGTGCTGTGCTGACATTACACTACACTTTGGTCATTCACTGGAACTGTGCTGTGCTGACATTACACTACACTTTGGTCTTACCTTGGAGCTGTGCTGTGCTGACATTACACTACACTTTGGTCATTCACTGGAGCTGTGCTGTGCTGACATTACACTACACTTTGGTCATTCACTGGAGCTGTGCTGTGCTGACATTACACTACACTTTGGTCATTCACTGGGGCTGTGCTGTGCTGACATTACACTACACTTTTGTCTTACCGTGGAGCTGTGCAGTGCTGACATTACACTACACTTTTGTCTTACCGTGGAGCTGTGCTGTGCTGACATTACACTACACTTTGGTCATTCACTGGAGCTGTGCTGTGCTGACATTACACTACACTTTGGTCTTACCGTGGAGTTATGCTGTGCTGACATTACACTACACTTTGGTCATTCACTGGAGCTGTGCAGTGCTGACATTACACTACACTTTGGTCTTACCTTGGAGCTGTGCAGTGCTGACATTACACTACACTTTGGTCTTACCTTGGAGCTGTGCTGTGCCGACATTATACTACACTTTGGTCATTCACTGGGGCTGTGCTGTGCTGACATTACACTACACTTTGGTCATTCACTGGAGCTGTGCTGTGCTGACATTACACTACACTTTTGTCTTACCGTGGAGCTGTGCTGTGCTGACATTACACTACACTTTGGTCATTCACTGGAAATGTGCTGTGCTGACATTACACTACACTTTGGTCTTACCTTGGAGCTGTGCTGTGCTGACATTACACTACACTTTTGTCTTACCGTGGAGCTGTGCTGTGCTGACATTACACTACACTTTGGTCATTCACTGGAGCTGTGCAGTGCTGACATTACACTACACTTTGGTCATTCACTGGAACTGTGCTGTGCTGACATTACACTACACTTTGGTCTTACCTTGGAGCTGTGCAGTGCTGACATTACACTACACTTTGGTCTTACCTTGAAGCTGTGCAGTGCTGACATTACACTACACTTTGGTCATTCACTGGAGCTGTGCAGTGCTGACATTACACTACACTTTGGTCATTCACTGGAGCTGTGCAGTGCTGACATTACACTTCACTTTGGTCATTCACTGGAGCTGTGCAGTGCTGACATTACACTACACTTTGGTCATTCACTGGAGCTGTGCAGTGCTGACTTTACACTACACTTTGGTCATTCACTGGAGCTGTGCAGTGCTGACATTACACTACATTTTGGCCGGCCACTAGAGTTGTGCTGTGCTGACATTACACTACACTTCATGCATCGAGCATCTTTGTAACGTCAAATGGGGCAGCGAGATAGAGTGGTTCATATCCAGCTACAGCCAGAACTTCAGTAACGTCAAATGGGGCAGCGATATAGATCGGTTCATATACAACTACATCCATCAGCTCAGTAACGTCAAATGGGGGCAGCGAGATAGTGATATTTGTCTAAATACAACCAACCGTTTAGTAACGTAAAATAGGGCTGGGAGATGGATGTAGTTGTATATGAACTACTCTATCAGCTCAGTAACGTCAAATGGGGGCAGCGAGATAGTGATATTTGTCTAAATACAACCAACCGTTTAGTAACGTAAAATAGGGCTGGGAGATGGATGTAGTTGTATATGAACCACTCTATCAGCTCAGTAACGTCACATGGGGGCAACGAGATAGAGCGATTCATATCAAACTACATCGATCAAGTTACGACGATGTTAAGTGTTTTAATTTTATAAACCCTAAGTCCCCCTTGCTCCTTGCATTGAACACGAACAACGGATGTGTACGTCAACTATGACTGATTTAGTGAAGCTCCAGCTAATTAAGCCAGCTGTTGTGTTCGTCAGACACGCCCTTTAGATTCAAGGTCCGACCGGCACAACTTGAACAAAACCAGGTGGATTGTATATAATATATGGTTTTTTTTGACCGAGTCTTACTCCCCATCCGGCATTGTCTTCGTTTAGTTACTCTAATGCAGAGTTTAATTATTTTTTTTAATTCACGGCATACTAAATAAAAGGTGTTAAAATGTCAAGGCACACATTTAAAAAATTCACCGAGAGTTTTCATAAATTTAAAACATCTAGTAGCAGTATTTAGATTGATGACTAAAAGTTTTATTATTATTATTATTATTATTATTATTATTATTATTATTATTATTTTTATTAGCACCGCGTCTTACTACCTGTACGGGTTATACGCACTTACGCTAGTGTGTAATGTTAGGGTGATTATGAGATGAAATGGAGGACCTACAGTTTAACGTGGAATCCGAACCACGATGGAGGCCTGGCATCCCTCACATTCACAAGTTGTGATTAATACACGTATTGTCAGAGGTGAAGGAAGGGTTTGGCAATCAGATAAATCTATGCCGGGACCGAGGATTGAACCCCGGACCCCAGCTCAGCAGTACAACACCTTAACCCTAGACCACCAGGTCACCTAAAAGTTATAAACATACAATATTGTCTTATTACAAAAAATAATGTTTTTTAATACCACGTTCAGGTTGTTTGCATATGTATTTATTACGCCAATGCGTTAAGGATGAGGAAGTTAAAACTTAGATGAAGTGTACTCGCATTTGTGTGAAGAGAGAATGAAACCGTTTAGGAAAAAAACAGCTCTCAGTAGACCCGAGCGGGATTTGAGCCCCAATCTCTCAGTCATTGGGAGGCCAATCTAACACCAGAGTGACGCCGCCATTAGATTCCAGAGGGACATTTAATTCAGAGGAAGGATGGTAAACACTGAGGGGAGAGGGGGTGGGACAGTTTCTTTTGCTGTGCCATTTTACAAAGACTGTGTTTTCTTTCCGAATATTTTAGGTAAGAAAATATAGTAGCTAGGAATAAAAACAGTGGAATTGAGACATACTATAGTAGGATTTTAGTATGAAAAAACCTTTAGAAAATACAAACTTTTTTTGCAGTCAACAATGATAACATTTTACTATATATAAGTTATTCTTAGTGTTACAGCTGAAGATCCCATGACCTGACTTATGAATACATGAAAGTAGATTTAGTAGCCTTTCTATCTGTAAGATAAAACTCTTCCTATGAAGAGTGAACTGTAGTTAATAAACAATTCAATATCTGACCCACTTCGGTGGCTGCGTGGTCTAACGCGCTATTCTCTGAGTAGACTAGACTGCCGGTAACGGGAGATCAAGGTTAGAATCTAGGTCGGGTGGTTTTTTCCAATCTTCCTCCACGCAAATGCGGGTGCATTTCCTCTGAATATAACCTACTTAATCCCTAAACCATTAGCGCAAATAGTACATAGGCGTATTACCCGAAGGGATAGTAAAACGCGGTGCTAAAAAAATGAATCTCCAAAGTAATTAAAAGAGTTTATCACATGACTCAACGAAATTAAATTCAGGTTATTCCAAGTTCTTTTGACTTCACGTGATGTCTAAATAATCAAATGTGAACATCAGCATATGTAACATTTTATATAAAGAGAAAATGGCAAACTTCCCTCCACCCTGGTGTCCGCATGTTGTGAAGCCTCCTGTTAGCATTATAATAGATCAGTAGATCACTAATGACATGGGAGGTCGGGGTTAGAATCCCCGACCGGGGACACTGGAGGTGGTTTTCAACATATGATTTATAAATTAATTTTTACCATCCTCTATACACGCGAATACGGGTGCATTTCCTAAGATATACGCTACAATATCTTGCATTTTAGATTAAATCGTTAATAATTTTTGTGTCGAACGTATTAATTAAACAAATCTGTCATTACAATGAGACGGAAAGGAACTATAGGGAAGGTCAGTATTTTTTGCAATTTTTATATAAAAAAACCTGTTATGGCCGAAATAAATAATATATTCCTACAGTAGCTGAGCTTAGTTTAATTTCCTACCCATGGTAGTCTCAACAGTTCTTGGATTCTATCTGTAAGGTGACATTTGAACAAAAACTTTTTAAATGAAGAGAAAGAAAGTTCACATGGAATCCCAGAATGCCCGAGGCAGATATTCAACAAGTGCTAATATCACTATTATTATTATTATTATTATTATTATTATTATTATTATTATTATTATTATTATTATTATTATTATTACCCATTTACAAAGGTGGGAGCCATTTAGACTACGGTAGTTACAGACCAATATCAATACTACCAACTTTTGAGAAGATATTAGAAAGATACATGGCTAACAAATTGACAAACTATTTAAATAAATTAAATATAATAAACCCAAGACAATATGGATTTCAAAAACACAAAAGCGCTAAAAACCTTCTAAAACATTTTCCCAATAAAATTAACAAAGCTCTTAGCAACAATAAGCATGTTTTGGCCCTATTTATTGATTTCAAAAAAGCGTTTGACACTCTTGACATTGATATATTATTGAGATCATTAAAAATGATTGGAATAAGGTGGACCATACTTTAGATGGTTTAGGGACTATCTCACTAACAGACCTTTCTATGTACAAATTAGCACTCAAAAAAGTGAAACCAAAGTGACAAATATAGGAGTACCACAAGGCTCAATACTAGGACCTATTCTATATCTAATTTACGTCAATATTATCACAAGACAAGTAAAACATGGACACATCTACCTATATGCAGACGACACTGCTTACTGAATATTCGCAAAAACCTCCATATAGCAGAACACAACCTGCAACAAGACTACAACGAGATACAAATATGGACTCATGATCATTGTCTAATAATAAATGCGGAGAAAACTAATGTTATACATATCTGTTCTCCTAAAATGCACCATACAAGAGTCAATATTACGCATCACAGCTAAAATTGCTTGCACAACTGAACATAAACATGTTTTGACTGTATCGAAAAACTGGATGCAACAGACAGTCATACTTACCTTGGACTAATAACTGACAAACATCATACACGGGACAGACACATACAAAAACTTGAGAACAAACTAAAAGGATTGACATATTTTTTTACCATCTTTGAATGTACTTGGATATCAAAACGATAGTAATAATATATAAATCATTAGTTCAATCAATAATATCTTATGGGATATCGATCTGGGGAGAAACGAAAGAATGTTACACAATCAAAATTTCACATTTGCAAGAAAAAATCCTGAAAATTATATTTGGTACCAAAAATTCTAACACACAGACATACACTCAACCTAAAGTTCTACGTCTCAACCAATTATATGAGTACAGCTTTTTTATAGGATATTACCATTCCAATAAATAAAAGCAAATAAAAACCCATTCCCTTAACACCAGTTCAATTTCTAATAAAGAAGTGTGTACAATCGTCAAATACTCTAATTATTATGGTAAACAGGAACTTAGATGTACCATCCCCAAATTGTTTAATTTGCTACCGCCAACACTCCCTCAAATAAACATAGCGAAAAGTAAAATGAAAGATTGTATACTTCAAGGCATGCTTCAACCAACTATGTAAATATTTTTGAGAGGAAATGTTATGATATGTGTAAAACATTTTGTTTTTTACTTATTTTATTATTATCATTATGTTTATTTTATTTTTAACATTCAACTGAAAGACCTGAAGATGTACCTTTAGGTACTTGGGGATTGTATCAACAAATCAATTATGTAATTTTATTTTAAATCCTAAATAAACAATCATTGATTTATTATTATTATTATTATTATTATTATTATTATTATTATTATTATTATTATTATTATTATTATTATTATTATTATTATTTTGTTTCTGTCTTACAACAAGTTCATTCCTATTGTCAGTGAACTTAGACCACCAATGCCCGTTTTCTGCCTCCTCTCTCAATTTCCAGAATTTTCTTCTTGCCTTAAACTCATCCGATACTTGAATTATCCTTCTTCCTAAGCTCCTCGTTCTCTCATCTTTCATGACGTCATCCAGAAAACAGTTCTTCCTAATGATGTGTCCAATCCAGTTTGCTTTGTATCGAAGAATCGCATCCAAAATTGTTCTCTTCTCACCCACTCTTCTTAGTACTTCTTAATTTTTCACCTTTCTGTCCACCTGATCTTCTCAAGATGCGTAGAAAATTAAACTAAACATATCTACTGGGGTAAAATTTTATTTATTTTATGAAAAAAAAAACTGTTATAAAAATTGCGAAACATTCTGATCTCAAATCAAACTCCTTTCTATCCCGCCTTAACGGAAAAGACTCCTAATTAATTTATTCGTCCCAATTAAGGGGCAGATTACCTACTGATAGAAGTCCCTTCTCCTACACTTAGGAAATGGGTTGTTCGTTAGTTGATGGACATCTCGATTGAATTCAATTAATATGAGACAGCGGAATAGACATCATCTCAACGTTACAATTATATTTAACAAAATAATCAAAAGGGAGACAAGTATAATATACAATTGAATGACAGGGTAGCCACATCGAAGAATAGAAATAATACTAATAAAAAAAATAAGAATACTTTTTTTTTAGTAAACTAGAGCGAGGAAAGAAGGGAAGGGAGGGGGGGGGGGGGTTGTCTCCATTACGCGGAAGCTTGTGACAAAAGAGGAAAAGAATCGAAAAAAGAGAAAAAAAAAGTAGAAATAAAGAAAGAAATGAGCGAATGACAAGTGTCAGCGGGCATTATTACGCTTCTTGTCTCTCTGCCTTGTTCTTCTCGTCATTCTGACAGACAGGACAGACGGACAACCGAAATACGAGAGAGAAGGAGATAGAGAAAGAAAGGAGGGCAAGAAAAAAAAATTGACAAAACTTGACAAAAGAAAAGAGGACATATATATAAAGAAGTTAAAAAAAAAATCGAGTCAGAAGAACCTGAAATAAGCTGTCTCAATGTCAGCCATTCTGTTATATGGAGATGGTTTGTTCGGCTCTCATTTGCCCGGTGACAGTGAAGCCGCCGTATCAAGCGATAGACAACTAAGGAACTACCAACTTTATAATAATAATTATTATTATGTTTTGACGAGATAGAGAGAGAAAAAAATGACGGGGGCGGAAACGTGAAACAGAACATAAGAGGAAACGTCCAATTATGACAGAACCATTACTAATTAATATATGTTTTACTAGTGCTATTATCATACAGGCAATTAACAAAGATTGAGAGCCCCTTACCTGTGTGCACGAGGAGTAAATGTCTGGCTCATAAAGTCTGGTGTTGGTCAGCCAGGGTTCAAATCCCAACAGGGTTTAACGAGGTGTGTTTTGTTATTAAGTTGTTTGCCAATCTCACACCTCGCGCTAGCGTACATATTAATTCTTCTTCTAAATTATAAGGTTATTATCCTTACCCCATTGATGAAGTCTAATGCGAATGGCCCAGACGGGTAGTAAGACGCGAAGGGGGAAAAAAAAGTTTGGAAGAATCTAGAACCGTGTTCAGGGTATTGACTGGTAAACCTAGTGGAAAGAGACCATTGAGAAAACCTAGGTGCAGTTGGAAGGATAACATTAGAATGGACCTGAAAGAAATGAGGTGTAATGAGGTGGACTGGATATAACTAGCTCAATATAGGAATTTGGTGTAATGAGGTGAGCTGGATATAACTAGCTAAAGGTAGGGATAGGTGGTGTATTTTTTTGAGTGCGGCAATGAACTTTCGCGTTCCCAATGCAATAAAATAACTAGGTTTCCACCCTTTCAAAAGTGTAAAATGTCCATTAAATACCTTTTGTAGACGTCACACATATAAGTGAAGGTAGCACTCGTAGTCCTTTAACAGGATACTTACCTGTAAACAAACACAATGGTATTAATAGGACCACAACATAAACATTATAGTCCAGGAATATTTTCCAAAAAAACAAGTAAACCCTGACAAAATTCGTATATATATAAGTTACATAATACATTCTATGCACCAATACGTTTGTTATAGGCCTAAATATATATTTTATTGGGTAAGGATTTTTTTCCTAAAAAAATTACGCAATTCCTCGGGACTCAAAGCGGGTGTACTGGGTGTATAACCGGTGGCCCAGTTTCAAGTCTAGTTATTGTTGCTTTATAATATCAATATGAAGCTCTTCGGTGGCCACGTGGTCTAAGGCGCTACTCTCACATTAGACTAGACTGCCGATGACAAGGAGATCGTGTGGTTCGACCCTGATCAGGTGTAGTGAGGGTGTTTTTTCCCCTAAATGCTTTCCCACTTTCTCTCCATGAAATGCGGGTACACCCCCTCTAGACTTAACCATTTCCACCCTTAACCCATTAGCTTAATTAGTATATAAGCGTTTAACCCGAATGGGTAGTAAGACGCGGTGTTGTATAAATTAAAACAATTGAATGAGTGAGATCTGCCAGGCGACCGCGACTCCTCACCAGTAATATTATTTCTCCAGCCTGGCGAGAGAGACACTGATAGGTAAAGCGCGGGAGATATCGAATGCCCAGAAAGTGGACAACCCCAGTCACGCCAAGTCTTGTCCACATCTCCGGGCCCGTCGAGTCATGTGACGTGACGTCACGTCACGTCGCATCACGTCACGCTGTCAAGACTTGGGTTTCCGGAGCCCATCCATCGGGCGCGCCTGGCCCGTGAGCTCTGTAATCTCACCCTTGAAACCTCCGGATAGAGATTACTTTTTTTTTTAACTTTCTCGCGACCCCCCTCGGACAGAGAAGTATTGTAATCATAAAAAAAAATGAATTTGATATTTTGATGGAATCTCAAAGTTTCATGACCCCCCTGAAACCATAAAAATTGTTTTTGCGTTGTCGTTTTTTTCTCTCTCGGCCTAGAGCTGAAACCATTTTACCGATCAGAATAAAACTTGGAATCTAGGGTTTTCAGAAAGTTTCCGAAGAATTTTCGAAACCATCCATCCAACCCTAAAATTAAGGGTGGTTTATTTAAGAGCTAAAAGAGAGATTTTGATTAAAATTCGAATCTAAACAATGTTTGCCATTAAAAACAAAATAAAGCATCGCATTCCCCTGGGAAAGTGGCCTAGAAGGTAGGGTACTTTACTTAAGGTGGGGTGCTAGTGAGCGCCAGTTTAGTGCATTAAATTGGAAGTTTTTATAGCATAAACATTTTTTGGCAAAAATAGATCAAATATTTCTTTTATAGAAACATAGAGTTTAGCTTTCTGCCCATGCTAATTTCAACAGTTGTTGAATATCTGTCATGAGCATAGCGGCATTTGGTGACAAACTTTTTAAATGAAGAGAAAAAGTTGTCACTCAATTCCAGGACACCCTTGACAGATATTAAAGAACTGTTGAGATTAGCATGTGCGGAAAAGTACACTCTATGTTTCTATAGAAGAAATATTATATTTATTTTGGCCAAGTAAATGTTTATGCTATAAAAACTTCGAAAATACTGCCCTAAACTCACGCTCACTAGCAACCCATCTTAAGACGATATTTCCAATTGTAATAATATTATCTACGCAACTCTTTGAGTTACGAAATAACGTATCCAGTTGAAACTCTTTAGTTCGACAACTCCCGTGGTTCGACACGTTTTGAATCTGCCGCCATTAGTTCGAGGGGTGGCCACTAGGACGGAGTTATTAGCAGTACAAAGGCGCCGAAGTTTTTTACATCTGCGGCCGAATGTTTTGGCTTGTATTCTGGCTGTATTTTATCCCTTAATTATGTTTTCCGAGCGACCAATAGTTGTGAAAAGTGGTGTATTGTGTTCTGTTACTAAAAAAAAAACCTTTATTCTACCTTGTGTGGCTCATCAATAAGTAGCCTATGTAGTGTGATATGGCAAGCTTAGGTGATAGGCGTAAGTGGTATATAAAAGGTTCTTAGAGTTTCGACTGTATCTATAAAGTTGAAGGACTATTAAAAAAACTATTATTATTACGTATAGACTATAAAATCCACAATTTTCGAGTTTTAACTAAATATATATTTTTAAATAAAGGTCTTGGAAATGGGGGAAGTTTCCTTTTTTCTTAATAAGTTTCTGTAACAATTTCTATTAATTCGTTTAATATGTCTTACGAGTTTGGGGGAGTTTCCTTTTTTCTTAATAAGTTTCTGTAACAATTTCTATTATTTCGTTTAATATATCTTACGAGTTTTAAGTAAATATCTCCATTTTTAAGTAAAGGAGCGAGAGAAAGTATTTGCGGTGTCCCGTTCCATTTATTTTTTCCGGTTAAGTTTTCAATCGTAAAATTTCCCAGTTAAAATATTTCAGACGATTGAATCCCAGGGTTAGGCATCGTAAGGCCCTCTATAGATACTTTCATTATAATAATGAGCTATTAAGGTAATTATCAACGTGAAGGTAAATATCCTCCCATTTATGTCTTTTTTACGGTAATGAAAGTAATTATGAGGTTTCAAAACCTCTAAACAATCCTCAAATATCTTAGAATATTCAATTGCTACTCGGTTTAGGGATGAGGAAGGCAGATTTAAGAGAAAATGCACTCGTATTCGCGTGAATACTAAGCGGGGAAAACATTTAAAAAAAAGACTCAGTAAACTCAATCGAGATCCAAACCTAAAACTCCTCGACACCGACAAAGAAACGGACACTTTAGTCCACACGCGCACAAGTTTTGGGTGGCACGCCGACGTGAGAAAAATAAACACTAAATACATTTTTTTTCAGTGTCTGATATTATTTTTTGAGGTCAATAATATTTTGATAGCCTTCTCATCCACTTGTCACAATGAACTTTGTTAAGTCAACGGTTAGAAATTGTCTTGGTCCGTACCTAAGTGCAGCTTGTGAGCTGTTTAAGACCAGTTATGAACCGAACATATGTATCTTCTTAATTAATTATATTTATATAATATAAAATATATTATATATATAAATAATATATATTACTGTTTATAAAATCTTAAGAATACGCAAGATATATTGTGTAATCTTCTTAATATATATAATTCTTCTGTACGTGTGTATGTCACTGAACTCCTCCTAAACGGCTGGACCGATTTTGATGAAATTTTGTGTGTGTGTTTGAGTGGGTCCGTGGATGGTTTAGATTCACAATTGGACCCGGTAGGTGTCACTGCAATCGGGTTCTAGGATTTTTTTTATTTTTTAGGGTATTTTTGGGGGGGACTTTTTTTTAAAGATTTTTTTGCATATCAGAACATGTAACCTCAAAATTGCACCCCCCACCACCACCACCACCCAATATTTATAATAATGAATATAATATTAATAATTGACCGTTAAAACCTTCTGAAAAGTTCATGAATAATTGAACTTCTGAAAATAATTCATAGTTATGTTTATTTTTCGATACAGCTGATATTTGTGGAGTTGTGGGCGAAATGCAAAAAATAAAAAGATGTTTTATTTTGTATGTTGTCTTGACAAACACTGAATTTCTAATTTTGTGTTACTCACTAATTGGAGTTCATTGTGAATTTGTAATTGTGATGATCACATAGTATTTGTTTTATTATCGAAATAAATTATGCCACCCAAACGAAAAGCCAACGTTCGGGCAGGACAACGTCTGTCGGGTCCGCTAGTCTTGGTATAAATATCTTAGCAAAATACATCACATTTCAAACTTTTATTGAGAAGTTTATGTATTTTTAAAATTTTAATATACACATGCATTGTATACCCCCTCCTACCTCCCGGCCCCCCCTGAAGTTTTCACGTTAATGTTCAATGTTTTTACTTGAGGTTAATGTCTAAGACACTCACTTTGGAAATTAAATAAATTCTTACTACTTGAAAATTTAGTAATTATTAAAATATTAACAATTATTTTATTTGAGTTGTTCATTAAATTTCATAGTAGTCAATAATTTTATTTTTAATATTCATTAAAAAATAAACATAAATAAGTGGTGGCACTCTTGACTAGCTCAAAATTCAGCTAGTCCTTAAGTGACACACTGGTCGAAAAAAAGTTTCGCCGTCCATGCTTTAGTACGTGTGTACATTGATACGGGGTGGGGGTTAAATTTTTGCCGGTGTTCGTATAAAAACCTCGTTTTTCATCAGAGATAATTAATGTGTGAAATTTTAAACTCATTTTCTTCTCTATCTTTTGAAGTATGTATTTTGTATGTGTAATTCTACCGCACCAGTAATAACGGATATGTTTGAATGGGAATATTTCAATAGGGATTTTAAACATCCAGGGGGTTTTAATATTAATACTGTAGGGTAGGTACAATTTAAATCATTTTGTACTACTTAAAAATTACTTAAATTATGCAAACAGAACAATGTGTATAATTATTTCGATGCACATGAAAAAAAAAATTATACTTAAACAAAACATTGTGCATTTAAAAACTGCCCCTTTCATATTTTATAATTAGGATAATGCTGTAAACTAATTAACATCATACCCAGTTGATCATAATAGTTATACATTGGAATCCAAATGAAACACAAACAATATCTATTTAACAATCAGAAGCAAACACACACACACACACACTAAACTTAAAAAACAAACTAAAATTCATAACTGTATAAACGTTTGGCGTTACACAGGACATCACAAAACGCGAATATATCATCCACACTTAGGCTACGTGGGAATAAATTCGTCCCCGATATCACGTGATGCAAATTACAGGTGCAACCAATTGCAAGTCATCCACTGAAAAGCATTTACAATTTAATTTCAAAATGTAATTTCATAGCTCAGTGATCAAAAATCACATCGCCGGATGCACACACACACACACACACACAACACACAACACCAACGACCACAAAGCGTTTCAAACGGTTAATAATTTTACTATGAACGTTTGTGGGGTACCAAATGCAAAAATCACCTCCCAAAATAAATATTTTTGATGCACATTTTAATAAAATCATCAACAAATACGTTGAAATAGTAACCGAACAGTTAATTAAAAAACACTAAATTAATTTATACTTTTTTCTTCCTCTCTCTTCACAGGATTATTTGTCATTTTACTATTTGATGAACTGTAAAAAATCATACCGAAAAAAAAGAGCTTTCCCGATCATTTTGAAACAAAGGGGGCCGTAATGATCCCTTCATTGGTTTGTTTCCATTGCACGTCAAGCTTCATTTGCTGCGCAATTAGAATGGATAAAACAGCAACAACCAAGCTAACACTAGCGATACCCCGCGGGCAAAATTAGAATCTTTTGAGCGCATGGCGGCCATGTTAGTGACGTCACCGACAGCAGACGCTTGCCTCAAGGGGGGATAAAACATGCATCGCGATGTCAGGCCTGCCGCTGACACAGCAGGGGTACCCGGTTCGAATCTCGTGAGTCACCTGACTGACAACTGATGAAAACAGGCTCGTCAAGAACAAGCGCAATTTTATATGTAAGGATATTTAAAAGTGCACGTGGTAATTAACAACAAACAAATCAACTTAACCCAGAACAGCATACTTAATTATTTGTATCGTGGTCGCATGGTCTATGTGTCACTTGTTTGACTAGAAGTTGGGGACTGGAATACCGGGGTTCAAGTCCCAATCCGGTTTAGGTCTACTGAAATTGTTTATTTCCTAAAAGGTTTTCTCACTCTCCCATCAAACAAATTCGGGTTCATTTTCTTTAAAATTCCGCCTTCCTCATCCCCATTAATAAGCGTAATTTTTGTATGCTTAAACCTCATTTTTTTTACGAAAGGACTTTGAGGAACTTTTTGGTAAACACAAACGTACTTTTTTGCTGTCAACATTGATAAATATTTTAATGTTTTATTATTATTATTTTATTTTTATAGGTATTGGTCATATTTATCAATAGTGACAGCCGAGAATAACATGACTTGACGTATGAATACGTGAAAGTAGATCTAGTAGCTTTCCTAGCTATCAGTTATGTTCATTTGTAAGAAAATTGGAGAACTAAGAAGGGCTGTAAAATACCACTTAATTAACATTGAAGCACTAATTAATCCTAGTACCAAGAATTTTTTAAAAATGAGAAAGAGAATTAAATAAAACACAAATAAGGGTTCGGCCAAACTGACAAGCAGCGAGCGACTGAGCGAGTGCGTGGCCAAACTGGCGAGCCAGCGAGCGAGCGCGTGTTAGCAGACTGACTGATCCTAGTTTATTCGTGAAAATGTCTCTGTTAAAGACACTTTGCGCATCTCTGCGCCTCAAGAATTCTTAAAAAAAAATGCATGTTATTAAAAAGAAAAAAATAGGAGTGGTGATTCTTATTTGTAAATGCCTATTTTTATTATAATATTGACGTATTAACATGTCGGTCTACATATTGTTTATGGTCTTACCAATTAAATTAGGCCGTTAGTAGCAAGTGTGTTAAACCTATATAATAATAATAATAATAATAATAATAATAATAATAATAATAATAATAATAATAATAAAGTCAAATACCATGTTAAATTGGAAAGTTTTACCTAGCACCAATGAGCCAACATACAATAATATTGCCCAGCGCCTGTAAACTAGACTGTTCCGGCTCGAGCGCGCGCTCCAGTCTGGACACCTCTCATTACAACCAACGTGTTCTACTTTATTTTTTAGTCGCTCGCTCACCCAGTCTGGCCGTACACTAATAAATTACTGTAAGCACTCACAAGGATATCATCGGGGTCTTCAAGACCTTTAGTTGACGTCTTTTACCTATCTGTTAGGGAGACGGGCTGGGACTTGGTGAAGGAATGAAGCTAGGACATTTTACTTCACAAGTTCATTCAAATAAGGTGAGAGTGTTTGGGACGCGAGAAAAGTTAAGAGTGTTTGCAGTTTTTAAATCAAAACATTTTCTTGGTAAAAATGAATCAATATTGCTTAGTAAAAACATATAGTAGTTTAATTTTCTTCACGTGGTGATTTCAACAGTTGTTTAATATCAGTCACGAGCATAGCGCCATTAGATGAGAAACTTTTTAAATGAACATTAACATGTGAAGAAAATTAAACTCTATCTTACTAATGGAGAAATATTTTATTTCTTTGACTAAAATAAGTTTTGATATACAAACTGCAAAAATACTGCCCTTTGCTCGTGTTCCTTACACTCCCACCTCAAAATTTGTTTTCCCCTTCAGCTTGTTCATAACCGCTTGGTCGATAACACTCGATACCAAACGTAGCCATTCATAGCCCTTTCCAGCCCAAACTAACCAAAGTATATTCTAAGGATTTTTTTTATAAATTTATTCAAAATTTACGTAGCCTTATAGCTTAGAAAAAAATTATTTGCTAAAATAATTTGAATTTTGTTTTTAATATGTAGCCATTTGGCTAAATTGGGCATTGGTATTTTTAAAGATTAAAATTATATGATGAAACCAAACATTAAACAACGTAGCCATATGTCTACACCGGCTGCAAAGAGATAGTGAAAAATTGCCTATTATAATGTATGTTGCATAGCCAAAATTTCTCTTAAAAAGTATGTTCTGGAATTTGATAGTGGTCTGCAATGATAACCAATTTATAATTATGAACTATAAATGATAAAATAATGTTGACTAGAGAGAAAAAAAAGTGATCTCTTAAATAGGTAAAAGAAAAAATAACCTCTTCTTTCCCTTTACCATGATAAGGAAACACAGTTGTTTGGGTTTTTTAAAAAATGAAAGTGAGTCCTTTGCCTACTCATGGTATTTAGAGCGTGTCCACGCAAATCCTTCCCAAAACTAACCTCAATTATTCATTTCAATGATACGAGTAGGAAATACCTCCCAAGGCAAAAAAAAAGGGGATCGTTGTGACATCCAACATTATTTCATATTTACTTCACAGTTGTTCAATCCCTGCTCTCCCATTTTTAACTGACAGGTTTGTCATCAGATGTACTCGATTAAAACAAAAAAAAAAAGTTTCAAAATTCGTGTGTGTTCTAGAATCTTTTTTTGTTCCCAAAAGGGGAAAAAAAATAATCCATTTTTACTTTCTTGTTCGTCATTTCTTTTTGATAAGCTGTCAGGTACAGGGGCCAAACGGAAGCATCAAACGTTAGCCGCACCCCTCTTTTAATCCTTCCCCGAGCCATCAGCTTCAAGCAAGTGGAACCCTCATGTCCCCCCTCCCTCCTCCCTCTCAGAACTCCGCCTTCCCCTGATAACATAATATCATAAACACTCGCAACAAAGGAAAACAATGTCTAGCATATTCGAGAACATCAGACTTGTGACCCTCTAAAACTTAGTGCATGTTGTAAATTGGTATTGCTTGTCTATTTATCTCTTTTGGTTCACAGAAAAAGAAAGGTCGTATGGTCATTTTATACATAAAATAAAAAATTAAGGTGGGAGGCGTGGGGAACGTGAATTAAGGGCAGTACTTTGCAGTTCTATGTCAAACATTTGTTTTGGTTGAAACTAATTAAATATTGCTCCAGAAGAAACAAAGAGTTTAATTTATTCACGTGGTGACCCCAATTATTTTAAATTAAATATCTGTTAAGGTGTCTTAGAATTTAATGACAACTTTTACTCTTCATTTAATAAGTTGGTGACCTAGCGGTCTAGGGGTAAGGTGTCAGACTTCTGTGCTGGGGGTCCGGGGTTCGATTCTTGGTCCCAGCACAGATTTAACTGATCGCCAAACCCTTCCTTCATCTCTGACAAGACGTTGTATTAATCACAACTTGTGAATGTGTGGAAATGCCAAGCCTCCAACGTGGTTCGGATTCCATGTTAAATTGTAGGTCCTCCATTTCATCTCACAATCACCCTGCCATTACACATTATCGTAAGTGCGTATAACCCAAACGGTTAGTAAGACGCGGTGTAATAATAATTTAAAAAGTTTGTAACTAATGCCGCTATGCTCATTACAGAAACCCATAAACTGTAGATATCACCTTGTGGAGAAAATTAAACTCTATATTTCTATGAAGCAGTAGCCTACTTTATTTATTTTGGTAAAAAAAAGTTTTGTTATAAAAATTGCAAAAACACTGCCCTTAATTCGCGTTCCCTATAATTGCACCAGTTAATCAAATTAGATAACAATATAGAGTAGCCTATATTAGGATCGAAGGCTTGATAACTTAATCGTTCAATAAACCACGGATGTATTATACTGGGATCACGATGAACTTAACGTTAAGGCCCTACTCGTGCTTTTAAATGGTAGCCAACACGGTGCACTTAAATTTAACGTTTGATGTGACCTTCACTCAAGAGTAAAAGAGTTGTCCAGGCAGAACTTTCACCTTACAGTACGTGGACGTTAAGTTAGCCAATCGTGTTGCGAGAAACGTCAACACGTCTATTTAGTACTTCATTTGTTTATGTATTGTGTGGTTAGGAATAGTTTGTCCGAGTCTTCGAATTCTTTAAAACGAATCATACTTTCATTATTTATCCAGTAAGCTTCTATGCGAGTTATTTGTAACCTGCCCCTAAATGCTTGGGTTTCATTCCCGATCCGACTGATTATATAATCACACGACTTATAAACTAACTTGAATCTAGAACAGACACAACACCCAACCCCCCAACCATTAGTTCAACAATGTGAAAGGGAAAACTCACATTTAACCAAAGATAACTTTTTCAGCCATATAGGAAATCGAACCCGGGACTCTTAGCTCAGTAGAAAGATCTGCCACAAACTGAAATAAGGTGTCGGACCTTTAATAAAATACAAACATATTTTTAGGAGTCGACCTTGATAACATTTTACTATATTATTTTTACTATTATTATTTTTTAAACTATAATTATTGTTATGATTATTGTGGTCGAATGGTCTAAGGCGTCACGATAGTGTTAGCCTGCTGACAACGGGGATATCGGGGTTAGAATTTTGGTCGGGTCTAGTGAAAGTGATTTTTTCCTGAAAGGTTTTCTATCCATCCTTCCACGCAAATACCTTTAACCTCCTCTTCATCCCTATCCTATTAGAGTAGGCCTAATAACCTGAACAAGTAGTAAGACACGGCGATAAAAAAAAAGTAATGTTTTCTTTTAGGTAGTGATAAAATTTATAAAAATTGTCAGCTGCAAAATCATATGACATGACGTATGAATACGTGGAAGAAGATGTAGTAGCTTATCTGGATGTCAGATAAGGCTCTTCAATTCTCCCAAGAACCAGTCTTTATCCACAGCACTACAGCATTAATCTCTCAGTGGATCTGCTTCAAATCCCATGTAACAAGTAAATCTCACTTCTATTCGCAAAATGACCGACTGAAAAGGGAAAAACACGTTTTACCTGAACGTTTATCTGAAAATAAACACGCGCCAACATTACAGATCTCCCTAAATGCATTCTAAGAAAGATGTTTCATCACTTTTCGAACTCGTATGTTTATGGGAGGTTGAAGGGCACTAAAGTTGACGGACGGTATAAGAACACATCAGATGGACGATCGATGAAGATAAGCGAGAGAGGAACATGAGAACGAAAGTAAAATAGGTGTAGGAGTAAAAAGTGTGAGCGGGAAAAAAAAAATCAGGGGAAGGGGAGGAAGAGAAGGTACGGATCATCATTTCGTGGCGGGCCTCCCCCACCCAAAAGTGAGAAATGTGGTCCATTTCCCCGAGAAAGAGCGTTCGGACCGAGTGATGGCCTCTCATCTCGCATTCACCATGAGTGATCGCAGTCATGAGAAGGATCGAACGGACACTCCTGAGCATTCCTCGGGGTGTGTGAGTGGATGGGGGGGTAATGCACTTGAGGACCGTCACGAGATTGATGACGAGGTGTGGACACTCGCGATATGACGATGACGACGACTACCAGTAGGACAGGTCTTCCTGGTACCGACGTGGGAGGTACGATGTTTTGGACCCGATAGAGATGCAGAATGCAGACCACCGATTAGGTAGGGCTACTTCGTATTCACGTACTAAAATGAGATGAAAGAAGACGTTAGTTCAAATCCGTACTATTGCAGTTCTTACGACAGATCCTTTTTTTTTTTACCAAAACATGAATAACCAAAACATAAATAATGCTTCAGTTTACCATGAAAAGTAGCGAGCTTGCACGTTTCCATTATGGCATAGCTTACAAGATAGGACATTGTAATCAGTCAAGGAAAGAAAACTCAGTGCTACCTTTCAGGTTAAATGAAGTGTATGTTATGTTTGGTTTTAATTTTCTACACAAAGTAATCTCAACAGTTCTTGAATATCTGTCGCGAGCACCTCGGAATTTTTAACATAAAGCTTTTTACATCAAGAGAACCAATCATGGTCCAATTATTACTCAGCGCCCACGACATATTCAGGAACTGTTAAGAGTGTAATGCATAGAAAATTAAACTTAACTCTATCTACTGAAGCAATATTTAATTAATTTTGGCCAAAACATGTTTCTTGCAATAAAATACTCAAAAAAACCCATACCCGACATTCTTTTCCATCCCAACTTATACACTTAAAAGGGGCCGCCTATTGTGACTCTGAGACGCAACTCAGGCGTTCAGAAACTCATAATAAGAGTTATTTAAGGTGGGGATGTAGTGGACGTGAGAAAATGTCAGTGTTTTTGCAGTTTTTATGGCAAAACACTTTTTTGGCCAAAATAAAAAAAAATTTTTTTACAGTAGCATAGTTTTGTTTAATTTTCTTCACAAGTGTAATGAAATAAATTTTCATTTAATAATAATTTTAATCAAACGTTCTCACCCTTAACATAATTCAAATTAATGAATAGTTTCATAACGTAAAACTGAATGTATCCATATGTGTTATGAAATCTCCTCACACACTTACATGATCAATTATATATTTATTTGTTGTTTACGACGACTCTATGACGTCAACTTATATTCCCCATTGTTTAAAACGTCCCCACACCCCTATTGCAGAAAAACTTGTGAAATATAACCACTTCGAAAACACTCTCTATCTCTCTCCCTCGCTTCTAGAACGAATGGAGCATGGTGCAACAAAAGAAAGAAAGACAAAAAGAACATACTAGAACGATTTATTTTGAAATATATACTCAAAATGAAGGTTCCTTTCTCCAGTTGTTCCATAACCTTACAGAGGAAAGGTCCGCGTCTCATTAAGCTGCCGTATCGGGTGTTCAAATAAAATAATTTTGAATAAACTGGATTTAAACTAATAAAAAATAAATATCAACAAATTAACGTCTTTTATATTGATATCAATACCAAAACCATATAATCATCACGATGAACTCCAACCCAATACTCCCAAAGAAGATTATCATACAATCCCCTACATTACCACTTCACTATTTGGCTCGGCAACGAGGACATCCAGAGAAGGACTCCCAGAAGAGCACAAACAATCACTCTTCAACTTGACTCAACAACGTGGGGCTTCACCAACGAAACAACACTATACGCAAGGCGATATCAACAGTTGTTGAATATCTGTCATAAAATTGAGAAACTTTTCAAAGGAACAGAAAAAGTTGTCATTAAATTCCAGGACATCCTTAACAGAAATTTAACAGTTCTGTTGATATCACCATATGTGAAGAAAATTAAAGTCTTTATGTTTTTCTACTGGAGAAATATTTAATTTATTTTGGACAAAGAAATGTTTTTTCTATAAAAAAACCTACAAAATCCCTGGTCTCTTCTGACGTCCCCTTGCACCTCACCTTAAGATGTGGTTTGTGGTTTCAGAATATGAAGGACAAAGGTTCCAAAATATCTATGCCAAAGGTATCATAACAATATGGCCGTAAAACACCGATAACCTTGCAATTTAAAGTAGGCTATGTGATTGTCTATAAGGTTAAGATTACTTCCAAAACAAATTTAATCGTTTTTTATGCAGTACATAGTTATATTGTGACGAGTTGTACTGATTTATTAATAGTATCTGAGTAAAAAACGAAATGAACAAATAAATAAGACATCAAGCTAATAAGTGTAGGCCTATATATGTTATGGTTAAATTAGATTATTTATTAATAATCACTACTCACGTTGTAGATAGCATTTATATTTTTAGCAAGTTTATTATAAAATAATAACAATATTAGCCAAGGTCAAGACGGGGGTCAGATAATTGTATTTGTGTTAGAACTACATTTTATTAGTAGTAAGAAGAAATTCATCTTTCATTCGTTTTGAGGTATTTAACGTGCACTTTCTAAACCGACTGATTATATCAACACACGACTAATAAGCCAACTTAAACAAAGTACAGACACAACAACCAGTCCCCAGCCGTTAATTCATCACTGTTGAGAGGGGGAATTCACATTTCACCAATGATACCTTTTCCGGCCATGCCGAGAATCTAGCCCAGGCCCTTAGCTTAGTAGACAGACACGATACCAACTGAGTTAAGGTGTCGGGACAGTAACAAGACGATATCATTTTTATTGAACAATTATTTATTTAATTTGTTCTAAGCAGCGTATCTCACTATTCTTTCGGGCTGTACGCATGTGTAGTCTACGTATTACTCCAATGTGCTAGGGATGAGGAGAGTTGAATTTAGGAGAAAGGTACTCCCATTATATTGGAAGAAGAGTGGAAAAACATTTAGGAAAAAACTTTCCTGCCAGGATTCAAACTTTCAACACCCACTCACCGGCCAACCAGAATAGATTAGCTTAGTCCGCGTATAGTATAATGAATTGAAAATTTTGATTAGAGTTTAAATGTTATTTAAGGGCTACACATTCACCCAAATAAATGTGCAGATAATTAATTTCCATCGATTGTAATTCTTCACAAAAAACTAGTTCACGGTTTGCAGTAGGTTATTCTAAAAGAAGACAAAACTAGGTTTTTTTTTATCGCGAAGTTTACTAAACCTGACTTACTCGCAGTAAAGACTTACCCCACCCAGGAGAGTCAACCCCCACTTCCCCCCTCAGAAAGGTCTCTAGAACAATCCGGTGCTCGCCTCCCAAAAACCCCGCCCCCGCGATGCAATGACATCTTCCAACTCTAGGACGGGGACTTTATTCAGACTGGTCCCAGCAACTAAACAATGCACAGCGCGGGACAGTGCGGTGATCGATGGTCGGCCCGGGGATCCATCTTGCTGTCATGGACACCACTTTGGGCCATCCTACACTTCTCTCCCCGCCTCGCCCCTTTCCCTGGCCAGGCACGTCTTGCCCTCTCTTACCCCATTGTACTGTCCTCAGAGACACCGGCAGCAATACCCACTACTACAGGGGCAGAAAACATCGCCCCACTACTACAGGGGCAGAAAACATCGCCCCGCTACTACAGGGGCAGAAAACATCGCCTCGCTACTACAGGGGCAAAAACATCGCCCCGCTACCACCGGGGCAGGAAACATCACCTGTCCTAGATACAAGGCAGCTATACCCGCTACTACCGGGACAGAAAGAATCGTCTGTTCTAGACACCAGGAGCAATACACGCTACTACCATGGCAGAAAACATTGCCTGTCCTAGACACCAGCAGCAATACATGCTACTACTATGGCAGAAAACATTGCCTGTCCTGGACACCAGCAGCAATACCCACTACTACCGGTGAAGGAAACATTGCCTGTCCTAGACACTAACAGTAATACCCACTACTACCAGGCAGAAAACATCACCTGTCCTAGACACCAGCAGCAAAACCCGCTACTACCGGGGCAGAAAACATCGCTCCGCTACTACCAGGCCAGGAAACATCACCTGTCCTGGACATCCGCAACAATACCGGCTACTATCAAGGCAGAAAACATCGCCTTCCCGGTATTCTTACACCAACACGCCATCTTACTATTCTCGTCTCCCCCTCTCTTCCCACCTTACCTATATAATAACCCAGAATGTACCGAGGCCGTGGCTGCAGCATGCCACCTAAACTGTCAGTGAACTTGCTATCGATCAGGGCCCACTTTATTAGCGCGGACAGGACAAAAGACAGGAAGCGAACAACAAAGAGAATAGCAAGAGACAAACACAACGAAACAAAACTTGCCGTTTGTTGGGGAGGGGATCTTAACCGTAATCATGAGGCGAATAATTCATTTCGAAATACAGTGTAATTCCAGACTGGGTGATTGATTGGTGGATATAGCCGTCGGCAGGGGCGGGTGAGCGGCTATCACGCCTGGCCTGACTCCGACCTAGTAGACCGGGGTTCAAGCTCTCAGCACGATGATGTACTGAATATTAGATTTACATATAGCCTACAGGTCGTCCTCGACCAACTGGGGTCACGTGATATGAGAATTCACTCTCGAGATAGATAGAATTGCCAGTGAAAGGCAGGTCCGCGTTCAAATCCAGGTCAGATGTAGTGAAAGTGTTTTCCTCCCTAAACTGTTTTACACTCTACCTCTATGTAAATGCAGGTACAATTCCACTATATTAAACCTTAATCTTGCCAACCTTATTAGGTGTAAGTATGTGGATAGTTACAGCCCGATTTCAATAAGAAGAAACTTTTTCTGACAGTTTCAAAAGTTAATAAAATTCAATTTTGATAAATCCATACGTCAAGTCATGTGATCTGCAAATCAATTTTGATAGATATTATCAATATTTTAAAAATAACACTAATTATATAGTAGGATTTTATCAATGTCAACCAAAGTAAAATGTATTTGTATTTTCTAAAAGCCTTTTCTTATAAAAATTGGACTATATAACTTACATCATTTTACCAACATTATTCATATCTGTATGGATTAGCAACCATTCGAAAATGTTTGTATTTTGTATTTAAGGCCAACAAAATCGTGTCGAAAGCTTAATATTTTATACTAAATCGGGATGAGGAAGGTTGTGTATATAGGAAGTGTATCCGCATTTGCGCGGAGAGAGAAACTGGCAAACCATTTAGGAGAAAAAAATCAGTACACCCGGACCAGATTCGAACCCTAATAATTTCATCACCAGCAAACCCGACAAGACTAGACCGATGCCTTGATCTAGATGGTCGATTATAAGTATGTACGCGATACGGTACTTTAACAAGTACCTCTAGCAGGCAGGCGACAAGCGACTAGAAAAGAGTTCACTTTAATCAGTAGGTCCCAGCTGCTAGTAATTTAGAAGTGCTAAGTGGTTATAAAAAAGTATATATTCTTCCGAAATAAGTAAAGAGAGAAAAATAAGAACGAAAGAGAGAGCGAGGGAACTTTACAGTCGTGTGTCGTTACGAACCCCTTTAACCGCTTCCGCTTCTTTTTGGAACCATTTTCCCCCTAACACCCCCCACGCCCCCCGAACATTTCAACTCCCAGCCCTGTCCTTATCAGACCTTCACCGCCGACTCCGACTATGACTCAGCCCTCGGGTCGACTGATTCTGATTGAAAACCGAGTGATTGATAGCTGCCATTACGGCTGACATTTTAAAGACCCCCCCTTCCCTCAACCCCCACTCACTTTCCGCCCGACCACCCCTCACCCGCTCCTCTGGGCCGCTTTTAATGCACACATCTGCAGAAATTTATCGATGATTCTTTTATATATAGAGAGAGAGACGGTCGGACGCGGCGGCAATCGCTCCGAAGGGAGGGGGGGGAAAGAAAAAGGAAGTTTGCTGACTATTATTCAATAGGACGTTTGTCTTTTAAATGGACTCTTTTTTTTTTACATGTAGAAAAGGGGGTGGAGTAAAGAGAGAATTGTTCAAAAATAGGGTGGGGGTGGGGATTGGTGGGTAGGTGGGAATGGAGAGGGTGCGGATTAATACTGTGACTATGTCTGGAAGTAAAAAAAAAAAAAAAATTGGGGTGAGTTTGTGTGTGTATGTGTATGTGTGGGTGTTAAAGGCATAGAAGAGAGTTAAAAAAAATAGTACAGAAAAATAAAAAAGAAAAGAAAAGGGTGGAATTCTCCGTACATTAGTCCCGTAATAAATCTTTAGGTAGGAGAGGCCCGAGACGGATGGAAAAGAGAATAGGGGAGCAGGGGGAAGGGGGGCTTGCAAGCACACTGTACAGTTTTGTGTGTTTGGAAAGGGGGGGGGGTCTCTCTGAGTCTCGTTGCTGTATGCAAATCCTTCTCTACCTCCCTTTCTTTCTCTCTCTACTCTACCTTACCCTCCCACCATGTGATATATGGCGCACCAAGTGTCAGACTGGTGATGCATTGGGAGTTCTGGGATCCCCCACCCCCTCTAGCACCCTAGGGTAGCTACGTGACCCTCTATCCCCTTCCTCCCTCCCTCCTCATACTCTTCTAACCTCTTTGCTACCGGGACAGAGAGAGGACAAACACGCACCAAAGTTTCTTGCTAGGAGGATATTTTATTTTTTTTGTTTTTACTTTTGCTGTGCCCCCCACCCCCAAGCCCACGCCAACTCTACCCCTCACTGTATATATTAATTATGGCGACTAATGCTCGGTCTGGGGCCTACTCATGTTCCGCTTGGACAAGGGGATGACTGCTTTACCTTGTAAGCTACAGGACCTTCTCTCAAGATGAAAATGTTTGTGGGGTGGCGGGGATAGGGGGTCGGTTCGTTGTGGCCGAGAGTGGGGGATTATTTTTTTTGGGGGGGAGGAAGCAAATTAGTATAGTCTTTCGACAAGCATCCACTTGTTTTTTGGGTAATGGCTTTTATTTTAATATGCATGACTTTTTTGTTGCCAAAGCATAGAAAGCTCTTGTTTAAACTGTAGACCTTCCTTCAGAGATGCAATCTTGAAAAATATAGTGGAGAATAATGGTAAGGGGGGACTACGGTAATAAGATGATTCTGGGGGTCGACGCCCCCTTGAGTTCCGGAAATTAGGGGGAGGGGGGCTTAGAGGTTACTTCAAAACTTTTCCGGTACATCTGATTATCTTAAAGCGGGTTATTCATGGTAAAATGAGAACAAACTAAAATTAGCGCTGACCGTACCGTGTCTGTCTTTATTCCTCTCATCGAAGGACGACGGTGAAAGGAAAAGGTAAGCGATGGCCAGCAGGGGAATAAGATGGTTTCTAAAAAAAATTACAACATTTGTTAAATGTTTTTCATAAAAGACTCAAAAGTACTGCAGTAAAATACGTTATATGTAAGTATATTAGTGGAATTTTTAGTTTAGTCAGTGAAAAAGTGTGTGTGAATGAGGAAGTGGTAGGGTATGATAAAAAAATATTAAGGAGACAGCATCACCCTAAGTTCACCCCCTACTAAACTACTGCCTCACTTGAAAAAAGCTATTGTTTCGTTGCTGACATTTTGCTCATTTAAGACGCTAGAACAGTCAAGTAGAAATTACTAAACGGGCAGAAACCCAGTGGGCTCATTACGTTCCTGGGTGGAGCTGTCCAGCAGTAGGAGATCAAACAGGGGAGGAGGAAAATACAAATGACAATACAATTTATGTTGTGATCCCCCCTATTAAAAAAATATCATTCGATTCACAAAGATCAAGTATGTGCGCCTATACAGTTACCTTTCGTGTTTACAAATATTATATATATATATATAATATAATGTATGTAGTCGATACCAGTTACCTTTCGTGTTTACAAATATATATATATTATATATATATATATATAATATATATATTTGTAAACACAAATATATATATATATATATATATATATATATATATATATTTGTAAACACGAAAGGTAACTTAATAGGGGGGATCACAACATAAATTGTATTGTCATTTGTATTTTCCTCCTCTCCTGCTTGTTCTCATACCCGCTCCACCTAGGAACGTAATGAACCCACCGGGTTTCTGCCCGTTTATATATATAGGGTAATAGAAGATGGTGTTTTGTTCATTCCAGTAAACAACAGCTCATGTACTGTTAAAGGTCTTATCAATATTCAAAATCAGCGCAACGTCTGATTGCATAAAGAACCTATTTTTCATGTTTTATGAAGGAGTGAAGGAATTAGGTCATCTAGAGATTAGCCAGGGGTCACAGACACTGCGGGTGATGAGTGCGCGAGTACCTAAATATGGATGATAAGTGTACGTGTGCAGTCGAGACCCTTGTATTCCTAGCACCAGGGACCCCACAAAGTTGAAAGCCCCTCCCTCCACCCTGTTGTGTTGAGACACTTAAGCGACCACTGACTGTCAAACGCTAAGTTAGAATAATGTGAGCGGGAAACTCAGACGGAAGTGCTAAACTTTAGGTAAGAGGAGCGAGAGGAGGGGGGAGGAGGAGATCCGATTCTCTTTCCCCTCATCAAGCCACCCCTATAATCCACCCCCTCACACACTTGCCGGACCTTCTCCTTTAATTTGGCAACTCTGTCAAGTTGACAACTTACAGGTTCACTACCAAGTATGTTTCCTTTACTTGACCCACATCGGCGAGCCCGCGGACTAGACGTCAATCTCATCTAGTCAAATCTACCAAGGTTTGCGAGATCTGGGGATAAAATCCGGGCCATGTGTTATGACTTGAGAGCGTGGTTTTCCTTCCTCCTCTATCTACACGCAAATGCGGATGTAGGTGTATTTACTTTAAATTATATCTTCTCCGTCTCTATCACAGTAGGTTTTTTATTATTTCTATTCATAGCGGCTTACTAACCATTTGGGCCGAGGGTAGGTGGACTGGGCACTACTTTTGACCCCAGGCTATCATCAGCATTTTCCCCCAAAGGTAGATTGGACACTACCTTGCAGTACGATTTCCCTCCCAAGGTGAATTGGGCACTGCTACATTACACCTTGATTACCTCCCCAAGGTGGATTGGGCACTGCTACCTTGCACCTTGATTACCTCCCCAAGGTGAATTGGGCACTGCTACCTTGCACCTTGATTACCTCCCCAAGGTGAATTGGGCACTGCTACCTTACACCTTGATTACCTCCCCAAGGTGAATTGGGCACTGCTACCTTACACCTTGATTACCTCCCCAAGGTGGATTGGGCACTGCTACCTTGGACCTTGATTACCTCCCCAAGGTGAATTGGGCACTGCTACCTTGCACCTTGATTACCTGCCCAAGGTGGATTGGGCATGCTACCTTACACCTTGATTACCTCCCCAAGGTGGATTGGGTACTGCTACCTTACACCTTGATTACCTCCCCAAGGTGGATTGGGCACTGCTACCTTGCACCTTGATTACCTCCCACCTCCCCAAGGTGAATTGGGCATGCTACCTTGCACCTTGATTACCTCCCACCTCCCCAAGGTGAATTGGGCATGCTACCTTACACCTTGATTACCTCCCCAAGGTGGATTGGGCACTGCTACCTTGCACCTTGATTACCTCCCCAAGGTGAATTGGGCACTGCTACCTTGCACCTTGATTACCTCCCCAAGGTGGATTGGGCACTGCTACCTTGCACCTTGATTACCTCCCCAAGGTGAATTGGGCACTGCTACCTTGCACCTTGATTACCTCCCCAAGGTGGATTGGGCATGCTACCTTACACCTTGATTACCTCCCCAAGGTGGATTGGGCACTGTTACCTTGAAGAAAAATTTCTCTCTCAAGGTGGATTGGGCACTGCTACCTTACACCTTGATTACCTCCCCAAGGTGAATTGGGCACTGCTACCTTACACCTTGATTACCTCCCCAAGGTGAATTGGGCACTGCTACCTTGCACCTTGATTACCTCCCCAAGGTGGATTGGGCATGCTACGTTACACCTTGATTACCTCCCCAAGGTGGATTGGGTACTGCTACCTTACACCTTGATTACCTCCCCAAGGTGGATTGGGCACTGCTACCTTGCACCTTGATTACCTCCCCAAGGTGGATTGGGCACTGCTACCTTGCACCTTGATTACCTCCCCAAGGTGAATTGGGCACTGCTACCTTGCACCTTGATTACCTCCCCAGGTGGATTGGGCATGCTACCTTACACCTTGATTACCTCCCCAAGGTGGATTGGGTACTGCTACCTTACACCTTGATTACCTCCCCAAGGTGAATTGGGCACTGCTACCTTGCACCTTGATTACCTTCCCAAGGTGAATTGGGCATGCTACCTTACACCTTGATTACCTCCCCAAGGTGGATTGGGTACTGCTACTTTGCACCTTGATTACCTCCCCAAGGTGGATTGGGCACTGCTACTTTGCACCTTGATTACCTCCCCAAGGTGGATTGGGCACTGCTACCTTGCACCTTGATTACCTTCCCAAGGTGAATTGGGCATGCTACCTTACACCTTGATTACCTCCCCAAGGTGGATTGGGTACTGCTACCTTACACCTTGATTACCTCCCCAAGGTGGATTGGGCACTGCTACCTTGCACCTTGATTACCTCCCACCTCCCCAAGGTGAATTGGGCATGCTACCTTGCACCTTGATTACCTCCCACCTCCCCAAGGTGAATTGGGCATGCTACCTTACACCTTGATTACCTCCCCAAGGTGGATTGGGCACTGCTACCTTGCACCTTGATTACCTCCCCAAGGTGGATTGGGCATGCTACCTTACACCTTGATTACCTCCCCAAGGTGAATTGGGCACTGCTACCTTGCACCTTGATTACCTCCCCAAGGTGGATTGGGCATGCTACCTTACACCTTGATTACCTCCCCAAGGTGGATTGGGCACTGCTACCTTGAAGAAAAATTTCTCTCTCAAGGTGGTTTGGGTGCTGCTACTTTTAGACCGACATAAATGAAAGCTAGGATATTTGTCAACCGTTAAACGAAAGAGAAAGAGAGAGCAAAGATAAAGCTTTTATCCAAAAGACCTGCAGTTCTATTAGTGGTGAATTAGGGTGTAGTGTGCACGCAGACCCTCCCCCCCCCCCCCCCCCGATAACCATAACGCTCTCTATAAACACAACCGAAGGTTCTTGGAATCCTCTGGTGCCACCAAGTCGCCTGATGCTAACCCATGTATGCAACCTCACATACACTGGCGCTTGACTGGCGGTGGATAATTTAAGACGCACTATAAATAAGATGCTTGCGCCTAGAAATAGCTAAAGTTTGTAACATATTTATCTTCTTTTAGATCAAGAAGAGACTGCTCAAACCTAGTTACAAGGCCTTGTTAGCAAACCATTTTATAATAAACGGATCTTCCCAAGACAATTAAAACTATTAGAAATAATTTCACTAAAGGAAAGAAGCCTGTATTGGATATAAAGGTTTTTTTTTAAAAATTAATTATTAAAGAATATAAAACTTAGAATAGTCAAATATAATAATACATAATAAATGAACTAAAATGGGTTTTAAAATTGTTTAACCTAGATTAGGTTGGACCGTTTATTAATTACTAACTAACCAAATCAAAAACTAATTTACTTTTAGATATCTTACAAAGGTTTCTGGTAACAAATAAGTAGGCATGACATATTTCAACCTTTGATATCCGCTTCGGTCTTAGTCGCATGGCCCAAGAGTCATTATCGTAAGAGACTGGACTGGAAATGACGGGTGCATTTTCTCTAAACTAAACCTTACTCATCCATGATAAATTATAGTAGTTTAGCACATAGGTGTGTAGCTCGAACGGGTAGTAAGACGCGGTGAGGGATTCGAACCTGTGTCCAAAGTTTTTGCAACAACTGATATTAGTTAGGAAGGCTACTGTAAATGCAAAAAAAAAAAAAAGTGGCACCTCCCAAAAAGTAATTACAACTATGACAATCTTCCCTCACCCCCTTTCCTTTTCTATATTAGTGTTATCGAAACACAAGAGCTCGTGTTGCTGACAAGAGAAACGTTGAGAAACAAAAACCAATCAAACCTGTCCAGGCGCGCACGGCGAGTGTGTGTGTGTGTACACACATGTCCCTCCACGTGTTAATCGGGGGACGCGGCAGTTGGCCTAAAAGGCATTTGGCCTAAAGGCATTTGGCCTAAAAATGAAACCAAAAGTCATTTGGCCTAAAGGCATTTGGCATAAAAGGCATTTGGCCTAAAGGCGTTTGGCCTATAGTCGTTTAGCCTAAAGGCGTTTAGCCTAAAGGCATTTGGCCTAAAAGGCATTTGGCCTAAAGGCATTTGGCGTAAAAGCATTTGGCCTAAAATGTAAATTTAAAACCTTCGGCTATCTTCGGAAAGTAAAAAGTACTGTTAGTTGTCTCACCTGAATATAGATAGCACAACTGATGCAAGGTAGTTACAATATTTCTAAAAACATTGACACTATCCTACATACAACTAGATCAGTTCACAAAACACTATATCACCTTTTTTTTGTATAGATTTTCGATATTATTTCCATGTTAATATATCTCACGGTCATAAAGTTAACGAAAAATAATAAGAAAACACCATTCTCGGGGACTTTTGACAACTTATTTCGAAAGGCAAAATGAAAGTGGAAGCCAATATTAATAATTTATATACATAATAGTGACGCATTAAATAAATTTTGCCAGTAAATATGTAGACGTCAAACGGAGATCATAACTTTTTTACGTGGCCCAATTGTAATGCGCCCGTATATACACGTGTTTGTATATATATGTTGTAATGATATGGAATTATACATCTAAATAATTTATTATTCACATCTATATTCAAAATTATGATATTATAAATACGACCGGTAGTAAGATTTATTTGTGTTAAGTTGCAAGGTATGGCGACATCTTTCTACGCCTCTGTTTGAAAGGCGAACTCATTTTTATAGACAGAGACGCACCTGGATGACCACACCTTTCTTTCTTTTGGGAAGTTTCGAGAAGGAGATGTCACTAGATATAACTACTTCAAAGTACGCATCTCTTCACTTGCAATTCTGACGAGGAGCCGTGTGGGTTGGGTCTATGACAAATTTCACGTGCCGGGAATTAACATACACATAATACAATAGACGGGTTTTTAAATTAATATTTACAACGTGTGAAATAGTTAGCAAAAACTGTTTATCTACTTAATATAAAAAAACTATAAAAGACCAGAACTTTTAATTTATAAAATAAGACATTATACCCTTTTGATTACCATAAAACAGGATAGTAAACTTGGACCCAATTCAATCATTATATCAAATATCACCCTAATGGTGGCGAACGAACATTAATATATCAGGCTAACTTTTATACGTTACAATAATGGCTTCCCAACGTGGAGGCCTGATAAACTGAAATAATAAAATTAAATCTAGTTCACAACCCGAGAAAGTGAGTGCTCAAAGAACAGTGAAAGTGCCGCAAACAACTTAAGTGCTTTATTACGCAAAAAACAAACAAACAAAAAACAAGTGACTTAAGAAGAAGAAGAAGAAGCAGAAGAAACTCCAAACCAGGTGATTTTGGAAGAAAAAGCTCCAAACCAGGTGACTTCAGAGGGAAGAGTTCGAAACCAGGTAGATTCAGAATAAGGTCCAAAGCTTCTAGACTTCAGGTGAGATACGCAAGGAAAATCTCACGTAAGTCATCAACAGCAAAACTTCATTAAATATGGAAGAGACAAACAGTAGTAGCAGTGAGGATAATCCTCCCCTAACGCTATATTCCCAACCAATGGTAGAAGACCATTCTTGTTTAGAACTATCTGATCAGGAACAAAGTGAACAAGATGAGAAAGTAGTTGAACCAATAGTTCATAAAGAAGAAGACTTTAGGGGGGTGGAAAATGTTTCAAAGGTAGGAGGTGTAGCTCAACAAATATCAGCAAATGACCTAAATGCAATATTAATGCAGTTAGTGCAGCAAATGAGAGAGGGTAGTGAAAAGAGTGAAAAGTTAGGTCAGCAAATTAAAGAGAGTAGTGAAAAGAGTGAAAAGTTAAATCAGAAAATAAATGAAACGTTCGATAATACTAGCCAGGAGCTACAAAAAACTAGACAGGAGCTAAAAAAATAATAGCCAGGAGTTAAAAGAAATCAAAGAAAATAATCAGAGTTTAAATATAAAGTTTGATGAAAAATTTAAGGGTGTAAATGAACAATTCAACAGGTTAGAACAAGAATTGCAGGGTAAATTTCAAGAAGTATAAAACGACTTTGACAAAAAAATTACAGAAAATACAACAGACTGAAAGTGACCAAACGCAGGTAAGGGACGAACTATAGACGCTTAGGGAAGACTGTAATAAGTCAGAAAAACAGACGAATGAGCAGATAAAAAAAAACTTAAAAATGCAAAGGAAAACTTTAAGCTTAAACAGGACGCTTTAAATTCCAAAGGAAAAACTACTCAGGAAAGTTGCGATAAAAATAAAAATGAAATTCTAGAACAGGTACACCATTTAACAGAACGATTTGCGACTGTTGAAAAAGAACAACAAAAATTTAGTGATAACCTCAAATTCCAAAATGATTTCTTTGATGGACACACAGTACCAGATGTTTACTTACAGGAAATAGTTGACCAGCAATTGGACAAATTTAAGGACAACTTGACTGAAACTTTGGACAAGACGTTACAAACAGTCGAACAAATGCGACAACAACTAGAACAGGCAAAGTCAAAATATGACGAAGTAGTGGAAAAAGGGACGCTAATTACTGCTGGTGCCTTGGTATTTCCTAGTACAAGCATCCAGAATCAATTAATGGACTATGTACCCAACTTCAGTGGAAATAATGATAGGTTGCATGCAGTACAGTTTTTGAAAAAGATGGATAGACTTTTTGAAAATAGTAAACTCACCGAAGCACAAAAAATAGCATTTTTTAATTCAAAGTTAGTAGGTGAAGCTGAAGTGTGGATGAATAGTCACGAGGCTGACTATACATCCTATGAAGCAATAAAGATAAACTTTCGTAAAAGATTTTGGTCCGTGTATAAGCAGGACAAGTTAGTAAATGATATTTTTACCATTGATCTCTATAGTATAACTGAATGGACATCTGTGTCTGAAATTTTCGAGCTGTCGTCTGCATACCATTTTGTAAGAGAGAAATAAACTTTCGGGTATCTCTTTCTTTCTTTTACCCATACAAGGCAATATGTCATTTTGACATAGTTCATTAATCTGATTGAATATATGAGAAACATCAATGTGTTAGTGGTTAAATTAAATAAATATGTTAGTTAAAGCTTTGAAGAGCATATAAAAGTTCAAAACTGGTTAGTTTTTTCTTTAAATAAGTTGATGTAGCCTAATATGTAAGATGATTTTTGAAGGAAGCTTACTTGTAAGGCTTTATCTCGTACCAGAATCCTACCATATAGTTGTGTTTAGTTAGGATAAAAGACCTTACAGAAGGAAATTTCTACTTCTGTTCTAAATTGCCGTTCATCCTACCAAAATATTATATATATGATATTATTTTGGTACGAAATAAAGCCTTACAGATTGGGATTATTACTAAAATCAGGGTTTAGTAGATAATGTACTTCCTACAAGCCTATAACCTAAATTATCATTTGAACGTTAGACTTCTACACAAAGTGTGTCATTCAAACAAATGTAATACAGTTTTTAGCTGACTTGTTTCATTATAGTTATCGAAATTTCAACATAATATGATTTCTGAAAGATATGAGCCAACTTAAAAAAAACAGGTATTATTATAATAATACTTTCCACAAGCCTATAACCTAAGTGATAGTTTGAATGCAAGGCAACTATTCAAATTTTGTCGTTCAAACAAATGTAATCAAGTTTTAAGATACTTTGTTCATTATATTTATAGAACTTTCAATATAAAATGGTTTCTGAAACCAATATACAAGCTAATAATCAACTTTAAATATAAGTGTAGTCGTGCCAGACTTTAAACAACATTGATGATAAATACATAGAAATGGGAATATCTAAGGTTTTATTCATATCTGTACAGTATTACATGTAAAAACTGGATTGTATATCCTTTAATGTAAATGTTTCTTCAGGAAAGTGTGGTATAATACTTCACTATTTTCAAACAATAACACTTTTATTCATCAGACATGTTTTCCCATAAGAACATTTAAATAAACCGTTAAATCTGTCCCCCCCACCTCTCCCCTACACAGTGTAGCAGATGATACACTTGAGCGTCACGCTTTTGTCCTTGGAATGTGCATGTGTCCATCCAGTTATATAATAGAGATCAATGATTTTTACAGGCCGGTATGATCCACATAGAGGGCCTATATGTGAATATTAGATTATTATTATTATTATTAGCACCGCGTCTTACTACCCGTTCGGGTTATACGAATTTACGCTAATGTGTAATGGTAGGGTGATTGTGAGATGAAATGGAGGACCTACAGTTTAACGTGTAATCCGAACCACGGTAGAGGCCTGACATTCCTCACACTCACAAGTTGTGATTAATACACATCTTGTCAGAGGTGAAGGAAGGGTTTGGCAATCAGATAAATTTGTGCCGGGACCGAGCATTGAACCCCGGACCCTCAGCACAGAAGTCTGACACCTTACCCCTAGACCACCAGGTAACCTGAATATTAGAGAATAGAGAAATTATGATTGGGGAGGAGAAGGGAAAATTTTCAAAAACCAATAGAAACAATTACTAACAGAACAATTTATTTGATAAGCTGAGGTGCTTACTAGAGCGATTCTTTCAAATTAATTCAAGTTTAATTAGTAAATTTAAACTATTTCTTTTGGTGTCCATTTCAACAATGTCTCCGCGTAAGCGAGCAAATATTGATGCAAAGACTGCATATATATATATATATATATATATATATATATATATATATATAATTGATTCTACTTCTTATAGGTAGTAGTTAATTTGTAGCTTCATCAACATACAAAGTTCTCGCCTCACACGTGTCTAAAATTGTATTTTTGGTAGTTTAGATCAGGGTTTCTTAAACTGCGAGGCGTGAGGGGATTTCAAATGAGGTGTGAACCAATTTTTCACTTCTTTCGACTTGCTAAATTATGATTGACAAAAAATTAATATTCTGTTTGGCTTATGAAGCAATAAAATTAATTAATATCCTACAAATCTTTACTATTCTTAATAAACTCCTACAAAGCTCTTATCAGAAAATAAAGAAATAAATTAAATAATAAATGTCTCAATTTGTATTTTAACGTAAAAAAGTTATCTTATTCTAAGAAAGAGAGTCTTAACAATTACTTTAAATGTTCATGTAAGGCTCAAGAGCATAGAGTTTGAGAAAACCTGGATTAGATGATTTGCTAGAAATAAGATAATTTACCCAACTTAAATGTGAGTGAAGCCGTGGGCAAACTCGAGTAAGTTAATATGATTATAAAAAAAGAACGATTGATTTATTCATTTAGCAAAATTAATAAACAAATATACTAAGAAAGACTAATAAAATACACTTTGGCACTTAAAAAAATTCAAAATAAAACAAAATTATTAAAATGGTGTGACCACATATATGTGCTAATTAATAGAAAACGGTACGTGTACAAAACTTTTTATTTCTGGTACAAAACGGTACAAAAACTAGTATAAAACCTTGGCAATGTAAAAAGTTCAACATATACAAAAGTGGTACTACAGGTTAATGGACGTGCTGCCTTGGGAAGTAGTAAATTGAGAAAAGACTTACGTATTTTGAAACGGTAGTATATACTAGTTAACTAAACACTACACACCTCGCCATCTATTAGCATCACTACAAATCATAACGAATGTTTCCGGAGACAGCAAAACACATTTTAATAAATGGTATAAAAATTAACTTTACAAAAAGTCATTTGGCCTAAAGGCGTTTGGCCTAAAGGCATTTGGCCTAAAAGTCATTTGGCCTAAAAGCATTTGGCCTAAAAGGCATTTGGCCTAAAAGGCATTTGGCCTAAAGGCATTTAGCCTACACTTTAGGCCAAATGCCTTTAGGCCAAATGACGGGTACCCGTTAATCGTACATATAGTATTGTTAGAGAGCGCAAAGAACTTCGCAAGAGGTGACCTGGCGGTCTAGGGGTAAGGTGTCAGACTTCTGTGCTGGGGGTCCGGGGTTCGATTCTTGGTCCCAGCACAGATTTAACTGATCGCCAAACCCTTCCTTCATCTCTGGCAAGACGTGTATTAATCACAACTTGTGAATGTGTGAAATGCCAAGCCTCCAACGTGGTTCGGAGCCTACGCTAAAACAGTAGGTCCTCCATTTCATCTCACAATCACCCTACAATTACACATTAGCATAAGTGCGTACAACCCGAACGGGTAGTAAGACGCGGTGATGATGATGATGATAATAATAATAATAATAATAATAATAATAATAAGCTTCGCAAGATATGAACGCGTGGGGATGAGGAGGTTAAGGCGCTATAATAGTCTAGCAGAAATGATTCATAATCACCTATAGACCTAAGTGTATCTATAACGTTTCTGAGTGGAGTTGTTCAGCAGTAGGAGAACAAACGGGGGACGAGGAAAATACAAATGACAATACAATTATTTGTGTGGTGAATCCCCACCCCTTCTATTAAATTACATAATTCGAGAACGGATCATTGTTAGGTTCCACCAAACTCGTATACTGTTAAATTTTTGTCAATATTTAACCTAAGGACAACATCTGGGCCTGGATTCACTAACAGGAGCAAATAGTTGCGCCGGCGCAAGTTTGAAAGATGTGCTCAAATCCTTATTCACTAAAAGAAGCAGGCGCAATTTGAGAGCAAAGTTGCGCCTTTTATTTGCCACCACTCAAGAGTAGGCGCAACTATTAAATCATGATTGTCACTTCATTAAATTTAAATGGCGGCATATTATCGTTATGGCTTAAAATACAATAATTAGTTAACTGTACTCCAATTAATAATAAAGAAATTAAAATAACAGACTTTGTCAAGCACAAAATTTGTTTCAATTTAGATAGTGGTAACAAAGCAATTACTTACCTTTTATTGTTGAAATCTTACATTCAAACAACGTAATGGCATTTATTGCATTATTACAAAACAAAACGTCAAACGAAACCACGAACTGTGTAATCTTTGTCTAGATCCAAAGAGGTTTGTATTCCTCCAAATCCAAAGACATCGCGTCACTAAATATGGTGGTTAGTATAGCTTTAAAATAAATTTTAAAGTTTCTATAAGTGTTTTCTTAATGGAACTTAAGCTTTAAACTAATAATATTAATAAATACTAAATAATATACTAATATTGGTTTTGTAAAGCACCCACAAAGAGGCCGTTTCTAATTTTATTGCTAGTCTACAAGCAAAATATTTAGAAATCCTTGTATTTGCTGTCATTTTCATTAGAGATTTAAAATAAAGTAGCCTTGACTTTGAAAGGAAATTCTTCACAAGGATTGGTCAAAACAGCACAATTGATGACGTTTATGGTGACGTCACCATAATCTTGCCACCAGTTTGCGCCTTGTTTAGTGAATACGGAAATGGAGCAAATAAATAAGGCGCATCTTGGGGAGCATCTTGGGCGCAAAGTTGCGCCATTTCTATACTTGCGCCGGAGCAAATAGTTGCGCCGGCGCAAGTTTAAAAGATGTGCCCAAATCTCTATTCACATAAAGAAGCAGGCGCAATTTGAGAGCAAAGTTGCGCCTTTTATTTGCCACCACTCAAGAGTAGGCGCAACTATTAAAATCATGATTGTCACTTCAATAAATTTAAATGGCGGCATATTATCGTTATGGCTTAAAATACAATAATTAGTTAACTGTACTTCAATTAATAATAAAGAAATTAAAATAACAGACGTTTGTCAAGCACAAAATTTGTTTCAATTTAGATAATGGTAACAAAGCAATTACTTACCTTTTATTATTGAAATCTTACATTCAAACAACGTAATGGCATTTATTGCATTATTACAAAACAAAACGTCAAACGAAACCACGAACTGTGTAGTCTTTGTCTAGATCCAAAGAGGTTTGTATTCCTCCAAATCCAAAGACATCGCATCACTAAATATGGTGGTTAGTATAGCTTTAAAATAAATTTTAAAGTTTCTATAAGTGTTTTCTTAATGGAACTTACGCTTTAAACTAATAATATTAATAAATACTAAATAATATACTAATATTGGTTTTGTAAAGCACCCACAAAGAGGCCGTTTCTCCAATTTTATTGCTAGTCTACAAGCAAAATATTTAGAAATCTTTGTATTTGCTGTCATTTTCATTAGAGATTTAAAATAAAGTAGCCTTGACTTTGAAAGGAAATTCTTCGCATTGATTGGTCGAAAGGAGCGCAAATGATGACGTTTGTGATGACGTCACCCTATTCTTGCCACCAGTTTGCGCCTAGTTTAGTGAATACGAAAATGGAGCAAATAAATAAGGCGCATCTTGGGGAGCATCTTGGGCGCAAAGTTGCGCCATTTCTAGACTTGCGCCGGAGCAGATTTGCTCCCGTTAGTGAATCCAGGCTGATTAGCAATATCTCAGCTACTGTTTATATATATGTATAGGGCCATCGAGTTCGATTTTTTTATTTTTTACGATCACATCTCTCTAGAGAGGTCGAGAGAAAGTAAAAATGGGAAAGTACTTAAATGTATATTATCATACAATTAAAAATTGCTTTACTTAACTTCATTCATAGTTTGAGGATCTAAATAAAGAAGGCTACTGATAGGAAATGCTGGAGGACTCAATTTAGACAAGGCAACGGACCCTTAAAAGACGGAACGATAATAACTTTACATTAAAAAAAAAAAAAAGATCAAATAACCCCTCCTTACAGAACGTCAAAGTAGCGAACGTAACTAGAACGCCAAGATCTGAATTAAATATTTGAAAAGTCTTAGTGTCTGTAATACTTGGTAAAGGGAGAGGGGTTGGGGAGGGGAGGCTTAGCTTGCCTTTTGATGTGCTCTTCACCTTCTTCCTTAGCGTTTGCCTTCGTTGCCATGGCTAAAGGGCAACATACCTTCTACCAGTGACACATCGCAAATAAACCGGCGTCAAAAACAGACGCAACTGCTCTGAATTATAACTGCTTTGTTTCACTACCTTACAGATCTGATTGCTCCTTTAACAACAAACAAACTACAACAAAAAATTATATATGTAATAAAGTTCACCAAAATGTACACAACTCAGTTAACAGAAGAAACGATTTTCAAAGAGGAAAGGGGGGGAAGGAGGGGCGAATTTCGTCCCACGCCTAATATTGGGAAATGTGTCACGGATGTTTAGATCTTACTTCTTGGGAATAAATTGAATAAAGGATGGCCAAATAAAGATAACCAGGCAATGAAATCGACAATGTGTGTGGAAGGGAGTACCCCGAGTTAAAAAAAAAAAAGAACCTTTTTATATAGCAATTTATTTTAAGGCGGGATGGAACAGGGGATGCAAGCTATATTCAGTATTTTTGCACTTTTTTTTTCGGCCAAAATAAGTAAAATATTGCTTCAGTATATGTTTAGAGAAATTTGACTTCACATGGTAATCTCAAAAGTTAGGTTCTATTGTATATGTCATGCATGACCGACTTCGGTGGCCGCATGTTCTAAGGCTTAATTTTTTGCACTAGACTATACTGCCAATGACTGGAAGATCGGGGTTCGAATCCCGGTCGGGTGTACTGAGGGTGGTTTTCCCTAAATAGTTTTCTACTCTTCCTCCACGCAAATGCGGGTAAACTTCAACCTTACTCATTCTTTATACATTAGCGTGTATAACCTGACGGGTGGTAAGACGAGGTGCTAATTAATATATATATCATGGGTATAGCCGCATTTGACCAGTACTTTTTAAATGAAGAGAATACAAAATCCTAATCAAATTACACGACGCCCATGACAAATATTCAAGAAGTGTTGAGACCATTATGTGCAGAAAATTCGGTTAAATACATCTTTTGAAACAATATTTGATTTAGTTTGGCCAAATAATAGTGGGTTTTTCCATAAATATTGAAAAAACACGGATCTTAGCTAGCGTTCCATTGCATCCCACCAGGATGTCGTGAGGTTGAGACGCAATGCAGGTATTCAGAAAAAATCACACTTTATTTTAAAAATAGTTTTATATTTCAAAAATTTAGTTCACACCAAAATGAAGACGAAAGAGAGCCCTATCGATATAGTATCAATAAGGTCAATAGATTTAGATTCTACTTTTTTATATTTAAAAAAACTGAAAAGTTGAAATTAACTAACATTCAAATATTGCATTCGAAATGTCGTAATTCTGAGAACCAAGTAAATTATTGTTAACATTGAGCCAACCTTCTTTGAACTAATTCGTTCATATTTAATAGGGTCACAGCAAAACTTTCCTGAATAATCGAGGATTGTTTTAACAGTGTTGAAACTTCAGAGCTTCCATTCCAATAAAAAAACATCGCAAGGTAATTTATAATATAAGGAACGTACTTTGGTAGAACAGCAATTAAATTAATTGGTACACTTCTTTATTTAATTGAACAATATGGATTAATAATATAACAAGGAATTAATGTATTCAAAGAGTAATTGTTATGTCAGGAAATTAAATCAATTAAAACAAATTTAATAAGAAATATTTAAACAATAACAGTAAAAAAGTGATTGATAGAATTATTGTTATTGTTTAAATATTCCTTGTCAACATTTTTTGGGCTGTTACTTGTATAACTGATCATTCAAGTGATGGGTTGTTGTTGAATCTTTAGTTGTAGTATAAACGGCAACAATCTAGTCATTTGACAATTACACTTTTTATAGCTTATCAGTTAATTTTTTACAATATTCTGCTACTGATTAGTAGTATCTCACAGAGATCTACAGTTTTACCTGTTTATGGAAATTAATTTTGCTCTTTAACAATCTCCGAGGTGACCTTTTAGGAATGTTATTATGTCTGTTTTAATTGATTTAATTTCTTGATATAACAATTACTCTTTGAATAAATTAATTCCTTGTTATATTATTAATTTATATTGTTCAATTGACTATAGAAGTGTACCAATTAATTTAATCGCTGTTCTACTTTTAATAGTTCTCCTTACTATAAGTAAAATAAATATAAATAAAAGAAAAACGCAAGGTGATATTTATTTTACTATGAGTAGGCAGCGCCCTTAAGGTGTCCGCCTCTGTTAGCTAGAAAGTATCAATCGCTGTTAAGCCACAGTGCTAAAAATACAAAGAGGAAGGGCGCACTCGAATTACGTAATAAAGTATACCTGTCAGCCAATTCACATGAATTTTGGAAATACCTGTAGTCTCATTCAACTCCTAACCCCTAACCTAACCCAACGTAGCCTCTATATTCCATTTTGTATAATCATTATTAATTTAATTTTCGCCACCGCTGTTCGTGTAAGGGTATTACAACCTCGGGTGAGTTGTTCCGCAATTCGTGTGCACAAGTATTAGTTGCTCCGCAATTCGTGTGCACAAGTATTAGTTGCTCCGCAATTCGTGTGCACAAGTATTAGTTGCTCCGCAATTCGTGTGCACAAGTATTAGTTGCTCCGCAATGCGTGTGCATACGTATTAGTTGCTCCGCAATTTATGTGCACACGTATTAGTTGTTTCACAATTCATGTGCACCGAAGATGAAAGCTCGCTGCTAGTTTTCAAATAGCTTAAAATGATCTGTTATGAGTCTCAATAAATGACTGTATTTGTTAGAAGAAGCCTAAACTTATAACCATTTTTCATCAAGTCTAGTCTCATAACTTCGAAAATATGATTAAAAATTCGTGGAAAATGAGCTAATACTACATTTTCACATATTTGTCTCCATTAATAAAACTCAAAGGTTGTTAAGGAAAAATAGCCTTGTTGGAGTCTTTTGACTTTATTTTGGCATGAACTATATTTTGAAACAATGCATAATAGGATTAAAATATGCTTTAGAGCTGAACGTCTGCGCGAATATATCTCTTACCGAGGAGGCCCCCTTAAGGTGAGGATAGCATAATGGTGTGACTAAAAAACCAAGTTATGTCTGGTTTCATGAGTCATGAAAGGATTTTTTTTCCTTTATAGTAAAGTAAAGTCTTAGTTATCCGTTTGCTGCTTATCCGCAGGTCCATCTGATAATTGTTTTCATTTTTCTTTTTCGGTCACGTGGGAACTACGCTCCCAAGTGAATTGTGGAGTACCAAGGTGTCACTGTTGACCTTGTGGTCCAACAAACATATCTGTTTTTCTAAATAAGGTTGTTTGTTGAGGTGTTATTTTGTGATGTGATGAATTTTATCCGAGTATCCGTGTTGTTTTTTTTAGAATGTCCATGAAACTTCTATCTTTTTTTTAATACATTATTATCAAGTTTGGTCTCCTTGTATGATGTAGACTTTTAGCGGCTCTGTGGGAACATAACGTAGCCCAGGGTGTATCATGGGGATTGTCTTCGCATCATACCCGCAATGAGATAACGCGATGATGGTGACTATGGCGGTGTGGAGCCAGCTGGAATCTTAAACCTAACTCAAACTAATTAACCAGACCATGGTGACCATATAAACAACTCCCCTTTCGGGAAAAATACCTTTAGTAGCACCGAGAATCGAACACGGGACTTGTAGATCAATAGCCAGGGGCACCGACCAATACACCAAGAGGTCGGTCATTTTTCTCTTTCATCGTAACGAATAATCTAGACCAGGGTTCGGCCACCTTTTTGTACCGCGATCGCACATCGTTTCTCTACTTTTGCTTCTTATTTTTTTGTCTGTACTTCTTATATTTATTCCTTAAATTCAATCTTCCTCAAATAATTATTCCCCCCACCTTCACGGGGAAAAAATATAGAATAAATAAAATGTACACTCAGTTTATATTGAAAGGTATGAAGCTTACCTTGAACGTTTCCACTATGGTATGGATGATAGGATAGGGCCATAGCGTAATCCATCAAGGTAAGATTGCAATATTTCAGAGTACATTTATTTTTTATCACCGCGTTTTACTACCTATCCAGGTCTACATGCATATTAACGGCTTTAATGGGATAGGGATGAGTAAGGAAGCATTTTAGAGGTAATATACCCGTATTTGTGCGGAAGGAGAGTGGAAAACCATTTAGAGATACCCCTATTAGTCCCACCCAGGATTCGAACCCCTATCTCATCAGCAGGCCAGTCTAACACGAGAGTGAAGCCATAGACCATTAGACCAATGAAGCGGGTATTTTAATATCTTTAACTGTCTTATAACATAGGCCTAATCGATTAAGACCGATCAAGGTTATTTTGGCTACACTCAGATATTATTTGAAAGTACGTGATATATTTGCGCGTTTAAAAGACTAAAAAAGATCGACTTTTATTGACGATGTAGTTTTATTTCGAGAGCTACTGAAAATTGCCGCGAGATCGACCTAATCTAGAATATACTGTATTTTTATAATATTAAAAAAAAACTGTTTTCACTTGTTTGTGCTGTGTGAACCTTCCTTAAACTATTCCAGGACAACCAACCAAACAAGTTAGAAATCACAAAGGTGGAAATTAGCGGATTTAGCCTACCAACTGAGATCTTAATTAGATTAATAATAATAATCTTTCCAATATACCCTGAGCTAAACCAAAGGCTTTTTGGGCTATATTCCAAAGTCCAGGTGTAATTTTTTTCAACAAATTACATTTAATTTAATCGACGCTCTTCGATGGACGCTTGGTCTAAGGAGTCGCTTTCTCAATAGACTTAATTTCCTTTGACGTGGAGATTGGGGTTCTAATCGAATTTGGGTGTACTATGGGTTTTATTCCCCCTAAATGATTGCCCATTTTACCGCCAAGCAAATGTGAGTACACTTTCTCTTGCTCAACCTTCTTCAACTTTAACGCATAAGGGCGATTAGTAGATATGCGCATAGCATAAACGGGCAGTAAGACATAGGGGGGGATAAATAGGTAAAGTATAACCCCAGATCTAAATCAGCTCTAAAGTTCAAAATCGTGAATCATATTTTGAGCAGCAAGGCTGGTGTGATACTCGGGACACGATCAGTTATGATTGGTAAGATTGCGGACAGGTAAAAAAAAAAACCACATTTTAAATTAGCTTGATTTACCTTCCACTCTCAACTTAGCAGCCATGTGTTATTCGGTATAATATGCACATTCCCGGGGCCAGTTTGATGTGAACCAGACACAACCAACTACAGAGGGAGAGAGGGGTTTGACGGGTGACGAGCTGAGCCGGGACAAGTGACGTGACATGACGTGACATGACGTGTGACGTGGGGATCTAGGGGAGGGAGGGAGGGAACAGTGCAGGGAATATTTAGAGTACAAGATATCAACCCGTCTCGTGGGGAAGGTGACACATACAAGAGAAACATTCCGGTTCAATTTACGTCGGGAGAGGTGAAATTTACAAATAATATTGTTTAATATTCCACCTCGGTGTTCTTGGGGTAAAGTGCTCGCCTCATGACCTGATGATCGTGGGTTCAAACTCAGCCGAGCTCAACGGATTTATCTTGAGCGATAAAAAAAATCCGTAGCACAACTTCCTTCGGAAGGGAAGTAAAACCGACGGTCCCATGTAGATTGTGGCACGTTAAAAAATAAACATGGAACGTGTTTGAAAATACCTTACCCGGCAAAATTTGGAGGCTATTTCTCGCTCGCTCGTAGAATTTCAGTGTGGAAGGCAACGGGAAACCACCACACTTTCTGAACTACCAAAGTTAATAAATTTTTACCAGATGGTGCGGGCAGCACTAACCAGCTGAAAGGCTGAGTGCGTTCCCAGCTCCGAAGGGATATAGATCACATCAAATCAACCTTCGGGTTGTTGATTCAGGATTTAGATGTACACCTACTATATACGAACGGTAATGTTGTACAGCCTATTTCTCAGAAACTATGCATAATAACAACATTAGGTTTTTTTGTATTATATTTAACTTGTAAATTTAAAATTAGCTATAATCGAAAGTGACGATTGCAAAATATTACATGACTTGATGTATAAATATATTAAAATTGATTTAGTAAAAGTTAGTAACAGATACCTACTGTTCTTCCTACCAAAATTAATCATACTATGGTCTCATGCGCTTAGGTTAAAATTAACAAAAATTTTAACAGTACACGAGTTTAGTGTTTAGTGGAATGAACACTAAACTATTTTCTATAATCTTATACATAAATATAGGCCTACTTGTAAACATAGTTTAGAAGTTAAAATTTTCTCCTCTGAAAAGTCTAAAATTCCCTATATTCAGATTGATCACTACGAGCTAAATGCCCGGGAAACTAAAGGAAACTGATATAAAAGAGAAGAGTGAATTTTTGTGAATCAAATTATGTCATTTTATAAGGGGGTTTGTTGAGCTAAACTGTCGAGGAAGGGGAGAATGAGGTTTGAATCTCACTCGGGGGAACTGAGGGGGTTTTTTCCTAAATAGTTTTCCACTCTCCTTCCACGCAAATGCGGGTTCACTTCCTATATATTCAACCTTAGCAATTCCTAACCCATTAATGTAATTAGTAAAAAAGCGTATAACCCGAACGGGTAGTAATACGCTGTACTAAGTATTATTAATAAGGGGGCCACAACATAAATTGTATCTATAATTTTTATTTTCCTCCTCTCCAGTTTGATCTCTTACCAATGGACGGCTCAGCTCAGGAACGTTATAAGCCCCCCTCACCCCCCGAACCGGTTTTCGGCATCTTATGATCGACTATTCTAGCACCTTAAGGTGAGGATGTAGGGTACGTGAGGAAAGGCAAGTGTTTGTGCTGTTTTTATAGCAAAATTTTTTTTGGGTCAAAATAAAATATAATATTTCTTCAGTAGAAGCATAGAGTTTAATTTTCGTCACATTGTGACCTCAAAAGTAGTTCTTGAATATCTGTCAAGTGTGTCCTGGAGTTCAATGATAACTTTTTTTCTCTCTTCATTTAAAAAGTTTCTCAGCTAATGCCGCCATGCTCACGACAGATATTCAACAAATGTTGATATCACCACGTAAAGAAAATTATATTCTATGTTTCTACAAGGGCAGTATTTGATTTATTTTGGCCAAGGAAGTTTTGTTACAAAGATTGCAAAGATACGGACCTTTTCATGCACCCCCTACATCCCCCCCCACTTTAAGGTGAAGAGTTTGTTTAAGGAGACTGAGTAAAACTGTAAGACAGATGAAATTAACATTCTTTACAAATACCCGCTTCGGTTGTCTCAATATCTAACACGTCACTCTTGCTGTAGGCCTATATCTGAGGAGTATGAGGAGAGATTGGGGTTCGATTCCCGGTAAGGTGTAACGAAGTTGTTCATTTAATATATGGTCTCCCACTGCTCTTTTACACAAATACGGAAACATTTACCTTTAAATAATAATTCCTTATCTCTATCCCATTGGCGTGAATAAAGAGAGAGGCCTGGATTGAATTAGCTCAAGATAGGGATAGGTGTAGTGAGGTGGACTGGATAGAACTATCTCAAGATAATGATAGGGTGTAATGAGGTGGACTGAATAGAACTATCCCGAGATAGGGATATGGTGTAATGAGTTGGACTGGATAGAACTAGCTCAAGATAAGAATAGGGGTAATTAAATGGACTGGATAGAACTAGCTCAAGATAAGAATAGGGGTAATTAAATGGACTGGATAGAACTAGCTCAAGATAAGAATAGGGGTAATTAAATGGACTGGATAGAACTAGCTCAAGATAGGGATGGATAGGGTGTAATGAGGTGGACTGGATAGAACTAGCTCAAGATAAGAATAGGGGTAAGGAAGTGGACTGGATAGAACTAGCTCAAGATAGGGATGGATAGGGTGTAATGAAGTGGACTGGATAGAACTAGCTCAAGATAGGGATTTAGTGTAATGAGTTGGACTGGATAGAACTAGCTCAAGATAAGAATAGGGAGAATGAAGTGGACTGGTTAGAACTAGGTTAAGATAGGGATGGATAGGGTGTGATGAGGTGGACTGGATAGAATTAGCTCAAGATAAGAATAGTTGGCACACTTTTGTAAGTGCGGCAATGAACTTTCGAGTTCTTAATGCCACTAAGTATCACATCCTTAAAGGGTATTGAGACGCGGTGGGAGAAAAAGACCCAGCTTTGAATTGATTTTCTTGTCATTTTCGAGACGTGCCCCAATTTCGAATTGAGTCGCCTTAGCCTTTACCTTAACAAGAGGCAAAAAAACATAAACACTTTCATTCAATCCATGAAATAAATAAATTAAGTCAGCCAAAACAAAACTCAAACGAAGATTTATTTCGTTTCTCAACAATAACTGGCTAATGATAGATTGTGATAAAAGTCCTATAAATCCGCTTGTCAAAAAGATTTCCATCACGTACCAGACATCAACAGCGATATATATATACATTTGCTCATTAGTAATATCGAGAGAGCGAGAGAGATAGTGAGCGTCACGAATGGTTACTATTATACATTAAAAAAAAATAAACGCTACTAAAAAACATAATACGTAACATACATGCTACCTCTCAGTTATTTGCTTGTCGGATAGTGCCGAATGTGCTTTGCATACTATTTTACGTCAAATAAATCACCACTTAATAACACGCTTTTGTGTTGTGTGCCCACCCCCTTTCCCTCCCCAACCCCCTCTTCTCCATCTCACCGACCATCAAGGTTTTTTTTTCCCCACCTCCCGTTTCATAACACCACTCACGTTACCCGATTATTTACTTATTTTCTCACCCTGTCCCATCCTTTGGGTAAGTCAGTACACAAAACACATATGTTATTATGTACAAGCTTGATTGATACCCCGGGTCATAAACAACCCCCCACACCTCCCCGTCTCTGGCACCCCGTTCCCCCAAACCCTCCATCTACACTCTTGCCAACTACACGGAATAGCACGTACACAACCGTTACCAACTCTGCAGGAGAGTAAAAAGGGTGGTTTGAAGGGGAGGCGTCACCCACTCACCCTGGCGCGACGTCGCTTAGTGATTGATCGGATTGTGACGTCACACTTTTGATTGTCAATCTCGATGTTACAAATTATGATTAAAACCCAAATGAGTTTAGACTAACAAACAAACAAAAACCCAGCTAATATGAAGCAAATTACGTTCACAACTTTTTTTTTTCTGTCCCGGGTGGATAAAAAAAAAAAGAAAAAGAAAATATTGCATGACCGTTAAAAATTGGAGTAGCTTTTGTAAAGTCTGGGAATAAAAAAAAAGCTGATTAGTGAAGAGAATTGGAAATAACGTGTAAATGAAAGCTAAATACATGTCCGATTCTATTCCACGTATTATGATGGACATTTTATGTCGATTATATTTTGTGTGTGTGTGTGTGTGTGTCAAACGAGATTTACAACAAATTCATCGAAGGATTCCTATCACACTCAGATAAGTTTGATTGATTTTTTTCTTTACAAAATAATAACATATTTAATGCGACGGTATGTTACGCTATTTTTCCCACAATTGTATCTCAACACCTTAACTCGAATAGTAGCAGGTCCCTGGTTTGGCTCTACACTGTTCTAGAACAATATTTTTCTTTCTAAGCACCGCGTTTTTATACCCGTTTTGGCTATACTCCTCTTTACTAATTACTCTATTGTGTTAGGTATGAGGAAGGTTGAATTTTGAGGAAGTGTACTCGCATTTGCGTAAAGAGAGTGAGAAAACATTCAGGGGAAAAAACCTTAGTACATCCAACCGGGATCAAACCACGATCTCCTTGTCATCGGCAGTCTCATGAGAGTAACGCCTTAGAGCTTAGACCATACGGCCACCGAAGTGGGTATTTATTTGTTAATTCGTGGGTTGATATAAGTATAACCATTTCAATTTTTTTATCACCGCGTCTTACTACCCGTTAAGGTTATACGCTTATATACTAATTATTACACTAATAGTTTATGGATTAGGAGGGTTTAGTTAAGAGGAAGTGCACTCGCATTTGCGTGGAAGGAGAGTGGAAAAATATCTAGAGAAAACCACCCTCAGTGAACCAGACCGGGATCGAACCCCGATATCCCCCGTCTTCGGCCGTCTGGTCTACTGCGAGAGTAGCGCGTTGGCCCTTGCAGCCACTGAAGCGGGTTTGCTTTATATTAGTATTGTTTTTATTAAATTTAACTTTCATAACACTTTATTTATATTATAATTACTACTCACTTTGTTTTTATGTGACCACTTGATGTGTTGCAGTTGTATTTAAAAACCCGTCTCACCACACTTGAGATAATTACAGCTACAGCTTGACCAGACGTATTAAGAGCCCTTCTCACCCCCCCAGATAGCACATAGTTTAGGAAAAAAATCAAACCAGGGTCCTTAGAGCCCATCGTCCGACATCTTGGCTCAGCCGGCAGCGTGTCTGTCTATTTAGCTAAGGGTCCCGGGTTCAATTACTGGCATGGCTAAAAAAAATTATCATTAATGAAATATAGGTCTCACCTTTCACATTGATGAATTAACTACCAGGGGCTGAGTGTTGTGTCTGTTCTAAATTTAAGTTAGTTTATAAGTAGTGTGCTGATAATATAATAAATCGGTTCAGAAAGTGCACGTTAAGTACGCCAAATAAACTTAAATAAATTAAAAGTTTGGAGCACGTCTTATCTCCCTTCCCCTCCCTAGACACACCCCCAGTTAACACCTAGCTATGCTAGTTGGTATCTGAACAATCTGCATGGTTGTTAAAACCAGCTGCCATTCCTAAAGTGAAAAGGATCCATCTCTTAGATAAGAAATGAACATAATTTCATAAAACACTTATTCCTTAATTTATTAGTATTTTTTTTTTCAATCTTCATATTACTATTAATCTTGTCTGCTTGATGCGTTTAGGCCCTATATTCGAATTGTAACAATCCTTAACATCAATATATTTATTTTTAAACAAAAGTTTTACATTAAGGATATCCCAACTAACTGCTTTTCGTAAATCTCCTGAACGTGTTCCATTAAGAAAACTAATTTTCACAGTTGATATTTAAAGATAACTGCTTTCCGTAAATCTCCTGAACGTGTTCCAATAAGAAAACTAATTTTCACAGTTGATATTTAAAGATAACTGCTTTTCGTAAATCTCCTGAACGTGTTCCATTAAGAAAACTAATTTTCACAGTTGATATTTAAAGATAACTGCTTTTCGTAAATCTCCTGAACGTGTTCCATTAAGAAAACTAATTTTCACAGTTGATATTTAAAGATAACTGCTTTTCGTAAATCTCCTGAACGTGTTCCAATAAGAAAACTAATTTTCACAGTTGATATTTAAAGATAACTGCTTTTCGTAAATCTCCTGAACGTGTTCCATTAAGAAAACTAATTTTCACAGTTGATATTTAAAGATAGCTGCTTTTCGTAAATCTCCTGAACGTGTTCCATTAAGAAAACTAATTTTCACAGTTGATATTTAAAGATAACTGCTTTTCGTAAATCTCCTGAACGTGTTCCAATAAGAAAACTAATTTTCACAGTTGATATTTAAAGATAACTGCTTTTCGTAAATCTCCTGAACGTGTTTCCATTAAGAAAACTAATATTCACAGTTGATATTTATAGATAACTATCTAGTTATATTCATAGTTTTGGTGGTTTTTTTAAGTTAGCGCAAAAGGATAGTTATTATAGCCTTGCCAATACTCTGTTAGAGCTAGACTTTCTGGTTACTTCATAACTTTCTTTTTTCGTATCTTCCAGACTCCACCCAAAAGCTATCAGAATGCCCAGTTATGAGTCACCTGAACACCTCCAGGGCACCATTTCACGAACTTTGACCGCAGCCGCTCGCATTGGAGAAACCCAAAGTACAGAGACTTTGTGAGGGCAAAATCATATATCTCTTAGCCCAAATTATGTCGTCATCAGATGTGACCTGATGACGGAAAAGAAAAATATACGAGAATATCTTAAAGACTATGCTGACCTTAGCTGAGTCGGTAGCGTTTCTCTACTGTGCTAAGGTTCCCTAGTTCGATTCCTGGCAAAGCCTAAAAATTTATCATTGGTGAAATGTGGATTTCCCCTTTCACATGATGAATTAACAGCAGAGGGCTGGGTGTTGTGTCTGTTATAGATTTAAATAAACTTGATAAGTAATTTGTTGATATAATAATCTGTTTAGAAAGTGCACGTTAAATACCTCAAATAAGTGAAATTAAATCACTATGCTGATACGCCAGTTCCTTACAATAACTATTAAGTGACCTCAGAAAATCTTTAAGAGCAACCTTAAAATTAGTTTTTATACCTTGTCTAAGGTATACCTATGCAAATTGTACCAAATTTGAGCTATACACACTATACCTTCACAAAGTGAAATAGGCAAAACCGGTTAGGAACCCGTCTCACGATCATCTAACCGGATATTGTAAATACAAGATTACTTTTAATCAGAATATATCAAAGTGTGTTTTTATGTATTATTGGTTTGACATCAGCGAGATTGGGATCAATTTAATAGTTATTTCAATTAATAATTACTATTACTTTTCAATTTGTTGTATTTTTTTTAGAATATGTTGTTGACTTCACCAACATGCGGCGGCCGCTCGGTCGATATAACTTAGTTCGCTTGTATAATGATACCATGGAGTTTTTTTTAAATATGTCAAGGCAGTTTCATTTTTTTTAAAAGTACAATATATAAAACCACTCCAGGATGCGACGTCTGGTTTGAGCTGTATCACCTACCTAAGTTACAGTTCAATTTTCATATGAAAGGCCTGTTTCTAGCTTGATTCACACGTTAGCCGGAAATTGAGAGCAGAATCTGCTCAAGTGGCGCAGCAGTTCACGCGCTAGCAGAAATGTATGTTGACCCATGATCCTTTGCAACACTAGGAACAGTTGAGTATCAACATATTTTATTTATACGGTATAAACACTTCCTTTAAATTAATGCAACGATGAATGTTTTCGATTTTATTGTGTTGTACCGTGAAAAAATATTATTATTATTATTATTATTATTATTATTATTATTATTAGCATCGCGTCTTACTACCCGTTCCGGTTATACGCACTTACGCTAATGTTCAATGGTAGGTAGGGTGATGGTGAGATGAAATGGAGGACCTATAGTTTAACGTGGGATCCGAACCACGGTGGAGGCCTGGCATTCCACACATTCACAAATTGTGACTAATACACGTGTTGTCAGAGGTGAAGGAAGGGTTTGGCAATCAGATAAATCTGTGTCAGGACCGAGGATTGAACCCCGGACTTCCAGCACAGAAGTCTGACACCTTACCCTAGACCATCAGGTCACCCGTGAAACAAATTAAAAGCGAACAAGACACACCCCACTTTTCCATTTAGCCAGATCTTAGAAATAATTTCACAACAGTAAACGCAGCTGTTTGCGCGTTGGCGCATCCACTGTGAGTGATCCTTTTTTTTTTTAACGTTCTTGCAAGCAGATTTTATGGAACATAGCGGACAAAGCTGAGATTGTTTCCACTAGTTCAGAGCGACCAACGCAGTCGGAGCTGATATCTTGCAATTGGTTTAGAGCTCGAAACGTATCTACGTTTCAGTCAAGCTCTTGTGTGAATGCGCCCACAGTGTCCTTACGAGTCCGAAGCGATGTTTCTAGCCAGAGTTGGGCTGTGACGCCGACTGTTTGGTTCGACCGCCGCTAGCACTCCATGAAGGGCGATGTCGTCGCTGTGATCTGGGACAAGTGAATGTTCGCTCCACCTGCACATCCTACAAGGAGGGGGTGTCGCCCTCTGACGCCCACGCGATAAGGAGGTCATACCGCCACACGGTGGGCCTCAATAGAGTTCCTTAAGGACGACGTCTAAATGTGACGTAGCGGCAAGACAAGATAGGCTTTCAAATGTTAATGTACTTATGTTTTATTCGAAGAGTTTGAAATATAGGCTATAACATTGAAATATAAAACATAGGTTCTTAAAGAATTCTAAAAAATAGTCTTAAATTGCCACAAAACTAGTTGTTGGTTCAATATTGAAGTAGTTTTTTTTGTAGACTTTTTTTTAAATCGTATACAACCAAGTTTTTAAAATTATTCACAAAAACGGCCAGTAGAGATTTTCCTGGCCGGATATAGATTAAAAATATCTGTGGAAGCATAATGTGTATCCATAATAGGAAACCAGAAAAAACAACAACTATGAAATGAAAGACAATGCTATACAGGCGCAAATAGTAGAGTAAGAGTGTAGACCCGTCAGCAGAAGAGGAAAAGTGTTACCAGAAGAAAACCAAAGGATTCGAAGGGTGAGCTACTCATTTAATTCCCTTTCTTTCTAATTAATTCAATGGCATCTAAATGTGGTAGGACTTAGGGTGTTATGCAAGAACGTATACCACCTAATTTCATTGCTGAGGAACTGCATACTTACTACTGAGCAACAGCGTTGTCATTCTTTAGTTTTCCGTGATCTGTCTTCCTTCGAATGTATATCAAATTTGGCAATGCTGGGCTGTCGTTGTTGCCAGTAGTTGGTGCTTCTTCCTCCAGCACAGTCGTAAAAGTTACAGTAGTCTAAGTCTCGTGTTCCTAATACCTAGCTCAAAAACATTAACTAAATAAACACTCATATGTTATTATTACTCTGTGTAGAAAAATATTTGTTATTGATCACGTTAAGATTTTGTGTATGTGTTTTTTTTTTTTGCCGTAAGGTTGAGGAATTATAGTTTTATGTGCATATTAATATATTTATTTGAATAATAGTGTATTGTTAACAGTTAAAATATAACAGAAATTATGGAATCTCCGGTTTGTTACAAACAATTACATACCAAGAGGAAAATTCTAAGTAGTAAAGAAAGGGCAATGGTGTTAAGAGTCTACACCTATTTTCGTAAAGACGGAACTTGTTCAGTAAATCAAGAGGCAATGCAGACTGCAGATGCTACAGGTGTGTCTTATAAGTTAGTAATCTCAATTAAACAAGAATTCAAAACTAAGGGAAAGTTACTGACACCAAACAAAAAAGGAAATAACTGCACTTAAATGAATGAAGCGTTTGGATAAATACGACACTTTTACACAAGCAGCAATTCGCCGAAAGGTGCATGCACTTTACCGTAACAATGAATTATCTACCCTAAAGAAAATTAAAGCTTTAATTGATATTGATAGTGACCTTCCTAATTTTCTGATTAAGAACAAGTAAGAATGTAATTTAGAGCATTTAGTATCAAGTGCATGTTGTAATATATTTGTTTGTAGATTCATTATGAGGGAAAAAGCTTTAAGAATAAAACTTCAATCTTGAAAAAAAATACGATAGTGGAAATAGCTAATGTTTCTTGAAAAGGCTTTACACTGATAGGAAATATTTTTGCCTGTCAATTGACCCCCCCAACCTCCCCATGCCGCATTGTTTACAATGAGAGATTTCCAAGTAAACCCTCCTCCCTCACTTCCCAACAACCGAAAGCTAGAAGGTTTGGCAACCGGTAACAGGAGAGAGAGAGAGCGAAGATAAATATTTTCTCCATAAGACCTGCAGTTCCCTCTGCTATGAAATTAGGTGTAGTGAATGCTTAGTGGACCGAAAGTGTGGTCCCGATCACACTATCGTCTACCTTTTAATCTATGATGACGCAAGCAAACCCACGCTAATGTCAATAAAGTATGCACTTAGTCAAGTTCTTGCACACGCCCATAGAGTGCTTTGGTTGAGTCAAGTTAAGATGCAACTACATTTTGCAAAATTGCTTCGAAACTACCAAATAGGCAACGTCATTAAAATTAGATAAAAAATTAGATCGACCAAGATAGCTAAAAACTACAGTGAGGTTGGTTGACTAATTTGGGATGATAACTTGGATTTAGATCCTATAATAAGACGCGATGTAAAAAAAAAGGGGGGGAATATCAAATGGCATTACGTCTAAATACAAGTTTTAAAATTTAAACTTTGAAATGTTTGGGGGGGTTGGAGTGACCTTGAGGAGGTGGCGATGACGCGTCAGGAAACATCGTAAAAGGGGTCCCGTCGATCGGGAAAGAGGTCCCACGGGGTCAGGAGAACAGGATTTGTAGAAGAGGTGTAGGACAGAAGGTTGCCAAGAAGGTTCTCTTTTCCGCGTGGATTAGTAACAGTTGGATGGTAAAAGAAAGTGAAGGGGGAGGTCATGATCTGAATTTAATAAACTTAGGTGAATAGCAACCTACTAGTGATACTTATCAATCTGAGGTCTCCATTGTCATTGATTGTGTCATAAGCTGTGCCCCCTCTTCTCTTTCCACCACATAAAAAAATCAGTGATTGAAATAAAACCAGTAAGGTACGTCATGTTTTGTGTGAATTAAAACTTGTCTGTGTCAATGCGATGCTATAAAAAAAGAACCTGGTTAAGGTCGTCGCCTACGGAAGGGAAATTATCTTCGCACTACGGTATTTATTGATGAAATATAAAGTTTCTGAAGAATCAAAACCACCAAAAACAACAAACAATATTTAAGATTTTCTGCTGTGACATTGTTCAAAATTGACTTTTATTTGTTTGAAGAAAGGCTAGATACGTGTTTCTACCCATTTACCTTTATCTCAGACCCGCGACATTTCACGTGAAATGTCCTTGAAAATGGGCGAATTTCACCTTCCCATAACTTTTTTTAAATATAAAAAGAATTTTTTTTTAGAACCGCATCCTGTTCAAGTTATACGCATATGTAGTAATTAGGCTAGTGAGTTAAGCATGAGGAAGGTTAGATTTAGATGAAGTGTACCCGCATTCAATTGTAGGGAGAGTGTAAAAGATTTAGGGGAAAACACCCTCAATACACCTAACTGGGATTCGAGCCCCGATCTCCCAGTCATCATCAGTCTAGTCAATTGCGAGAGTGACATCTTAGGCAAGTGATATTCCACCTTTTTTTTATTCGTGTAGCACCAGATATAATTTATTTTTAACTTTGTACTCCTAAAATTAAACTAGCCGCCCTGATAATATCGTATAAATATGGAGAGGGAGGGGGAGAGAGAGAGAGAAAAAAAGAGCATTCCTGGATCGCATGTCCTTACTATACGTCCAAAACTCTTGTGGCTAACCTTAAATTTGTCCTTGATTATTAAGTGTTTATAATTAAATAATACATTTTTTAAAACTGTATGTACCCCCTAAGATATCTTGACGTGCCTCAGTTTGAATACCACCGCCTTAGACAATGCGGCCATCAAATCAGGTAACAAATAATAATTTCTTATATATATATATAAAATTTGACATACACATTTCAAGGGATTGAAATTATGGGAGAACGGATGAACCGATTTTGACAAACGAATACTCATTTTAAAGGTTATGAACCGCCTAGGTGGCGCAGTTGGCTAACGCGCCAGTCGTGTTGAGCTCGACTGCCGAGGACGGGGAGATCGAGGTTCGAATCTCGGTCGGGTGAACTGGGGGTGGTTTTTCCTAAATGGTTTTCCACTCTACCTCCACGCAAATGCGGGTTCACTTCCTCTAAATTCAACCTTCCCAATTCCTAATCCATTAGCGTAATTAGTACTTAAGCGCATAACCCGGACGGGGAGTAAGACGTGGTGCTAAATAAATTGAATGGAATTGAAATTTAATTTAAAGGTTATGGGGGTCCAGGATGTCGTAAAAAATAGTAGCTTCAAAAGGAATCATGATTTTCCTAATTAATTTCAAGTTTTTATGTTGTGTGCGCAGGGACTCATCTGTACAATCATTCTTTTCTTACTTCACCATGAAAAAAATACGCTAGCAAAACTGTTGCACAATCCCCTAGTTTTTCTTCTTCTATATTAATAAAATGAAGAGTTTGTCGGTTTGTCATGAGCGTCACGCGATAACTACAAGGCGTAGAGTTCTGACTTTTTAAAAACTAGTAGCCCCTGTCTATGATCTTCGTCTTACTACCCAACCGGGTGTTAGGCATTGATAATATCGATCATAAGCAACAGCTTCAGATCACATAACTTGACGTATGAATAAATGAAGTTAATTTCAGTATATTTTTCAACTGTCATCTCCCTCTTGCTCGACTGAGTTGTGTGATCTAAATAAATTACGTTATTGTTTCTGTGCTGGGAGGTGGGGGCTGAATAGTTCTCAAATCTTATACTAAATTTAGCGCTGATGGATGCATAGAGTATTGTTGCAGGTAAAAAAAAAACGCAGTTACTTTCCTTTTAGTGCTAGAAATGAAGAAAAAAACACATATGACTGAACACAATATCAACCCATAAATCAAAGAACGATATAGATAAATCGGCAAACATTTGGAAAGAACTTTGTATGTATGTGTCGTAGGGGGTAAGGTCCCTATTGCTATTCTTTCTTTCTTTTTCGAGAAGGATGGAAAGGGACTTTTTTTTTCTTTTAGAAATTGAAGTTTTGATGGACGGCAGCCATGACAGAAAAAGGTCAAAGTGAGAGGAATAGTGACAAGACTTGGGCAAAAATTTACGCACCATTTGAAAGATAGACAGAAAGAAAGATAGACAGAAAGAAAGATATGGATGAGAGTTGAATTGAACAGCATATATATAGATAAACTCCCCTTTTATCCCTACTCGTGTGTAGCTCCCCCCCTCTCCCCCAAAAAATCTCCTCAAAAATCTTGTATTTCTGATTATATACTGTTGTAAGCTATTATCTTCTACAAAGAGGCAAAACCATTAAAGCAATACAAGACCATAAGCTTTTCAACTAAGGAGAGGGAGGTTTTTTGGAGGGGGAATGAAATGAGAATGGGGTGAGCTCCATTTGGAGGGGGTGAAAAAAATGACCAAGAAAGAGAGAGAAAGAATCCCAGGGTTGAGGATTAGACCACTCGCTCTGCTAGTGTCACAACCAGATTTATTTTATCTTCTTTTTTTTTTCTTCTCGTGTTTTTCAATTCGAAAAGATGAAATGAAAGATCGGTGTCAGTGAAACGAGAACTATTTATCTTGCTTTTCACCCTGAACTTGCCAATCCCTAGTCTTTCCTTTTCAAAATCCCGCCCTCCCTCCCTTGCGTCCTCCTGAAGCGCCCCGCACAAAGCATTATGGGTAAACACCACAATGGCAAGGTGTGGATATACGGGGCATTAAAAACTGGAGGGGCTAAACCCTAGTCAAACTGGAAATGAAAAAAAAGACCTATCGAAACGTTGATGAAAGTTAGACTGAGTCAGTTCTTACAGTCCACAAAAAATAAAAAATAAATGCTTAAGGCTGTGCCTACTCCTTTCTATTTAATTTTAACGTTAATATTGTATTTATATTTTTTTGGAAAATTATTGTTGTGATTTCTGAAGCTTACAACTATTTTCTTTTCTTTTAGCACCACGTCTAATAACCTGTTTAGGTTATAGGCTTACGCATATGCACTAATTACGCTAATGAGCTAAAAACGAAAAAGTTGAATTTAGAGTAAATGTAGCCACATTTGCTTGGAGAAATAGTGATAAACAATTTATGAAAAACCATTCTCAGTGCACCCAACCGGGATACGAACATCGATCTCCCTGTCAGTGTCAGTCTAGTCTATTGCGAGTGTGCCGCCTCGGATCATGCGGCCATAAACGTGTGAAATTGATGAGTGTTCTTACACAAAAAAATAAAAAAACCTTTAGGGATACTTTTCTTATTTTATTTAACGTTATAGTATTTATATTTTAATTGAAATTTATTGATTGTGAATTTCTAAGATTTCAAACTATTTTCTTTTCTTTTAGCATCTTAATAACCTGTAGGTATATTAGCATGCACTATACGCATGGCTAGAAAATGTTGAATTTTAGATAATTAACATTTTAAAATAGTGTTAATTTATAGAAAGAACATACTCTCTGCACCCCCCACACCGGAATACAACTCGAATCCTTCAGTGTCTAGGCTAGCCTTATTGCACGCTGGACATGCGACATTTAAAATGTAACATGAAGTCTTAACAAAATATAATTTAGAACTTTCCCCAATTTATTCTGATGTCTGTGAATAGTAAGATCTCAAGATCAATAAATGTAATATGTTCGGTTGAGTTAAAATGAATTGAATCGTCAATGAAATGTTCATATCTGCAAAGTAAGACTACTAGTTCGATTAAAGAAGAAACTTTTTTGACACTTAAGAAATGTACTAAACAATTTTTTTATACATTCATGCGTCAAGTCATATGATCTGTAGCCATCACTTTTTTATAATATATTATTAATAACGATAGGATAACACTAATTGTATAGTAATGTCACTACCCCCCCCCCCCTTTATCGTCGTGGTTTTATCAGGATGTCTATGGAAAAGGGGTGGGGATCGCAAGACATCTAGAAATGCGTTTTAATGTTATTTATTGAACATGGCTACATTAAATATGATGTTGTTAGTACTACGCTATTAAGGACTAGAGAGCATGTAGACCATCATGTCAATAACCCACAAGTTAACTAACGAGTCCAAGTTCGACAATCGCGTGACATACTATTTTCTGTCGTACACAATGTTCGAGACCCATGCCCTCGCGTGGCGTTCAAACCACGTCTATATCGTTCGCTGGATCTTATGATCTGAAAATTATAACAATCGCCCACTTGAAGGGTGTCGGCTTACCCTTAATTGCTATAGGAGCATTCAAATTATTATGTAAGCCCTTTTTTTTTGCCATTTTTAATCCCTCCTCTCCCCCCTTTGTAAGCAAACATAGGCAAAATATGCCTGACCCTCACCCATCTTGCATAGGTAAATTTGAATTTTTTGTCATTTGTTCACAGGTATAACCATTCTTTTTTTCATGCGATTTTGCTTACAGCCTGAACAGGTAGTAAGACGCGATGATAAAAAAAAAATTAAAATTCATGCAATTTATATATTGCTGGTAATTATTAACAAAGAGGTGTAAATTAATATTGCGAAATAATTGACAATTAACATGGTATAGGCCCCTACATTGAATTTAAATGTATTGAGCAGGTAAAATTAAAACAAGTTATGTATAACATTATAAAAGTTTAAAATTTAATTTATTTTTAATTGAAATTATAAAAAAAGTATTTTTAGTGAATACATGAATATTATATTTATAAAAATACACCCTAAACTCCATTTAATTCGATGACCAAGGTCCTTGAATCCAATTATTGTGTTTCAATTTGGGGAGGATAGTTCATTCAAGCTTTGAATTACTTCTATAGGCTTCTCCACGTCTTCCTCGTTTAGCCACTCAGCATCTTCATTGCTACCTGAAGTCCAAGCTTCTTACGATGCATCCTCCCTCAATTTTGTCCGTCTTTCTCTGTCTTACGTAAACATAGTTCTGACCCCCCTTTCCCCCCTTGTCAGCAAAAATAAGCCAAGCTCGAACCCCCTCCCCACCTAAGATGCCTACGTAATACTTGAACGCCCCTATGTCCTCTTGACCAATTAACGAGTATCAGATCCTTCAAGTAGGGATAATTTGCAACTCTCCCCACTAAGGGAGGCTTGGTTAGCATTGAGCTACGTTCAATATGGCGTTTGCACTCATGAATCCATTGATTGACTTACTAACAATCTAGTTCAGCATGACTTTATCAATTACACTAGACATACAACTTAATCAAATCTACGAAAGAATAAATGAAACTAGGCCAAGTGTTATCAAAGTTGATCGCTAAATAATCTATTTTCTAAGGAAAAGTTACTTCTATCAGGATCATACTATATCATCTCCCTTCTCCTCATGGCAGGTGTCTTGCCAGGGAGAAGGAACTTTTGACAGAGCCAAAACATTCCAAAAAGAAGTAGTACCTTATCGTTCCTAACTCATCGATTCATAAGCCTGTATCGAGAACTCAGCCTCCACTAAGACACAGAAACCATTCACCCCCCCCATCAAGAGCTCCAGTATCCTGGGCTTGTCACTCACCGCATTACAATGCAAATACGTTCGTCACAGCATTACAATGCAAACACAGCATTGAGGGTAACAACCCACTATGTGGCCCTTCGGCCCCACACCACGCAAGGATCACTATTGCAGCGAAAACCCAATAGGGGCAAGTTCTTTTTTGAAAATTCTTTAGAAAAAAAACCACATGTTTATTTCGTTTTGACTTCAAAAAACATTGTTAATCACACAAATCAATTGAATCGCTTCGTACCTGCGGCTATTTTTTTGGTTTGTCAGCGCGTCTTAGTACCCGTTCGGGTTATAAGTATATGTATTAATTACGGTAATGTGTAAAGGATGTGAAAGGTTGAACTAAGAGGAACTGTACCTACATTTGTAGGAGAGTGTAAAACCCATTTATGAAGAAAAACAACATCAGTACATGCGACCGGAATTCAAACCACTATCAAACCATCATCGGCATTTTGTCTTTCGCGAGTGTGATATATATATACTTACATTAAAATTGGATCTGTTCCATTTTTAGGCGATGGGCCACTGTGGCTCTGAACCCGGACCAAACAATAGGACCCACCCTCCCCCTTGAAACAGACGGACAACAGACTGACAACATTCGGACGGACAGACAGAAGAGCAGGCCGAGTCCTAGATGAGCATCAGGGCGGGTCTTTGGAACGATGACTAGGAAGAATATTCTCTCGTCTATCAACAACTCCACTGAGGATCTGACGGGGTAGGGGCGGTGTTATACAAGCTGTAAGACCTCAACCACAGCCCAATTATCGTAGGAAGGGCCTTTTTATCACGGACAGAAGTGATTAATTTTATACACTTACACACATACACATTCTATTTACTTCCTTACTCTATAGCGTTAGGAAATTAAAAGTTGATTGCCGCACTTACTTAAGTACGCCACCTATCTATATCTTGAGCAAGTTCTATCCAGCCAACCTCATTACACCCTATCTCCACCTTTAGCTAGTTCTATCCAGTCCACCTCATTACACCCTACACCTATCTTGATCCAGTAATATCCTGTCTACCTCATTACTCCCCATCCCTGTCTTGAGCTAGTTCTATACAGTCCCCCTAATTACAACCTATCCCTATCTTGAGCTAGTTATATTCAGTCCACCTCATTACACCCTATTCCTATCTTGAGCTAGTTATATTCAGTCCACCTCATTACACTCTATCCCTATCTTGAGCTAGTTATATTCAGTCCAGCTCATTACACCCTATCCCTATCTTGAGCTAGTTATATCCAGTCCCCCTAATTACAACCTATCCCTATCTTGAGCTAGTTATATTCAGTCCACCTCATTACACTCTATCCCTATCTTGAGCTAGTTATATTCAGTCCAACTCATTTCACCCTATCCCTATCTTGAGCTAGTTATATTCAGTCCAGCTCATTACACCCTATCCCTATCTTGAGCTAGTTATATTCAGTCCACCTCATTACACCCTATCCCTATCTTGAGCTAGTTATATTCAGTCCATCTCATTACAATCTATCCCTATCTTGAGCTAGTTATATTCAGTTCACCTCATTACACTCTATCCCTATCTTGAGCTAGTTATATTCAGTCCACCTCATTACACTCTATCCCTATCTTGAGCTAGTTATATCCAGTCCACCTCATTACACCCTATTCCTATCTTGAGCTAGTTATATCCAGTCCATCTCACTACACCCTATCTCTTTCAGATCCATTCTATTGTTATCCTCCCATCTGCGTCTAGGTCTTCCCAATCGTTTCTTTCCATTAGGTTTGCAAGTCAATACCTTGAACGCGGTTCTAGTTTATTCCATTTGAACTCCATTTCCTGCCCATCGTAACCTGTGAGATTTAACTATCCTAATAATGTATGTTGGTGAGCACATTGTATGTAACTCATCATTATGTAACCCCCGTCACTCTACCTTATTTTAATTCCTTTTTGGACCAAATATATTCCTAGGTAATTAGTTTTCGAACAGCCTAAATTTTACTATTATATATTATTAGTATTATTTATCCCATTGATAATAATATCTAACAAAACTTACAGCTGAAGATCCCATGACTTGACCTATGAATAGGCAAAAGTAGTTATAGTAGCTTTTCTAGCTGTCATATAAGGTCCATCCTATGAAAATTGGACTGTAGATACAAGATTACGCTAGGAAAAGAAATTGTAACGAAATGCGGTTTTGTCCGCGTTCTTTATTTGGCAATAACAGGATTGGTTGGGAATCGATTTACAATAATAGTAGATATGATTTTAAAATAATTCTTTTTTCAATATTGTTGTTTTTTGAATATGGTCTGAATTTCACGTTTTTTTCTAAACGTAGAATACAGAAAACAGCACCACGATGCTATTTTTGGTTTGAGCTGTATTACCTACCCAAACTTAGGTGTATCTGTAGGGTGAAGCGGGCTCTTTAAGTATTGCTAATACTTGCTTCGTTGGCCACGTGGTCTAACACTCTCGCAGTAGACTGGACTGCCGAAGACGGGGATATCCAGGTTCGAATCTCGGTCGGGTGTACTGAGGGTGGTTTTTCCAATAGGGTTTTCCAATCTCCACGCAAATGCGGGTACACTTCCAATAAAAATATAACTTTCCTAATCCCTAAAACCATCAGCATAATTAGTATAAAAGCGTGTAATCGAATGGATAGTAGGACGCGGTGCTAAAAAAAAGTATTGCCAATAGCCAGGGTTCAAAAGTTGATGCCCTTAAAAAAATCCACTTAAAAACTCTGTTTTTATATTCTCAAAAATACAAAAGATGTTCTTAAGAAATCAAATCATACATATTTAAAATCCAATTGTTTTTCATGTCCGTTTATGGTAATGGTTGTGTAATCCGGCAAAGGAAGGAATAAATAATAAATTAAATGAACAATATACCCATTAAAAAGAACTTACTTGTAATGTTCTGACAGAAAACATTAGGCTATGTACATTGTTTCATGTCTGACCCTACTAATAATCCCATAAAAAAAATTGAATACTTCAAGTAAATGGAATTAACTTAATTGATTTTTGCATTAAAAAAATTACTAGTTGTATGTTACGATTATTATGTAATTTTTCAAAAAATGACAGAAAATGCACGATAAGAGTAAAAACAAGGAAAAAAGTTCCAAAAATTACTAAAAAAAAAGCCACAAAATGTAAAATCTTTAAATATGCACCCAAAAAAAAGCACAATAAAATAATGTTTTCAAGATCAAGGTGTCATAAAATTTGTTTATATACATACAAATTTACATTGCAATCGATAAAAAAAAAAGCAATTTCATCAACGTCCGGCCCCTGTTAATAACCATGGCATGTACTTCTTCTAAACTATGCACAAATTTCCCATCATGGCTACTTATTTTTTAAGAATTAATAGCCAGAGCTATTCTTTATGCTTATTAGTAGGGAATTACTCCATTAGATATCATATTCTGAAAATTGAAAAATGACACCTGGACACGGGTCCCTGGTTCGATTCCTGTGTCCAGGTGTCATTTTTCAATTTTCAGAATATGCTACTTATTTTTGTTAATAGTTACTGTAATAGTTTACTTGTACTGAATTACGTAAGTAATATAGGTCCTGAACGTCACGCCGATGTCACCTGCAATGGTTCCTCCTTGGGATATGAAGGCCCTGAGGACAAGCAAGGGTATGTAGTCGCAGGGGCAAAGGACCAACCGGGTCACGTACTACTGTAATGATAGTCCTCCCCCACCCCCCCTTGTCCCTCCCCCACCGTCAATACGTGACACGCCGAGCTACTATTGGACCACACCAAGTCTTCGACCTTCCTATCCAGCTTCGTGTAATACAGTGGATATCGCATCTCCCATAAATAAAACTTAAAACAGTCCAATTTTCATAGCAAATCCTTTTATGAAAATACAATATTTTTTTTTGTGACCAACATTGATAATATTTTATTATATTATTGTTATTTTATATGTATCGGTAATAAATATCAAAAGTGACAGCTGCAGATCACTTGACTTGATGTATGAACAAGTGAAAGTAGTTCTAGTATTATTATTTTATTATTATTATTATTATTATTATTATTATTATTATTATTATTATTATTATTATCATCATCACCGCGTCTTACTACCCGTTCGGGTTATACGCACTTACGCTAATGTGTAATGGTAGGGTGATTGTGAGATAAAATGGAGGACCTACAGTTTAACGTGGAATCCGAACCACGGTGGAGGCCTGGCATTCCTCACATTTAGTTCTAGTAACTTTGATAGTTGTCTTATAAGATTTTTACCATGAAAATTGGAATATAACTAAACCAGAATTTTGTTTGAGTTTCATAGGTCGACGGGAAAAAATATCCCAGGAATATATTATTTTTGAATTTACAAATAAATTCATATTTTCTCTAAATGCTTTTTGTCCGTTGTGAAATTCGTCTGCCGTAGGTAGTGGCATCGAGATGAGGAAGGTAGAAGTTTAAAGGAAATGTATCCGCATATTTCTTGTCTACAGCCTGCACCGAGGATATCTAGTTTAACAAATCTACAAAAAGGGGTATATTTTATTAAATTTAAGATAGTAATATTAAACAAGTTGCTATTTACTGATCCAATTATATATTCGCTACTCTAGGGGTTATCTTAAAACGGATTGTGGTAACCAACTGAAGTTTTTGAAAGAACTGTGGTAGTCCGCTTAATTTAAACAAAAACATTTTTATTTCCACTCACCATTCTAAAATAACCTCTTAAATAGCTCTTAGAATTACGAGTTTATTAAGGCTAAATATGGGGTAGGGGGAAGGAATAGGCCTAATTTATGGACAACCTGTACATTCTACCTAGAATGATTATAATTGAATTTACAATCTGTATTTCTGAAATTTAAAAGCTACAGCTGTTGAAAGCTGTCAGTTTCAACTAGTTCCTTTTTAATATCTTGTTAGGTAGTGCACTTGTGTCCGTGTTGCACCCAGGTTCACGAATTAATCAGTCGTCGCGCCATGGCGGTGGCAGTCGGCGATACTCAGGGGCAGTAGTTTCTCTATGGCCAGCAGGTACAGCGCTACCCTTATAGCGGTCAGGAGGGAAACCATTCCACCCCACCCCCTTTTCACCCTTAGAAATAATCCCTATTTCTATATATATATATATATATAAAAACACACACGCTTTGTTCTTCCAAAACAGAACGGCATTACCCTCTTTTATTTTTTTTATTTATTTATGGGCGAGACTTTTCTAAACCCACCCACGTCCTCCCCCCCCCCCAACCCCGACCTAGAAAAACTCTGTCATCTACCGTTCAAAATCCCAACACCCTCAAAACCGATTCTCAACTCTTCTGCTTTTTTATGACCACGAAGGTATTATTTTAAAAATTTCTAGTCGACAACTTTCCTGGACTTTTCCTACAAACACACACACGCACACATACGGTGAAAATGGGAGAAAATAAATCCTCAGACAAACATTTTTAATGTGCTGGATGAAAAAAAAAATGAAAAGAAAAAAAAAGGTGGGATGAAGCATTGTTGATTTAATGGGTTTCATTTTTTCATTAATTTATCTCATTCGTGTTTTAAAAAATTCAGGTGAGTATTTCACGTGTGGGAGAAAAAAATGTGTGTAGGAGGAGGAAATAGGTTTGAAAAGGGGGAGGGGGGCTAAGTCGTAAAACAATCCAAATCGCTAGCACCCCTTCGCCCCACCTTCACCACACATCCACAAAGCCCGAACATCAACATCGGTCTCTACAAATTTTATTTAAAATTTTTCAGTTCTTTGCCAAGAATCTGTTGGCAAAAGGTAAGCGCGGCGCAAGACAACGGAACGCCTACTGGTCACTTTGTTCGATTAAAAATATTTAGAATAAGGCCAGAACAATGAGTACCTGTGCTTGTTAATATATTATATATATATTTAAAACGGGGGAACGATTTCTTTCGACAATGAATCCCGGATTCTACCAAACCTATTTTCAATTTATAAAAAAAATGAAAATTTGACACCGAGTGTGTGCCCTATAATTTCAGTCCAATTTTAACAGGAAGAACCTTATTTGACAGTTAGAGCTACTTTAAAGTATGCATACGTCAAGTCATGTGATCTGCAGGCAGGGGTGGACTGGGCGCAGATACACCGAAATATATCTCGGTGGGCCGGTTTGGTTCAGCTACCGCAAATAATTTACCCTAAAATAAATATATTCAATTCTATACAATACTAGTTTATTTTTAAATTCCAATCAAACGTTCAAATGAGTAAGTCTAAGGTTCCCAGAATACATCATTTGCGAACATATATGATGGCAGTAAATGTAAGACTATCCTGTTTGTTTTTTCTTGGTGTTTTTTATGAACAATTCATTGAGACAAACGTAAAATCATATGTTTAGTGAGTTACACAAGTAGTGAGTGGTGAATCATTTTACAAACTTAAATATATCAATAAATACACCCAGCTATTGTCTAAGTATTTAGAAGCATTTTTGCTAATGTCAGTAGAAAGTAGAAACTAATAATCGATAATGTAGCCGAAATGGCTTCGGGATTAAATTAACTAATAATAAAGATATAAATACTTCACCTCACCATTTCAGCTTATACTGAAACATAGCTTCAATGGTTTTTATTAATATATGCTAAGGACCATCATAGTTCTAGGCCCGGGCCGATTTGAATTCGCCAGTCCACCCCTGTCTGTAGCTGTCACTTTTGCTAAATGTTATCAATACCTATAAAATAACCATAATAATATAGTAAAATGTTATCAATGTTGACTGAAATATTTTTTTTTACAATGTCTTTATACTAAATCCTTCTGTAGTAGTGAGTTTGCGAATAGAGAAATAAAATAAATTAATTAAAAGTCGCTCGGTGATTTTCTAAGTGTCCGGACTATCCTCATATTCATACTAAAGAAATGGGGATGAGTAAGATAAAAATTAGAGAAAATGTGCATGCACTGACACCTTAACTGAGTCGGTAGCGTGTCTTATTAATGAGCTAAGAGTCCCGGATTAAATTCCTAGCATGGCCGAAAATTGTGTCATTGGTAAAATGTGGGTTTCCCCTTTCACTGTGATAAATTAACGGGCGGTGTCTGGATGTTGTGTCTGTTCTAGATTAAAGTTAATTCATAAGTCGTGGGCTGATATAATCAGTCGGTTCAGAAAGTGCATGTTAAATACCTCAAATAGATGAAAACAAAACAAAAAACATTTACTTTAAGGGAAAGTCAGGTGGGTGTAAGGGATCCTTGAGCGAAAATCACTATGAATATACCCGGTTGTGATTCGAACCCTGACCTCCCGGTCGCTTAGAAAAACAATCTGAGACTGACGTCTTTAAGAATCGGGTGAGTCAAAGAAAGAAGAGCTCATTCAAATTATTGTAAGAGACCCATAAACAGAACAACTCCCACACAATGTTGGTCTTAATATTTGGTAGGGGTATAATGTCCAATTATAAAATTCATAATATTTTTATCGGGAAGATACAAATGAGTCGTCCGTGGAAACCTGCAGAGTCCTTAATCTAGCGAGACCATTAGTTTTCTACCGTAGAGGACGTTTTCTCTTCACAAGGAGGACATGAAAATCTGCAGAATCTTTTTTTAGTCCATCAAGATCATTAATTGTCCACTGCGAAGAAGTTGTTCTGTTCTCAAGTAGGCCACGGAAACCTGCAGAATTCTTAATAATCTAGTAAGACCATTAGTTGTCCATTTCGGAGATGTTTTTCTGTTCTCGAGTAGGCCATGTACCGTTAGTTGTCCACTGCGAAAAATAGTTTCTGTTTTCACGTAGGCCATGGAAACCTGCAGAATCCTTAATAATCTAGCAAGTCCGTTAGTTGTCCACTGCGGAGAAGTTATTTTCTCACGTAGGCCACGGAAACCTGCAGAATCCTTAATAATCCATCAAGATCATTAATTGCCCACTTCGGAGAATATGTTCTGTTCTCAAGTAGGTCATGTAAACCTGCAGAATTCTTAATGATCCAGCAATAAAGTAATTACAATCATGATCAGTTGTCCACTGCAGAGAAGGTGCGCTGGTCACACGGACAATAACCTTGGGGCCGTGTGGAGATGTCCAAGTGATCAGGTAGGTATAATGTCCTAAGTCAAGGACGGGCGACACTCCTCTAAGACGACGGGGTCATCGCCATTCTTTATAGAAACCGAATCAGAGGCACACACAAAGTGGTAAATGAAAAGAGAGTCCGAAACTCACTACAGTGGAAGCTCGGGAGGTAGTGAGTGTCTGATGAACAAAGGGACAGATTCAAGGACATCATTCTGAATATTTTATTTTACCTTTAGATGTAGATGAAATATTTTAATCTCAAAAAAATTTCGATCTCAAAATTTTGGTGGAAATTGGGAAGTTTTATGTGGACCCGAAATCAAAAGGAGTGGGTCTTAAAAATTCTGTATCGTCACATGTCTGTTTGCTTGTACCTGGTTCTAAAACCAAGACTGTTGGATAGATTTTGTTCAAACCTGATATTGAGACGTTATATCCTTGAGGTGAAATCGTGATTTTGATTACAGCCCCCAAATTAAGGGTAGTTTACTGATGATTTAATTCTTAGAAATCTACAATTTTCGAGATCGATAAAAATTAGTAAAATGTTATCAATGTAAACAGCAAAAAAATAATTCTATATTATGTAAAAGGTATTTTCTGCCAAAATTCTACTATAAGTTAATAAGATAATTAAACAGTTGACCTTGATAACATTATGGACAACTAACAATTTGTGTTAATTTTGTTTTTAACACATCTTTAAGTTGATATTAGTTTCTGTATTAGAAAGTTAAGATGGTCGTTCCTTAAATGAAACTATCTGAATTTTCGACTATACGAACCCCATTTGACATAAGTAAATTCGAATGAATGGCATCAAACTGTAGGCCCTACTTAATTTTAAAGGGTTTTCCTAACTACCGTCAGACCAATGATTTTATCCATAAGAGATTAGAGTGTTTTTTATTTATAATAATTAAAATAAGACATTCGCGTTGAAGACACCGGTTAAGGTATCGCCAATAGCCGACCGGTTTCTTCGTTCACCCAATTAATGGCTTAGTTTGAACGGCATAGCTATATCGTGACTATTATGTTCATGCAGGGTTGCCAATATTTTCTTACTACCAAATTCCATGTGTTTTCCAGATTTTTCAGGTATTGAAAACCCTGGTTTGTGTCTCCTGAATCGTTGTTTTCGCGGAGTCCACTGAAGTAACGATAAGAACATGAAGAAAGCGAGTAGTACCGTTCACAGAACTACTAGCAAGACTGTAGTAACAATAATAACATAGAAGGAGCGAGTAGAACCGTTCACAGAACTACTAGTAAGACTGTAGTAACGATAAGAACATGAAGGGATCGAGTAGTACCATTCACAGAACTACTAGTAAGACTGTAGTAACGATAAGAACATGAAGGGATCGAGTAGTACCATTCACAGAACTACTAGTAAGACTGTAGTAATGATAATAATAGATGGAGCGAGTAGAACCGTTCACAGAACTACTAGTAAGACTGTAGTAACGATAAGAACATGAAGGGATCGAGTAGTACCATTCACAGAACTACTAGTAAGACTGTAGTAACGATAAGAACATGAAGGGATCGAGTAGTACCGTTCACAGAACTACTAGTAAGACTGTAGTAATGATAATAATAGATGGAGCGAGTAGTACCGTTCACATAACTACTAGTAAGACTGTAGTAACGATAAGAACATGAAGGGATCGAGTAGTACCATTCACAGAACTACTAGTAAGACTGTAGTAATGATAATAATAGATGGAGCGAGTAGTACCGTTCACAGAACTACTAGTAAGACTGTAGTAATGATAATAATAGATGGAGCGAGTAGTACCGTTCACAGAACTACTAGTAAGACTGTAGTAACGGTAAGAACATGAAGGGATCGAGTAGTACCGTTCACAGAACTACTAGTAAGACTCTAGTAACGATAATAATAGATGGAGCGAGTAGTACCGTTCACAGAACTACTAGTAAGACTGTAGTAACGATAAGAACATGGAGAGAGCGATTTGTACCCTTTACAGAACTATTTGTTGGAGAGTAAATACGCAGACAACAAAACGCTTGGAGTCAACTTTAATCAGTAGGTCATAGATGCTAATACATTGTAAACCCCTAAATTGCTGGAGAAAACCAACAGTTAAACCAATGCTTCGGACTGAATGGAGGTCAATTAAATAAACGTTAAATGGTGGCCGACACTTGAAGCAAGCATTAAGACAAACAATCACAGCCTGAGTTTTTTAAAACTTATAAATACGTATTTAATTCTACGTTATTTAAGTCTAACACCTTAGTTCAGTCGGTAGCGTTTTTGTCTTCCGAGCTAAGGGTCCCGGTTTCAATTCCCAGCATGGTCAAATAATTTATCATTGGTGAAATTTGGGTTTACTCTCTCACAATGATGGATTAACGACTCGGGGATGGATGTTGTGTCTGTTATAATCAGTCGGTTCAGAAAGTGTATATTAAATACCTTAAATATTTGAAATGAAATACTTCGTTTAACCTTAAGAATGGACATTTAGAACAACTTTTAATGAAAATGCAAACATATTTTTAGCGGCCAACGTTGATAAAATCCTACTAGGTAATTAGCTTTACTTTATAGTTAATCTCTCTCAAAAGCGACAGCTGCAGATCACATGACTTGACGTATGAATTCCTCGAAAGTAGATGTAATAACTTTTCTAGATGTCAGATGAGGTTCTTTCCGTTAACACTGGACTATAGCGGCACGCATAACGCTCCAACCACCAGGAGCGATGCCATCTTGCCTTGCATGTGGTGGCGACAAGATGGCGTGACTAATGGTACATGACAACCTGGAGGGGAGAACTACGTGCTAATAGGACAAACATCCATACATTAATTTTTTGAGAACACAAACATGAGTACGTTTCGAAAACAACACACGAAACTACATAAAGTAGTGTATCTTGGAGATCAATCCCTGGTGATACGACAGGCTACAGGAGGAGCGCAACCTCCTAAGACGGACTTCCGAAGAACACGTAAGCGGGACGTGATATCTCAGTGAATCTGGTCTTCTAAAAAACCTGTTTTGTAAATGATGGACCGCGTTACAGGTCGGATGGGCCAAAGTCGCAATAAAGGGGGGCTGCCTATGTATCTGAGACGGTGCCAATAAGATGTTGCTCTTATGTTAGATAATGATGATCAAATTAATATTACACGTGTTTGGTGTCTACAGGAATGAGCACACAACTATTTTTTTATGATCCTATACATTATATAGACCTGTAAACATATTTTATAAGTGGAGATTTTCCTTTCTGAAAAGTCCGAATCCACATATTTTGGTTCAACATTAAGAGCTAAATTCCCGGGAAACGAAAGGTAGCTACGACCATCTCCCCTTCAGTAGGCAGTCTAGTCTATTGCGAGGATAGCGCCTTAGACCATACGGCCAACGAAGCGGGTAATCTTTGTGGTTAAAATGATGTAATTTAATAGGGGGAGGGTTAAGGAGGGGGCCACAGCACCAATTGTATTGTCATTTGTATTTTACTCCTCCCTGTATGTTCTACTGACAAACAGCTCCACCCAGGAACGTTATATACCTGCTTGGTTTCTGGAGTTTATGACTTTATGTTAGACTGCTATAGTGCCTTGACTGAACATTTTTATTTTGCCTCTTCAACAAAAAGCATAATTCTAATCATTTTGAACAGAAGCAATGTATTACTGAATTTACAATTAATTCTTGTCTCATGTTTTGAGTTTAAATATCTAGAAAAAAAAATTAAGTAATATTGGTGTACCTTTGATTTATCCTGTAAGGTAGCAAGCTTACCTTGCTCCATTTAACTATGGCGTAACTTATAAAATAAGGCCATAGTGTAATCAGTCAAGGTGAGACAGATACTTTTCAGGGTAAATGGCTTGTGCATAACAGAAGAAAATTAAAAAAAAAAATTATAAATGCATAGTGTTATTATGTTTTATTGACAAAGCTTCGTATTTGTCATGGCAATTTTTTTATTATTGATTTCTAAGAAATGTCTGTGTCACACGCCTAGCTCATATGCAACTTGTTGTACACTCATGTTTGAACAGCTTTGATCTCCAGGCGCTGTACACCAAAATTCGAACACAATTTAATGGTAAACTTGGGGTGGTTTTTACTAAATGGTTTTCCACTCTCGTTCCACGTAAATGCGGATTTATTCCCTCTAAATTCAACCTTCCCATTCCTAATCCATTAACTTAATTAGTACTTAAGCGTTAACCCGAACGGTTACTAAGACGCGGTGCTAAATAAATAATAAATAAAACGTGTTGTAAATAACTTTCATACTTGATAACAAATGCTTGTCCGTAAGCCAAGATCTCTAGGAGGTATGTTTCTTTTCAGAATAGAAAACAACTGTTCGCACATTTACAGTCCCTGGTCAATTTATTAGAAAATGAGGACAACACTACATTTACACTTATTTGTTATATATTTAATAACATATGTTTCTTGCCTTAAAATAGTATTGCAATTATATTGTTAAAATGATGGTGGCTGAGAAACTCTTCAGACTTGAACCAAATAAAAAATGTATCGTCATTTTTAAAATGATAGATTTCCAAGGGGAAAAAAAATTCACTAATAAGATAACCCACTTCGGTGGCTCCATGGTCTAACGCGCTACTCTCGCAGTAGACTACACTGCCTGCCGATGACGGGGAGATCGAGGTTAGAATCTAGGTCAGGTGTATTTAGGGTGGTTTGTTCAAAATTGTTTTCCACTCTCCGGCTGTAACTCAACTCGTCCACTGTTATTGTTCTGCCGAAGAAAGTAAACAAATCAACTGGTCTACCATCAGACACATCAACTCGTCCACCCAAACTTGGATTGTTCAGAAAAGCGTACTAAGTAATTACGACTCTAACCTAACCTAACCTAACCTAACCTAACCTAAATACTTGATTTTAATACAATGCGTGTGAAATGACTGAATGTTATATTTAATATTTTGACGACCAACTGTGATATCGGTGCTGAGAAATTTTACTACTTGATTTTGGGTTGCGGTGACATGGAGGTTTACGATATACAGTATGTACTTAGTAAGCTTTTGCACTAAACAATCCAAGTTAGGGTGGACGAGTTGATGTGTCGGAGGTTAGACCAGTTGATGTGTTTACTTTCTTCAAACAGAACAATAACAGTTCACGATTCGAGTTTCACCCCACTCTCCCTCCCTCCAAATGCGGATACACTCTCCTCTGAATATAACCTTCCCAATCCCTAAAACCACTTGCGTAATTAATACATAAGAGTATAACCCGAACAGGTAGTAAAACGCGGTGCTAAAAAAAACTAATAAAATACACTTAGTAGAAAGGATAATATGCAATGGAGCCACAACCATCACATTTTAGACGTGACAGCTATTAAATACATTCAAAACATATTTAGCGAATTTAATTAGGTTATTAAAGCAAAGGGAGGACTAACTAAATATTAATATTTAAATAATATAATTGCAATACTATTTGAAGGCAACTATGTTTTAAAACATAATATTAGTTTGGTGACAAATTGGTTGAATTGTAATTAAAATGTTAATAACAAAAAATATATAAAGTTAAAATGTAATAAATTGGCCACGGACTGTGTTTATCCCAATCATTAAACATATTTGATTTGCAAATATAAACTTTTCGTGGATCAGTGTGTAAAGATAATATTTGGTGCGCCAACCTTCCTTACTAGATTCCCTCATATAATAAATACGCAACTTCCAAATTTAGCCTAATAATCCCAAATTGTGTATTCCTACAACATTTCTAAAATTAAAGTTTGGGTCGAGTTGTATGATGGTTCATCATAATGTCCGCAGCCCGCAAGTTTGAAATGCCTGGTCTATACCAGTGGTTCTTTTATTACTCGGGGCCCCCTAAATATCCAAAAATATTCACGCGGCCCCCTAGTTTTTACTAACATATTAATCATTAAAATATATTCTTAAATAGTGGCTTTATTTACTGATTATAATAACAAACAAATAAAAAACAAAACAAATTAACTTAACTAAATTTATTTAATGGGGCCTCTACTGTTGAACATTTCCCACTAATTTGAATATTCTTGTTTCGGTTGTATTACTTAATGCTATTCGCATGCAGGAGTCGATTCGGAGTCGATTTCGCTGCTTCGTTTTAACATCTACCATTGTGGAAAATCCCTTTTCACATAAATAAGTAAAAACAAAGGTCAGCACATTTTGAATGGAGGTGGTAAACATTTAAGGATTATTTGTACTATCCGTGATTTCTAATATCCGTTCTTTCCCTCCCCTAAATTACTCCGGAAAATCGAGAGTACTTGCATGATTACGAACATCGAATTCTTTCTTCCAAAAAGTAAAATTTAAGATAATTGAATTCTGTTCCCCAAAAAACCTTTCGTGGCCCACCGGTTAAGAATCGCTGGTCTAGACCGTCAAATGTTACCAAAGACCACCCACGAGCAGCGATGATCCGTGCTTCGGAACGGGTACCACCGGGAGAGGCTGGTGGGAAGTGGGTGGGAGGTTAGGGTGTGGTGATACGGGGGGGGGGGGTTAGATGATCAGCATGCATCTCCCGTCCATCTCAGCGCGCCGCGCATCCCGATGCCAATCATAACTCGGGGATGTCACCAAGGATAATAATTAACCGACGCAGATGGACAGCTGACGTAAGTCTCTTCGACCACACCCAGAGTTTTGATGGTGTCACGTATGGGTTTAGGCGCACACACAAACACACACACACACGTGATTAGGATCCAGCCGGTTTATAAGCACACCTCGTTCAAACCGGGAAAGTTATTTTGGATATCTCAGAGAAATACTTTATCTTCCAAATCAAAATAATTTACCCGAGAAGATTTTTTTTTACTCAAAAGAATTTTTCGGATAAATCGGAATTTCAACTAATCGGAATTCGGATGAACGGTATATAATGTACGTACAGAACTTGGAACAAATTTTCACTTGTCTTCTGAAATGCTAATGGTAAGAAATTCAATTAAGTTATTAGGTTTGAGATAAAGATGTCGATAAAAAAAATCTTTTAGAAAGCAGAAACACATGTGTATATTTTTTGCGGTCAGTTTTGATAATATTTTTCTATATTATTAGTATCATAGTATATTAGGTATTGATACAGTTTATCAAAAGTGACAGTTGTTTATCACATGACTTGACATATTAACATATAAAAAAATTAAGAATTGTTTAGGTAACATTTGCAATTGTAAAAAAAAAATCTTCCCATCTGAAAATGTATTTAGAAAAAAAGTGGTAAATATTACCAGGGATAAGCTATAACCTTAATTAAATGATTCATTGATGAAATCTAATAAAACTGTATTTATTCTCATATTATTTCTAAAGAATTAATAAATGTGAAAAATTCATTTTTTTTTCAGAGCAGAAAAAAGTTCTCAAAAAAAGTCCTGAATAATCCATTATTTATAATTAAAACGGTTAATATAGATATTCATGACGTCACAGACATGAGCCACTTTACGTGTTAAACATGGCGACAAGAAGAATGCTTTACTTGAATATCTATGTTCCATTTTTTTAAATGTAGAACACACATTAAAATTAATTAATGCTTCTAGTTTCTACTTTGTAATCAGCCAATAATTCAAAATAAAATTGCAAAAGAAAAAAAAATTCCTCCCTCTCCCTTCAACAGTTCATAACACACTCATATTTATATTAATGACGCTGTCATTTCCCACTCTACAGTAAATTGAGCTACAAATCATTTAAAAGACAAGTTAATTGGTTTAACAGTTGGGTGACATCATCGCACGGCTTCCGACCAGGATTTCTAGGTCCGTTACATTGAACCCTCACACATCTTGACCTGCCATCATACGAGCTAATTGAATAGCATAAATATCACGGCTATCAAATGTGTGGGCCACGGACCACCAGCGGGTCGCGGCGCAATTTGATATTGTCCTACTACCCGTACGGGCTATCTGAATTCTTCCGCTAATCGGGGTAGGTACGAGAAAGATAGAATTTAGAAATAATGTACTCACATTTGCGAAGAGAACGTGAGAAATAAAACTATTTAGGAAATAAATATTGATCGGGATTCGAACCCATATCTTCCCGCAGGGTCACTTCAATGATAAGTCTATTATTAGTAGATTATTTTTAATTTTCTCACTGAATTATTATGACCAGTTGTACAAATCTTAATTTAAAAGTTACTGTGTTTTGCTAGCTAGACGCCGCTATATCTACCTTCCCCTGTAACCATATGTCAAGTGATGGCTTCTACAGCTGTCACTTTTGACAGCTGTTGTGTTTTTTCGACAGCTGTGGATCCCCCCTCCCCCCCCCCCCGCCTCACCACTTGGCGTCTGAATACAATAAACTATCTCTTAATGGCTTGTAGACGCACCGTAGTTTCTTTTAAACCAATCAATAACATATATAGAGAAACTCCCACAACGTAATAATAAATACATTTATTGCCCTGTAAGGATGCAATTATACGCAGTAATGTTATAAATGTGGATAAAAAAATTGTTCGACACCTTAGCTCGGTCAATAGCGTGTCTGTCTACTGACCTAGGGGTCCCTGGTTCAATTCCCGGCATGGACGAAAAAGCTATCATCGGTGAAATGTGGATTTCCCCTTTCACAGTGATGAATTAACAGCAGAGGGCTGGGTGTTGTGTCTGTTATAGATTTAAGCTACTCTATAAGTCGTGTAGAGATATAATCTATCAGTTCAGAAAGTGCAGGTTAAATACCTCAAATTTAAAAAAAACTATGAAAATTGAATACAATCTTGTATTGTGGATAATTTTATTGCTACCCACTTCGATGGCCGAATGGTCTAATGCGTCACTGTCCCCAATAGACTAAACTTTCGATGACGGGTGAGATCGGACTTGAAATCACGGTCACGTGTACCAAGGGTGGTTTTTTCCCCTCAATTATTTTCCGTTCTCCCTCCACGCAAATGCGTTTCGGATGTAGATTTAGGTGTTAACAGAGGGACAGATATACAAACATACGAGCCACTTTTTTTTAGTTTGATAGCACATAAAACGTCTTGAAATAAAAAATATTAGAGTTGCAATAACTTATCGAGAAAATAAAAAAAGTATGCGAGAGATCTGATTATAATATATTTTTTAATACTAATGAGGTTTACTCTTGCTCTTTGTACCAAGATCCCCCCCTCCCTTCCTACCTCACCTCTACCAACCACGACCGTCTTGTTAACAGTTGATATCCGGTGGAGTGTGCAGCCAACATGACACTCTTTAACGATTGTAATTCCAGCGACCGGGAAAAAGGCATGTTTCTCTTCTTCCAGTGGAGGCCTAGGTCCGAGAGGAGAGAGGGAAGGGAAGCCTCTTAGACTGCCACTGGAACACTTTCCTTTAGGTAAGAGGGGCTTAAGAGCCCGTATCACGACTCTATTAACCGGGATAATTGAGAGAAGATTACGCTCGAACAAGAAAAGATACCCTAACTGCAGTTTTCTGCATTCTTCATTTGACAACAGCGAGGGAGGAATCAGCTAAGCAGTTTTTACGAAAATAATGAGATTTAAAACTGATTTACTAGTAATTTTTAATGTAGAAATGTGGACCAAACCAGTGAAAGTGCATTTACAATTATTTATAAATAGATCTTTCAAAAAAGATTAAATTATAGTAAATGATTGAATAGTGTTGAGATATTTTTAGAATTAAAGTTTAGAATGTTAGATTAAAAACAATTTTAAAAAACAGTAAAAGTAAATATTTTAACCAAACAAAAGATTAATTGTACTTAACAATAGACTAACATGGAAATTTTAAGAATCAAAAATGTTTAATTTTAAATAAAAATGATCCAAAATAATATATAGGCTAAAGGTCGAAAAGCATTTACTAAGAAATTTTAAGTAAATAAGAAATGAAGAATTATAATTGGAAATAGGTATCAGTAGTGTTTTTTTAAATAATTATTATTCATTTTTGTTGTAATTTTTAAATATGTGGTAAAATGGCTTCATTAGTCTTTCTATTCCATTTTTTCCAATAGACTACAGAAAAGAGTACCACGATGCGACGTCAGGTTTGAGCTGTATTACCTCTAGTTAGGTGCTATCCGGAGGGTAAGGCGGGCTCTAAGGACGCCTGGTTAGATTGGAGCTGTAATTATTACCTACATGGGGGTAGGGAGGGGGTTTATAGAGTTCAATTCAATCTCCACCCCCTTCCACCCAAAATTTTCCAGAGTTTTAAATATAAACTTAAAGATTGCCAATTATAAAACTTCAAATAACTTATAGAAGCAGTCATTTTCTAAAATTTGCCAGGGAAGGACTACTCCAAATAACTTTTGTTTTAGGCATATAATATTTTTAAGAAATCCAAGTGAAGACCACTTAGGCCGCGTCCAGACTAGAACAGAACAACGAACACGAACATTTCCACGAACATGTTCGTTGTTCGGTTCGCTGTGGCCGAGTGTCCAGACTTGAACAGAACATGTTCCCATAGTTGGTAGGTTTTTTTAAAAATCAGTTTCACTAACGAATAAAAAATATATTAAATTAAACAACTGGAGAGCAAAAACGCTCTTGTGTGTTTAATGTGATATATTAAACAAACAAAAAAAAAAGAATTATTGTATTTAAGTAGAGATTGTTATAAATAAATTTAACAAATTACTTCAAGTATTGACTTTATTTATCTTAGTTTCACAAACATCATCTTCTATTTGGTGAATAAAAAAAAGTTTATGTAAATAAAAATGTGGGAACAATCAGTATATTAAGTCATATTAGTAAAACGAAGTATGCCAACAGGGAAATTAGCAACAAGTAAAAAAGGTGCAGCATCATTAACAGAAAATCAGCTAAAAAGGATGCCTTTAGCCCTCCCCCTACTCGCCTTGGTGGCCGCAAAGTCTAAGGCGTCACTCTAGTGTTACACTATACTGCCGAGGACGGTAGATAAGAGTTCGATCCCGGTCGGGTGCAGTGAAGGGATTTTTCTCGTTCCCATCCCGGTCCATAACGGCCCCAATCTCCTCCACGCATATTATTTTTTATTTTATCATAGTGATCTAAATCTTTAGGATTCCAGATTACATTATGTGGCTTATAGAACTCTATGAATTAATTTGCACTTCTTTTGACCACTACATTTTTCTACAATATGCTAAAATAATGAGATAATAATATTTATTATTATTAATTCAACACATACACTAAGAAATACACTCGCCAAAAGATATGTGTAGACTTAAAAAACTAAAACAAACGTGCAACTCCACTGCTGTCCGGCCAATGACTGTATGTTCGGGGAAATGTGTAAATGTTCGCGGAGGCGTCCAGACTGGAACAAAACCGAACACGAACATCCTTTGGTGCGACGGGCAAAAACCTACAACTGTTGGATCGGTGCCGAACAGAACAAGAACACACACTTTGTTATAATTACAATGTTCTGTTCGGAAAACCGTCCACACTTGTCGCGAACATGTTCGTGTTCGTTGTTCTGTTAAAGTATGGACGGGGCTTTATAAAAGCTTATAAAATCATTCAATTTTCAAAACTATGTTAGGGGAAGACCACTTTCAATAGTTTATAAAGACATCTAACTAAAAAAAATCCAGGTGAGGACCATTCCAAATAGCTTCTAAGTGCATCCAATTGTTAAAAATTTGCTGGTCTAAAACCACTTCAAATAGCTTTTGGAGGCAATTATTTTCGAAAAAATCAGGCGAAGAACACTCTAAATAGCTTTCTAGACTATTCCAAATTTTTAAAAAAAATTTGGGTAAAGACAATTTCAAAAAACCATGTTATAAACCTTCGATTTGGACCCCCCACCCCCACATTAGATTATCCTTATGCCCATGAATACCTAAGTTAGATTTTACCCATGGTGTAGGTCAGGTTCTTAAGACATCTAGTACGAGCTGTTCTTCCTACCTAAGTTAGGTGTTATGTTATCCCTGGGGTGAGACGGGCGTCGACCCAAACAAAGGGGGAAGGAGGGAATTAAACTGGACAGTGATTGTGACATAAATCATAGCAGACTAGAATAATGGCACTTAGAGCGTCAAAACTCTTTCGGGTAACAAACGTAGGAGGTTGTGTTCTTTTTAATAAGTTGTTTTGTTTTTGTAGGATGCCACTCCTTTTCATGTTTATTTCTACGTTTGGTCGTATTATATATATGTTTTTATTCTATTCCCTAACTTGCAAATTGAAACGACGGCTTAAATATCAACAGTTCTTTTGTATTTATTATTATAAGCGTACCGGTATTTAATTTGAAACTTTTAGAGCAGTCGGTAGCGTTTCTGCCTACTAGGAAAGTCCCGGGTTCGATTCCTGGTATGGCCGTAATATTTATTATCATTGGTGAAATGTGAGGTTTCGCCTTTCACAGTGAAGAATTAACGGTCGGGGGCTGGGTGTTGTGTCTGTTCTAGATTTAAATTAGTTTATTAGTCGTATGTTGATATAATTAGTCGGTTCAGAAGGTACACGTTAAATACCTCAAATAAATTAAATAAAATTGAAAATAGTTTCTGGTCAAATGCTAATGTGGTCATGATAAATATTAAAGAACTGATGATACTACTATGATATTTATCTACCGAAGCAATATTATATTTGTTTTAAACAAAACGGATTTTTTTTTCATAAAAACTACAAAAATAATGATTCTAGCTTGCGTCCCCTTACATATCACCGTTATAAAATTCGCCTGGAAAGAGAATTAGGAAACTGTCCCGAGGGGGGGAAGGGACATAGTAACAACTCAGCGTGTTTCATCATGTCCCTTGGTGGGGAGAGGAGAAAAGGGGGAGGGGGGTAAGGGAAGGGATTGTCGGCAGCACGAAAGCGCGATCGTATATCTCCAGCGGCCACTCAAACTGGACGTTTTATAGTTTATGGCATCGTTCGGCGGAGTCTTTTCTAGGTTCCCGCCGACACACACACATACACACATACATATACACAAACACACTCTTGAGTAGTCGAGAGAAACCACTCGCAATCCATTTCAGTAGGTTCCTAGATCTTTATCAGGCTCATGTAATACGGCATCACAATGGCCTCACTACCTGCAAAAATATCTTTATTTAGAGAACAAGTCTCAGGCAGACTCAGAACGAGAGGTCAGTCAAATGGGTCCTAATTATTTATTTAAAAAAAATACGGCGGCTTACAATCCGTTTGGGTTACACGCTAATGAGGTTGAGATGACGAAGGTAGTTTTTTTTTGTCACCGCGTCTTACTACCTGTTCAGGTTGTACGCATATATTATCATTACTATAGTGGAGTAGAGATGAGGAAAGAAGAATTTTAGTGCTTATATACCCCATTCGCGTGGAAATAGAGTGGTAAACTCTTAAGGGATTAAAAAAAACACCCTCTAGTACACCCGACCAGGATTCTAACCCCAATCTCCCGTCATTAGGAGGCTAGTCTAGCAGGAAAATGACGCCTTAGACAGTTCGGCCACTGAATCGGGCTAGAAGGTAGAATGTATGGGAAAGGTAGCCCATATTTGCGTGGAGGGAGAGTGAGAAACCAGTTGGGAGGGGGAAGAAACCACCTAACCAGGAGTCAAATCCCGCTCTTCCCCATCAATCGACAAACATTAGGATATCCCAGTATCCCAGTGAGTATTAATATTCAGAAGGTTCAGAAGCCTTATCTCATTCAGTAGCATGTTTGCCTGCTGAGCTAAGGGTCTCAGGTTCCATTTCCGGCATGGCTGAAAAATGTATTCGTTGGTGAAAAGTGGGTTTAACTCTTTTACAGTGATGGATTAACGGCCGGAGGGCTGGGTGTTGTGTCTGTTCTAGATTTAAGTTGGTTTAGCCTATCAGTCAGTCGGTTCAGAAAATAAAAGTTAGATTTATCTTTTTTTTAAATCAGGTTATTTAAATATTTGTATTTACTTCACAAGATAACATTTCAACACAAATTTTATTTAAAAAATGTAATTGATCCTCCCCCCTCCTATACAGCCTATTTACGCCACTGAATGTTCAATATTTGCTGCAACTCACCAGTTGAATATGGTTGTAGTATACGTTGCATCGCTGGAACAGCCAACATTTGCCAACAAGTAGGATTACTTACCTGGAACAACAGAGAATAAAAAGTCACAAATACAATTCAACAAAAAGGTTATAAAATTCGAAACAACACATTTAAAAAGTTGTAAATTATTTATTTGAATTAAGTACACCACAATATTCACAAAAAACAAATATTAGATAGCTTAAACATTTTAAATACATTGTCTAAAATTAATTTTATTGATACTTTATTTAAAAAAAGTTAGTTTACATTTAAAGAAATGTTATTAGATTAATAAAAAGGTGAAGAAGCTAAGCCAAACGCTTTAAATGAAGGACCTTACAGTGGTAGCATTTTAATATTTAGATCAAGAGCATTCCAAGAAAGAGTTCCAGCAAGAGTAAAAGAGAAAATAGATTAAGGGCTGGTTGAATAAATAAAAATCAGTGGCTTGATCAGAGATCAGATTTAAGTTGATCTACAATCAGTGTCTCGAACCTAATTTTCAGTTGCATCATTAACAATTATGATGTGATTGTCGATCAAATATCTGGTCGAGATAAACAGCCAATTCTCTCCCATCGATTGTTTGACTCTCCGATCATCATGTTGATGGCAGACAAACACAATTATTAATTTTATTTATTTGAGGTATTTAACGTGAACCTTTTGAACAGACTGATTATACCAGCACACGAGAATTTTCTATGAACGAGAGCGATAGGGCATACCAATTTTGCCCATGAACATCGGGTCCTGAGGCGAGCATTTTAACCCAAAATCACCGAGGTCGACCAAAAGTTTCAATAAATGAATCAGTTTTTGTATTCTTATCTAAGTGCGTGTTTAATATTGTAACAAGATAAGTGCTCGAATGTGCGGGCCGCTACACCCGCAACTTTTATTGTCCTCCTTCTCTTGCTCCATTTTGGTATAACAGGTAGCTGGGCGAGCCTGACTGCCAAAGGACTTTTGGTGGGGCAAGGGGGAGCTTTCTTGGAAAAGAAGTTACGCATATAGAAGAGCCTGGCTTCACTTTCTTCAAACCAAGTACTATAATCTGGAAATTGAGATTTCTAGACGCTTTACTGTTACCCCTATATATATATACACTTGGTCGGAGCCAGAGGCTCCCCAGTTCTTGGTTTCCAACCAGTGAGTCCGGGAGTGGGCCAGCGTGTACAGTGTGTGGGCCAGCGTGTCCAGTGTGTGGGCTAGCGTGTCCAGTGTGTAGGTCAGCATGTTCAATGTGTGGACTAGCGTGTCCAGTGAATGAACCAGCGTGTCCAGTGTGTGGGCCAGCGTGTCCAGTGTGTGGGCCAGCGTGTCCAGTGTGTTGGCCAGCACGTTCCAGTGTATGGGCTAGCTTGTCCAGCGTATAGGCCAGTGTGTCCAGTGTGTCCACTGTGTGGACCAGCGTGTCGAGTGTGAAGGCCAGCATGTCCAGTGTGTGGGCCAGCGTGTCCAGTGTGTGGGCTAGCATATTCAGTGTGTAGGCCAGCGCATCTAGTGTGTGGGCTAGTGTGTCCAGTGTGTGGGTTAGCGTGTCCAGTGTGTGTGGGCCAGCATGTCCAGTGTGTTGGCCAGCACGTCCAGTGTATAGGCTAGCTTGTCCAGCGTATAGGCCAGTGTGCCAGTGTGTGAGCCAGCATGTCGAGTGTGAAGGTCAGCATGTCCAGAGTGTGGGCCAGCGTGTCCAGTGTGTGGGCTAGCGTGTCCAGTGTGTAGGCCAGCGTGTCCAGTGTGTAGGCCAGCGTGCCCAGTGTGGGCTAGCGTGTCCAGAGAATGGACCAGCGTGTCCAGTGTGTGGGCTAGCGTGTCCAGTGAATGGACCAGAGTGTTCAGTGTGTAGGCCAACGTGTCCAATGTGTGGGTCGGCGTATCCGGAATAAGATCGGCGAATCCAGCGTTTGCGTAGCACGGGTCAGCACAACGTGTCGTGCGCAGGGACAAGTGGCGACTTATGTGGACCACACGGGTGACGTAGACATTGTTTGTTGTTGTGAACTGTGTTAGTAATGAACATTTATGTGACTGTTTTAAATATTTTAATTGTTATTATGTGTTTTATAGTTATTAATTTGTTCGTATAATTTAATTCATAGCCAACCTTAAGTATACATTCATCTCAATTCATAATTAGATTTCCCAAATAGATTACTTTTTAGTGTTGACATATTTATTCTACTTGACTACTTGATCAAATATATGGTCAGGTTATCGTAGATTATGATCCCTAATTAACTTTGTTGCAACCCAAACTTTTCTTAATCTAGGCTCAAGATGATTGGAAGTCCGGTGATTGAAGAATCATTATGATGTTTGTGCAACCAGCTCTAAGAATATCAATATTTCATTTAAATTTAGTTATTAGAGGCTAGGGTGGTGATAGTGATGGCGGGGTATGTGTTATAGTGGGGTATGTGTGTGTGTCTGTGGGGCGGAGGGTAGAGATTAGAGGGGGCAAAATTTGAATTTTGTTGGACCCGGTCTAGATCTGGTCCGCAGCTCACCTTATTGGCCAATATATTGGAATATTTTACATATCTGAGGCGGTACTAGATGCTATTTCAAGAAGAACCTAGACTAAATGTGTGTGCGTGTGTATGTGTGTGCGCGCTCGTGAACGTGCATGCCCAGTCCTCTCCTCACTTCCCTCGGCAATTCAACCAATTTATTTGTACGTGCAAGAGTGACGTAAGAAATTGATTTTGGTGGTTGAACTCGACGTTAAGCCATGTGTTGAGTATATTAGTGTAAATGAAATGCGGATAGCCCGGACAGGTAGTAAGACATATAACAAATAGATAGAAAAAAGCCTCTCTGCACAAATAACGCCCTCAAAATGTAGAGTAGTTAATAAAGATTGGCATTCCAAGTACGTACTAATAATTCAACCTTTATAATTTGAAAATATCTTTAATCAAAAAGAACATTAAAAAAAATTATTTCTCTATGAAGACAAATTATAGTTAAAATACAATACAATACAATACAATCAAGGTATATTTGGCTTTCACTAAATTTGGCCTTTACCAATAGTATGAAAATAGCTCGAAAGTAGTCCCGTAACCATCCGCCACTCAGATGCATCCTGTCAATTTGACAAGAAAGTTCAAATTACACCACCTGTCAAAGTGTCAAGACATAATTAACGTGGCGTATGAACGCGGAACCGTTCTTATTAACGACTTTACCTACTTGGTGAATTCGAATCTACAGTATTTTTCTAAGCGGGTTGAATCTTAACTTGACCACATTCTAAGCACCATTATACTTAGACATCAATGCGCGAAATAGAACGAAAGGGAATAAACTCACTAGATCATCCTGCAAGGCCCCTTGTTTATCTGCTGATAACACTCTCCCTCTTCCAATGACTAGTGTAAACACCCACTCTACTATTTGCGCCTGGAAAGCATCGACTTGCATTTCAAAATTATATTTTTCTTATTTCATATTCTAGATAAACATTTGCTTCCAAGGACTTTTTTAATCTACATCCTGGCAGTAAGATTCATACTGGCTATTTTCGTGAATAGACCAAATAGCCTGATTAATAGACGATTTAAAAAAAACTTTACAAAAGAAAAAGATACTTTAAGATTTAAAACAAAATATTTTGCAAGAAAGTAAGACTTCTTTTAAAATTATTTAAGAATTTGTATTTTTTTTAATGTTATATCTTTAAAACTCACAGAATAAAAAATAAATAAATTGATAATGAATAATCATATATCGACTTGCCGTGCCGTCACAGGTAGGCAAACATCCTTTACATTTTGACCTGTTATAAAAGAGCAAAGCTAACCACAGAAGGAATACAACAGGTTTATCTCCACCGCAGAGTGCAACTTGGATCGTTCTTGCTCGCACCGGTCAGACGCTAATAAGAGGCGCCGCCGCTCCGACTGCAGGGCGAGCGCAAGGTGCAAGGGAGTCAGTAACATGACCCTCCACTGCAGGTGCGGGGGGGGGGGGGGGGACGCTCCAATAACACCGCTCTATCCCTCTCTTTCTCTCTAGCCCCCGAGATGTGAATCCGAACAGATCTTCTCGGGACTACTGGGAGAGGCTTGTACGATATATTTTCATTCTCAATACAATACTTTTGCTACCAGAAGGCAATAATATCACAACCGGGAACAAAACACTACTCTGTTATATGCCACAAGCGATACTTTCCTTTATGAAAATGTTTCTAAATCCACGTTTTACTTTGGTCCAAATTTTTTATGAAAGACCCTTTAGAAACTATAGATACATATATTTTTTTGAAGCCAACATTATTAACATTTTACTATACTGTTATTGTTATTTTATGGTTATTGATAATATCTATCAAAGGTGAGAGCTGCAAATCATATGACCTGACGTATTAATAAGTGAAAGTAGATCCAGTAGCTTTTATAGCTGTCAAATTAGGCCCTTCCTATGGAATTGGACTGTACCTATCCGAGATATCCATGTAAATACAGGATTATCTCGTGATAATGTGTTAAGGTTTTATTCGGCGAGTTTTAAAGATAACATTGAGATTATAAAAATAAGTTTTTAAATAATTATAATAATAGTCTTATATTGTCACATAATTATTTTTCTGATCTTGAAGTAATTTTTTTGGCTAACTTTTTTTAACTGTCTACAACTCACACTATTTTGTTTATTCACGAAAATATTCTGTAGGAATCTTCCTGCCATAATGTGGAATAAAAGATTACGTGGAACATATGTCTATCTAGAATAGGAAAACCGGAAGATAATTTTTAAATACAAGTGTGTGCTGTCCAAGCACAAACAGTATTGCGTCTGTATACTAGTCAGCGGAAGACGTGATGTTTTATAAGAGAGAGGAGAGACAAGAGAGCATAGCAGGGTGAACTAATTTTACTTCCCTCTCTTTCTATTTCGTACGTTGGCGTCTATAGCGTGTTAGTGATTAGAGTTCGGAGGAGTGTTAAGTTAGGACGCAACCCATTTCACAAAATATCTTCGAATTCACCAAAAAGACAACGTCGTTAATTTCAGGTCAAAAACAAACATAAGGTTGCCACTATTTTCTTACCACTAAATTCTTTGTGTTTTACAGATTTTCCGTTTTTTCAGGCAGCATAAATTGTATGAAAGAGTAATAAAATTTCATTTTTCATCAAATTGACTAAATGTGAAATCATTTAACTAATGTTTAAAACATGATGATTTACTTATTGTGGAGAAATACATCTTTGTCGTTTTACCACCTATAAGGGGTAGTGAAACATGTTTGATTCGGCGTGATTAAATTCACTTTTTCGTTCATCCAAAGATCTACTATTTTAAGCTTTCAATCAAAATGTCTCAAATTAACCAATATTCTAATATTTTTACTGTATTTCTCGAAACCCCCTTGTTTTCCCGTGTTTGTTTTTTTCAGACGCAAAAAAAGTCTCTGTGTTTTTCCAGTTTTCCAGGTGCGTGGCAACCTGCACACCAGACCCCATACCATGAATATACCAATCTATTTAAGAAGTTAAAGAGTAATGAAGCAATGAAGACGGACGGGCGTCTGTCATCGTAGTGAAACAGATCAATTGAGATGGATGATGTCACACCCTCATTACTAATATAAAATACTTGTCATTTCGTTTCATCACCGCTTCAACATCCTGCTACACACATGAGCGAGGAGAGACAATAGTCCTCCAAGAGAGCCGTCGCTTGTCTGAGGGGTAGTATGACGTACGACTTAGCTTCGAACGATAGAGTGCAATAGTAGTATCGCAGGTTGAAGAACCTTTTGTGACATTTCATGAAGAACTAACCATGGTTCATTTATACGCCGCCTGGTATGTTCTACAGCAGCAATTCTTAACCGGAGGGCCACAAAAGGTTTTCCGGGGCCTCAAAAGGTTTTTGGGGGCCTCAAAAAATTAATTTAAAATGTTATTTGCTTATTACTGAAGTCAATTACCTTAAATTTAACGTTTTGGAAGAAAGAATTCGACGGTCGTAAGCATGTAAGTATAGTAGATACTAGATTTTCCGGGGTAATGGAGGGGAGGGAAGAACTGATAATAAAAATCACGGCTAGTACAAATAATCCCCATCTATTTACCATCGCCATACAAAATTTGCTGACCTTTGTTTTTACTTATTTATGTGAAAAGGGATTTTCCACAATGGTAGATGTTAAAACGAAGCAGCGAAATCGACTCCGAATCGACTCCTGCATGCAAATAGCATTAAGTAATACAATCGAAACAAGAATAGACAAATTAGTGGAAAGTGTTCAACAGCAGAGGCCCATTAAATAAATTTAGTTAAGTTAATTTGTTTTGTTTTTTATTTGTTTGTTATTATAATCAATAAATAAATCCATTATATTAGAGTAAATCTTAACGATTAATATGCCATTAAAAACTAGGGGTTCACGAAAATATTTTAAAATATTGACGGGGCAGCGAGTAATAAAAGATTAAGAACCGCTACTGTTTTACAGCACTTTTGAGATTTTTTGAGCAAAGCCCTACTATAAAGTCTGGCCTGACGAGACTGACGTCAACGTCCCCATGCTCATCGGTGATTAAAAAGACATAGGAATAATGAAAGAAAATCACATTACATTACCCGCTGACTCTCGGTGTTGGAAATTATAATATCAACTTGATAACAAGTCATGATTGGATACTTAGAAGATCCCATATAACGAGCGATTTTCCGGGATATTGTATACAAGATTACGATCGAACCAAAACGGTTTACTACATTTTTCAGTTGACAACAGCAAAATTGTAATCAGATTATTAGTATTTATATTTTAATATAGATATTAAAGTAAAATTGTTTCATTGGTTTTAATTGCATATGTTTAAAATACGAATTCAGCAAACCACACTACAACGTGACTCCTGGCTCTTGCAGTGTTGGGTGTTATCAGTGGGGCGATACGGGCTCTTAAAAAACTTGATCTAATTTTAAATGATATGTACTGTACATCATGCAAGGAAAAATTATTATTACCTTGACAAACTAGAAACTACACTATGACCCTATCTTATAACATAAACCATAGTGAAACGTAGCTGTCTTACCTTGCCTGATTACACTATGACCCTATCTTAGAACATAAACCATAGTGGAACCGAGCAAGGTAGCAGTCTTACCTCCCTGATTACACTATGACCCTATCTTGTAACAATAACAGTAGTGGAACCGAGTAAGGTAGCAGTCTTACCTTGCCTGATTACACTATGACCCTATCTTGTAACAATAACAGTAGTGGAACCGAGCAAGGTAGCAGTCTTACCTTGCCTGATTACACTATGACCCTATCTTGTAACATAAACCGTAGTGGAACCAATCAGGTAGCAGTCTTACCTTGCCTGATTACACTATGACCCTATCTTGTAACATAAACCGTAGTGGAACCAAGCAAGGTAGCAGTCTTACCTTGCCTGATTACACTATGACCCTATCTTGTAACAATAACAGTAGTGGAACCGAGTAAGGTAGCAGTCTTACCTTGCCGAACACTTTGAGCCTATCTTAAGACCTACTCCACAGTGTAACCAAGCAAGTTAAGTTTGCTACCTTTAAGGTAAACGAAAAGTAAATTGTGGACAGAATGTCAAAACCACCAGTGATTCCATTCTAACATTGACGACTTCACTATTGCCACATTGACCAACGAATATTGTACCACCACTCAACCAGAGTTGACGAATACGAGTAAAGCGGTCGGCACAAATTTGCAAAGTTTTCAACGCATTCCCTTCCGGACCAGACCGACGCCGACATCACCAGTAGACGTTTGTACCCCGCCCATAAAACGGTCGTCTTCGCCTTAAAGTGTACATCATGCCAAGCGTTATTGACCCCATATCATTCTTTCCTTCTGAAAAGGGAAAAGATAATATCCCCATAAAGAATGGCCATTTCTCTGGGCGACTGCGACAACTCCAATGGACGTCAGGGGGACATTATTTTTACTCTCGTGACGTGGAATATGGCCTCTCTCTCTCTCTCCTCTCTCTTCACACACACACAATAGAATGGGTTACTGTTATGTCCTCCGCCTTTTATACCCTCTCTCTCTATCTTTTTTTCCTGAGTCTAAAGTATATTTTGTACCATTATTACCATGAAGTAGTTTTCCTTTTTTCCGTGCTCAGGACTGGCCGTCGTGTCATCTGATACGGGACCTCCTCGCTTGGTCCTTCTTTATTTATATCACCGTCGCCTCATCAACGTCCTGTGTCAACTGCCATCTTGCCGCCATCGCACGCAATTACCAGCGTCATAAAAGAGGAATATACTTATTCAAATAGGAACCGCCTTCTCGCAACGAGAGCACAGCTCAGACATGCACTCAGGAAAAAAGAAAAAGAGGAATAATGGAAGCACAACACGTTCTCCTGTTTCTTTCATGTATATGTTTTCACGTACGTCTTACTACTCGCCGGGTTGTTTGCACATTTACACCAATAGGGGTAGAGATGAAGAAGGTAGAATTTATAGGAAACAAACCCACATTTGCAAGAAGGAGTGAAAGTACGGAAACCATTTAGGGGGAACGGGGGAATCCACCTGAGTCTGAATTTAAAACCCTGACCTCAAAATCCTAAAAGGGTTGCCACTATTTTATTACTACCAAATTCCCTGTGTTTTTCTGTTTTTTCTAGAAGGAATTCCCATTTTTCCAAGCAGCTTAGATAGAAGAAAAGAGTGATATTTCATTTTTCATCAAAGTGGATGAGTGTGAAGTCATGTGACATGTTTAAAACAGGACTATTTAACATTAATGTCATCTTCTGTCGCTTGGCAACCATTGTTTAAGGGGTAGTAAGACATGTTTGAATCGACGTGATTACTTTTCCAGCTCACTCTTTCGTCCAACTAGAGACCCACTATTCTAAGCCTTTAGTTAAATATCCCAGATTAACAAATTTTTCAATATTTTTTACGAAATTTTGCAAAATTCCCTGTGTTTTCCCGGTTCCCCTGACGCGTGGCCACTCTGGCTGACCTCATCACCGATAAACCAAAAGAGACTTACACCACAATAGTCCGAGTGGCCACCGATGCGGGTTGAAACCGCCTCCATAGCGAGAAGCTGTGCTCTCGATGGATGTTGAGTAGCATGGACTCGATCCACTGAGCCACTTGAACTACTTAAACCAATTTCATTGCCCCGGGACTGGTCACGATGCGATTCGTATCACGAAGAAATAGAATTAAGTCAGCGGTCTCTAGCGGTACTACTTGTATTGTTATTTTCATTCCGTAGAAACCCTTAAAAGACCTTTACTATATCAGTTATAATGCTAGAGTATATCTAATTTTTAAAAAGAAGACTAATTTTGATCATAATTATATATCATGGAATATCATTTGTATTGAAACATTTACTTAAGATGTAATTTGGCTTCTAGTAACCACTTATTAGGCATAACCTTCTTTATAGACTTCAAAGTTTTCTTTTGTATTAATCTACTTGCTCTAATTTTAATGCGTTACGTAACATCACAGAAATAATAGCCTACAGGGTATTTGGGCCTACAAATTTACTTTTCTTTTATTATTAATATTAATACATCCAACTGCGTGATTAATAGTGACTTATTCTATGGGATAAAGGTTGGGTAGAATAGAGTTTTTAAACTGGGCTTTTCCATTGGTATATCACGCCCCGTGAGGATATTTTATATTTTTATTATTTGTTTTTCACATTATAAAATAACATAAGTGGGGGATGTAGGGTACGCGAGAAAAGGCTAGTGTTTTTGCAGTTTTTATATTAAATTTTTTTTGGTCAAAGTCCATTATTGCTTCAGTAGAAACATATAGTTAAATTTTCTTCACATATCAACAGTTTTTGAATATCTGTCAAGGGTGTCTTAGAATTTAATGACAGCTTTTTGTCTTCATTTAAAAAGTTTCTCATCTAATACAGCTATGCTCTTGAAAGATAATCAAGAACAGTTGATATCACCATGTGAAGAAGACTAAACTCGATGTTTCTACTGGAGCAATAATGGACTTATTTTGGGCAAAAATGGTTTTGCTACAAAAATTACAAAAAAAATTACATTTACTTTGCATTCCCTATACTACCACACTTAATTAAGATTGTCAATTTTTTTAAGTCTGAATAAAGGACATTATTTGCCAAAGGGCCAGCCAAAACATATGTTTTCCCTTGGTTTTATACTATAATACTTTTAACATTTGACTTTCATTTTTGAATATTCGTAATATTCGGGTAGGGGGGAATTATGAGAGCTCCAACATGCATTTTTTTTTTCTGGATAAAAGGACTCCTTTGGTCAAAGAAGTTTGGGAACCCCTGAGGTAGAAGATTAGCTCGCATTATTGGGAAGAGGGAATGGTAACACCACATTATAATCGAATTTAGGTGGGAAGAAACTTTTAGAAAATACAAACTTTTTCGCGTTCAACATTGAGTGTATTTAACTGTGTTATCAGTGTTATTTATACATATATTGATAATATCCATCAAAAGTGCACACTGCAGCGCATCGTAGCACTGCAACAGTGTGCGAAGGCCACATCTTAAATGCAAAGCGAAGTCAAAGCAAAGCTTGAAACATGCGAAGTAGAGCTAAAGCCAAAGATAAGATTTTTATGGTTGACATATAGCACTACTTTTAAAAAATCCTTTAGGTTCGTCTAGCTATAGATGTCTTTCAACCAATAAATATATGGTGTTAAAATACAGTTAGTAGCTGTTGTGGTAATGATATATGTGGAAATATGTCCAATTTTAGGAGATATTGGTTTTAGCCTACCACTTGAGTAAAAATTGAGCTTTTTTTTAACCAAAGATAAATATGTTATTTACCTATACACAATCATGCACAAATCAGGGTTTCCATGATGATGTAGGCAAATAATGATTGGGTTGATAAGTCACTGCCTACACATCAGAAAAGCTGGAAATTCGCTCTAAAAAATGGGTTTTCGTTGGAAGCTACTATTTTTGTCGACATCCTGGGCTCCTAGCTTTTAAAATAAGTTAAGTGTAAATAGCCGAAGCTATATTAATGGTAGTTGGTTCAGTTAGATATCATTCTGAAAATTGAAAAATGACACCTGGACACGGGAATCGAACCGGGACCTTTGGCTTAGCAGAGCATTGGCGTACTAAGCCAAAGGTCCCGGGTTCGATTCCCGTGTCCAGTGTCATTTTTCAATTTTCAGAATGGTTTTAAAATAAGTGTTTGTTTGTCAAAATAAGTTAAGCCATTTTTCTCAGAATTTCAACTAGGCCTACCGGAAATGGGCTATCAAATTATATAGATGTTATCAATATTGACCGTGAAAAATAATGTTGGTATTTTCCTATGAGTTTTCTACTTCTTTATAAAACACCCTGTACAGACTTCTGTTGATGAGAAACTATTTTACAACTATCACTACGTCACACCGATACGCCTGGTTTTCACCCCCACCCCATCCCCACCACCTAATCTCTGTTCTCCAACTGGTGACGTCATGAACTAGTCGTGCAAGCCTCACAATACATTTCCTTGCCCGTCAAGTCCGAACGACAAACGTCCTCTGCGTGAAGCTTCCATTTCGTTTTCAAGCCCTTGACAACCTTCTCCCCCCTATCAACCCCCTTCTCCTTCACCCTGGACCAACCCCTTTCTGTAAGTAGCAGTGACCATTCAACATGTCAAGCTGCATGACGCGACGCTCCGTCAGCCGAAACTGACACACCAATTTCATCAGAGAGCTGAGAAACACAAGACCCCCCAACGCCCAGCGCCGGTCCAAGCCTCCGTCTCTCCCCCCCCCTCCCATTACCCATTTCACCCTTCTCTGCTACCCACTCTTACAATCTAAAAGCACGGAACAAAGAGAAGAGAATGATTTATTCATGTATTGTTTGTTTGGTGCGTGTATGTATATATAAGTGTATATGTTTGTGTGTGCACCGCGTTTCTCTACCCGTCCGGGCTATCCACATTAACCACATAAATGAGGTAGGTATGAATAAATGGTTTTAGAGGAAATGTAGCCACATTTGCTGGTAGGGGAGCGGGAAACCATTTAGAGTGGGAAAAACACTCTCAGCATAGTTTGACCGAGAATCGAACCCCTGATCTTCCCGTAGTTGGCAATCCACTTCAACAACAGAGTGACACCCACTTCAGTGGCCGAATGGTCTAAGTCGTCACTCTCGTGTTAGAATAGCCTGCTGATGACAGAAGATCGGGTTCGAACTCTGCTCAGGTATACTGAAGGTGGTTTATCATAAATGGTTTCCAACTTTCCACGTAAATACTATAATACCTCCTTCCTCATCTCTACATCATTAATTATCATGCGTACAACCTGAACAGGTAGTAAGAAGCGTGATGACAAAAAAAATTAAATAATTAAATATGTCTATATTCATACACACTGTATGGACTAGTATCTTATTGGAGTCTTTTAAGGAACACTTACAACTTTGTTTTAAAAATTGTTAAATTACTTGGAAAGGGATTAATGTTTAAAATAATAATTGTCATGTTGGGGGATTTCATTACTATCCTCCGCAGATAGGACGTGCCTTAATACCTATCACGCACCCCAGTCCCCAACTCCCCCCAAAAATTAAGATCAAATTGTCGGGTTAGATGCGTCAAGAGGGTTGATTTGCTAAATATGAGATCATATTTATAGGCTGTAACAGTTCCTAGGTTTACTTTCATATAAAGGATGATCCGAAAGTCGCACACACCTGTTTTTTCAAGGATATTCCTCGTAGAAGAGCATAGAAAAAGAACATTTTGTTTACATATATGGCAACACTGTAATGTCTGCCGGGTGTTGTGCAGGCAGCGTGGCCTTGAGACATCCGTTAGGTCTAAAAAGGTGAGTACAGCATTTGAAAGTGTGAGGTGAGTTTTTCACGAGCAGAGCAACTATTCCTTCTGGACATTATTTTAAGACTAAATCGTACATGGAATGCCAACAATAGTTTGTGCGTAGTTTTCCAGAACCACGCGTACCGAATATATCAACAACATAGCGAATACACCGTTTTCGTGAAAGAGGCAGCGTGAGTGAAGTGAAGTGATCTATCTGGACGGCCATCAGTGGTGCACATTTGAATGAGGTTAGGAAATGCTTAGAACGGTCACCCAGGAAGTCCTCAGAAGATTAGCACAACAAACTGGATTGAGTTATGGAACAACACAGAGGTGTACGAAGCAGCTGAAACTTGTGCTTTACAAAATACACACAGTCCATGAACTCAAAAAAAAACGGACCAAGGGAAAAGATTGCGATACTGTGAATGGTTCCGAGAACTTGGGCGGGACGGGGTTGGCATATATTATTATTATTATTATTATTATTATTATTATTATTATTATTATTATTATTACTAGTGTTCTGTCTCAGGACCAGTCTATTCCTTTTGTCAGTGAACTTATATACCGCCAATGCACCCTGTCCTTTGCCTCTTCCTTCAGCTCCAAGAATGTTCTTCTTTCCAGCTAATATTTAAATCCTCCTCCTTCCTAGGCTCCTCTTTCTCTCAATCTTTCCTTTGATGACGTCATGTAGAAGACAGTTTTTTCTAATGATGTGTCCAATCCAATTTGCTTTGCACCGAAGAATCACATCCAAAATGGTTCTCTTCTCACCCACTCTTTTTAGGAATTCTTCATTTGTCAGAATGTATGTCCATCTGATCTTCTTAAGTTTTTTCCAGCACCACATTTCCAAGTTCTATAAGAATTTATTTTCCATCTTACTAAGAGTCCAAGTTTCTGCTTCATACAGTGCGATGCTCCAAATGTATCATTTCATTAGTTTCCTCCTCGGTTCCAAACTCAACTTGCCGGCCAGTACAAACTTCTTGTTGAAAGCTTCCTCGGCCATAGCGACCCTTGACCTAATTTCCTTGGTGCAGTAGGCATACTTTGACAGCAGACTTCCCAAGTACTTGAACTGCTCTGTTTTCCAAATCCTTGTTTCCAATTTCAATTTTCAGCGGCGTTTTATTTTTTGAAATCCCCGTCGCTTTTGAATTCTCAACGTTGATCTCAATGTCATATCTTCTCCCTATCTCCACTAGCTGGTCCATCATTTCCTGAAACTCTTATTTATTTTTGGACAGCAATGTTAGATCATCTGTGTATTTTATTGTGTTGATGACGCGTCCTCCTATCCTGAAATTGCCACATCCCTCCATGGCTTCTTTGACCCACTACTCTCCATACAAGTTGAACAGACTGGGTGACAAACAGCATCCCTGCCTCCTCTTCTTATCTCTACGTTGGTGGTTTCTCCATCATTTAGCCTCACCTTCACTCGCCATCCCGGCATCTTTGACATTTTTACTTTCTCTCTATCTTATAGGTAGAGAAAGTATGGTGATCGTCAAAAAAATCGAAGTCGAGATTTTGATGAATTTTGACGTTTCATGACTTCCTGAATCCGAAAAAGTGGTTTTTGAATTTCCGTCTGTCTGTCTGTCTGTCTGTCTGTCTGTCTGTCTGTCTGTCTGTCTGTCTGTCTGTCTGTCTGTCTGTCTGTACCTCCAACTAGAGCCTAAACTATTTTACCGATTGAGCTGAAACTTGATATCTTGGGTTTTCATAGGGTTGCCCCGAGGGGTTTTTGGAATTGGACATCTACCCCTAAAATTAAGGGTAGTTTACTGAAGGGAAAAAACAGAAAAAGTCGATTTTCTCAAAATCGGCTCTAACGATTTTGATTAAATTTCATTTATGAACATTAATAAATATTTCAAACAAAATGGCTACTCTCAATATTTCGGAAAAATCGCTTTAAGGGCTCCGGTCTGATGCGTAAATTAACAATTTTTATAATAGCTCCGAAACTATTTGAAATATGAAATTACTTAGCATTACAAATATGTATATATATTTATAATACAAATATTTTATTCGAAACATATTTTTATAAAATCAATAATTTTTAATCTATACGCAATTATATATATATTTTTAGCTTTTTGGACATTAAAGCTTAATTATTGCGATCGTAAAAAAAACTAACCTGAAATGTTGATGGATTTCGACGTCTCATGACCCCCCGAACCCTAAAAAATAGTCTTTGCAATGCCGTCTGTCTGTGTGTCTATTAAAACTTAAAATTAAGGGTAGTTTACTGAAGGGAAAAAAGAGAAAAAGTCGATTTTCTCCAAAACGACTCTAACGATTTTGATTAAATTTCATTTATGAACATTAATAAATATTCCAAACAAAATGGCTACTCTCAATATTTCGGCAAAATCGATTTAAGGGCTCCGGTCAAATGCGTAAATTAACATTTTTTATAATAGCTCCGAAACTATTTGAGATATGAAATTACTTAGCATTACAAATATGTATATATATTTATAATACAAATATTTTATTCGAAACATATTTTTATAAAATCAATAATTTTTAATCTATACGCAATTATATATATATTTTTAGCTTTTTGGACATTAAAGCTTAAGTATTGCGATCGTAAAAAAAACTAACCTGAAATGTTGATGGATTTCGACGTCTCATGACCCCCCGAACCCTAAAAAATAGTCTTTGCAATGCCGTCTGTCTGTGTGTCTATTAAAACTTAAAATTAAGGGTAGTTTACTGAAGGGCAAAAAGAGAAAAAGTCGATTTTCTCAAAATCGGCTCCAACGATTTTGATTAAATTTCATTTATGAACATTAATAAATATTCCAAACAAAATGGCTACTCTCAATATTTCGGCAAAATCGCTTTAAGGGCTCCGCTCTGATGCGTAAATTAACATTTTTTATAATAGCTCCGAAACTATTTGAGATATGAAATTACTTAGCATTACAAATATGTATATATATTTATAATACAGATATTTTATCCGAAACATATTTTTATAAAATCAATAACTTTCAATCTATACGCAATTATATGGATTTTTTTTAACTTTTTGGACATTAAAGTTTAAGTATTGCGACCGTAAAAAAAAACTAACCTGAAATGTTGATGGATGTCGACGTCTCATGACCCCCCAAACCCTAAAAAATAGTCTTTGCAATGCCGTCTGTCTGTGTGTCTATAAAAACTTAAAATTAAGGGTAGTTTACTGAAGGGCGAAAAGATAAAAATTTGGTTTTCTCAAAATCTACTCAAACGATTTTGATTAAAACTCGTATCTAGGCGTTGATTAAGATTAGAAATAAACTGGCTATTTTCATTTTCCTATGAAAATGATTTTTAGGGTACTTTACAGAAGCGTTAATTTCCGTATCTCCACAACTATTGGAGAAACTAAACAACTTATCATTGCAAAATTGTAGGACTATCAGAAATAAAAAACTTTTATTTGACATATATTTTTATAAAAGCAGCAGTTTCTGAGATATTTGCAAATATATTAATACAATTTTGTGAGCTTTAGTTGTAAACATATACTACTTAAGTCTTAACGCAATAATTCTCCAATGCCATAGAGTAATTAAATATAAGTATCTAAAAAAGTATGTTATTTTTCCTTAAATCTCTTAGGAGAAATGTTTGCATAGCAATGATCTATCTCCATTTTAGACTCAATAGTCAATATTTACATTTTTTATTGGTCAAAATGTATAAATGAATAATTAAATATCAATGCGATGACTTGAAGATCTGTAACACCTTATAAAATGTTAAAATTTTAACCAGAAATCGAAATTTTAATACGAAGTGTTGACCCTTGTGGAAGACATTAAACTGTTTGAAATGCTCTTAGGTGGACAAAGATGCGCCTCTTTTCTCATTGATTCTATATCATTGTATATTATTTTATGCGTGTTCTTATGTGGAGTGGTGATAATACAATGTACATTATTCCGTTCAGAAATCTTACGAGTTTATAGAAAGAGAGAGAAAGTCTGTGCGGTGTGCCGTACCATTTATTTTTCGCAGGTAAGGCTTTGTTTTATTTAAGTGGTTATGTAAACAGTAAGAACAATAGGTATTGGAGCTCTGAAAATCCACACGTTTTCTATAAGGTGCCCTTACACAGTCGGAAGATTGGAGAGTGGTGTGCAGTTTCCCGTCACAGGGTGGTGGCTGCTCTTTTCTTTAGAGAAACTGTTAATGCTGAACGTTAGCAGTAATTCGTTGTGCATTTTATTGTAAAACTGGAAGAAACCAACGTGATTGCTGGTTTCAGCAAGATGGAGCCACTGCACACACAGCCAATTCCACAATGGCAATGTTGGCCGAGTTTTTGTCGTGAATATGTGATTTCTAAGGCTTTGTGTCCACCTCGTTCTCCAGACATAACGCCACCTAATTTTTTTTCTGTGGGGTGACTTGAAACAGAAAGTTTTTGTAAACAACCCTCAAACCCTGGCTGAACTACATACCCACATTGAGAGACCATACCCCAGGCAATGAATGCTAAGTTGAGTGTCTAGAAATATGATTGCCATTTAAATGAGCCATGATTAAAAGAGTGAATTTGTGTCGCAGAGAAGGAGGATTACACTTCTAACATCGTCTGTGATTTCCATATGGTAAGGTGAACATTACGTTTGGATAAGGTTTGGTTTACATAAGATTTGTAGATTTATTTGGGTTGTATGACTTTCGGAACACCCTGTATATAGGAAATACGTAAGCATACGGTGGTGGACCTACATTTAAAAGACCCAAATTTATAAAAAACCTTAATTTTACTGTAACTAATACACTTTGACATAACAAAATTCATAAATAACTATAAAATAGCCTAAACAGTTCAAACAGTCAGTGGACCTAAAGTCACTATAGCTAAGCTTTATAATACCTAATATCCAAAAGACCAAACTTCACTGGACTTAATATTATAAGACCCAAGTCATATCTCCTAAGCTTTAGGTCCTGTGAATGTTATCCAACTGAGCCGTATGAAAATGTACATCGACAGTCATCTTTGGCATATGATTAGGCCTAATTTTTTTAAGCAGCTACCTCATCGGTTTATACATTTATGTACTAATTACGTTAGTGGTTTAATGGATGAGGAAGGCTATATTTAGAGGAAATGTACCCACACCTGCGTTGGGGGATAGCGGAAAACAATTTTGGAAAAACCACTCTCGTACACCCAACCTAGATTCGAACCTCAATCCCCCATCATCGGCAGTCTAGTCTACTGCAAGAGTATCACCTTAGACCATGCAGCCACCGAAACGGGTGACACATGATTGATAGCTAAACTATTTCCTAGCGATTTCGAGCAAACCCAGTTGATGCGCATTCATCCATGTGGGTGAATGTTGAAATGCCAAGACATGGCTTAGTAAAGTCCAATTTTCATAAGAAGGGCCTTATCTGACCGCTAGAAAAAAGTTACTAGATCTACACTCATGTATTCATACGTCAAATCATGTAATCTTCAACTGTGACTTTTGATATATATTTTATCAAAACCTATAAAATCTCAATATTGACTAAAAATAAACATATTTGAATTTTCTAAAAATCTTTTCCTATACAAATTGGAATGTAACTGTCGACTTGATTGTAATGAATTGAAAAGATGTTCAGTTTCACATCTCACCTTCCTACGTCCATGTTCCGACGCCATGTTTCGTTGCCGTACAACTGTAAAGAACTTCTCCATCAGAATCCAACGCGACAAAATGACCCGGAAAGGTGAGGGGCGGGACGGGGAGTGATCCGTAACTAAGTCACTCATATTTATAAAATTCTGTTAAAATTTTTGTTCATTATATTACCAATTTAGACGGGCGGAATAAAACAAACTCTTGGCTAGAGAGTGAGAGAGTGAATATAAGTGGGTGGGTGAGTGAGTGGGTGAGTGAGAGTGGGTGAGGGAGATAATGCGAGAAAGAGGTTAGTGTGCGTAAGTAATAAAAATTAGAGAAAGAGAGAAAGATAGTTAGACAGGGTTAGAGGGCATTAGAAAGAGGAAGAGAGTGAGAGAGGATGGGGAAGGAGACAGGTGGAAAGAGTGAGTGAAAGCCTGAAAGTGAAGAAGGAAAAGGGATATAGTGGGATAGTATGGGAGAGAAAGTGAGTAAGTGAAAGAGGCCGAGATTGAGAGTGGGAATGAGTGAGTAGAAAACCACGCTGTTAAAAAGCTCCAGAGCGTACCCGACCTGTATTTTAGTCTCCTGGGTCAGAGTCCAGCATGCTATCCCTGTAGCTAGCTCTGTCATTATCAATAATAGCGGAATACAGTAATCTCGGTACTTGTGGTAATATGGCGGGAGTTAGAGACGGGGCAAAAGGTCAAACCACCCTTGAATAAATGAACGGAAACAAAACAGGCCGGAGGAAACGCAAGCATGTATAAGCACAGAAACAGCAACATATATGACGGCCCTAAACAAAATGACAAGGGGCATAAAAAAATAGACATATTATCGTGTATATTTAAAAGAGAAATAACCTCAAAATGGCTTCATAAATGTATTTTTTAAATTATCAATTGTTTCTTAAAATAAAAGTGACTAAACACAGCAACCAACTTAAGGTGGGGATGTAGGGGACGCGAATAAGGTCAGTGGCTTTGAAGTTCCGATAGAAAAACATTTTGTTGGTCAAAATAAATCAAATATGTATTCAGTAGAAATGTAAAGTTTAATTTTCTTCGTATGGTTATATAAACAGTTGTTGAATATCTTTCAAGGGATTCCTGAAATTTAATGACAACTTTTTCTCTTTATTTAAAAAGTTTCTCGTCTTATGTCGCTATGCTCATGGCAAATATTAAAAAAATGTTGATATCACCATGTGAAGAAAATTAAATTCAATGTTTCCAATGGATAAATATTTGATTTATTTTTGTATAAGCAACGTTTTGTTATAAAAACTGCAAAAACACTGGCCTTAGCTCACGTTTCCTACACTCTGACGGGCAATGCCTTCCTTGAGGTAAAAATCTTCGTAGTTCCGTGTTTCTGAAGAGAGGGCAGCTCTGGCGTTTCAAAACCACACACATACTCTTCACATGACTTGGGGAGGTATGCAAGAACAAACCTGACTAGATGCTAAGTAGATGCTCAGTGGGCCACTATTGTAAAGCGCGTTAGTATGAGCAAACGCTGAGTACCCGCTAAGCGTGGTCAGGACTAGACTAAAGAGCTACTTAAGTTATGACGTTATGACTTGTGAAAACATCTGAGCGTCTTATTTTAACTATCAAATCAACGGTTCCACTACCATTCAGAATCTACTCATGCTCGTTTTTGCATACGGCACTTATACATTTCTATTAAGAGCATGACAAATGACTGGATTTGTTTAAGGTAGTCTAGATCTAGTTTCCAAAACCACTCACCCTAATCGCAAAACTGCTGCAATTTTGCACAAAACCTCGTTGGGATAAACCACTATCCCATTTTCTCGCCTATATTATTTCTAAATTTATTCAGCTAACAACTTAAGGTTGTTTATGGTTTTTAAATTAATAAAATGAAGAGTATGTTTGTCTGTCACGAGTAATGTACCGTACGGAGGTCTGAATTTTAAAAATTTAGTAGCTCTCTGTGCATGAACTTATGTACCTCGTTGAAGGAATTTTAAAATGTTGATTAGATTTTATTAAATTAATCAAAAACTGGTTTGGGCCCCAGGCAAAGGAGGTATTAGAGGCATTGACTTTAAGGTTATCTTCCATGTTCAGTCATTAAACTAAAAAAAAAACCCGGGCAACGACGGGTACTTCAGCAAATATGGTATATTTTATGGTTTCACCTCTCCCTACAAGCAAATGCAGGTATACATCCTCTGAAATCCGTATTTACCGTACTTACCAGTGTAAATATGCAGTTAGCCTAGACCAGCCGTGTCGAAATCGTTTGACCATATTTGGGGCCACATTGAACATTAAAAATACTGAGAGGGCCGCATTTCAGAAAGTTGTATATCGTCACCATCTTAAATGGAAAAACCTCCATTTTAAAATTATTATAACAAAAATAAAATTAAGATTACATAAAATGTAAAGACTTAGGCCCTATCTATATATATATATATATATTTTTTTTTTACCAAACACTTGAAACTACCATTTGCACCAAGTGTGTGAGTAGCTCTTGTTGAAGTCACGTTTAAAATAGATGACAAACACGTATCGGTAAAAGTGATAGCTTGGGTGTTTGTTTCTCTTTATGAGCGGGAACACACTTGGGTGCTGACAAATATTGCACATATTTGGTGCGCAAATTAACCATTTCTGAGTAGTGAGTATAAAACTTGGTACAACAACCTCACTTGCTAGACTTCACCAAATAATGACCAATTTTCAAATGTCATAATCTCTAATGTTGTAATCCTACAATGTTTATAAAAATACGATTTAGGCCAGATTGTTTGTTGTTGTTGTTGTTGGTTCAGCAAAAGGTCCGGGGGCCGCGCGAAATCATGGATTGGGCCACATGCGGCCCACGGGCCACAAGTTTACATGCCTGGCCTAGACGGTAAGTCCATCGCGAAAACAAACATTTTTATAAAATTTAGACTCCCCTTTCATGATTATGTTTCCTACTTAATACATGTGATTTGAGGATGCGGCGGGGGTGGGGGGTGGGGGGCGAGAAAGCGGGGTGGAGGGGGAGGTATAGCTCTCATATTCAAAACACAAAATATCCTTACAATACAAGATAGTGGAGATTCCGACCACGTTGAGTAAAATAGACAGCAATAAACAAAAACCGGGGACTGTCTACTGCCAGACAAATGTGATTTACCAATGATTTACTTCGCTTTCTAACACACACACACACATCTATACAAAAAAAAATCATTTGAAGGAGGTACGCGTCACATGTGCTACTCATCAAAATAAAAAAAAGGAGCTGGGATAGAATAAATAATCTCCTTCCCTTTTGGAAACAAATGGTTTCAATGGTTTTCACGTTCCCCACGCACGAGACATCTCCCAAAGTTAAGATTATATAAAAATGAATTATCTATCTTACCCCGCATCGGTGGTCGCATAGTCTAACGCATCACTCTCGCGTTAAGCTACATTAACGGTGACATCACGGTTCAAATCTCGGTCGAGTGTACTGAATGGGATTTGTTATCTTTAACAGGTTCCCCACCATCAACTACACACAAATACGGATACATTTACTTTTAAATTCTATCTTCCTAATAACTATTCCATTAGCATAATTAATGTATGCATGTAGGCCTAAGATAGGTTAGGAAATAAAGCCTATTAATATAGATAGCTTTTATAAATATCCTCCAACATCTTAGCTCAGTTGGAAGAGTGTTTGCCTTCTGAGCTAAGGGTTTGATTCCCTGCATGGCCGAAAACGTTATCATTGGTGAAATTTGGGGTTCCCCTTTTCACACTGATGAATTAACTACCGAGGGCTGGATGTTGTGTCTGTTTAGATTTTAAGCTAGTTTTAAAATGTCGAGTGCTGATATAATCAATCGGTACAGAAATTGCACGTTAAATATTTCAATAATTAAAAATAAATTAAATATTATAAAATTAAATTGTATATATATATCCACTAAAATTAATATATCAACTCTAAAACTACTTGTTCATTGAGGTAAAATTTATTATTCTTATTTTACCAACATTAGAATAGTACATTGACATTGATTTTAGGTAAAAAACCTCTGATTATTCAATAGCTCAATATTTTTTTTTAAATTATCAAGTATAATTTTAAAAAGCAATTCGAGAAAAAAAATCTATAAAATTTAAATGAAATTCTGGATCGAACGAAGTATTGTGTATTTGGGTTTATTTTTCTACCCTGATAGTTTAGTCATCTAATTTAATATGCTTTATTATATAAGATTAGAATATGGTTGGAAAATGAGCCAATAAGAGTCTTGAAAAAGTGCACCTCAAATATGAGCTAAAATCACATGAAATTTGGGTTGGAAATAAGTGTTCTCATTTTATATTTTAGATTACATTTTAGTAATGAAGAAGTAGATAGGTATTAATTGATTCCCAACGTAATTTAAAATGTGTTAAATATTCTACAAAACGTTTATGCATATGACCTTGATTTTCATAAATAATATGTATATAAACATATTAATGATATAGCCTACAATATGATAATTATAACTAAAAAACTACCTATATATTTTAATTACTTTTATATTATTATACTATATTTTATTTTACTAAAATTTTTCTTTTCGCCGCATCTTGGTTAACCCTTATTACAGAATTATCATAAAAGCACATTTGTGTGATGGGTGAATGGGATTTTTTAAAAGGAAATACCACCCTCAGTACATTTAACAAGGAATCAACCCCCCCCCCCCCCTCTTTTCCCAATCCCCAGCAAAGTACAGAGAACGCGTTTTACAATGCAACCACCGACGCGGGGAAATAAAATTATTAATAAGTTATTAAATTAATTTGAGGTATTTAACGTGCACTTTCTGAACAGACTGATTATATCAGCACACGACTAATAAACTAACTTAATTCTGAGTAGACACAACATCATGCACCCGACAGATAATTCATCATTGTGAAAGGGGAAAAAAATAAGTTATTAAATACTATGTGTAGAATAAGTTTTAATAATTTAATTATTGTACTTTGATATTAATTAATTATCTTTACAATAATTGTTTACGATTTTAATCCCCAAAGCAATCATAGAAATTAGGTATAATCATTAGCTTTTCAAAGTTTTTTTGTCATGTTGAGATCCCATAATGTCAGTTGGCAGCATGCCTTTATACGGTACATAGCATCTGCGACACCCCCACATCGACACACACACACACAAGGCGAACTGGTCCGACGTTATAAACTCTTGTGCACTTCTGTTTACATTTCCTTTGAGGATAACGCTCTTACCCGGCGTTAAACTCACGAGATACAGTCTAATTCACATAGGAAGGGCCTTTTAGTAAATATAAAAATAATTTGTAGTGTGTTAAACATTGATAACATTTTACTGTGTTACTAATGTTATTTTAGGGGTATTAATTGACCGATCGTAGCAATGCCCTGTTTTCACTTGACGATTTTAAATTTCGTGTCTGTCTGTCCGGATGTTTGTTCCAGGATAGCTGCCAAATACGTGGATCAATTTTAACGAAATTTGGCCGTGAACCTGCTTTGAACCTAGGCCAAACGGCGTAAGTCCTATGTTCATAGTTTATAGATCTGATTATGCGTTTCAGTATGGCTTTCGCTCATATGGTTTTTAGTTTAGTAGCTCTACCCAAGTGATTTGAATTTAAAATTCTAAGTAATTGATTGAGTACCTTGGAAGTTTTTTAAAAAATATTTTGATATATTGTGAGTTTGACATTTTAAACCACGTGATCCACGGCTATTCTCTGTGACAATAATTTACTATTAGATATGGTATTCATCTATTTTCTGTCTAGCTTAATCACACAAAAAAAAATCAACTTCAAATCCCAAGAAATAAATTATTGAAGGGAGACATTAGAACTTTAAATTCAAATATAGATCTTAGACTGTAGTAACTATAAGAACATGGAGGGAACGAGGTACACCATTCACAAAACTACTATTATCTATAAAAGCTGAAGATCACATCACATGACTTGACATGGAAAAATTCTAGTAAATTTGGAATTTTTTTTAAAGTGTCTTCCTATTCAAAATCAAACTGTACTTGGCTCTCTACGAGAGGAAATCGACAATATATACCAATATGACAGGGGGGTGGGGGTAAGGGGGGAGTATAAATCACCTGCTAAGAATTCAACGTCTCGATCGGGTCACGAACGGTTGAGTGGTTATTTAGTCAGCAGAGCGTGACGGGAGATTTAACCTTCAATGATAACAACGGCGGCATTGTTTATTTAATATGTATAATAAACTATAAAGGGCACGTTTCCGCAGATAGGTTTCATGTCTATATTTAATATAACAATAAATAATTTCAAACAGATTTTTATTTATAAAACTGACGGCTCAAAAAAATATTAACGCCTTAGAATAGGCAGTTAAAAACAATTTGGTTTCACTTGAAAATACATGTATTAAAAATATATTATTTTACTGATCAAACACAATAATTCCAGGTTATTTTATTTGAAAAAATTAATTTGGTTGAATTTATGTTTCTAAAATTAGTACATTAAATAACAATTTAAAGCGATGATGGATTTGACGTGCAATTTCGATGACATTGTACTTTCACTTAGGCATCAACCTCATTAGCTATGGTTTCCCACCGATGGGAAGGTCTTGGTCGAATCCCGATCGGCGTACGGAGGGTGCTTGTTTCCTTAAATGTTTTTTTCCACTCTCGCTGTCGCAAGCACGGTTGCATTTCTTACAAATTCTACTCTCTTAATTCATATGCCATAAGTGTAACCAAATTGTTGGTGACCTGGTGGTCTAGGGGTAAGGTGTCAGACTTCTGTGTTGAGGGTCCAGGGTTCAATCCTCGGTCCCAGCACAGATTTTCTAATTGTCAAACTCTTCCTTCACTTATGACAAGCGTGTATTAATCACAACTTGTGAATGTGAGGAATGCCAGGCCTCTACCGTGGTTCGGATTCCACGTTAAACTGTAGGTCCTCCATTTCATCTCACAATCACCCTACCATTGCGCATTAGAGTAAGTGCGTATAACCTGAACGGATAGTAAGACACGATGATGATGATAATAATAATAATAATAATAAATAATAATAGTGTAACCAAGCGGATATCCCAGACGCAGTAGTAAAATGCGATTCACCACACACACACACACACACATAAAAAGTTACAAATAAATAAAGTATTAAAATAACAAGAGACACTCTTATTTTTACGATCAGAACATTCAATGTTAGTCAATTCAAGACAAATAACTATTGCTATTGAAAAGCTTCACCTCCAAGCCAAGCAAGCACTTTGGTTCGTGTTATAAACTGCCCCCTAGACGACCTGTTAGAAGCTTTACCGTGTAGTGCAGGGTTTTAATACCTGTCGGTTCGTGAGATTGCTGCTTTATGATGCATTAACAGACAGCCCCAGTGATTTGCTGCGACTATAGCTCCAGCCATGTCAGTCGGCTCGCGTCATTTCAAACAGCTTGGTCGCGGTAATTAATTAACTAGGGGTGAGGAACTCTATGGGAGGTCACGGTAAGTGAAATACTTGAAGAGTAAACTAGTGGGCTCGATACCTGCTTCGTCGGTCGGACGGCATTCACTCTAAAAGGCGCCACTCTCGCAATAGACTAGACTTACGATGACGGGGTGATTGGGGTTCGAATCCCGGTCGTATGTACTGAATGTAGTTTTTCCTAGTTGGTTTCCCACTCTCCTCTCTCTCCACGAAAATGCACGTACAATTCCTCTAAATCCAACTTCCTTATCCTTAACATATAAGAGTAATCAGTATAGCCTACATGAGTGTAACCCTAGCGGATAGTAAGACGCGGTGCTAACAGAAGTAATGTTAAGGTGGGATGGAAGGGAACTCGGGATAAGGTCCATATTTTAACAGTTTTTTATTAAAAAAACACTTCTGTGGCCGCTTGGTCTAACGCGTTACTCTCGTGTTGGGCTGGACTATCGATGGCGGGAAGATTGGGGTTCGATCCCAGTGGGTGCACTGAGGGTGATTTTCTTAAATGGTTCTCCACTCTCCTTTCAAGCAAATGAGGGTGCATTTCTTCCCAATTAAATCTTCCTACTCCCTAAACCAATTGTGTGATTAGTACATGGGCATATAACCCGAACGGGTAGTAAGACGCGGTGCTTAAAAAAATTCTGGCCAGAATAAATAAAATCAGTAGATACGTTTAGTTTAATTTTCTACACATAGTAAACTCAAAATTCTTGAATATCTGTCATGGGCCACTACAAAGTTTGCCCAGGACTTTTTCTCTTAATTTTAAAGTATTTCACTAAATGCTAATACGCCCTTGTATGTGTAGAAAATAAAACTGAACGCATCTACTGAAGCAATATTTTATGTATTTTGGCTAAAAAAAAGTGTTTTTTTTTATTTTTTTAAATGCAAAAATACGGACACTAAATTAAGCTTTTTTTCTCCCCCACCTTGAAAATGGCCTGAGCGCAGACGCTCAGATATACCGTATTTATTTGAGAAGCGATTTTTATGTTTCGAAATATGGTTCACGCCAAAGAGAAGGTGAAAGTATCAAATAAGTCATATTGGGATTAAAAAACCTTACAAAAGGGAAAAATTAGTTGATTTTCAAAGACGTTTCAGGCGCAAAGGTTGCAGTAATATATCAAAGTAAAATGGTGTTTTGACATACCTATAGCATTCAATAAAAATAAAGTGTTTTTTAACAGGTTCATCACAGTGTTTAAAAATATAGTTGAGCGATTATTTTGAGATCTGAAGATTCAAAACTGCCATGCTCAGTCATAATAAATACGGCAGTGTTAAGATAGTGTGTTAAATAAGTTGCATGCACTAACGCAAGTAGGCTACTAAATATCATAAACTTAAAAATACATATTAATATTATTAATTCCGTATGTTCCAGAGTAATTTTTTAAGTGAATTAAGGTGTAAATTTCTCTGCTAAAGTTAAATTTTCATAAAAAGTGCCTTTTAGAAAATACAAATATATTTTTATCATGGCCACAATTGAGAACATTTACTATTTGATTATTGTTAGTTAAAAGGTATTGATAATACCTATCAAAAGTCACAAATGCAGATCACATGACTTTGTATGGATACGTGAAAGTAGATCTAGTAACTTTTTTTAGATGTAACTTGTCAGATAAGGCCCTTACTATGAAAATTTGACTGTATTAGTCAAGAGCAGGCCAATAATCGACAGCATTATTTAAGACTATCTATACACCTACCAGGTGAATCATTTATACGCCTTCAGTCGTTTGTTAATCAAGTAATCAAGGAAAGTCAAGTTCACAAATCATCAAGTGGGCCATGGAAGGCATACCACAGATCCATGGCCATCCTTTGTACCGGCTGTCAGAGGCGTCGGACAACGAATGACCTTTTCCCCGAGTTTAAGTTATGGCCCGGTTTCGCAGAGCTATGCTACCAGACCTCATTAACATTTCACACACAAAAAAAATTAATTGCTTGTAAACAAACGTGTATGGAAATGATTGACTTGTGAGTCAGAGCGACCGAAGATTTCAAACCGAGAAATACCTGAATAAGAGGTTGGTATGTGTTTCAATATTATAATATTGCAGGAAAATATATTTTAAAATGTTTATGAATTTAATGATCAATCAAAAATTTTGTGTCTGTATTGAATGTTAAAATTGGTTTTTGAACTTGTCAATTGGCTATGTAGGTTGTGCCGCATCAAGTTGTGTGATATTAGGTAAGATTGAAGAAAGTTATGGCATTGATATTATTTATTAACTACGCTAATGGTTTTAGGTATTAGGGAGGTTATATTTATAGGAAGTGTACCCGCACTTGCGTGGAGGGATAGTGGAAAACCATTTTGGAAAAAACCACCCTCAGTATGACCGAGATTCGAACCTCGATCTCCCCGTCGTCAGTAGTCTAATCTACTGCGAGAGTAGCGCGTTAGACTTTGCGGCCACCAAGGCGGATGGCATTAATATTAAAAGCGCATCAAGAGAGTTGTGTAAAATAATAAAATATAAAGTTGATATGCGTAAATCCCACATACATATGAGGCTAGTATCTATTTATATAACGCTAGCATACACGTACTTATAAAGCTAGTCTCCACTATGTAAAGCTAGCATACACGTTTATAAAGCTAGTATCCACGCATATAAAGCTAATATTCACGTATATAAAGCTAGTATACATCCTCGTCTAAAAATTAAATGGTAATACACAATTGTACATACTTTCTTTAATCTATTATACTTTGCGACAAATTTTAAAAAAATCATCCACCAGTAAACTATCCTCACATAATGGTTTCTAGAAAAACTAACATATATTCCTATATTAGGTTAAAAAAATCCCCAGAGACACATTTTGAACAAACAAGTTAGATGCATATAGATTTTGTTTTATTCTTTGAAAAAAAAACGTGCACTTACTGAACCGCCTGATTATATCATCACACGACTTATAGACTAGCTTAAATCTAGAACAGACACAACAACCAGCCCCAAGCTATTAACTGATCACTATGAAAGGGAGAAACTCCAATATTACTACTGACAACTTTTCAGCCATGTTGGGAATCGAACCCGGACCCTTAGTTAAGTGGATTACATGCTACCGACTGAGATAAGGTTTCGAACGATGCATAAGGGACATTATTCATTTGGTACTGTTAGAAAAATAGCACCTGGGCACGGAACACGGTCCCGGGTTCGTTTCCCATGTCCAAGTACCAATTCTTCAAATAATTTAAATTAATCAAAAAACGTAAGATTTATTATAAATTTAAAAAATTACAAAAAGAGTCATCAGTGAACTAACCATAGTTTGAGGGTTAATCAAAATAACATTTTTTTAAAGGCCTTGATGTATGATCATTTTATAACATCTAAATCTAAAGTTTGAACAGAATTCACCAAACATTTTCGGCTGTAGAAACAGAACTAGACAGAATAAATAGTAGGACCCGCTATTTTGGGTTTAGGGGCATATAAAACATTAAGGTCCATCCTAATCTCAGGGTCAAAAATGGTCACGATTAAAAATCTTTTAAGAGTACACGTGTACACTCCGTCTACCATAAAAAGCATCAATATTATCTTTAATGTTCCACATGGGCAGCTTATAATATAGGCCATGTGTAATACGTCAAGTAAACTCTACCTTGCCTGGTTTCCTATGGTGCCGTTAATAATATAGGGCCATTGTGTAATACGTCAAGGTAAGACTCTACCTTGCTGTTCACTATGTGCCGTTAATAGGCCATTGTGTAATACGTCAAGGTAACTTCTACATTGGCTGTCTCACTCTAGTGCAGCTTATAATATGGGACCATTGTGTAATACGTCAAGGTAAGACTTCTACTTGCCTGTTCTCACTCTAGTGCAGCTTATAATATAGGCCATTGTGTAATACGTCAAGGTAAGACTCTACCTTGCCTGTTCTCACTCTAGTGCAGCTTATAATATAGACCATTGTGTAATACTCAAGTAAGACTTCTACTGCTGTTCTCACTCTAGTGCAGCTTATAATATAGGCCATTGTGTAGTCAGTCAAGGTAATGCCCAACGTTCAAGGTGAACGTATTGTACACAGTGAACGAATATATGTGCTTAATCTGAGTAATTAAAGTGTAATCAATCACACCGAGTATTTATATCCACGTTGAAACCAGCCTCGTGGTATAGTGGTTAGAATCCTTAACTCTTGACTTAAAGGTCCCGGGTTCGATTCCCTGCTGATACCGGGGGCTTTTTTTTTAATATAAAGGAGGATAATTCCCATGGTCACCATGGTTAAGGAAATTAGGCTTAAGTTAGGTTAAGATATGCATTGGCTTTACCTCGTCACATTACTTATCCCCTTACTCGTCGGACATGGAGAGAGTCCCCACGGAAAGGATGTACGATTAGTACATTCGGGCGTCCCCTGAGCAACGGTGCATCAGAACTGGCTAATGTTCCCACAAACTGAGTTACAGATTGATGTAGACCAGACACGCCATTATAATAATTATTATTATCCCTATTGATATTTGAATTTTAGTATTTTTTATTTTACCAGAATGTGAATGTGTATATATTTTTTTCTCTGGAAGCTAAGTTGGTCAGGGCGAGAACGCGAGTCAGCTCATGAGTGATGCGACGTGATGCGTGTACGTGTACTCGTGTGTGTGTGTGTGTGTGTGTGTGTGTGTGTGTGTGTGTGTGTGTGTGGAGGAAGAGAAGGAAGAGGGGGGGGGGGAGTTGTGGAAAGTGGCAGGAAGATGATTTGTGAGGTGGTCCAGGAATGCGACCAGCGAGGAAGCTGGGTGAGACCCAAAACTTCTAGGCTGAGCATCTCGACCTATGTATCTTTCTCACCGTCCAAGCTATAGATGCTAGATGTCGCCACGTAATGTGTGGCAAGTCAAATATAGATTACAGCACTGGATTAAAAATAAATACGTATAAAATACCAATGACACGTAATAAACGCACACATACTCGAACTTGCTTACTCGAATGTTGCGTCACTAACCGATTAAGTCTAAAGTAATAGGATTAAAATAAACGCGTGATTAGGCCTATATTTTTGTAGTTTTTACAACAACAAAAAAGTTTTTAGACTAAAATAAGACTGAGCATCACGGAATTTTAACACCACTTTTTCTCTTGATTTAAAAAGTTTATTTTCAAATATAACCAAGAAAATATTAAAAATTAAATTATAGCACCGCGTCTTGGTACCCGTTCGGGTTATACGCTTAAGTACTAATTACTATAATGGGTTATAAGTTGGGAAGGTTGAATTTAGAGAAAGTTAATCCACGTTTGTGTGGAGGAAGAGTGGAAAACCATTTAGGAAAATAATCCCCAACTCACCAGAGCTATATTCGAACCTCGATCTCCCCGTCCTCGACAGTCTAGCGACACACGAAACCAGCGCGTTAGCTAATTATGCCACCGAGGCAGGTAACTATCATTAAGCTCAAGACAAATATTCAAGAACTGTTCCAGTAAAAACTGTAAAGAATACCGACCTTAGATCGCATTCCCTTTCACCCTACCATAGCAACGCACTTGAACTGATTATATCTCATTTTGAAAGTAGAGAGAGTTCTAACAGTGCGAGATACTTTTTGACACGAAGAAACATCTCAAATAATACCATAGCAGAAGAGAAGAGATGGCACACTGCTCATATCACAATTTTCGTAGCACAGTGATTGTTACAAAATGTTCGTACTACACAGATTGTTTCACAGTGCTCGTGCCACACTTATTGTTTCAACACACTCGTGCCACACTTATTGTTTCAACACACTCGTGCCGCACTTATTGTTTCACAGTGCTCGTGCCACACTTATTGTTTCAACACACTCGTGCCACACTTATTGTTTCACAGTGCTCGTGCCGCACTTATTGTTTCACAGTGCTCGTGCCACACTTATTGTTTCAACACACTCGTGCCACACTTATTGTTTAACAGTGCTCGTGCCGCACTTATTGTTTCACAGTGCTCGTGCCACACTTATTGTTTCAACACACTCGTGCCACACTTATTGTTTCAACACACTCGTGCCACACTTATTGTTTCAACACACTCGTGCCGCACTTATTGTTTCACAGTGCTCGTGCCACACTTATTGTTTCAACAGACTAGTGCCACACTTATTGTTTCACAGTGCTGGTGCCACACTTATTGTTTCAACACACTCGTGCCGCACTTATTGTTTCACAGTGCTGGTGCCACACTTATTGTTTCAACAGACTAGTGCCACACTTATTGTTTCACAGTGCTCGTGCCACACTGTCTCAAGACTCCTACCTCCACGCAAGAGGGAGTACCAGTAGCCCTGACTATGCTCCACTGATTCCAGACATCTTACTCCGACCACCTTATGTAGCAGTCAAGTTACCGCCAAGTGCTCGTAAAAAGGTTTTAACAGCCGTCATAACACTCAAGTTTACTGCGCCAATACAAACAATATCAGTGGGTGAGGGTTCACCTCCCCCTGTGCAACACACTAACTACAACCCGCCGATCACAGGTGGAATTAGACACATTTGTTTATTTGGTCGTTTATTGTTAGCAAAGAAAGAGAAATATGACGGCGTGTTTTTTGTCTCAAGATCACTTTACAAACACAGAACTGGACGAGGGATTGGAAACAACGAAAATTCAAACAATAACACTGCATGGCCCTAAAATGTGAGGGTCAACAAACGACCCGTATTTTAAGGGATCGTCCCATTGTCCACGAAATTATCACCCGTTCCGAAAAAAGGGAATTGGGAACGCAAAGAAATCCGTGTAAAATTCAACACTTTAGTAGGTTATACAAATCGAAATAATAGGTATCCGCTTTGGTGGTCAAAATGGTCTAAGGCGTCACTCTCGCAATAAAATTGACTGCCGATGACGGGGAAATCGGGGTTTTAATCCCAGTCGGGTGTACTGATGTTGTTTTTTTTACTAAATTGATGTCCATTCTCCCTTCACGCAAACGCCGGCACACTTTATATACGTTCACTCTTCCTTATCCTTAACACGCTGTCCCAATTAGTACGTGAGCGTATGAACCGAACGGGTAGTAAGATGCGGTGATAAAAAAAAAGTATGTACGCGACCCACAGATTAGGAACCATATTACTAGGTTACTGCAGTTCAATTTTCATAAGAAGCGCCTTTTCTGACACCTAAAAAAGTTACTCAGTTACTAGATCTACTTTCACATTACCTGTAAAATAACAATAATAAAATTGTAAAATACAGTTTTGGCTAAAAAAAATGTGTTTGTATTTTATAAAAGATCCTTTTATGAAAATTTGACTGTGCACTGTTTACTGCCGTTCTTTCAAAAGAGTATTGGCGTCAAGAGTGCTATCCAGGGTCGTCGAAGCTCCAAGCGACATGTTGCTTGATATTTAGTCACACATGTTTTACGACTATGAGATAGAGCCACATATCTACACAAACTATCAAAACAAGTTTGAATCAACATCATTCTTTTCTTCTTCTTTTTTCCCCGCATACTGAATTTAAATGTCAATTTGGAAAGGTTAGGCAAGACCATAAAATAAATAAAATGCCGTTGCAAATAATACAGATGGCTGCCAAATTTACCCAAGCTGATAAAATAAAAAACCGAAGCATACTCGATACAAAAACAGTGAACGTATTATTTGATGAATAAATAATAGTTGGAAGATTTTAATTAACTTTGAAACGAACCTCTAGAAATATTTCAAATATAATTTTTACAGATGTGGGGGCATTATATTTGCATTTTAAGATATTGTGTTTCATACGAAATTAATAAAGTGGAAAGGGAAGGTTTGCGAAATCGTACCACCCTAAGGGATTTCATTTTTAAAATATGTACAGTAGCCCCATGGCTTCTTTGGTGCTGACTGACAGCTTTGAAAAGCTACCAGACCAAATTATGTATCCCTACGCCAAACCATATGATCTGCAAAAAAAACATGTGTTTAGCAGCTGTCACTTCTGACAGTCAAAATTTAGGTATATACCTAAATTTTGACTGTCAGAAGTCAGCTGTGAACTGTCAGTCAGCACCAAAGAAGCCATGGGGCTACTGTATATATTCGTCAAACCTAAAGATTAGCCACAAAACCAAACAGTAAGTACTTTAAGCTTTACTAGCGCATGTTTTGTACGATTTTATTTTAAAACACTATAGGATTAAAACATTGTTTCCCTGCGGCCTACGCCTTACATTCGGTACGATTTTAGCAACCGGTTTCATAAATCGTACCTTTAGATCCAAAATCGTACTTATGTGTAATTATAGTTGTAATTGTAAGCTATAGTTATTAAGACATTAAGGTGAAATACAATTGAAATATAAACAATAATAACATAATAATTAGTCATGTTGGGCCACCATATTTAAAAAAAACTGAGTGTCCATGTTAAATTGTCACCATGTAAAAACGTATGTTTCAAAATTAAATCGAATCAAACCGGTACGATTTTTGAACCAAGCAATAGTAAGATCTAGGAGCCTTGGAGTTAAAAGCAGGTAAACATTCTAGCCTACAAACATAATAGTATGAAATTTACCCAACAAGCGGAGTATTGCGCTGCCAAACGTTTTTCTGAGATATTCCTTTAACAATGAAGCGGGAAAAATAGCATCAGCTTACCTCGAACGACATACACAAAGTGATTTCTTTCGTTTCCTGCGTTATAATCAAGCAGTAAACTGACGAAGGCGAGATATAAATGTAGTTCCTACCTCAACCGATAGAGAGCAGAAATATATATTTTCTTGTATTTAAAAATAAAAGTACGATTCGGGCAACCTTCCTCTAATACCTGTATAAAAAAAAAGGATTATGGATTAAATCTATTACAGTAGTACCGGCTTATCAGAGACCTGATTATCCAATGTTCCGTATTATCCGAGATGTTACCTGGCAGCAACGGTCTTGATCCTTAATTTTTATCATCATCGTCACTATAACATAGTGTGATTATTATAATAAGCGCTGCTAGCTTTGCCATCTATAAATAAAGCTCATAAGATTTTTTTTTTTTTGCTGTTTTCAGCTTTTACTCTTTCACGCAAAAATCTGCAAACCGATTGTGATGAGATTTCGCACGAACACAACTTGCACGTCCGGTTAACATAGTATAGGCTAATTAAAATGTAAGTCCGCATTTTATTTCAAGATGGCGACTTCAAAACATTACTTTTGGGCCCTTTCCTTAGCTTCTGCTGATCGGATTTTCATTAGACCAATAATTTAGGTTCCTAAATATTTAATAGAGGAACGTAGTATTATAAAACACCTCGTGCAAAGAACGGGTATATAGTCCTCAAAAAAATAGCCACGGAAAAACTTAAAGCGTTCTGTATGCAATTTTGATATCACTTGTTGGCGTAGCTACATTATTTGGTAATGTGAATATCTATTTTTTCAATTAAAATAATAATTAAACTTAAAAGTTAAGAAGAACAAACAAATTTACTTAACAGAACAAAGACCTCTGTTAATAAAACAAAAGCGGGTCCCCCAAATCGAAGTAAAAAAAAGGCGAGGCTTGTGGTATTGAGTGTCCAACCTTGTCCAAGAACTTGGGAGGGGCAAATGGGGGGGGGGATTGATGGGGAAGAGAGGAGGGAGCTTTAGATACGTCACGTCACAAGGATGTGGGGGGGGGGGACAAAAGAGGAGGGTACAGTGTAGAGAAAAGAGGGGGAGAAAACAAGCGAAAAAAGGAAGAGAGATGAAAACTTCAGCTTTTTTGAAGCGAAATGGTCAAATTTAGAATGAGGAAGAAAACAAGGTCGTGCGAAAGGCTGAGAACAATGTTTTTTTCTAAGCATTGGGGTTGTTGAGGGGATAGAAATTTGTGGGATGTTAATATGGAAAAGAAGCGGGTGGGGAAGAAGTAACGGACAAATTTATTCTCTAGTCAAGTGATTTAAGATGGACAGGTTTTTTTTTGTTAATGTTACTCTTTTCTTTTTTATTTAGTTCTTGGGGCTATTAAGATTGTATCACGAGTCTGGAAAATATTGTTTTGTAGTTGAATTTGAATATCCATAACATATTAAGAAGAGATTGACGACATTGAGCAAAAAAAAACAACCTTATAGACAAAAAGAGTTTCGAAGCATTTAAATTTTAAGAGGGGAGTACTTGCGTGTACAAACATTTGTAAAAATTTGACTATGGTATATAGGCCCTAATATTGTAGTTGACCTTAACATAGATATAATAAAGTCTAAAATGTTTATATTATTTAATTTATAAAATATGGGTTGGTTATCAAACTAAGTAAAAAATAAATGGTACGGAACTCCGCATGGACTTTCTCGCTCTATTGTTTAAAAATGGAGATATTTTTTCAAAACTCGTAATATATGTGAAACAAAATAATATACACTAGCAAAACCCAAGCATAAATTGACTATATTTATGTAAAACATTTTTTGAGTCCCGGTTTTAAAATGTTATAATTTTATTTCTAAAGAATTAATGTCCTCATTTGTATGTTTGGACCGATAAAAAAGATCAATATTGGGTCCACAAGGGTCAACACGTTCGTATTAAAATCTCGATTCCGGTTAAATTGTCCACGTTTTATTAGGTGTTGCACATCTTCATGTCATCGCATAGCTATTAAATTCTTCATTTATAATCATTTTGACCAATAAAAAATGTAAATATTGATTATTGAGTCTAAAATGGAGATAGATCATTGTTGTAAAAACACTCCTCCTAAGGGTTTAATGAAAAATAACATAAACTTTTTAGAGATTTGCTTATATTTAATTACTCTATTGCATTGGAGAAAATTGCGTTAAAACTTAAGTAGTATCTCTTTACAACTAAAGCTCACAAAATTGAATTGATATATTTGACTATATCTCAGAAACTGTTGGTTTTATAAAAATATATTTCATATAAAAGTTTTTTTATTTTTAATAGTACTACTACAATTTTGCGATATAAGTTATTTAGTATCTGAAATAGTTGCGGAGATAACGGAAATTTCCGCTTCTGTAAAGTACCCTAAAAGTCATTTTCAATGGGAAAATGAAAATAGCCATTTATTTTTTATATTAATCAACGCCTAGATACGAATTTTAATCAAAATCGTTAGAGCCATTTTGAGATAATCGATTTTTTCTCTTTTCTCCCTTTATTAAACTACTTTTAATTTTAAGTTTAAACAGACAAAACAAGGCATTGCAAAGACCACTTTTTAGGGTTTGGGGGGTATTGAGACGTCGACATCCATCAACATTTCATGGTTAGATTTTTTTACGGTCGCAATACTTTACCGTTTGCGTTAGAAAAGTTAAAAAATATAATATTTGCGTATAGCTTTGAAAATTATTGGTTTTATAAAAATATGCATCAAATAAAATATATGTATTATAAAGAATCTACATTTTTAATAATAAGTAATTTCCCTATCTCAAATAGTTTCGGAGTTATGATAAGAAAAATATAATTTACTCATCAGACCGGAGCCCATTAAAGTACATTTTGCCGAAATATTGAGAGTAGCCTTTTTGTTTGGAATATTTATAAATGTGTAGAAATTAAATTTAATAATATCGTTAGAGCCAATTTTGAGAGAATCAAATTTTTCTCTTTTGACCTTCAGTAAACTACCTTAATTTTAGGGTTAGATATCCCATTCAAATAATCCCTCGGGGCCCCTTTAGAAACCCTAAATACCAAGTTTTAGCCAGATCGGTAAAATATTTTAGGCTCTAGTTGGAGGTAACAGACAGACAGAAAAGACGGAAATTCAAAAACAACTTTTTCGGATTGGGGGATCATGAAACGTCGAGATTCATCAAAAATCTCGAATTCAATTTTTTTGACGATCACAATACTTTCTCTACCTGTAAATAGCAGAAAGTAAAAAGAATTGAATAAATATAACCAAATAAATATACTAGTATTCAAAATGAAAATACGAGTTCGATCAGACAATGGCGCGTCTTGGAGTGTTGTTATAATAAGCAAAGTCACTGCACCTGTTATTAATTGTTCTCTTCACTGGTAGAAAACTCATTGAGCCGGTATCAACATTACCATGTGAGGTGTTTAGAGGAGAGCCTAGGTATTATTGGTCAAATGGGAACATAGTGGGAGAAAACATATCACTCTGTAGAACATTCATTGGTCAGGTATCAACATACTCATGTGAGGTATGTAGAGCAGATATTATGATTGGTAAAATGGTGACAGAGTGAAAGAGATTATATCTATATAGGTACAGTTTTTAAATTTTCTGCTAACCCTGTACTAAATCCACGTCACGCCACTGTTATGGAACAGTCATTAATCAATATTTAAGTAGCATGAAATAGCACTAATAATATGGTAAAATGATATCACTTATCAATATTAACGGCAAAAAAGTATTTTTAAAAAGTCCTTCCTATGAAAAGCCTGAATTTAGCTAAACGAAGCACACGTAAAAAGATAAATAAAATATTATTATTATTATTTTTATTATTAAGCACCGCGTCTTACTATCCGTTCGGGTTATACGCTTAAGTACTAATTACACTAATGGATTAGGAATTGGGAAGGTTAAATTTAGAGTAAGTGAACCCACATTTGCGTGGAGAGAGAGAGTGAAAAACCATTTAGGAAAAACCTTCCCCAGTTCACCCGACCGAGACTCGAACCTCGATCTCCCCATCCTTGGTGGTCTAGCTCAACACGACTGGCGCGTTAGCCAACCACGCCACCGAGGCGGGTGATAAATATAGAGCTAGCTCATATTATTATCGAAACGTGGTGTGGATGATCGACCTATTGGTTGATCTTCCTGCGAAGTGTGGGATCAGTATTTGCGTGGTGGAAAAGAAGACGAAAGAGTGTCAATGTACCTCCCTCCAATCCTAAAAATGGATGGTAACAAGGCGTGATTCACCAAATTTTAAGACAAAAAAAAAGTTGTAATCTAAGGAAGACTAGTGGAGAGAGGCAAACCATTCTACTTGAAAACCATTTTCCCAGGTTCTTCTACCCGGTCTCAACGTCGTTATTTACGGATCTCATCTCGAACATGATCGTACTTTACGAGAACCCGGGCCCCGATGATAAACAAGCTAAAAAAAATAAAAAAAATCTCGACCGACGCAAGAGGGTCGGGTGGGTGGGAGGTAGGAAATCTTGTCAAACACGCCACAAGACACTACAGACATCCCGCAGACATACAATCATTTCAATTCGAAAATTATGTACAAAAAACTTATCTCCCTCTTTCACCCCTCCCCGCGAACAAAATACACTTGAGTTGTAATAATTTGATAAATTTATTCGTGGCACCAGGATAAACGTCCTACAATTCCACCCCCTCTCCCCCAACCCACTCACTTGCCTCCAAATGATGTAAGGTCAATAAAAAAAACACGAAGATTATACCAAAGATGATGATGTTAATTAAACAAAGCTGTCAAGTTGGCGCCCACTTTTTCTTTGTGTGCGTGTGTGGAGGGGGGGAGGGGGCAGGAGTTCGTGGTTGTTATTTAACTCTTGCTGCTTGGTTTATGACAATATATTTTACAAACTCACAAGAATGTACATCAGAAACTTTTGAGAATGTATTCCTCAGGTAAAAATATATACTGTCTCGAAGTTGGCAAGTCGGTTGATGGCGCGTTATACCATGTCTATAAAAAGGGGGTGACCAACGCGGGGTTCGAAGCAGCGATTCATTAACAACCCACTTAATGGATAATTAATTTTTTTTAAAGTGCTATGTGACAACAACAAAATCCTTTTCTCCGTCTTCAGCTTTGCCAGTTTCAAGCTTCGCTTTGCACCTAAAAATGACCTTCGCACACTATCATGGCCGGATTTACACAGGGAAAATGGGGCAACTTCCCCAGGTCCCCAGCCAAAAGAACCCTTCCCTACAGACATATGGTAGTTAAAAACTAACTTTATTTTATTGAAACGAAAGAAAAATTGTGACGAACAATTTTTAATAATCACCTAATTTTCAATTACCCTTACTAATGTTGATATTATATTTGAAATTTCGGGGGTGTTTTCTTTGTCATCGACGACGTGCAGTGTACGGTATAACCAAGACTGTATTTTCTTCTTTGTGCTTCTTTTCAGATTTCAGTATGCCACAGAAAATTTAACTATCTGGGCTCAGAAGGGAAAGGATTCCGAAGAAAGGAGTGGAAAAAAAAACTGCTGCTCTCTTGGCAAAGACAACACGCCTAGGCCCCTACAGATTTTATTTTTTCTCGTTTCTTAGTTCGAAGGGCCCACCGGATCTGAAGTTCCCCGGGGCCCCCACAAGATCTAAATCCGGCCTCACACACCTTTATAATTGGACCTATTTCCAAAATTTGAATGTGATCACTATTTCACGAGTTGCAACCTACTATTATATTTTATGTAATAATATTTACTATCTAGACACTTTTAAGAGAAACATGGACTTGCCTAAATATACAGTAGCAGATATTTAAAAAAAACTTAGGTCTGTTAAAATTGATGACATGTTTCTAAAATGACATTATGTCTTGACGTATAATATTACGAAAATATATGAAGTATTGAATATATGTCAATAAATGCTGACCCCAGCATATATGTATCTGAATGAATAGCGCGATTTTCTTGTGAATGAATACCAACTGGAAGGTCTTTTCTCCTACAATATAGTAGGATACTGGTAGGAAAAAGGGCTTTTAAGAAGGCTAAAAAACACAACAAAAAAACTCCCTGTCCTGAGCTCACAAGCGGGCTATACCGACCGAGCGGCCCCGCCGTTAGCGATGATTGTGCCAACATTTGCGGATAGAGGGTGTCATGTGGTCAGCACAACAAACCCTCCAGCAGTTAATCTCAGTTTTATAGACCGTAGCTACTACTTATTTATTCAATTAACTGATTTGTCCTCACGAGGCTGAGTCTGACCCCACTCTTATCCCCCTGCTTCATAAAAAAATATATTCTAGGAGCATCGGGGATCAAACTCGGGATCTCTGGATCTGTAGCCAGGAAACTCTTACCATACGGATTCGGCCAGACTGACAAGGTGCGAGCGATGCGACTGCTTGGCCAAACTGGTGAGCGACGCGTGATTAGCAGATAGCTCTCGATAGTTGTTGACGAGGAGGAAAAGGTTCGAATCTTGCCTCAGTGAACTAAAGGTGGTGTTTGACAAGTGATTTTTTGTTGTGGTTTTTCCATCCTCTCTCCACGCTAATGGTGATTCTTATTTGCAAAGCCTACTTTGATTATAATATTGGAAGTATTTAACATTTCCATTTTACATTTTAGTAGCATATTTATATATATATATATATGGTTTATGATCTTACCAATTAAATAAGCCGTTAGTAGAAAATGTGCTAAACCTATATGATATATGAAAAATCTAAATATCATTTCAAAATGAGAAGTTTTCCTAGTACTCAATGAACCAACATACAATAATATTGCTAGCGCCTGTAAACTTACTGTTCCGCTCGAGCGTGCAGCTAGGTCGCGCTCGCTCGCTAGTCTGGCCACCTCTCATTACCATCAATGTGTTCTATTTTAATTTTTAGTCGCTCCCCCAGTCTGGCCGTACCATAAGACTATAGAGGCGGACGCATTAAGAAGGCTATTCATAGAAAATTGGGTTATACATTTCGTTTACTCTGAAAGTTAATCTGGGCGGGCTCAAACATAATTTTGTGGCCGGACTCATTTTGGCATCCTACTAGATCATTTAATTTTTGTCCAAGCGTTGCCTTATGACCCTCGAAAAAAGAATTACAAGACCGAAAAAAATGCATGTCCCTGTCTTGTTTTTCTTGACTATTGCTCATCTGATTTTTATACGAGTTATAACACAATATAAAACATTTAAATCGAACAACTTGCATTATATATAATATATATATTAGCCTATAGATCTAATATATATTATATATAATATATATTAGCCTATATAGATCTAATATATATATTTATATATATTATATATAGTTATGTAATATAGTTTGGGGTTAACAGTTTTATTCCGTCTAAAATGTTTAATATAAATATTAATTACTTTTTTGGAATCTTTGAGGCATTTAGGTTGTTGTGAATTTATCCTTATAAATTAGAAAAAACCCGTTCATCCAAACTGTGATTTCGGTTTATCCGGAACACCGTTTCGACTAAAATAACCCCATTATATTAATATTAACTTTAATCTCCAATCACAATGTATTGCAAAATACATAGCAGTAACGTTATATACATTTTTTATTATTATTTTTACAAGTTGTAGGCTTGTTTCTGTCTTTATTTGTAATGAAAATTCAAATCTTATTCTTTATTATGTGTCATACGGTAAATAAACTTTTATTTCCATGAAATATTGCATATAGCCAATTTTTTTACAGCCCTAACATTGAAAAATTCCTAAAATTACGGATTTTAAACTATCTGGATTGATATGGTTATAAAATTTGGATGAAGGAGTTTCTATGTACTTTTTGTAGGCCAAACGGCCATCGATAAAATGATTTATTCGAATTTCTGTAAAGATTCAAATATAAATATAAAATTAATGGCCCACTATTAATATTTATATGTTTGTAATGTATTTATTTATTCTACAGAATCGGCGGACATGGCGTCCCCTTAGATCGGCCCATCCTTTGAGGAGGCCCTAGAGGTAGCAAGCAAGCTTACCTTGCTTATTTTCGTAATGATCCAGCTTATATATGGGGCCATGGTGAAGCAATCAAGATAATAGTAAGCAGAGTTGTACATAACTAGTCGGAGCACCTTGTATCTCCAACTCATGGATCGGAGTTTGAAGCCTGTGATCCTGAACAGGCACTATTCCAAAAAGTACGAGACCTGCGTTTTTTTTAATATGCAAAATCAAGATCCTGATGCCAGGATGTATGTCCTTCACCTCCATAATGGAAGCATTACAGCCTAATGGGCGATGCCAGAATGCATGTCCTGAGGCTTTATACCTGTAAAAAAAAAACAAGACTACTGATAAAATAATGGCTTGAACCCATATGTACCGAATGCAAAGTTCTACGACCACGTGACCTTAACCTGAAACTAGGTACACCCCTGGTCTTTCCTGGTCCAACTAAATTATCGGCCACCACCCCAAGAAAGCGACTTATATATCTCTTTATATCTACTCGAGGTAGCTTCAAGATACTTTCCAAAACCAGAGCTATAAAACACACGGGAGGGGAAAACATAAAGAGAGAGAGAGAGAAAAAAAAAGACACGACAACTTGAGCTGATCACTCAGAATAAAAGAATCAAGAAGAAGAAGAAAAAAAACAGGTCACCGCGTGAAAACAATTATTCTGAAGCGAGTTTCGTTGTTGTTCTCAAACTAAACGGACAAGGTCCTTGAATACGTCTGAAGAAACTCCCATCATTTTCATCGGCATTGACGTATAACAAAATGCTCAATTTGATTTATAGGTAATCCTACCCGTCTTCTATTTATAGGTTCTATATTTAAAACTTAATACCCTTCGACAGTGATTCCTGGAGTTAAAAGAAACATATTTTTATAAAATACAAATCAAAAAAAAACAAACTATAAACCTTCAAATTTCAAACATATTCAAAGGTAAAACCACGATTTCAGAAAACCATTACGTTTTTACACCGATTTTAATTTTTTTTTAAATAAAAACATTCATTTCGAGGAATATCATTTCACGTTTACAAATTAAAGTAAACAGTAAAGCCGTCGGTCGGTCCCATGTCGATTGTGGCATGTAAAAGAACCCTGGAAGGTAAGCTGTGTGAAATACCTTTTTGGCAAAATTGATAAGCCCTTTCGCTCTCGCTCATAGAAATTCTCGTGTGTTGATATAATAAGTCGGTTCAGAAGTGCACGTTAAAACCCCAAATATATATTTTTTTAAATAGTACATTCGGGCGTCCCCTGGGCAACGGTAAATTAGTAAGGGTCTGTCTACGGGCTAATATTTCCACAAAATGAGTTACGAGTGATGTAGCCCAGGCACGCATATATATATGTACGCATATTTATATAATTGTTCCTTAATTTCATTTATGTAAAACAATAAATCAAACGGATATTTTAATTACTTATATTTTCAATACACAACTATAACAACACAGTATCACGCACGTAGTTTTTTATTTTGAAGTAAAAAACACACAAAAAACTATGTATTCAATAGGATACATTGCCAAGATAAGGGTTGAACACGCGGACTAAACGCAAGTCTCATCTAGTCTGTTTATTTCCGATAGCCAAAAAGGTCCGGGTTTCAAATTTTGATCGGGCATAATACTAATAACGATACTAGTAATAACATTCAATATACAGCCAGTCCCTGTGATGGAGGTGTCGCTTGTAGGGTCAGTTGGTGTATGAACGATACTAGTAATAACATTCAATATACAGCCAGTCTCTGTGATGAATGGAGTGAAGGTGTCTCTTGTAGGGTCAGTTGGTGTATGAACGATACTAGTAATAACATTCAATATACAGCCAGTCCCTGTGATGAATGGAGTGAAGGTGTCTCTTGTAGGGTCAGTTGGTGTATGAACGATACTAGTAATAACATTCAATATACAGCCAGTCCCTGTGATGAATGGAGTGAAGGTGTCTCTTGTAGGGTCAGTTGGTGTTATGAACGATACTAGTAATAACATTCAATATACAGCCAGTCTCTGTGATGAATGGAGTGAAGGTGTCACTTGTAGGGTCAGTTGGTGTATGAACGATACTAGTAATAACATTCAAAATACAGCCAGTCCCTGTGATGAAGGTGTCGCTTGTAGGGTCAGTTGGTGTATGTCTGGCTCAGTGAGGAAAGCAACGGGAAACTACCTCACTTCATTTCCCTAGAACACCTCTTCAGTGCTATCTATGCTTTACAGTTGAGGGTGGAACTGTTTAGGATCCAACTAACCTTCGGGTTGAGTACTATTCATAAATTCATAAAAAAAAATTAAAAAAATATTAAAAAGATTATCAACGTTGACTGTAACAAGCTTGGTTTGTATTTTTTTAAAGATTCATCCCGCCAGAATCCTACCACAGATAAACCCACTTCGGTGGTCGACAGTTCTAAGGCGTCACTATCACAATATACTTGACTTCTTATGACGACGGGGAGGTTGAGGTTCGAATCCTGGTCGGGTGTTATGAGTATGGTTTTTACCTACATTGTTTCCCTCTCTCTCTCTTTCCACACAAGATCGGGTACACTTTCTCTAATTGTAATTCTTCCCTAGCCTTACCATTTTAGCGTAATTATTGCATAGGCGTATAACTCTGATAAATATTAAGACGCGGAACACACACATAAATAAGCATTTCGAGGCTCGATTCTTTGGAATTCTTTGTGTCTGATAAAATATATCCTTGTGTTTGAAAACGAAAATCCCCAAAGAACATGAGGAATTTTTCCACGATCATATTAATTAGAAGAAATAACGTGTGACTTCTAAGCTAAGAAGGTATACAGACATATACAGGACTTATTTACATTATGTGTGTTTGAGAGAGAGAGAGAGAGAGAGAGAGAGAGAGAGTGAGAAAGTGTAGAGGCGTCTGGAGAGAGAGAGAGACAATGAAACCAAACTGACTGACTCACATTGCCTGCCAATCACAATTTGAAACGCTTGTCGATCAATACCTTCACTAAACGCAAAATATAAAGTATTTATTTATACTCCCCAAGGCTATTTGTAAACCCGATTGTGTAACATATACTAGGAAATAAATCCGAATTTTATTTGCGTGCTTTTCATTACTGATGACGTTGCATTAACATTTGGAGTGCTAAATTGTGCATTAAAACAAAATTTATTTCTATCCCCCCCCTCACCCTCCTTACTCCCTTTTTAGTTTTAAAATTGGCACGTAGTTATGATTGAGAACATGTCAAAAAAGCTGAAAAGTTGCACAGCGACATTAAAATGTGCGCAACAATGAGTTTGGTGAAAATAGAGATACATGTTTGATTGGGGAGGGGGGGTCAACGTCCTCCCTCCCTTTTTACACTTGAAATTGATTTAGGATAGTAAAGCAATTTGTATACTGATGGTAAAAGCAGCACTGTTCGACAAATTACAATATGTATATAATTATGACTTTAAAATAAAGTGTTAGTGACGTATCGATTTGTTTGCATCTAACAGTGGCACCCATTGTTTGCTAGGGCGAGTCACATCAAAACTATCACAGCTGAAGATAAGTGAAATGAAATAATGATTCATAATGTTAATGCAATACATAAGTAGAAATAGAGTCACAGTAATTCAGGGAGCATAAATGTAATAACGAATGCTGTAACATAAACACATTTTTTTAAAAAAGGCGCATTATAGTTCACCAAGAACATTAAATGAAATAATGGATGCTGCAACAGAAACATTTAAAAAAGGAGAATCATAGTTCACCAAGAACATTAAATGAAATAATGGATGCTGCAACAGAAACATTTAAAAAAGGAGCATCATAGTTCACCAAGAACATTAAATGAAATAATGGATGCTACAACAGAAACATTTAAAAAAGGAGCATCATAGTTCACCAAGAACATTAAATTAAATAATGGATGATGCAACAGAAACATTTAAAAAAGTAGCATCATAGTTCACCAAGAACATTAAATGAAATAATGGATGCTGCAACAGAAACATTTAAAAAAGAAGCATCATAGTTCACCCAGAACATTAAATGAAATAATGGATGCTGCAACAGAAACATTTAAAAAAGTAGCATCATAGTTCACCAGAACATTAAATGCAATAATGGATGCTGCAACAGAAACATTTAAAAAAGGAGCATCATAGTTCACCAAGAACATTAAATGAAATAATGGATGCTGCAACAGAAACATTTAAAAAAGGAACATTACGGTTCACCAAGAGTGTAGGGCTTAACCAAAGAGCAGCAGGGCTGGAACTGCCAACAATACTTAAAAAAATAGTTGGAAAAGTGGCCTAATTTACTTTAAAAAAGTGACAAAGTAGTTCAAATATATTCAATGTAATTTTTTAAACCATAAAATAAAAGATTATCCACCCCAACCTTCCCTCATCTCTATTAATTTATGGTTTTCTTAATTTCCAAACAAAGCTTCAGCTATTACAAATAATAATAATAATAATAATAATAAAACATTTACTAATAATACTTAATAAAATAGCTATATTTAAGTGAATAAAAATAGCATTAACAAAAAATCTACCACTTTTGTGGTGCATTCTTAAAAACGATGTTATAAGAGCAGCCTTTTTTTTCAAGTACATCTTGTATTTTATCTAAATCATTTTTTTTATCGAAACCTCTTCTTATCTCACCTTAATGAGTACTTCTAACATGGCATGAGCCACTTCCGCATCTACAAAATCTTTATTTTCCAGTGCAAATTTCAATCTCTTGCACACTTCATATAATAATATTTCAGTAGTTTTATTCTTTGAGTTAGCTTCCTTTTGTGTGTGTGTGTGTGTGTGTGTGTGTGTGTGTGTGTGTGTGTGTGTATAGCATCTCTTCTTGTTTAATAATGGATTTAAATTCTTCTTAAAGTTTAAGTTTCCTTTATTCATTTTGCTTTCTCACAATACCACTTCTTAGCTTGCTTCACTTTCTTCTTTAGCTTTTCTTTCATTATCTAAATAATTCTGTGAACAAGCAACCTTTGCAAGGTTCAGTAATTTTTTTGTAATTAATATGTTGTATTATTATTATTATTATTATTATTATTATTATTATTACCACGTCTTACTACCCGTTCGGATTATACGCACTTACGCTAATGTCTAATGGCAGTGTGATTGTGAGATGAAATGGAGGACCTACAGTTTAACGTGGGATCAGAACCACGGTGGAGGCCTGGCATCCCTCACATTCACAAGTTGTGATTAATACACGTTTTGTCGGAGGGGAAGTAAGGGTTCGGCAATCAGATGTATCTGTGCCGGGACCGAAGATTGAACCCCGGACCCCAGCACAGAAGTCTGATACCTTACCCCTAGACCGCCAGGTTACCCATCAATATGTAACTAAGGCTGTTGTGATGAGGTTTTAGAGCATATTTCACAAGCAGTTTAATATTAAATGTTCTTTCCCACATACAAAAACAAGGCTCTGTTAAAACTCTGCCAGAAATTGAGAATACTATTTATACATCCCCCACTTTCACGAAATAAAGATAAAGCTGCTTTAATAACCTAATTTGTGATGTTAGGATATTTAACTTTCACTCATTTTATTAATAATGAAAATTTAGGGCCAGTAATCATCAATACCATTTCAAACAAGTGACAAATGACACTTTTTCATTCAAGTGACAAAATAGTGGCTTCAATAGAAAAAGTGATAAATAATGAGAAAAGTGACTCGATTTCAGCCCAGATAACTCCTCACCGAGCTATGTTGCCAGATCTTGTTTATTTTATTAATTTTAACTGTCGCCAGTGGGTTGACGTTAGTTTTCCTTTTATATGTTTCTATCTACCTTTCCTGTACCTTCTTCCAAATATAATATAAGTATTGTAACGGCCATGCAAATGAACCGCTTTTCAGAATTTTTTTTTTTTGTGCTGCTAATATTTCAATTATTTACATTACCAAGAATTGTTTTTTTCCCCTCTTAGGTTTGAAAATGTTGATTCCCCTCCTTACCGCCAAATCTTAGGATCATCTTTTTGAAAATAAAAAATGTTCAGACTTGTATTGATATCTAGAAGAGGCTTATAACTTTCTTGACAAATAAAAACATATGCACGAAAACTTTCTGTTTGATGTATACATAATTATCTTACAAAAGATACGACGCCTCTAAATAGTATATCTCTAGTGACGAAGTGAAAAGGATTTTACCAAAACATGTCGACAAGGTGTAGAAAACATGGGGACGGAAACGCTCCTCAATGGAGTTAGGACTGTTAAACTTATCTCCGTTAGACATAAGTGTGAAATGAACTCTTGTGATTGCCGGAGAAGAAAATCGAGTGTTTTCTGACAACCCCTGAATTAGGTCTTATGTCCTTCCTGTTGTAGGCAATAAACTATGTATTTTATTGACCTTCTAATAAGGTGGTTTTATTTCTTACTCCATATAAAGGAAATCTCTTTTTAAGAGATGTGAAGGCTGTAATTCCACTACAGAGCATTTCCAGCACCATGCTTGGCAAGAGTTTAGTACTCATGTCCCCGAATGGTGAAAATGGGTGTAGGAAGAAGGGAAACTCTTTTTTAGAACCATGTCTTACTACCCGTTCGAGTTATACGTTATGTACTAATTACGCTAGATGTTTTAAGGATTAGGAAGGCTATATTTAAAGGATGAGTACCCGAATTTGCGTGGAAAACCATTTAGGAAAGCCCCCCTCAGTTCACCCGAATGAGATTTGAACCTCGATCTCCCCGTCATCGACAGTCTAATCTACTGCGAGTATAGCGCGTTAGACCATTCGACCAATGAAGCGGGTGAGAACATTTTACTACACAAGTTGTTTTTTATCTGAGGTATTTAACGTACGCGTTCTACTAAACACAGGGTGACCTGGTGGTCTAGGGGTAAGGTGTCAGACTTCTGTGCTGAGGGTCCGGGGTTCAATCCTCGGTCCCGGCACAGATTTATCTGATTGCCAAACCCTTCCTTCACCTCTGACAAGAAGTGTATTAATCACAACTTGTGAATGTGAGGAATGCCAGGCCTCCACCGTCGTTCGGATTCCACGTTAAACTGTAGGTCCTCCTTTTCATCTCACAATCACCCTACCATTACACATTAGCGTAAGTGCGTATAACCCGAACGGGTAGTAAGACGCGGTGATAATAATAATAATACTAAACACAGATATCATCACTACAGCGCTAGACTTACAAGCTAATTGAAACTAGGAAATACGTATAGTAATATATACCCAGCGCTGACACCTAGCCATGAACTTATTTGATAGCAGAACAAAGGCGTATCCAAATAGTATATCTCTTTGTTAGCTCCGACTGGGATCGAACAGGCTCCGTGTGCCTAGTGAAAGACCACATAACCAATAATATTAGCAAACAGGGACAAACTCGAATCCCTGAGCATATCAGTAAGCTCTCTTGTCATTTGTCATTCCATCAATCAAAGTGAGTCATTCAGTATTACCCTGTGTATGGACAGCCACATTAACATTTCACAAAGTTGAGCGACAAATCAATTAGTTACGAAAACATTTCTAGTGAAATGGGCACGTCATTGATAAGAGCATTAGTTCTGGTTAAGTATTAGCCAGTATAGATTTCACTAAAATCACGTCTTATTTCCTTAAGATATTATAATTGAGTATCAATCATCCGTCCAGTCAAAACTTTTAATCGATAAGGCTTTTGTCCCTCGCTGTATATAGTGTAAACTATTCTGATGGCTTATCCCGGTTACTAGCCAGTCAAATTTTCATAGGAAGAAACTTATACGACAGCTGGAAAAGTTATTAGATCACCTTTCACGCATTCATACGTCAAGTGTTTTTTTAAAAGCGTATGGTATATTTGAGTTTGAGAGATGCAGTATCTAAAGTCCGTTCATGATAGGTTTTTACCTGAATGACAGTTCAAAAATCATATGTTTAGGTTTTGGGTTGCCAACACTTGTAAAAGATCCCTGTTTTGTTGTAGATGTTAAGTTTATTATTATTATTATTATTATTATTATTATTATTATTATTATCACCGCGTCTTACTACCCATTCGAGTTGTACGCACTTACGCTAATGTGTAATGGTAGGGTGACTGAGATGGAATGGAGGACCTACAGATAAGTTTTTAATCACATGTTATATTTTACATTTAAAATAACGTAAACTTAAGTTTTTTTACACAGTTTCATAACTTTTAATAATTTATTTTTACCCAATCCAAAACAATATTTTAAACATAGTTGAAAGTACTTATTCTTCGTTTTGGAATGTTATCTATGATGTGTAATATAGTGCATACATTAATACCTTTTAATACAAGAATTGTATTTACTTGGAAAAGAAAAAATACTTGTCATTATATATATAATAAATTATTTTATGATTATTTTATTGTATTTCAAAATATTTAACTGGATAAAATATGTCTATCCACTACGTGGGTGCATCATTGTAAATAACTTGTTTCCGTCACGTACAATGAATGACATGGTTTAAATTCGTCAGTCGCCATTTTGAAGCTATGTTCGTTAGACCTTTTGTGAAAGTGATGTGAATAATAATTTTTTTAAGTGAAATAAAACGATAAATAAGCTTTGTGCCCGACCTCAAATAATTATATAAATAATAGTGGCATAAATTACTGTGGTTAACTTAACAAATTCATATATTACCATAAGTTTTCATTACACTCCAAAGTGACAGATGTCAGTTGTTGGCGTAGGGATATATTAGGGCTTATTTCTAGTAACTTTTTGAGCTGTCATACAAGTAAACTAAGGTCGTGAATGTATTATAGTTTGGTTGCTGTGACTGTAGACTTTTAGCCGATCTATGGGAACGGAACGTTGCTCAGGGTAAACCTTGGAGGTTGTCTACACGTCATACCCGCAATGAGATGACGTAATTATTGTTATTATGGTGTGGAGCCAGTGTTAATCTTAAACCTAGCTCAAGCCAAAATAATCAGACCATGGTGAACATAGGTACAATTCCCCTTTCGGAAAAATTACCTACCGCCGGGAATTGAACACGGGACCTTTAAATCAGTAGCCAGAGCGCTGACCAATATACCAAGAGGCCGGTCATACTTATCAAATCATGTGATCTGAAGCTGTCACTTTTGATGGATCTTATCCATACATTTAAAATAATATTGTAAAATGTTATCAATGAATGGCAAAAAAAAAAGTTTGTACTTTCTAAAAGTTCCTTTCTGCCAGAATTCTACTGAAATACTCTTTGTCCCTAGTGTAAACAAAGAGACATCAATAATATTAACGAGAAAGGAAAAACAAAGAAACTTGTAAACATGCATAATGATATAGATCCAAAATGATTGTTCAATGGATAAAATGAACGCCTTAACCAGGGGTCGGCAACCTACGGCACGCAGAACGATTTTCAATGACAGGATGATCGATTTGAAAAAAATATATAGGCTATATAAAACCTTTATTTTTAATTAAAACCAATGATGTGAGTAATATTTTATTAACAACGTGTTTTATGTTTTAATGACTCTATTGTTTTGTTTCAAAATTTCAAAAATACGTTTTCAGAACTTAAATTTTGCTAACACATTTATAACTTTTGTATTTCGCCTATTCTGATTTCTATTAAAATATTAAATATTTAAGCAATAGTAGTTATTTAATTTATTCAATTTAGAAACATGTGGTCACAATTAAATTTGATAAGATCAACTTAAATTTTTCCAAACACATTTATAACTTTTATATTTATTCTGATTTCTATTAAAATATTAAGTATTCAAGAAACAGTCATTATTTAATTTATTCGATTTAGAAACATGATGTCACAGTTAAATTTTTTTGTAAAAGATCAACTTAGATTTGTTTTAAGAGTTGTACTAGTAACTAGTATAAAAATATAAACGATATGGTTGAGCTTAGGTTGGTTGGCGTGCTGAGCGATTTTGCAATATTACTTCGGCACAACAGTAATAAAAGGTTGCCAATCCCTGGCCTATAGCATATGGAGAGAATCTTGCTTTACCGTCCAAATTATTTGAAAACCGCATAACTCACATTTACTCTATATATAATTAGAGGTATTTTAACGTGCACTTTCTGAACCGACTGATTATATCAGCACAGGAGAACTTCTATAAGTGAGAGCAAAAGGGCCAACCAATTTTTACAGGAAAGGTAATTGTCACATACCTTCTAGTGCTATTTTACATGTCACAATAGACATGGGACCAGCGACTTTACTTCCACTCCGAAGTAAATTGTGCTACGGATTTGTATCGCTCAAGAAAAATTCGTCTGGAAACAAGACGGACAGGCTAATCAAATCAAGTGAACCAAGGGAAACAAACCAATTATAGATTCCATCACACATGTTCTTGATGGTAATCTCACTTTAGGGGAAAAAAACACACGACTATGACCAATGAGAATCTTCCCCACTTTCCTTCCTCTCACTAAAGTTGTTTTTCAACCATTATGTCCACACCCTTCGTGTACCCTGTAAAGTAACAAGCTTACCTTGAATGATTCCACTATGGTATAACTTATAGGATAGAGGCATAGTGTAATCAGTCACGGTAAGACTGCTGCTACCTCTCAGGGTAAACGAAGTGTACTGTTATGTGGGGTTACGCGGCGAAACAACGATCAAAAGTTAAAAAAAAAAATTGATATCTTTTTTACGAATTTTTTATAATAAGTAGGTTATTTTTTTACAAAATTTATATATTTAATTAAAATAATATATACATTCTAGGAACCTAAGACTAGTATTTTGTAGCCACCATCTTGAAACAAAATGGCGGATGTAATTTTTTAACTAGTCAATATGTTAACCGGACATCCAAGTTCTATCCATACGTGTCAGACTTCTGTGCTGGGGGTCCGGGGTTCAATCCTCGGTCCCTGAACAGATTTATCTGATTGCCAAACCCTTCCTTCAACTCTGACAAGACGTGTATTAATCACAAATTGTGAATGTGAGGAATGCCAGGCCTCCACCGTGGTTCGGATTCCACGTTAAACTGTAGGTCCTCCATTTCATCTCACAATCACCCCACCATTGCACATTAGCGTAAGTGCGTATAACCCGAATGGGTAGTAAGACGCGGTGCTAATAATAATAATAATAATAATAATAATAATAATAATAATAATAATAATAATAATAATCTATCCATACGAGATTTCAGCACAATCGGTGTAGTGGTTTGGGAGTGATTGAGCAACAAGTGTTTTCATAGTTTCTTGTATTTATGTGAAATTCGAGTTCTCGATGGTTCGATATGGGTCCGATCCTGTTAAGCTCGAACTTTTTGAGTACTATACTGTAGGTCCACTTGTACGTTACCTCTTAATATTCCTTCTCATCTCTATCCTATCACCTTATCTTTGGTCGTAATACCTTTTGTTAAACGTATCAATAAAAGTAAGACAGATGAAATGGCAGTTTTTTTTCAACACTCCCCTCTAATGACACCAAGATGATCTCTCTGACATGGACAAGTTGAAAGAATCGGCGGTGACTCCCAAAAAAACCTAGACATAGATTTTCTTATAAAGAGTTAATAAAATATAATTATAAAATACCTCGTTTTATGTCAAGAGCCCCCTGTAATTATCATAACGTATAGGGCGCATGAAATGTTAAAATCAATGTAGTAAACAATTAATTTGTTGGGTGCCGACAGTATCATGTCAGAGAGTAGACCCCATAAAGAAAAATAATAGTCCGCTGTGGGCAACGCAAGCCTTACCACAAGGGCAGAGACGACGAATTTTTACTTTATTCGAAACTGGATATCAAGAGACTTCATTTTCACTTTTATAGCTCTAGAAATTGTCGGGACCTTCACGATCAATCACGTAATTTCTGCTCCGGGCGAAAAACAAAACAACAGCAGGTAGGAACAGAGGCTTGCCTGCTCTTTAAATACCCTAATATAAGGTTTATAACCACATTGCACCATTCAATGGAAGAGTGAGCCATCTGCACTGTCAAGTGACCTTTTTACTTTCTCGTACTCTTAGAGTAGAGAGAGTAATGTAATCGTCAAAAATATCCAAACCGATATTTTGATGGATGTCGACGTTTTATGACACCCTGAACACGAAAATATAGTTTTCACGATGCCGTCTGTTAGTAGGACTAGAGCCAAAACCATTTTACCTATCGGGCTAAACTTGGTAGCTTAGGGTTTTCATAAGGTTCCTCAGCGGTTTTTGGAATTCACTATCTAACCTTAAAATTAAGGTTGGTTTACTTAAGGGCAAAAGGAAGGAAAAGTCGATTTGCTCAAAATCCGCTATAATGATTTGATTCAGGAATGGGAGTCAGAGAAGGTAGTGATCATTTATATGGTACATATTAAGGCTACACAGTCATATGTTTATATTCGTGTTATTGACAATGTGAATAAATTAGGCATACCAAATGTTAATATTTCTTCTATAACACGTGTTTTTACCAAGCGATTTGGATACACGCTATTACCGAAATAGGGATAGTCACAGGCAAACCAGGCCATCGCGAGATTGACTCCTTATACAGCGGTCGGCAGCCTCCGGCCCGCCTAGTGAGTTGGTCTGGTCCGCAAAAGATTTAACAATCAAAGACTGTGTTCGTGAAAATAGACTAATAACTTATTACTAATTGAGAAATATAAAGTTGATTTTTTTTCTCGATTTTTTTTTCCAAACTGGCTTAGTTTTTTTTTTCTTCAAAAAACCCTATATGGCCTGCGATTTCGAAAAAGTTGCCAACCCCTACCTTATACCATGCAACAAGCAAAAAGAGTATCTTTCATATTATATTTATTCTTGCTTTGCCTAAAAGGCATATAATCACATGAAATCAAGACAATAAACCAAAGCAGATTGACAAACTGTAAATGAAAGCTGATTATTAAAAAAAACTCAGTCCGATAAAACATACTAAAAAAAAGTATTCTCCTCGCCGACGCTTGGATCATTTTCAGAATTAAAAAAAAAAAAGTAGTAATGAAAGACGGGGAGACAGCCACGCCCAAAAAGCGAAAATAACAGGTATTTCGTCAAGCCTCACTTTAGATTGTCCTTTACATTCAAATGACCAAAGAATGAAAGCTAAAGAGAGAAAGATAAGGACAAAGTTAATGATAGCCGCTGTCTCTTCCGAAGACTCATGGGGATATCTCTTTTAATGTCTGGGGGGACACTTCAGGACAAGACATCACTCAAGTGTCCATCGTCCGCTTGAGAAAACATCGAAACGACATTTTGGGAGGAGAGAGAGAGAAAAAAGAAACCGAAAAACCACAGTCAAAACAAACAACTTTTTTTAAATTTATTTTAGAATAGAAGGAAATAAATAAAATGGTATAAGGTAGAATATAAAGATTTAAAAAAAACTTTTGACTATGCGTGTTTGTTTTTTATTGTTGTGTGTACGCTTGTCTTACAGTTGTGTGTCTTTTCGTGCGGGCAAAGTTTTTTTTTTTAATTACGATTTTTATAGGCGCCTAACACCGGTCGGTCAAGTAGCACCTTAAATCACAGAGAAAAAAAACTAAAAGTTGTTCATATCCTCCCCTTCCCCTTTTCTAAAAACCTATATTTTGAACCAAAATCTTTTTGGATTCTCGGACGCGAAAACATCTTAAAGAAGCCACGTAAAATTTAAAATATAGGTATACACAAATATATTTCTAATTTAAAACTTATTATATATTATATATATACTAATTACGCTAATAGGTTAGGGATTAGAAAGGTTTGATTGATATTAAGAGTACCCGCATTTGCGTGAAGAGAGAGAGAAATAGTGGGGAAAAACTAGGGAAAAACTCAGTACGCCTAACCAGAATCAAACCTCGATCTCCCCATCATAGGAAGTATAGTATATTGTGAGAGTAGCACCTTAGACCATGCGGCCACCGAAACAGGTATTTTTTGTTTGATATATTATTTTAGGTTTAATATATTTTAAATGTAGATAATAGAATATGTATAACATGAACTAAGCACCAACAATTTTGAGGGTATAAAGTTGAAGAGAAACTATACCTGGTTGTACGCAAACCAAAAAAAGGTTGAATATTGCTGCTCTTGAGCAAGGGTCGATCGATTGACTTACAAACTTATCAAAGGTCCTGTGACCACTCTATTTTTGTTTTTTGTTTTGGTAAATGCATCTTATTTATTCCTTATTAAATTCAATTTCTTCCTCAAATACTTGTGTTCCCAACTTTTTATAAAAACAATAAAAAATTAATAAAATTTAAGCCTACATTTTCATATTAAACTATTTTATTTTCTTATAACATTACTGATTATGGCCGATCAACATTACCGATTATGACCGATCAACATTATTTTGATCACTCTCAAATATTACTTGGAAGTTTGCGAGTTTAAAAAGATTCAAATGTTGAATTTTAATGTAATGTAGTTTTATTCTTACAAGATCGACTAAAAATTTGGTTTAGAGCAGCGTTTTTCAAACTGTGCAACGCGGAGCCCTTTGGCTTGTCCATAGTTATTTCAGGCTCCATGAGGCAATTTAGAATATTCTTTAGTTGTTCTTAGCACTATAAAATAGCATCAGTAATTAAAATTGCCAATTTTTTTTTCAAATCTAAATAAAGGATGTTTGCCAAAGGCGAAGCCAGCTAATTTGATGTTTTTCGATTGTTTTATACTTGTAAAATGTAATTGTCGCCATCGAATGTTCATAATATTAATGTAAACATTTCATGAGGACTCCAGCATGTATTTTTTTATGGTGCAAGGGATCCTATGATCTAAAAAGTTTGGCAATCCCTGATCTAGAGCACAACTTCTCAACGACCTTAACCAGGATAGTATTCAGTGTTTTTTTTAATTAATAGTAATAATAATAATAATAATTAAATTTTAGCACCACGTCTTACTACCCGTTCGGGTTTACGCTTAAGTACTAATTACACTAATGGATTTAGGAATTAGGAAGGTTGAATTTTAGAGGAAAGTGAACCCGCATTTGCGTGGAAGAAAGTGGAAAAACCATTTAGGAAAAAACCCCTCCAGTTCACCCGACCGAGATTCGAACCTCAATCTCCCGTCCTCGGGGGTCTGACTCAACAAAGACTGGCGCGTTACGCAACTACGCCACCGAGGGGTCATTTTTTTTAATTCTGAGGATTCCTATTGCAGGGAAGATGTTAACAAAACATGTATGTAATATATTTTCAATTGAAAAATTACACCTGGACACGAGAATCGAAGAGAATCGAACTCGGATCTCCACGTCATCAGCAGTCTCAATTTATTGTTAAGAGATTGGCGCCTCAGACTACGCGGTCACCGAAGCGGGTGTGAATCATGCTCCAAGACAAGTTTTTCTTTCAAAAATTAAATTACAAAATTCTCTTGTCGAGAGGAAAATTCATCCTCAATAAATAGTTTAAGACTTTAAGTGATCGAAAAAATATCTCTAGAAACATGAGTTTTAAAAACTAAAGACACAAGACAAATAAACAACAAAGAACCTGAATAAGATTCGGTGTTAAGTTTCAAACAGACGTATTTACGTAACTTTACCGAAACACTAAGACGTATTGACTGGTAAGAAAATACACGCACATTACCAACCCAAAGCAGGAAATATTAAATTTCAGTACTAATCAAACACATTTTACAGCCAACAATAGGACAATGAATAAACAATTATGAGTTGTCTGTTAGCTGCAGGCGGTTTTTATTGACCCATAAAACGAACGTAATTTGCTCTTACCTCTTCAGGACGGTTCTCTGAACACTTTGAAAAAAACTGATCTTTTTTTGTTTTACCCACCCCCCTTTTATTTTACGACATGGAAGTGAATTTCACAGACAAGAAAATATAATTATCTCGGGTTATTTAGAAATACATCATTAAATGATTAACTAATATGGACATATATTTCACAGATCTACGTAATCTACTTAAAAGGGGACTAATATATTAACTTAATATTTATATAGGTTTAGTTCACTCGTTCAGTGAAAAAAATAAATAAATGCAAAAGCTTGTTTCTAACCCGTGATGGTGAGCATGCGAACTAAAAATAAGGATCATCAAGTATAGCTGGTAATTAAGGGGAGGTCAGGGTTCAAATACCGACTGGACCTTTCACTCTAGGTTCAAAGAATGTCTCTGCTAAATTAATTTAAAATTGTCCACTCATTTGACAGCTAAAGAGGGATAAAAATCCACATGGACCAACTAAATGTAAAATGTCCAAGTTAAAATCAAACCTCTCTACGCTCATTCAAAATATATATTGAAGTGATGTATAATTAATTTATTTTGGTAAAAAAAAACTTTTTTTTTTTGTTTAAAAGAACTACAGAAAAAATGACCTTAGTTCACGTTCCTTTCGATTCCACCTTAAGGCGGCCGCCTTGGTCAGCGAGAAAGTACCAATCGCTGTAAAACCACACGGCTTAAAATACAATAGTTTGTGTGGTTTTCTGGAACTACTTCTCTATTCTATCTCAAGATATTCTTCTTTTCGCTTCTCACCTACAACCACCCTTTGTCATGTCGATAAAAAAAGAATGAAAAGAAAACTGAAACTTATCTCAAGGTAAAGAGGAAAGCTCACTGCTAGTTCTAAAATATATTAAACGTTTCTATTGTGAGTCTATCAAAAAATTATTGTATTTGTTAGAGGGAGGCTAAATCTAGAGTCCTTTTTCAACAAATCTAGCCTTATAGCTCCGCAAATATGCTTAAAAATGCATTGAAACTGAGCAAATGTCACATTTTCACACACGTGTCTCTATCAATAAAACAGATGTGGCTAAATGTTGTAGCTGAATGTGTGAAACATTAAATAGTTTTGAGAATAAAAGAACACGTATGACTGTGTGTATGAATGTTGTTGAAGCGAAGGGAGAATGCAAGGAGAGGGTAGTGTGGAGAAAGTTAGTGAAGATGGATAAGTATGAAGTTGTTGATTTTTGAGTATACATGCACAATTTCTTGCCTACCCCGTAAGGGAAGGGCGTGATTAGGTGTGTATGTATGTACATATGTATGTATGCATGTATGTATGTATGTATGCATGTATGTATGTATGCATGCATGCATGTATGTATGTATGTATGTATGTATGTATGTATGTATGTATGTATGTATGTATGTATGCATGTATGTATGTATGTATGTATGTATGTATGTATGTATGTATGTATGTATGTATGTATGTATGTATGTAGTATGTATGTATGTATGTATGTATGTATGTATGTATGTATGTATGTATGTATGTATGTATGTATGTATGTATGTATGTATGTATGTATGTATGTATGCATGCATGCATGCATGCATGTATGTATGTATGTATGTATGTATGTATGTATGTATGTATGTATGTATGTATGTATGTATGTATGTATGTATGTATGTATGTATGTATGTATGTATGTATGTATGTATGTATATGTATGTATGTATATGATGTATGTATGTATGTATGTATGTATGTATGTATGTATGTATGTATGTATGTATGTATGTATAGTATGTATTGTATGTATGTTATGTATGTAATGATGTATTATTAATGTATGTATGTTTGTATGTATGTAATGTATGTTTGTATGTATGTAATGTATGTTTGTATGTATGTAATGTATGTTTGTATGTATGTAATGTATGTTTGTATGTATGTAATGTATGTTTGTATGTAGTAATGTATGTTTGTATGTAGGTAATGTATGTTTGTATGTAGTAATGTATGTTGTAGTAGGTAATGTATGTATGTAATGTATAATGTATATATGTATAATAAAACCGAAATAGGGTTGTTAGGAAAAAGAGCCTTGTTGGAATCTTTTGTCTTTAGTTTGGCGTGAGCCATATTTTTTAATAACTCATCGTAGAAATAAATATTGCTTTATAGCTGAATGTCTGCACAGCAATTTCTCGTTTAGCGAGACGGTCCCCTTAAGTTTTATCGAACCAAACTTGGGATTCAGGAAACGTTGTGTGTTCAGCCCATGACTGTGATTTTACGTCACGGCAACAGTTTTCTGATTACTATAACTAAGAAACAGGAAATCATATTTATCAGTCTACGAAAACTTTGTCGACGTCTTCAATTATTTTCTCGGGCAGATTCAGAAGCCTCAATACTTAGAGGGAAAAAAAAGTTCATTAGAAAGTTTACAAAATGATAAAAGTCACACAGATCGATAGTAGAATTAAACACATTAATAAACATTTATGAACCTAACCGACTCAGCCACATCAAATTCTCTGTTCCGACTCAACCAAATCCCACCTATTCAACTTTTGGAGACAAGAATTTGAATTTATAGCTTTAAAAACGTGTTTGTCTCCGACTACTTTTATTTTTTTATCTTCAAGAGAAAAAAAAAAGACACGTCTCTCCTTTCCTGATGGGTCACGATTTATCGACTGGTTGTTCCTTTCACTGTAAAGAAATAAATCTTGTTAATTTTAGTTTAGGATTAGGGGGAAAAAAACGAGGGGGAAATGCTCATCAGCTTCTTTTAGATAGTTAGCTAGAAGCCCACAAATCAACGGATGATGTCATTACAAACATTCCTAGATCGCAATTATATATAGATATATACATTACATACATATATACATAGGCCTATAATTTATATATATATATATAAACACTGTCAATCAGAATATTAAAGTTAAAATCTTGATTCAAACGTTTGCCGAAAATCTAGAGCAGAATCTTACACGATATATCAGAAACGTATATTGACCCATAATGCTTTGCAAAACAAACTAGAAACAGCTGATTACCAACGTACTTTATTTTCTAGTTGATAAACAGATATAATATTAACTAATCTATCACGATGGGTGTTTTCAAATTATTGTGTTGTGTAGTGAAACAAATATAAGTAAAGCAGAAACAACACACACGCTTCTCATTTCACGAGTTATTTCAAATAATCTCACTGCAGTAGATGCAGCTGTCTGCTAATATCTTGCTTTAAAAGCGCATGCTTACTTATTGGGTCGGTTTGGTTTTGAAATTTGACCGGTTTCCCTCTCCATGTTGCTGATGTCGCGCAGAAAAAAAGGAAAGCTAAAGTTATCTCAAGTCTCGCCGAGCGGACGACGCCGAAGAGGCTGAAATAATGTGATTGGGTTATAACTCGTCACGTGATCATGTTTCTGCTCTTGTTTTCAGCGGACGTGTGTATACATACATCAAGTCATGTGATCCGCAGCTGTCACCTTTGATATATATTATCAATACCTAAAAAATAACAATAATAATATAGTAAAATGTTATCAATGTTTAACGCCAAAAAAAATGCGTTTGTATTTTTTAGTAATTTCTTCCAGCAAGACTCCTATTATAAATTTTACAAGCATGGGGGAGGGGGAATAGAGAGGAAAGACGTAGTAGTATTAAACTCAAGCTAGTCTAGTCTATTTTTCCGATGAAAATGAGGTCGATAGTTCGAATTCCAGTCAGGTATATATAATAAGTTTTTTCCTATCCCTCCACCCACGCCAATACGGGTATATTTCCTTTCAACTTTACTTTCCTCAACTCTACTCCCTTAGAGTCAATAAAAAGCTAGGGGTAGTGAGTAAGACTACGTAAAAAACAAAGTAATTTTATTTTTATTTTATAAATCTTTCTGAGAACTCGTTTAGGGTGGGATGGTAAGGATTGCGTTTTAAGGCTGTATTTTTTGCAATTTTTATAGCAACAATTTTGTACTCGTCAAAATAAATAAGAGATTTCTCCAGTAGAACCATAAGTTTAGTTTTCTTAATAAGGTTCCATCAACATTTCTTGAATATCCGTCAAGGGTGTCTTGGAATTTTATGGGAACTTTTTCTCTTCATTTAAAAAAGGTTGTCATCTAATGGCGCTTTGCTCATGACAGATAGTCAACAAATGTTGATATCGCCATTTGTAAAAAAATTAAACTCTATGTCTCTACTAAAGAAATATTTGATTTGTTTTACAGAAAGAAAAAATGTTTACATCGAAAACTAAAAGAAAACAATGAACATTTTCTAGCCTACCTTACATGCCCACCTAAGAAAAAGCTTGTTCCCACTTTTAATAAAATAAACAGGACGATGTGTTGTCAACGTCAACTCAAATCTCATCGTCAAAACAACCGGTTATACACATACGCACGTTAAATAATATATAAATAAGTTGACACTGCACCGATATTCTGCGCACAGGTAAGCCAAACATAGATGAGTATTTTTTTAAAAAGCTTTTAACTACAAACAATTCCATAGAAATAAAAGATAGTGAAGTAGTAGGGATCATTTACGGTCCTCAGGGCGGAAGTGACGTCATAATAGTGGGGTGGGTAGTTTTTGGGATAGGGCCTTATACATAGGTACGGTTTTCAGGGCAGAGAGGGGAAGGTAGGGGAGGTATCGTGATGATGTGGGGATGTTGGAGGTGGGGTGGGATGGTGGGGGGGGTTTATAGCTCGCGTGTGTTGGATGGTTCTGCGGGGGGCGGGGTTGGCAAGCGACGTCGACCGCGGGAGGGTGTTTTCTCTCTCTCTCTCTTTCTCTTACAGGGAAATTAGGAATGAAGAGGGGAGGGGGGGGTGGCAAGCTCTTTCGCGGCGGCGACCGCGGGAAGGGTGTTTTCTCTCTCTCTCTCTCTCTCTCAAAACAATACATAAATATATTCCGTACAGTGGGTGTTATTATAAAATCTCTTCCTCTATCCTTTTTTTTATATATCTTCCATACAATGATTATTATAAATCTTAAAAAGGGTACTCTCTATCAGAATGTAATCTAGAAAGGATGTCCTTCTCCCTTTCTCTTTCTTACAAGGGAAGCTGGGGGGGGTTAAGGTAGATATTTATTGATCCTGTAGACAAACAGCTTCTCTCCAAGACCTCACACACCTGCCGGAATCTTGATAACATCTGGAGGGTTCTCTTACACTGATGGGTGACTTCCGCTCTGCGACAAGAACGTGTGGGGGGGGTGACTGTGAATATCTCTTCCTAAGGGTTGCAATATTTATTATTTCTCTCAGCTTGGTGAAAGACGACTTCCGCCCTGTGACATGGGAGCTGCGATAATCTTAAAAGAAAATATCTTTTCACACGTGAACATCTGCGTGAGTTGTTGAACTATGAACTTTCCGGCATCCCTGAGAAGATCTGATTCGGTTAAAGTCACACGCTCAGTAGAGGGTGTGGCTTGGAATACTCTCGAGTCATACGCTCAGTAGAGGGCGTGGCTTGGAATACTCTCGTTCCCTATATATAGAGCTAACCCTTTCTAGGAGAAATCATTAGCTACCATCTACATTCTAAAGACTAACAATGTCTAGTGAATACGCAGCAGTATTATTAAGTACGGTCGGGTCGAGTGAGATTGTATCGAGAAAGTTGACGGATTTAGAGATTGGTCACGGCTATCGTGTAACTAGTATAAAAGCTTTGAACACGCGCTTCGGCCGGAGAGTGCTTACAGTATTAGACGGGAAGTATAATGTATGGTTACCTAACCGTTTCTCACTGTTAACCGACGCGCAGCTAGAAGACGTTTCCAAGGCGGAGTTGCTGCTCGTATACAAGGGTATCTCCAAGCTTAGCAAGACGGCTATCTTAAACTTTGAAGGTAAGCGTACATTCAAATCACACACACACATCCAATGTTATAGTTTTATGAATACTTACTCTTCATTTTTTTAAATGTGCTTAGTTATCAACCTTTACGGTTTAAACTTCTCTAGCGCCGTTTTAATGTTTTAGTTTTGTATCGTTTACCATATACTCTAACTAATAATAATTGTTAATTCTTTTTATAGATTCCTAGACTTATACTCTAATCGATTAAATAAAAAAAATGTTTTATAGATTCATAGACTTATACATACAAAGGATAAAAAAAATGTTTTTATAGATTCATAGACTTATACTAGACTTATACATTTATTTCCAAAGAATAAAAATTTTTTTTTTATATATTCTAATTGATTAAAAATACTGATACATTCTTAGACTTATTCATAAAAAAATTAATTTTTTCTTTTTTACAAAAAAAGAATTGCTCATGAGTTAAGACATTAACTTTTTTACTTCAATGTTTGTATATCATAGCTCGTTATATTATTCACCCAATGTTATAGTTTTATGAATACCTACTCTTAATTTTTTAAATGTGCTTAGTTATCAACCTTTACAGTTTAAACTTATCTTGCACCGTTTTAATGTTTTAGTTTTGTATCGTTTACCATATACTCTAACTAATAATAATTGTTAATTCTTTTTATAGGTTCCTAGACTTATACTCTAATCGATTAAATAAAAAAAAATGTTTTATAGATTCATAGACTTATACATACAAAGGATAAAAAAAAATGTTTTATAGATTCATAGACTTATACATTTATTTCCAAAGAATAAAAAAAATGTTTTTATAAATTCTAATTGATTAAAATACTGATGCATTCTTAGACTTATTCATAAAAATTAATTTTTTCTTTTTTTAACAAAAAAAGAATTGCTCATGAGTTAAGACATTAACTTTTTTACTTCAATGTGTGTATATCATAGCTTGTTATATTATTAGAATACAGAGAAAAAAGTAATAATCGTTATTTCTTTTTATTTAAAAAAGTTTGTTATATTATTAGACTTATATCGTAAAAATTTTTTTTTCTTTTTTAACAAAAAAATAATTGCTCACGAGTTAAGACATTAGCTTTTTTTACTTCAATGTTTGTATATCATAGCTTCATGATCTGCTATCTGTAAAAAAAAAAAAAAAACAATACTAACTAGGTGTTCCTGTTTGTTTGTTTTTATAGCTGTCTCAGAGTCACTCGATGAGATCCTAGAGCAAGCCATACAGAAATGAAGAGAATAATGCGAGGAGAGTAGTGCCTGCTTAGAGCATAGCGTGCAAACTTAGAAACATGTCAGGACCCGCGGCAAAACGAGCTCGCCTGTCATCTCCTATCATCGTATCTAGACAGACTAACGGTAATAAGGTGTATACCCTCGATGAATTAACCTCTAATGAACAACTTTTAATTAAAAACCTGAGACATGATATCGCTCCTCGTGATGGGAAGGTATATAATGCTTACATAGAACATATACCCGGACAGATTAAGACCTCGAGCGTACTGATATTCGGGCAGGACGATATAAACGTACAGATCCAAAGACTTATGACCCTGTCACGAAACTTAGGTATAGGATTTACGCAGTTTAGGCTTTACCTGGAGCCGCTAGGACTATCTATCAAACTTATCGAGCAAGCGTACGCCCAACGCATAAAGACGTACTCTATCACCAATGAACTACCCTATAAGGATCCTGTTCAGTTTCTCGTTGCGTGCGGGGATATTTACGTAAAGACGGTAGAAGAATCAATTGCAAATAACCCGATAAAGGTAAATTGTACTCTCATCTGCGAGTTTAGGCATCCTACCGAAGATAGAATTGAAAAGGGTTATTTCAACTCGACTCTATGCGATATATTTACCCTGTATAAACTTGGAGGAGCTATATGAAAATAACGTGATCTTTCCACTCCTTGCTCAGATTGAGGCGTTCGTTTCTAGAGACTCGGGATGGATATATGACGGCACGTTGGAAATGAGAATAAATTTCTCGAAAAACTCGGTTTTCTCGATCGGAGCTCGTGTTCAAATCCCTGAAATTATAGCCAAACGTAGAGCGTTGATAAATGTACAATCTGAAGAAGGACTTTGCTTCCCCGTATCCGTATTGACGTGCCTCTTTGAACCGACGGGAAAAGCTCAACGTTTATCCTCTTATCCTAATTTTCGAGATGTGCTGAATCTAGATGGAATCCCGCTCCCGTTCGAAATGAGGTATATCGAACGCTTCGAAAGGCTTAACGATATATCCGTTAATGTGTACACCGTGAAACACGACGGGAGTGACTCTTATATTGACACTGCAGACAACTCTAAAACAGTAGTGATCGTTCCCGTGCACGTCAGCGCTAAAGAACGCGCCAGACATGTTCATTTATTCATGATAAGAGTGCACGGAACGGGAACATATCATTTCAGCGGAATCAAAAATCTCTCTCGGTTAATAAACCCGCAACTATCGTTAAATTCTAACGAAAGACGTAGGTACTTTTGCGATCGATGTCTGACCGCTTTTCTGACCGAAAACAAACTTGTAAAACATAAAGATACGTGTATAAAATTTGGCGCGGTAAGGAGTACATTCCCTCAAGGAGAGGATAAATTCCTCACGTTCTCACAGTATAAGCATCAGGAGAAAACAGGATTTATCGTATATGCGGACCTGGAGAGCTTACTCGTGCCGATAGAGACGAGCGATCCCGACCCGAAATTTTCTTATACCGAGAATGTACAGCGTCATGTGGCTTATTCTGTAGGTATGTACACTAAATGTAATTTTGACGATAGTCTCTCAGAGTACCGACGCTTCACGGGAAGAGATTGTACAGATCAATTTGTTGAAGCTCTCGTAGATACAGCAAAGCGCGTACTAGATTGCTATAGTACCGTCGTTCCGATGACACCACTAACGCTTGCTCAAAGAGATGCTCATAATACGGCCTCTCATTGTCATATATGCGAAAAGCCTTACGCGAATGATGATATTCGCGTTATGGATCATTGCCACTTGACGGGACTTTATCGCGGGAGCAGTCACGCAGCATGCAATATTAATTACAAGAACCCGAGCCACCTGAGCGTAGTAATCCATAACGCGCGTTGCTACGACAATTTTTTCCTTCTTGAATCACTTGTCGAACGTAGAGAGACTGATCCGTTCACGGGAGAGAGCGTTCTCGTCAATCCGGGAAAAGTCAAGGTTATTGGAGAGACTATGGGAAGATTCAAAGTAATCATGAAATATATTCGGCACGGGTTTCGAGGGATCACGATTAAAATTATAGATAGTTTCAGCTTTCTATGTACATCCCTAGAGAAATGCGTATCTTACCTTGAACCCGACCAACTTAAAATCACCCGTAAGTGTCATCCTGAGGATGAACGGTTCAAACTAGTCACTCGTAAAGGCGTGTTCCCCTATGACTATATAGACTCATTCGAGCGACTGAACGAGACTCAGTTACCGAGCAAGGATAAATTTTACAACGCACTCACAGATAGTCATATCGCTCAGGAAGACTATGATCATGCTTGCGAGGTTTGGCGACTATTTGAATGTAAGAATCTTTGGGACTACTCGAACCTCTACCTGTATACTGACGTAACGCTACTGGCTGACGTCTTTGAGAACTTTCGCGATCTCTGCATGAAGACGTATAGACTCGATCCCGGATGGTCTCTTACAGCTCCTAGTCTTGCGTACCAGGCTCTATTGAGAATAACCCGGGTACGGCTCGAATTAATCGATGATGTGAACATACATCAATTCATCGAGGGAGGTATCCGAGGAGGGGTATGTTTTGTGGCTAATCGGCACTCTGTAGCGAATAATCGGTATATGGACTCATTCGACCGTTCCAAGCCGGAGTCTTACCTTGTTTATCTAGACGTGAATGGACTCTATTCATTTAGTATGCTGTCCTCACTACCCTTTGAAGGGTTCAGGTGGCTCGAAGATGATGAAATTGATCGTTTGGATGTGCGAAAAGTAGAGGACGATGCGGAGACGGGGTATATCTTGCAGGTAGATCTCGAATATCCACGAGATGTACACGATGCTCATTCCGACTTGCCGTTCTGTCCCGAGAAGGGGATTCCACCCGTAGGTAAGCACGAGAAATTGTTAACGACTTTAGCTGATAAGACTAGGTACGTCATTCACTACCGTCATCTAAAGCTATGTTTGGCGAATGGATTGAAACTGACAAGAGTCCACAGGGTTCTTAGTTTCAAGCAATCGCCATGGATGGCTCCGTATGTCAAGCTGAACGCGGAAATGAGGAGTAAAGCGAGCAATCAGTTTGAAAACATGTTTTTCAAACTGATGAACAATGCCGCATTCGGTCGTCTTATATCTAACAAGAGGGCCTACCGTACGATAAAGATAGCTACCAGGTGGGGAGGGAAATTTGGAGCGGGTAACCTCATAGCTAGCCCAAACTTTAAAAACCGTACGATCGTGTCGGAAAACCTGGTCATCATCGAGATGGAACCGCAAGAGATTTACTTTGATATGCCGATTTATGCAGGATTCGCCATTTTGGAAATCTCAAAGGTAGTCATGTACGGTCTACATTATCAGGTTATGGTTCCCGCCTTCCCGGCAGGCGCGTTAAAACTCCAATACACGGATACGGACTCACTTCTCTACTACATGACTGTTGAGGATGCGTACCAGCGACTTATCCTGTTAGCTAATGACTACCTGGACACATCCGCCTACGGACAAGACAATGTTTACGGGATGCCTGTACTAAATAAAGGGGTGCTCGGTAAACTAAAAGATGAGACTCGAGGTCGGATCATCACCGAATTCATAGGTTTACGTCCTAAACTCTATTCATTCGCGGTACAAGGAGATGGCGAGACGCTCAAGGCTAAAGGGGTCAAGAGTAGCGCGTTAAGAACGCTTTCGTTAGAGGACTATCGTAATTGTCTGACTGATGCGACGATAGTCATGAGAGAGGCTCGTTCAATAAGAGCTGTAGGATTCAAACTTTACACTCAAAAATTCAATCGGGTCGCCCTATGCTCTATCGACGATAAAAGATATATAGTACCCGGTACGGTCAATACTCTACCATGGTATCATTACTCTATAAGTGAGCAGGCATCTACTTCCTCCCAAGAGGCGCCGATCGATACTGAGCCGTCGTCTTTATGAAAAAAAATAATTTTGTCTATAGTGTAAGTGCTAGTGATTAAGAAAATATTAATACAGTGCTTCTAAAAGTAACAATGTATATTCAAGATTTACAACTTTATCACTATTCGATATAAGATATAGTACTCGGTACAGTTAATATTCTATCATGGTACCATTACTCTATAAGTGAGCGGGCATCTACTTCCTTCCAAGAGCCACTGTTCGATACTAACCTGTCGTCTCTATGAAAAAAGTGTCTATAGTGTAAGTGATTAAGAAAATATTAATAATTAATGTCGATGTATATTCATGATGAAGAGAAAACAAAAAATTTTAAGAACTATACCTTTATCACTATTGTCTAAAGAAAATGTTAGTACTTCTAAAAGACTTGAGAAAATATTTATGTTGTACCACATATTCTGTAACTTTATCATTATTAACTGAAGAAGAAGAAAATACTAATTTAGTATGTATCTGTGTGTAAAAAATAGTATATCATTATATTCATTAAATGGGGTTATTGTGTGTTGTTTTTTATTATTATTTCTTTCATCCCTCCCTCCCTCACCCTCCCTCTCTAAGACTTATATTCCAAGAATAAAAGGTTTTTTTAGATTCATAGACTTATACATCTCTATCTAAAGAATACGAACAAAGTAATAATCGTTATTTCATTTATTTTAAAAAAAGTTTTGTTACATTCTTAGACTTATACATTTATTTCCAATGAATAAATTTTTATAGATTTCTAGACTTATACTCTAATTTATTAAAAAGGTTTTACAAAGTAATAATCTTTAAAACATGATTAATACATTACAAGTATTCAAGAAGGATAAATGAAAAAAGTTTGATACATTCTTTCCTATACTTATTGCCTAATTGATTAAATACACCCTCTCCTCTAAGACTTATATTCCAAGAATAAAAGGTTTTTAGATTCATAGACTTATACATCTCTATCTAAAGAATACGAACAAAGTAATAATCGTTAATTCATTTATTTAAAAAAAGTTTTGTTACATTCTTAGACTTATACATTTATTTCCAATGAATAAATTTTTATAGATTCCTAGACTTATACTCTAATTGATTAAAAAATGTTTTACAAAGTAATAATCTTTAAAACATGATTAATACATTACAAGTATTCAAGAAGGATAAATGAAAAAAGTTGGAGACATTCTTTCCTATACTTATCGTCTAATCGATTAAATTCAAAAGTAATAATTGATAAATTACAAGCTAGGGAGTATCCAAGAAAGATTGATTAGACTTATACATTTATTTCCAAAGAATAATTTTTTTTATAGATTCCTAGACTTATACTCTAATTGATTAAAAATGTTTTACAAAGTGATAATCATTAAAAACATGATTAATACATTACAAGTATTCAAGAAGGATAAATGAAAAAAGTTTGAGGCATTCTTTTCTATACTTATCGTCTAATTGATTAAATACAAAGTAATAATTGATACATTACAAGCTAGGGAGTATCCAAGAAAGATTGATTAGACTTATACATTTATTTCCAAAGAATAATTTTTTATAGATTCCTAGACTTATACTCTAATTGATTAAAAAATGTTTTACAAAGTAATAATCTTTAAAAAACATGATTAATATATTACAAGTATTCAAGAAGGATAAATGAAAAAGTTTGAGACTTTCTTTCCTATACTTATTGTCTAATTGATTAAATACAAAGTAATAATTGATACATTACAAGCTAGGGAGTATCCAAGAAAGATCGATGAAAAAATTAAGAAAAACCTTTTCGATCTATTTGTCTCTGACTTAAAGCACTCGTTCAAGAGTTTCGATAGTTACGCATCCTTCAACTCGTCTCGTAGCTTCTTCTTCGTAGGCTCCTCGATCGCTTTCTCAGAAGTTTTATTCTTCTTTCCGAGCGTACGTTTAGAAGTGCCAGCAGTTTTCTTCCGTCTGACCGTGTCAACCTCATCTTGACCGCAGAAACATGATAACTTATCGAAATCGATGTACTCTTTATACTCGTTTATCAAGGCTATCATATGAAGCAATGCTGGAATAACCGAACCCGTATCGTTCCGCATCGCACTCTTGGTCAGATCGCAAAAGTTTTGGCTGATCAGACTTAAAATTCTTAAACCATTCTTGGAGTAGTCGGACATTTTCTGTGGCGCACGAGTAGACGGTACCGGAATGAGTGGAACACTTGTTTACGTTGTACAGATTTTTAAGCTTACTCAGAGAAGGGCAACCGAGATTGCCTAGCTCGTAAAAGTCGTACTTGTCACTATCGGCGCCGATGACACTCTGTAGCCAAGTAATCTTCTCAGTTCCTTTAATATAGATTGATAGTCGCGATGCGTACCGCTCTAGATGAGAAATCATGATAGAACGAAGATTCGAGTACTGTACTTCTCCGCCGTACCAAGATAGTCCGTGATAATAGTCGGTCACCCAATCTACATTCCTCCTGCTCGATGCGGAGAGGTCGTCGATCTTGAACGGAGGAAGGAACTTGTAGTTTGCTTCGTCAAAAGGTTCGAAATGTAGAACGCTCACCTCCTTGAATATGAATACTCTCTCATCAATCGAGTATCCTTGCACGTCGATCAACATACTGATCAAGATGAGAACGATGATGCGTCATTTATGATGTCATCTTGCTAACGTCGCTGCTTGAAGGGTTATAGCGGACTACTCTATCGTGTATGATGAGACAAAACGCCTTGGTGTTTGCAGGGATATTTTCCTCCGTCTCGAACGTTATACGACACGTCACCATACCGTCCTTGAGAGTATCTTCCTGTCGGCTGGCATCGAACACGACGACGGGTGCGTGAGACTTGAAATGAGAAGGATCAAGTAAAGGTAAAGAGGTGCTCGTTCCGTAGTACGAAGTCTGGAAATTAGCATAGTCTTCGTATAATTTCGAGAAGGAATCTTGTCTAAAGTCCAAGTTCATATCCTCATAAGGGTACATGATAGAATTTAGATAGAGTTTAGCATTACGTAAATTACAATGATCGAAAATACTTCTATCTGCAGCCGTCGTATTGTTCCGTCCAGTCTGAAGAGCGAAAACAACGTAACGAGGTTTTTCTAGCAAGGTTGACGTTTTCACAGTCCAATCATGCTGATTAGAAGTAGGTACGTTAGGGTACTCATACAATTCCCAAGTACGAAAAGGTAGCTCGATGATCCTTCCACTCTTGATGAAATTAAGCAGGTTGAGACGATTGATATCGTCAGTCTTTATATGCGGTACAAGCCAAGATATTTTACTTAACTCGATCCTAGAGAGTGTCTCCGCGACGGGAGGAGGCGCTCTTTGTAAAGCGTTGTTGTCACTGGTCGAACGAACTAGCACCAGTTCTTGTTTCGCATTGATTAGTATTCGAGAATAGTCTTCGACGAATCCTAGTATGAGACGTAAAGGGATGCATACGTCAAAGATGCCTGTTTCCGCGTGCACGTGAACTCCTTCAAATCTCCAACCCGCGTTTGAAAGATGAGTCTGCTCACCGTTCCTTATAGATAGATAGTTTTTAAGCTGAGTCGAAATGCCTACATCTCTCGATTGATCAATCTCTATCCCGTTGATCTCATAGGCGATTCTTGAGAAAAGATGCAGTATTCCGTTATTAACAATCCTTGAAGTACTTCCGGGTTCTCCCGTATTCAAAAGTAGTCGTCCTTTGATATGTAGTAGAGAACGGTGAGGTAACGTGTACAGTCCTTCTTGTTGGATAGATATCCTAAGCTCGTTCCCGTTAGCTAACGGTCCGGGAATATACGAGGCGTAGGAATGATACTGGAAAATGGTCAAGGCCGTATCGAAAGCGGCGGAGTCTCCAATGTTCAGAATGTCCACGGCGTCATCCATTATTTTCGTAACGAGTAGCCTAGACGTCTTAAATATTGTTTATTTGTAGGTGTTAACACTTTCACTGTTCTTCTCTCAATGTTTCGAGAAAGATGACGTCGTCTCGTTTTATCTAGTACGAGTCCCATCTCCACCGACTCGTTTCAGATGTATACGTAGCGATATCGTTTCGTCTCTAAAGTTGACGATATCTCCTCGTTCGTCGATAAGTCGTACTGCGATAGACTCTATTACTCGCTTCGTTACCGGAAGGTAAATGATATTGTTCGGCGCTTCCACTATCTTATAGCCTGGCGGGACGGTCATGCTGAACTCGTGCAAGGTATGACTCGGTTCTCCGTTGACGTAAGCCCCGCTAGCGAGACTACATTCTACGCGGATCACATTCACGTGAAGAATATTCACGGTATTGGTAGATATGTGCGTCTTCCCTGCGGGAAGTATGACGGAGTCGAACCCCAGCAAGGATGCGAACGTGCCAGACCGGGTAAAGTCAATAGGTTTATTGCAAGTGATATAGCTCTTTAAAGTGCTAGGGTCACCGATAATCGAGAGCTTTACGTTACTCGAGACTTCTCTTCGCAAGAATCTGTCCAACGCCTCAAGTTCATAGGTACCCGGAGGGACGGTATACTCTTTACCGTCACAATAAAATTTATTATTACGTTCGTCGATGTTCGGTATGGAATTGAACGTCGCCAGATTGATCAGTCCGATGAACCATTCTTCTTCGCGATTCTCTTCTCCGAGCAGGATATGCGGGAAGTAGTTCTCAGTTAGATTCGAACTCTGACCCGTCAGTGTAAGTGTCATAGACATATTTACTAAGATCGAACGTCAGCGCGAGTATTTAAGGAAAGCTAAACAAAGATGGCCGCATAAAACGGTTCCGTACTCTTGATAGCGCGTATGATTATAGGTGATAGGTATTCCTCCGAGATATCGAACAAGTTCGAGTGGCGGCCTTAGATCACCGAAACTATCGAAGTAATCCGCCCGCTCGCCGTTTTTCTTATACGCCACCCAATGTGTACCCTTACCACTATCATTATCAAGATTGATGATGCCGCTCTCTATCCTCCAAGGGGGGCTGCTAGGTAAAGCATCCCTCGCAAATACTCCCCTAAAAAAGTGGATTTTTAACTTGCTAGCGTACTTGCGCAGATCCGTTTCAGTAAGGGCACGTTTAGGTAGTCATTTTTTTTTCGGGTAAGGTTGTAGATACATCCCTTTCCCCATGGCGATAGCCTCGAGCGTGCGATTATGTCTCTGAGCCTCGTTCAATTGTTTCGTATTCGCCTTCGCACTTTGTACAGCCTTCGTGATTCCCGCAGCTCCTCCGGCGACGGCTCCAAGCGCTGCGATCAAAGGTAGTATAGGTAGAATTCCACCCTTCTTCTTACGGCGAGTAGTAGTAGTAGTAGCACTCTGTTGACGACGTCGAGCTTTCTTCTTTAGACCGGAACCCATCTTGACTTTAGCTTTCATCGCGTTGACGACAGCCCACGCGGCGGCTTTCTCGTTCAACTTCGAGTCAGGTGCGAGCAATCTTTTCCACGATTTCTCGATAAGTTCACGATCTGCGGTATGACGTCCTGCAAGATCTTTCACCTTGGAGTAGCTGATATCGTGTTCTTTACAGTATCGATCTAACACGTTTATTCCGGGATCGCCTCGTTTCAATCGTTTATCCAACTTTGTTCCCGGCCCGCAATACTGGTATCCGGGTATATGCAGCTCAAACGGTAGATTATTGATTATCTTATCCAACAACCCCCCTCCTCTTCTTCGCCTCATGACACGTACTGATTCCTATTTATATAGGTGCGTGCATTATATAGATGAACTAGTCGACATGCGGCTCGAGAAACAGACAGACTCTTTAACTGTACGCAACAACGATCATGATGCAGGTAGAGCTTTACCTCAGAGACACGGCACGTTGTTGCCTGATACTATCCGTTGCATCATCTGCGGACCTTCGAATTGTGGTAAAACCAACGCTATGATCAGTCTGTTGGAGGAACCTAACGGTCTACGCTTCAAGAACGTGTACGTTTACTCTAAATCGTTATACCAGCCCAAGTATCAACGTTTATCGAAGATTCTCTCGCTCGTCGAAGGCATGGGCTATTTCCCTTATTCTGACAACGCGGAAATTATCACGCCGTCCGAGGCCAAACCCGACTCTGTATTCATTTTTGACGACGTCGCTTGCGATAAACAGTTTAATATACAGGCTTATTTCAGTATGGGCAGACATAAGGCTATAGACTGTTTCTATCTTTGCCAGACGTACTCGCGCATCCCGAAACAGATGTTGAGAGATAACGCCAATCTTCTCATCCTATTCAGGATGGACGATACGAACCTGAGACACGTTTACGACGATCACGTGAACACTGATATGACATTCCAAAAATTTAAGGAAGTGTGCTCGCTGTGTTGGAAAAAACACAAGTACGATTTTCTTGTGTTGAGTAAAGATCATGAGATTGATAAAGGGCGATATCGCTACGGTTTCGATACCTTTATATTGCATGATTGACATGAACGCATATTCAGTAGGCGATAAGACATCATGTCGTCCATATCTAAATTCGGTCATAGTCTCTACAAATATAGATCTCTCGTCGAGACGGAAGGAAATCTGACTTTAAACTCTCAAGGGTATTTCGACGCTAGATCGAAGAGGATCGTCAACGTCGAGACGCCCATCGCATCTAAGGATGTCTGTAACAAGTCTTACGTCGATAGGATGGATGCGAGACATAGTAATGAGCAGATACTCGCTCTCAACACTGCCAAGGACGCCATCAAAGGACAGATGGAATCGTTGATCGAGAATTTGGAGAACGATCGAATAAAATATGCCAACTTTGAGAAGAGTAGCCATCAAGGGATGGAGGAGGTGTGGAAACTGGCTCGTCATCATGAAGATCGTCTCAACGAAAATAAAACGGTGCTTGACGCTTTAGGTACAAAGTTGCTAAGCCTAGAGGAATCTTTCGCGATACAACGAACCGTTTACACCGAATTGAACAATATGATAGCGAGAGGTATACTATCCGTAAAGGGGGCAGATAACGATCGACTTTACGATGCGGGCGGCTTAGTTTTACGAAACATAGGTACGCCTTCATTACCTTCAGACGCCGTGCCTAAAGCTTATGTAGACTCTACGGTATGTCATGGTTTCATCTACATCTACTTGGATTCAAAACCTACGAGGAAGGATACGAGACATTTCGAATTGGCTCTAACGGGTGAACGTGGTTATAAGTTCAAGAGGGCAGGGATCGTTTCAACGATGATCATGAACTTGAAAGATGTTATTTGCTTGTTGAATCTTAAAATTATCGACGATCCTCCTTTCGAGGTGTCCAAAGATGACTCTATATCTTTCATGCTAGAAAAACGCTTGACAACGACTCAGATTTTACACGTCGAATTAGGTTTTACTTACGTTTAGATATAATGAACCGTTTCTTCATCGTAAGAGACATTCGCACCTTACATCATGTCGACGAAGGTCACGGAGGATATCATAAAAGCGAGTAAGATTATTAAACGAAAGTATAAGCAACTACGCGATGCCCGACACGAGTCCGAGCACGTCGTGAATGAAACATTCAAACCTATCACGGATCCTCTAAGCAAGATGGTGAAGGCGCTCGCTGAACCCGAACCTGAGGAGGTAGAAGTATCGCCTGAGAGATTGCAGAACAGACATCTATTGGATACTTATCTTTATTCGTCTCGCGCGCATTCCGATAAGACCTATGGAGTCCGCCATGAAGGTAACTCCACCAAGCTCGGAGATACCCGTATCGTATTCGACGGGAGTGACGGTACGATACTTCTCAACAATATGACGATACCGTATACCCGAGGGCTATTAGAATTACTCTTCAGAAGAGCACCCGCGCATTATACTAAGGAGGATCTGAAAGTATACAAATCTATGCTCGAAGAAACAAACGCGCATCGGTTGAGAACCGAGCCGTACGCCCGTATCAAGATGCGCGCGGGATCAAAGTATTCGTTAATCATCAAACCTATGTTTGAGGAGGAGCTCGAGGGCGACGGTTTATACAAGATGGAGACAGGACGAGGGATCGATTATACCTATTGGGACGATCCTAACGAATTGGTCGATCGATTACGACTCTTGCAAGCATCTACAGAGGCCGGTCATTCCGCTCACCAGAACGAGATCGTTTCCATCATTGAGGAACTACGCGAGGCTGGAATTATCGTATAAAGACATTCATCTCATCGGTATTTTATCATAATCATGTCCACCGTCAAGTGGGGGATTGCACTCGAACTTCATCGTCCTGCAAGACGACGATTCCCCCGAAGACATGTTAGCGTACGAGGCTTGAACGAACTCCTTCAGGCTGATCTGGTGGAGATGATACCCTACTCCCGATCGAATAAGGGGTTCAAGTACCTTCTCACCGTCATCGACGTGTATTCCAAGAGGGCTTGGGCCGCACCTGTCAAGACTAAGACGGGTAAGAATGTCAGCACCGCAATGGCTCTCCTCCTCGACAAGGTGACCGGCAAAGGTTTACCTCCCGTTCGTCATCTCCAAACGGATAATGGGACAGAGTTTTACAACGCGGAATTCAAAACACTCATGAAGAGAAAGAGAATCAATCACTATTCTACATACAGCAACGTCAAGGCTAGTGTCGTGGAACGATTTAATCGCACTCTCAAGAACATGATGTGGAGGAGGTTCACGGCTAAAGGATCATATCAATGGATAGATATGATCGATTCCTTACTGGATGAATACAACCGGACTGTACACTCGACCATAAAGATGAAGCCTATAGACGTCAAGGACGACAGACTTTTACATACAGTCTATAAACGTCTCAAGATCTCGGATTCTACACCAAACATATTTAAAGCGGGTGATATAGTCCGTATCAGTAAGTATAAGGACGTTTTCGAAAAGGGTTATACCGCAAACTGGTCGACCGAACTGTTTAAAATACGTAACGTCGTCGAGACTAATCCTAGGACCTTCCTACTCGAAGATATGAAGGGTAAGCCTATCACAGGAGGATTCTACGGTAAGGAGCTTAGAAAGACTTCGTATCCGGATGTTTACCTTGTAGAGAAGATAGTCAGACGTTCCGGAAATAGAGTATACGTCAAATGGTTAGGGTTTGACTCTACGCACAATTCGTGGATCGATGCGAAGGATATAGTGTAGAAGGAGGAGAGGGGCGCGTCCCCCTCCATTCCGAGCATAGACGCACAATTCGTAGATCGATGCGAAGGATATAGTGTAGAAGGAGGGGAGGGCGCGTCCCCCTCCATTCCGAGCATATAAAGCGGTCGCGAGGTAGAGAGACGCTTCACATTCGATATGTTTAGACAGTTGGGTTACCGTCTGGAGGACATGAGCGATATTAAGATCTCGAACGGCGGCTTAGAATACTACATCGCGGCGGTTGACAAGGGCTACAGCGAGCACTGCGATTCTTCCATACACTGGCTCGGGAGTCATAATCCCGGAATGTGGGAATCGAGTCAGTCCGTCGAGCGCTGTTCTACATCATGCCCCGTCTACAACCTCAAGGAAGGGGACGAGTCGCAAATTCTCCAGGAGGAGGAAGACGCTTTGTGCGCGGCGTTGGATCGGATCGAGCGCGAGGAACACGATCGGGTCAAGTGCATCTCCGAACTTGAAAAGTACCGGACCTACAACGTCCGTCGTCTAGAAGGAGATGAAGAGGTCAGTGAAGCGGAGGACGAGCCGAACATCATAACGCTAGACTGTGTTGGCAGAGTTCGTCTTCCAGGTAAAAACTTTGGTGCGAGGTACAGGAGTCGCTTTAACGCTTCACAGCGAGGACTGATATATCTAGGAGATGACAAGTACGAGCTATTCAAGTGGTGAAGCGCCTAAGTCGGTCTTTTCGCGCGCGCGCGCGCGCGTGTTTACCGAAGTCTATAATCACCGAAAGACTTTAGAGAAAGAGATTTATCGTATGCACTGATTAAAAAGACTTTATATTTTTTCCGAGAGAAAGAATTTTATTTTTTAATAATCTTTGTACTGAATATATATGTATGTATGTATGTATCTTCGTAATCTTAAGAATATACACGTTAAATAAGAGTCTGTACTATTTATTTAAGTTTACGATCCCGTTAAGAAAGATGAAAAAAGATAAAGGAAGAGATTTTAAAGAAGGTATTTAACCTTAATTCCTAATTTCCTTGTAAGAGAGAGAGAGAGAATACATAGAGATAGAGAGTATCCTTTTAAGATTTATAATAATCATTGTATGGAAGATATATAAAAAAAGGGATAGAGGAAGAGATTTTATAATAATAAGACCCACTGTACAGAATATATTTATGTATTGTTTTAAAGAATCCATACTATTTAACCTTAATTCCTAATTTCCTTGTAAGAGAGAGAGAGAGAGAGAGAGATAGAGAGTATCCTTTTAAGATTTATAATAATCATTGTATGGAAGATATATATAAAAAAGGATAGAGGAAGAGATTTTATAATAACACCCACTGTACGGAATATATTTATGTATTGTTTTGAGAGAGAGAGAGAGAGAGAGAGAGAGAGAGAGAGAGAGAGAGAGAGAGAGAGAGAAAACACCCTTCCCGCGGTCGCCGCCGCGAAAGAGCTTGCCACCCCCCTCCCCTCTTAATTCCTAATTTCCCTGTAAGAGAAAAAGAGAGAGAGAGAAAACACCCTTCCCGCGGTCGCCGCCGCGAAAGAGCTTGCCACCCCCCCCTCCCCTCTTCATTCCTAATTTCCCTGTAAGAGAAAGAGAGAGAGAGAAAACACCCTCCCGCGGTCGACGTCGCTTGCCAACCCCGCCCCCCGCAGAACCATCCAACACACGCGAGCTATAAACCCCCCCCCACCATCCCACCCCACCTCCAACATCCCCACATCATCACGATACCTCCCTACCTTCCCCTCTCTGCCCTGAAAACCGTACCTATGTATAAGGCCCTATCCCAAAAACTACCCACCCCACTATTATGACGTCACTTCCGCCCTGAGGACCGTAAATGATCCCTACTTGAAGTATACTAAAAAAAACCTAATTTTTATTTCATATGAAAAATATCCTTGATAGTGGTAGTCAAATTTATGATTCAATTTTAATTTCCACTTACATAGACTCACCACCCCCCGCCCACACATCTACAATGTAATAAAAATAAAACATCCCCAAACATTAGCTAATGTAGAACATAACATGTCCCACAACATTGAAAAAAAAAAACCTGTAAACCCAAACTTATGAATTACATGACAATAAAAAAAAACAAAGAGAAAAAAACACCTGCTGTTGTCCTTGTATCCCAAACACATGAAAAGTCATACATCAACCACCCATAATTCCCGGTACACAAGCCGTGCATGCTTCAGAATAACCGGGGACAGCCAATAGTACACCCCCCAACCACCCCACCTCATCCATAGACTAGCTATTATTTTTTTTTAAACCCGACGCTGTTATTTTTGTGGTTCTGTTAACTGTCATATGTGTTGGAGTATTCACTTCCCTCCCACCTCCACCTCTTCTGCCCTGGACCCCCCCCCCCCCGTCTCACCACACCACACCCCTTTTTCGTTCTAAACACCAATAACAATTACACGAATTGACTTCTGGCACGGCAACGCTCCTGGTGGGCATTATTTCCAGTTGTTCAGGGACAGAGGACTTAATCACACAGATATCTACCCTCCCCCCTCCCCCCCAACCCCCGGTCTCTCGCACACAGTGGCTAGTACTTGTATTTTTATCTACTACCCTCCCCTTCCCCCCCGAGCTATTTCACCTCGATACACTCTAATACAACACTCGCAATCGAGAGAGGGTTGGGGGGAGGAAGCACACGTGTAACTAAAAGGCTTGATTGGGTCTGAAAAACCTGAAACTCTTAATTCATTCAGGGCCCAGTCAGTGTTAATTAAAATTGGACGCCACGGACAGAAAAAAAAAACCCCAACAGAGAAACGGTTGTTTAAGAGAAGGATAGGGGTTGAAAAAATGATGGAGGGGGAATAGGGTATTGACGGGGGGGTCCCACCGTTCGTTTGTTTTAATTATTGGTTTGTGGACATAGTTTAATTTCAAGGTATTTGAACAAAGAATGCTCTTTTTTTTTAATTAATATAGTTGTGTGAAGTTTCAAAATGTCAAAATCTTAGGTAAAATGTCAAAGTCTAAGGTAAAATATCCTTGACGCCCGCAGTAAGCCTCTCATCATCGGAATATTTCGAATGAAGGAGAAAACTTCGATTCATTATGAACAGATTTGAAATATTTCATTAAATATGACATATTTCAACATATAAACATTTTTAAAACAGCTACTAAAAGAGTATTTTAACACCAACTATTGATTATGTCATCTATAAAGTAAGCGTATAATATACATTCAGATTGTTTGCATAAAATAACAATAAAGTGTGCTTTGGTTTTACCTCTAAGCCTTTTTGTTTATCAAAATGCACTTAATGAATAATTTAAATATTAAAAGTAGTGTTATGTAACAACAACAAAAACATTATATTCTACTTCACTTGGATTTCATTTCGCATTTGAAAAGTGACCTTCACATCCTACCATATAGATTATTTTGTTGTTTACAAAGAAGTAAGATCCAAGTTTGGAATGGGCGAACACCACATTACAGTTTTATTATTATAATAGCCCAGACTGAAATATTTTCTCAAAATAAAAGTCTAGTCCACATTTTATTCCCCCTTGTCCTTGTGTGGAGGAAAGGTAGGCATGGTCTAATTCTCATAGGGAGAACATTTTAGAAAATTCAAACTTCTTTTAGGTTAACATTAATAACATTTTATTGTATTATTATTGTTATTTGTGAATATAGATCTAGTAACTTTTTTGGCCGTCAATTAAGGTCCTTCATATGAAAATTGGACTGTAAAAAACAATGGTGCCCCAATCTAGAGGAGAGAGATATTCATGTGCAACGCGTTATAGTAGTGAGATGTTCTTGTGGCACAAATTATAGGAGTGAGATATTCTTGTGGCACAAATTATATGAGTGAAATATCCTTGTAGTACAAATTATAGGAGTGAGATGTTCTTGTGGCACACATTATAGTAGTGAGATGTTCTTGTGGCACAAATTATATGAGTGAAATATCCTTGTAGTACAAATTATAGGAGTGAGATGTTCTTGTGGCACAAATTATAGGAGTGAGATATTCTTGTGGCACAAATTATATGAGTGAAATATCCTTGTAGTACAAATTATAGGAGTGAGATGTTCTTGTGGCACACATTATAGTAGTGAAATGTTCTTGTATCACAAATTTTAGAAGTGAAATATCCTTGTAGTACAAATTATAGGAGTGAGATGTTCTTGTGGCACAAATTATAGGAGTGAAATATTATTGTGGTACAAATTATATGAGTGAAATATCCTTGTAGTACAAATTATAGGAGTGAGATGTTCTTGTGGCACAAATTATATGAGTGAAATATCCTTGTAGTACAAATTATAGGAGTGAGATGTTCTTGTGGCACACATTATAGTAGTGAGATGTTCTTGTGGCACAAATTATATGAGTGAAATATCCTTGTAGTACAAATTATAGGAGTGAGATGTTCTTGTGGCACAAATTATAGGAGTGAGATATTCTTGTGGCACAAATTATATGAGTGAAATATCCTTGTAGTACAAATTATAGGAGTGAGATGTTCTTGTGGCACACATTATAGTAGTGAGATGTTCTTGTGGCACAAATTATATGAGTGAAATATCCTTGTAGTACAAATTATAGGAGTGAGATGTTCTTGTGGCACAAATTATAGGAGTGAGATATTCTTGTGGCACAAATTATATGAGTGAAATATCCTTGTAGTACAAATTATAGGAGTGAGATGTTCTTGTGGCACACATTATAGTAGTGAAATGTTCTTGTATCACAAATTTTAGAAGTGAAATATCCTTGTAGTACAAATTATAGGAGTGAGATGTTCTTGTGGCACACATTATAGTAGTGAAATGTTCTTGTATCACAAATTTTAGAAGTGAAATATCCTTGTAGTACAAATTATAGGAGTGAGATGTTCTTGTGGCACACATTATAGTAGTGAAATGTTCTTGTATCACAAATTTTAGAAGTGAAATATCCTTGTAGTACAAATTATAGGAGTGAGATTTTCTTGTGGCACACATTATAGTAGTGAGATGTTCTTGTATCACAAATTTTAGAAGTGAAATATCCTTGTAGTACAAATTATAGTAGTGAGATGTTCTTGTGGCACAAATTATAGGAGTGAAATATTATTGTGGTACAAATTATACGAGCGAGATATTCTAGTGTCACACATTATAAGAGTGAGATATTCTTTTGGTACAAATTATAGTAGTGAGATATTCTTGTGGTACAATTTAAGATCTAGGCCTAAATATTGGTATAGGTTTAATATTTTATGGGTGTTTTTTCACTAAAACTATATCGACACAAAAATTATGAGAACTATTCTTGTGGTCAAATTATAGGAATGAGATATTCTTATGGCACAAATTATGGGTGTGGTCTATGCTTGTGGCAAAAATTCAGCATTAAATATATTCAGAGGTTTCCGAATTTTTGCTGTAAGTTGTGCAGCCAGTTACATGGATATTATAGATTCAAAACATCTTCAGTGATTGACAATATAGTTGCACTTGAGTGTTTAGAGCAGGGGTCCCCAACCCTATGCCCGCGGGTGCCATGGCGCCTGCCGAGCCTTTTGCGTTTGCCCGCGACTCTTTGATCACAGCTGAAAAGTTCTTGACTAATAATTTTAATTTGTCACTTTTCCGGAAAAAATCAAGTTTGTGCTTATCTCCAGGTATGCTGTTCTCAAGAAGTTGGTGATTGAAAGCACCCCCCCCCCCCCTCTTTCCATTCCCTCCGTTTCATTCTTTTCTTTGCCTGCTCATTTTCAAAGTGTACTTTATTACTCGGAACTATCATTCTACTCACTAATACCATGTTAATACTTCCTATTTCCTTTGTAAAGATCTTGACATGGGTCTACCCAGCTTTGTTGCCGAATAGACACAGAATAAATATATACCGTATTTTAAAAAGTACCTAATCAAAATGGTGATGAGTAGTTAAATATTTCCTTGTGTATTTATTTTGGTCTTGTTAATACCGTAAATAAAGGAGTATTTTTTTTATTTATTGACATGACTTTTGGTTTGGTAAAAATTGTTTCAATTGCTTAAACTGGTTTTGGATTAACTTTACGTGTGTACCATTTACGTTATTTTATATACGAATTTAAAAAATAAATTTTAAACATTTTGGTGGAAGAGAACAATGATTGATCTGTTGATAGCATCATAAAACTTGTAACTCATTTGCTTTATATGGACAAATATCCTTTTCATCGAGCTATTTTTGTTTGTTTTTTTGTTTGATGCGTTGAGCCCAAAAAAACTTGACACTTTGTACAACAAGCAATTAAAAATATTTTTAAAAAAAATTTGTAAACAAAATTTATATGTATTAGGCCTATTGTTCTTAAAACTTATAAATGTTTAGTAAAATGTTCAAAAATGATATTTTTGGATGCATTTAACAGGTCATATGCGAATTTTAAACTTTAATTTGGGTTATTTCATGTATTTAATTTTTTCTAAAAATGTATGAGCCCTCAATGATTAAGTTGCTTCCTCTACGCATAAGTCTAGATAATTATATTTAAATGTTTGTTTTTAATTATTTTCTTGAAAAGTAGTGTTTTGCGCATGGTTTATTCTTGCACCAAGCGCTTTATTCCCACAGAAGATGGCAAACCAGATTGCGCAGAAACTGTAGTAGTGAATCAAAGATGTTCAGAATTTGAGGAGCCGACCTGTCACCTCTGGCTTTCACATGAACATTGTCTAGGTAGAGTAGTCGCGCGGGTCTCCCAGTCTTAAGACGAACAATGACAATGGTGGTGGGTTGAAACAATGCGGCACCCAGAGCTAGGTGTGTTGGGTGTGTCACTGGCCAGTTGTAGTGCTGACAAACAAGGACTTGTCAGGTAACACTTGGGACACTCACTTTCCAGTGAAACCACAACCTTGTCTGGTGGTAGACACTTGGAACACTCACTGTCCAGTGAAACCACGGCCCTGTCTGGTGGCTGACACTTGGGACACTCATTATCCAGTGAAACCACAACCTTGTCTAGTGGCAAACACTTGGGACACTCACTGTCCAGTGAAACCATAGCTCTGTCTGGTGCCAGACACTTGAGACACTCACTTTCCAGTTAAACCACAACCTTGTCTGGTGGTAGACACTTGGTACACTCACTGTCTAGTGGAACTACAACACTGTCTGGTGGCTGACACTTGGGACACTCACTTTCCAGTGAAACTACAACCTTGTCTGGTGGTAGACACTTGGTACACTCACTGTCTAGTGGAACTACAACACTGTCTGGTGGCTGACACTTGGGACACTCACTTTCCAGTGAAACTACAACCCTGTCTGTTGGCAGACACTTGGGACACTCATTGTCCAATTAAACTACAACCCTGTCATGTAGACTTTGTACACTCACTTGCCACATTATTTTGTATTTTTTACTTTCTCTCTATCTTACAGGTAGAGAAAGTATTGTGATCGTCAAAAAAATCGAACTCGAGATTTTGATGAATTTTGACGTTTCATGACTTCCTGAATCCGAAAAAGTTGTTTTTGAATTTCCGTCTGTCTGTCTGTCTGTACCTCCAACTAGAGCCTAAACTATTTTACCGATTGAGCTGAAACTTGATATCTAGGGTTTTCATAGGGTTGCCCCGAGGGGTTTTTGGAATTGGATATCTACCCCTAAAATTAAGGGTAGTTTACTGAAGGGCAAAAAGAGAAAAAGTCGATTTTCTCAAAATCGGCTCTAACGATTTTGATTAAATTTCATTTATGAACATAAATAAATATTCCAAACAAAATGGCTACTCTCAATATTTCGGCAAAATCGTTTTAAGGGCTCCGGTCTGATGCGTAAATTTACATTTTTTATAATAGCTCCGAAACTATTTGAGATATGAAATTACTTAGCATTAAAAATATGTATATATATTTATAATACAAATATTTTATTCGAAACATATTTTTATAAAAATCAATGACTTTCAATATATACGCAATTATATATATATTTTTAACTTTTTGGGCATTAAAGCTTAAGTATTGCGACCGTAAGAAAAACTAACCTGAAATGTTGATGGATGTCGACGTCTCATGACCCCCCAAACCCTTAAAAATAGTCTTTGCAATGCCGTCTGTCTGTGTGTCTATTAAAACTTAAAATTAAGGGTAGTTTACTGAAGGGCAAAAAGAGAAAAAGTCGATTTTCTCAAAATCGGCTCTAACGATTTTGATTAAATTTCATTTATGAACATAAATAAATATTCCAAACAAAATGGCTACTCTCAATATTTCGGCAAAATCGTTTTAAGGGCTCCGGTCTGATGCGTAAATTAACATTTTTTATAATAGCTCCGAAACTATTTGAGATATGAAATTACTTAGCATTACAAATATGTATATATATTTATAATACAAATATTTTATTCGAAACATATTTTTATAAAATCAATAACTTTCAATATATACGCAATTATATATATATTTTTAACTTTTTGGGCATTAAAGCTTAAGTATTGCGACCGTAAGAAAAACTAACCTGAAATGTTGATGGATGTCGACGTCTCATGACCCCCCGAACCCTAAAAAATAGTCTTTGCAATGCCGTCTGTCTGTGTGTCTATTAAAACTTAAAATTAAGGGTAGTTTACTGAAGGGCAAAAAGAGAAAAAGTCGATTTTCTCAAAATCGGCTCCAACGATTTTGATTAAATTTCATTTATAAACATTAATAAATATTCCAAACAAAATGGCTACCCTCAATATTTCGGCAAAATGGATTTAAGGGCTCCGGTCTGATGCGTAAATTAACATTTTTTTAAATAGCTCCGAAACTATTTGAGATATGAAATTACTTAGCAATACAAATATGTATATATATTTATAATACAGATATTTTATCCAAAACATATTTTTATAAAATCAATAACTTTCAATATATACGCAATTATATGAATTTTTTTAAATTTTTGGACATTAAAGTTTAAGTATTGCGACCGTAAAAAAAAACTAACCTGAAATGTTGATGGATGTCGACGTCTCATGACACCCCGAACCCTAAAAAATAGTCTTTGCAATGCCGTCTCTCTGTGTGTCTATAAAAACTTAAAATTAAGGGTAGTTTACTGAAGGACGAAAAGAGAAAAATTTGGTTTTCTCAAAATCTGCTTAAACGATTTTGATTAAAATTCGTATCTAGGCGTTGATTAAGATTATAAATAAACTGGCTATTTTCATTTTCCTATGAAAATGATTTTTAGGGTACATTACAGAAGCGTTAATTTCCGTATCTCCACAACTATTGGAGAAACTAAACAACTTATCATTGCAAAATTGTAGGACTATTAGAAATAAAAAACTTTTATTTGACATATATTTTTATAAAAACAGCAGTTTCTGAGATATTTGCAAATATATTAATACAATTTTGTGAGCTTTAGTTGTAAACATATACTACTTAAGACTTAACGCAATAATACTCCAATGCCATAGAGTAATTAAATATAAGTAAGTATCTAAAAAAAGTATGTTATTTTTCCTTAAATCTCTTAGGAGAAATGTTTGCATAGCAATGATCTATCTCCATTTTAGACTCAATAGTCAATATTTACATTTTTTATTAGTCAAAATGTATAAATGAATAATTAAATATCAATGCGATGACTTGAAGATCTGCAACACCTTTTAAAATGTTAAAATTTTAACCAGAAATCGAAATTTTAATACGAAGTGTTGACCCTTGTGGAAGACATTAAACTGTTTGAAATGTTCTTAGGTGGACAAAGATGCGCCTCTTTTCTCATTGATTCTATATCATTGTATATTATTTTATGCGTGTTCTTATGTGGAGTAGTGATGATACAATGTACATTATTCCGTTCAGAAATCTTACGAGTTTATAGAAAGAGAGAGAAAGTCTGTGCGGTGTGCCGTACCATTTATTTTTCAAAGTTTCATAATGATCCAACTACTTGGAACGATTTGTTTTTCTCGTACTTTCCGTCTTTGTGTGAGTGTATACATATCAGTGACGTCACGGAAGGCCCAGGTGACAGGACGCACACACACACACACACGTCCGTTACAGGAAAACTGTCTCCTTCAATATGAAAACACACAGTCCTCATTTGAGAAAGGCCAGTTAACACTGAAACTCTGGAGACGTTACTTGAATAACCGGTTGTACAGACTGATTAGTAAATACAAAAATATCGAATCAAGGTTATTTTGTTAGTGTTCATTTTTATACTATTTAGAATTTACACCTGTGACACGAATAATAGCACCATGTCCACAGGAGAGGGGTGAATATCACGTAATATAATACAAGTGTGTCTAACAAGGCGATGAAACGGGTTCGATGTCACATAACAATACTTTGAATTTTTAAACTATCCACTAAGTGCATCTAAGCAAAGAGAAAAGGTTTACAGAAAAAAATACCCACTAAATTATTCTATGATGACATATCTGAATTTATCTATGCTTAATGCTTATGTTATAGATTTCATTTTTTAATCACTAGTTGGTGCTATAATACAATTTAGTGGCTGTTCTAAAAATGATTATAATATGTTAAAATATGTTATATTTAGTGAGATATTTGTAATATTTTAGCAACATATCTAAGTTTTCTTCTTCCTTAAAAATGTTTTGAAGACGCGAAGGTTATTGCGGGTGTCAAATTCGAAAAAAATAAGATTTGGGCTTCGACTCAAGACATTTCAAAACTTCGCCCACCCCTACTAGTAGGTGTGGGCGGATTATATAAAACTCCATGGCGTCAGCCCGCAAGCGAGCTATAGGGACCAGCAGCCGCCGTAGGTTGGCAAAGATAGTGCCAACATTTGCGGGATAGAGGGTGTAATGTGGTTCCCACAACGAAACCTCCGGCGATTAATTTCAGTTTTCTAGACCGTAGCTGCTAATTATTTATTGAAGTAGCTCCTCATTTGCGTTCACGAAGCTGAGTTGACCTTGTTCCAGACCTATTGTTCCATAGAAAAATCTGGAAGCACCGAGGATCGAACCAGGAACCTCTGGATCTGTCATCAGTAACTCTGGCAACTATAAAACAGAGGCATATATATATATATATAATATTTTATCCACCGGTAAAGTAGTAGCGCGTCCGATAGTTCGATATACCTATAAAGGATAATAAACCCGTATGAGAAGGGTGAATTTAACGGGAAATGCGCCAAAACCTACCAGTGAGTCTTTTATAGGTATATCGACCTATCGGACGCGCTGCTACTTTACCGGTGGATATAATATAAAAATCTGATCTATTTCCTCCTCGATTACATTCGTCCCCCCTCCCCCTCGGTTGCCCCGTATTTTCTCCACCCCTGAACCTGACGCGGCCGGCCGCACTCCTGGGCCGCTACAATGTGCGGCCAGCCACTACAACAGCACGCCACTGACACTGGTTTTTACCCTCCCTCAACCCCCGATCCCGCGTCCTATCCTTCGACGCTCCAACTCACCCACACTTCTCCCCCCTCTCCCTCCAACCAACAACCCCAACCATCACGTTTTTTTTTTCAATCCGATATTACCGACAATTGATGGGGTTACTCTCGCGGTTATGCTATTTACGCTATTTACTCCGATAAAAAAAATACTGGCCCCGACCAAAAAATAAAACCCCTCACCACCCCCCTCCCATGTATCTCCTCCTATCCTACCCTACCACGAAGCGTAACATGCCTCCCTAATCGCCACACACACACACACACACACACACACAACGCCGACAAATAAAACTCAAAAACCAAAAAACAATAAATACAAACTTTATAATGGCCATTCAATGTGTCACTCTCGCTGGGGGTGGGTTTATGTGACGCCCAACAGACCAGACTATTGTTATTAGCTGCAATGAATAGGCTACGAATCACACTCATTAAATAATAATCGTTCAAAAATACTATAACGGCGACTAATTGAATTAGTTTAAAAAAATTGTTTCAATCTAATATTAATAAAGTTTTTTTATACCGCATCTTACTAACCGTTTGGGTTAAAAACTTATTTACTGATCACTCTATTGTGCTAGGGCTAAGGAAGGTTGAATGTAGAGGAAGTGTACTCGCATTTGCGTGGAGGGAGAATGGAAAGTAGTTTAGGAAAAACTACCCTCAGTACACCCAAGTGGGATTCGAACCCCAATCTCCCCATCATCGGCAGTCCCAATCTATTGCGAGAGTGACGCCTTTGACCATGCAGCCACCGAAGCGGGTATGAGAGCAGTTAAACTTAGAGGAAGTGTGTGCGCATTTACGTGGGGAGAGAGTGTGGAAAGCATTAAGGTAAAAACACCTTCAACACACCCGAGCAAGATTCGAGCCCCGATCTACCAGTCATCGACAATTCAGTTTAACAAGATCTAGTGACGCGTTATAGCATAAGAGCACCAATGCGTGTCGCTTGAATATCATTGTGATAATGTTTACAGTTCAGTTTTCATAGGAAGAACCTTATTTGACAGAAAGGTTACTAGATTTACTTTTACATATTCATACATTAGTCATGTGATCTGCAGCTGCAACCTTCGAAAGATATTATCAATACATATAGTATTATTATTATTAATACCGAGTCTTACTACCCGTTCGGGTTATACGCACTTACGCTAATGTGAAATGGTAGGGTGATTGTGAGATGAAATGGAGAGCCTACAGTTTAACGTGGGATCCGAACCACGGTGGAGGCCTGGCATTCCACACATTCACAAGTTGTGATTAATACACGTTTTGTAAGAGGTGAAGGAAGTGTTTGGCAATCAGATAAATCTGTGCCGGGACCGAGGATTGACCTCGGACTCCCATTACAGAAGTCTGACACCTTACCCCTAGACCGCAGGTCACCATCAATAGATATAAAATAACAATAATAATATGGTTAAATGTCATCAATGTTGAGTACAACATTTTTTAAAGGTCTTTTCTGCGAAAATTGGACTGTATGAACCATTGTGTCGCGCCATATTTAGTGTCACAAAGCAACTTTCTAAGATAATTGAGGATTGATTCAGTGGTTTTGATAAACTACTCTAAAACAGGAGTCAAAACCTGGTCATTATCGCGGATTTTTTTTAAAAGATCACATAAAAAAACGACACCATCATTAAAATTCGATCTCTGAGTCTTCTTAACTCACAAATATATAAAGTATTTTCAAATAATATTCGAGTGTGGCCAGAATATCCATGATAATCGGTTATTTTATAACAAATTTAAATGGTTTAGTATCTAAAAATGTGCTTTTGTTTTCTTACCCTCCCCCCTCGAAGAGAGAAGTATTGCGTTCATCAAAAAAATCAAGCTCGAGATTTTGATAAATGTCGACGCTTCATGATGACCCCCTGAAGCCGAAAAAGTGGTTTTCGTGCCGCCTGTCTGTCTATTCGTCGATCTTAGGCAGCCAAAACCATTTTATTTGATCGGGCTATAACTTGGTATCTTGGATTTACATTAAGCTAACCGGAAGGGTTTTTAGAATGAGATATCTAACTCTAGAATTAAGGAAAGGTAAACAAAATAGGAAAAAAAAAAATATTTTCTTGAAATTCACTCTAACGATTTTGATAAAAGTTTGAATCTAGGTATTGTTTACCTTTACAAACAAAATGTCAACTCTCATATTCCCATGACAATTAATTTGAGGGTAATTTTTACGTAGGGGAAATTTTCAAATTTTGATAATATTTTCGCAGATATTTGAGATAAGAATTAACTTATTACTAGATAATTTTAGTACTACAAAATACAAAATTATTTTACCTGAAATATATTTTTATAAAACCAATAGTTTCCCAGCAAATATATATATATATATATTTTTTCACTCAGTAATTTCAAATATGAAAGTAATTGTTATGCTCTTTAGTGGACAGAGTATGTTCCGCTTTTCCCAATGTTTTAGTAAAAGTGTATATTATCTCATTTATGATTTTTGATGGAATATTCCTGCAACAACGTATATTATTAATTCGTTTCACAAATCCTACGAGTTTTTAATAAAATTTCTCCTTCTAAAAAATAATATAAATAAGGCGAAACGAACCTGTGGTAACAAGGAAAAATGCATTAGTCTCATATGGTCTGGTTTCCCGGTAACGATGAAGTCGGGGTTGAACCCACTCACACATAAAAACCCTTTTCGGTAGAGCAGTAAATTGAAATTATTAGTAAATGTAGAGATACAACTCCAAATAACCATAATACTACGCAAATTAGAAATTTAAAATGGGGGACTGGGAGATTGTTTGGACTGGACATTTTCCATATTAATACCTACAACCACTTATCGGTGTGGCAAAAAATCTAAATTTAGTTATAACGTAATAAAGAGGATTACTCAAAAATCTCTTAAAAGATGGAAAGTTATAAATTTCAAAATAGGGGTCCGAGAAATTTGGGTTTGGAATTAGCTCAAATTTCCTCATCTTTTGGAAATAAACTTTTTCATTAGGATAAAAATAAAAATTGTGTAGGCAGACGAAAAACCTAAAAATAAACAAACCCAAAAACCGAAAATGATCTTAGATCTTAGGGCGTCAATTAGCGTTGCGATTGCATGGATGAAAATTGAAGGATAAACCTTCTAATAGCGACATTAAAATAAACAACCTCTGTGGACATATTTTGGAGACATAGCTACGCTCTTGGTATGAACAAAAAAAATGTTAAAGAAAAGTGGAGAAACGATGGGTGAACGTTGTACCGTTGAAGAAAAGTCTTATAAGTATACTCCATTCACGATAGGAATTACGCTCTGAAAGGTCTTTTTTCCTACCAAAATCATACAATATAATAGCTTTCTGGTAGGGAAAAAGGCCTTTCAGAAAACAATTCCTACGCTGAACAGATTTTAGATTGGGCCTAAAAATATTCCCTACCCCTTATCTAATACAATCATCATTATAGAAAAAATACGTCTCAGGTTTTAGGATATTTCCTTTCTGGTAGCCGGAGCCCCTAAAAGTTAAAACCTTTGAGATTATCCCTCCATCCTGGTGATTCCCAACCAGGGTTCCGCAGCACACCGGGGAGGATTTACAAAAGCTTGCTTTTTATTGGTCTGTCCACAATTTTTGTACAATGTGGAAATATGTTAGAAGAACTCTTGTAATCGAAGAAGATGAAAAACCCCGCTTCGGTGGCCGCGTGGTCTAACGCGCTACTTTAGTGTTGGATTAGACGGCTGAAGACGGATAGATCGGGGTTCGATCCCAGTCGGGTGCACTGAGGGTGGATTTCCTCTCAATTAATCCTTCCCAATCCCAAATCATGAGTGTAACTTGTAGACTACATAGGCGTATAGCCCGAACGGCTGGTAAAACGCAGTGCTTAAAAAAAATTTAAAAGAAGAGTGCCGGTAATAATTTTAAAAGTGAGGTTAGTGAGAATATTGATTAGCCAAGTTTAAGTACTGAAGTACAGTTAGTAAATAGAAATATACAATGAAATATTTTATTCAAACGTGTAAGTTAATTATTATTTACCAACACCACTGGTTTACACGTTTATTTTTCAATTTACCCCTGTCAAACCCAATATATGTCAGCCAAGCTAGGGGTTCTCCAAGATTTTACCAAATATTTTGAGGGTTCCTCCAAACAAGAACCTGAGCTTGTCAAGTGAGTGTTAAGTGTCCTCTTATTTCGTATTCTCTGGCGAGTTTTGTGTTTGGCGGGATCGACTCAAAGCAACTATCGGGAGGTAGACCCTCTCTACTCGCGTGGCCTATAAATCAATCCCCCCGCTTCTCCCTTAACAATCCAAGATGGCTTCCCTTCCTTGCTCGCGACACACAAACCAGTCCACCAGCCCACTCTACCTACCAGGTCCATGGTGCCAGCAACACTTCACTGCAGTAACGCGAGGGAGAGACAAACAACCCAAGTTTTACAGGAGTAGAAAAAAAAAAGTTCCTAGATCTTCTTTCACTTGTTACCCGCCTCGGTGGCGTAGTTGGCTAACGCGCTAGTCGTGTTGAGCCCGACTGCCGAGGACGGAGAGATCGAGGTTCGAATCTCGGTCGGGTGAACTGGGGTGGTTTTTCCTAAATGGTTTTCCACTCTCCCTCCACGCAAATGCGGGTTCACTTCCTCTAAATCCAACCTTACTAATTCCTAATCCATTAGCGTAATTAGTACTTAAGCGTATAACCCGAACGGATAGTAAGACGCGGTGCTAAATAATAATAATTCTTTCACTTGTTCATACGTCAAGTCATGTAAGCTGCAGCTGTCACGTTTTGATATAGCCTATATTATCAATACCTATAAAATAATAATATAGCAAATGATATCAATGTTTACAGTAAACAAATTTGTTTGCATGTTAAAAAGTGTCTTCATATCAAAATCCTACTATACAATTATGTCCTCGAAATAAGACTTATGTCCCGCGCCGAATTCGTCCCAAATGTTTTAGTCAAGTCATTTGGGCTTAAAACGTGTTCCCTTCAAAATTACCTTAACTTTTTTTTTATGGTAGGGGTTGCGAGTTAAGGTCAGTATTTTTGCATATTTTATAGCAAACAAAAAACATATTTTTCGGCAATCTAAATAAAATATTTATCCGATAGGAACGTAGAGTTTAATTTTCTACACGTAGTAACCTCAACAGGTTTTTGAATATATGCCGAATGTGTCCTGGAATTTCGTGAGAACTTTTTATCTTCATTTAAAAAGTTGATTATCAAATGCTAATATGCTCATGACTGATTTTCAAGAATTGTTAAGAAAATTGTGAAGAAAATTAAACTATGCGTTTCTACTGGAACAACCTTTGATTTATTTTGCCGAAAAAAAAATTGTTTTCTATGTAAACTGTAAAAAGACCTACCTTTACTTGCATTTCGTTCCATTTCACCTTAACTAACGCACCCTTCCAACCCACCTCCAGATATTCCCGAACTTTAACCTCTCCTTACCTAGTTTTGAAACCCTCAGAACCGAACTACCCCCCTGATGAGAGCTATGTGCAGATCTAAGAGTTCCCCGGACTCAAAGAGCGTCGCTTTATGACTGTCCCGTCAACCCGACGCACGTTACTTTACAGGCCACTCGTCACAGGGAAGACCTGAGCTTTACCTGCCTGTGTGTCACGTCCTGGTATCAAACACACACACAATCACTCTTCCCCCTCCAGTGTGTCATTATTTGCGACTGTAAATCGCTCAACTGTCAACCTGAGGTGAGGGGGCTCATGACAGAGAAGAGATGGTTCCTTCAGTCCCACAACGGACTTGGTTCAAACTAAGTGATGGTAAAAGAATTATTCTCCATTTTAACAGAACATTTTAAAACTTTTTTAAGGCAAGATTGAGAAAATGCGAGTTAAAGAAACTAGTATAGTCGGACAGAAATTCCCGAAGGGCAGACACCAAGTGGATTTTATAAAGTTCCTGGGTGGAACTGTCTGGAAGTTGGAGAACAAACAGGGGAGAAGGAAAATACAAGTACAATATAATTTGTGTTGTGACCCCTCTTTATTAAATGGCATCATTATAATCATAAATATCCTTTCTACGCTCCTATGTCAGTCACCTTTCGTTTCCCGAGCATCTTTGGAATTGTCAGAGTGGAAAATGTCAAATGATAGCTGAAATATTGTCATTCAAATGTTGCGTTTAAAACTTTTAATCAGAGACTAGCTCCCCCACCTCCCCTCCTTAAATGAACACACAAATATTTTCTATGGCCTTATATATATATATATATACTTGTAAACAGTTTAAGCGTTGAAATTTTCTACTCGGAAAACTCCAAAAATCCACATAATTTCGTTGATCACTAAGAGCTAAATGTTCAGGTAACGAAAGGTGACTGGTATAGGAGCTTGGAATGCATCTCTGTGAATCGAATGATGTAATTTAATAAAGAGGGGTCACAACACAAATTTGTATTGCCATTGGTATAGTCTTCTCCCCTGTTTGTACTCCTAGCGCCGGACAGCTCCGCTCAATAACGAGTACACTTGATTTCTGGCGTCTATGAATTTCCACTCGAATATACTAGCGCCTTAACTCGCGCTACTTTTTATCCGACCTTAAATACCTAAAAATAAACCCCATGTGCCAACCCCGTCCCCCAAGCCCCCTTTGCCCTGGCGAGTTAATGGCAACCGTTCACTACGAAACTTCACGCATGATTCAGCCGCAATGCATGACAGTTTATTACACCTTGCGGCTCAAGTGATATTAAACAGACAGACAGGCGGGCGGTATGTGGGCCCTTCCCATCAGCGCGGGACGCAAACAACCGCATTGTATCTACCTGTCAACAATCTGTCAGCGACACCCAACAGTCACACCACCCCGCGGCCTATGCCTGGGAGGAGGGGGGGGGGGGGAGATTACCAACACGCGTGCGCGCTGTCTGGCGAATACGACTCGCAATGTGTGTGTGTGTGTGTGTGTGTGTGTGGGGGGAGGGGGGGGAGGTCCACACTCATTTTGGTGGATTAGTTTTATTTAATAATTACCCATCTCGGTAATTGCAAGGTCTAAGGCATCCCTCTCTTAATAGACCGGATTGACGCTAATGGTGAGATCGAGACTCAAATCCCGATCGGGTGTTCTGAGGATTTGATTTTTCCTGAATGATTTTCCACTCTTCCTCCACACAAATGAGGGTACACTCCCTCTAATTTCTAAGTGACTCATCACTAACACATTAGCGTAGTTAGTACATTGACGCATAACCCAAAAGGGTAGGCGCTTAGAAAAAAAATTAGGTGTGTTAAAGAGTTTCGTTTGTCATGTGGGCGTGGATTATTATCAGCAGAAAAGGGCATCTGTGTTGAGACAACTGTTTTATTTGGGAAAATGCAAGGCGATTTAAAAAAAACTGTATTCTTTTATTTGCACAAGTTACGGTGAATGTACAGTTCAATTTTAATAGGAAGAGCTGACGACCATAAAAGTTACTAAATCTACTGTTGCGTCTTCATACTTAAATTAGTATAGTAATCCGCTGTCCCTAGAAGAGAGATATTTTAAATAAATATAAAATAGCAACAATAAAACAGAAACATGTTATCAAGGTTTGTCGAAACTAAATGTTTGAATTTTATATAAAGTTCTTACTTTGAAAATTGAACTGTATACACTGTTAACCGTTTCAATATGACGATCACTCAAATGGTAGCTCATCTTAAATTATTTAAATTTAAAATTCTAATAAATCCATCGGATTAAAAAAAAATTGGACATAAATAACGAAAATGACGCCTTAAACCAAGTGAAAAACTGTTAGGCCTATAATCTATTAATATAATATACTATTAAAAATATATTATCCATTTGTTTCCTGATTAGCTTGATCAACAAGGAGAAATATTTACTTCAAATCCAAGGAGAAATTAGCTATAGGTAACATTTCAATTTGAAATCCAAGGAGAAATCTTACTGTAGTAACGATAAGATAATGGAGGTAGCGAGGTCTACTGTTAACAGAGCTACAGTAGCCCCATGGCTTCTTTGGTGCTGACTGACAGCTCACAGCTGACGGTTTTGAAAAGCTACCAGACCAAACTATGTATCCCTACGCCGAACCATATGATCTGCAAAAAAACATGTGTTTAGCAGCTGTCACTTCTTACAGTCAAAATTTAGGTATATACCTAAATGTTGACTGTCAGAAGTCAGCTGTGAACTGTCAGTCAGCACCAAAGAAGCCATGGGTTACTGTAGTAATGTTTATACAGACCTATCTTCAATCGTCAATAAACAAAGCATATTATTATGCTTTGATGTATCATATTTATGATATTTTACTAACTTATCTATATAATCTAGATTCTAAAATATAATACAGGCCATGCGTGTATGATAGAAGAAGGAACCTGAAGCAAGCTAGTTTATTAAAACTCCGTAAATGATTATAAAGCCCAAATCAAATCATATTTACGCAACGCAACGCAATTTCCATGTGAATTGCGAAGAGCAGACCTTTAAAGATCTTTATAAACCTACCCTCTGCGCCAATCCTTCCCTTTGCACCAATCCAAGCCTTTGCGTTTGTTACAGTCCATACACGTTAAATAGAAAAGAGAGCTATTGAACTCTAGAAAAGCAATTTGTTCATTTGACAATCAGTTATGAAATAAATATGTAGCTTACCCCCTCCACCCACCCATCTTCTTTTACAAAACACGAAGAAAAAACCCCATAGGAGAGTAATAACAAGATAATAAAATTTTCCGCAGTGGTAGCTTGAGGCCAACTTATTCGACAATGAGAATTAGGCTTACTAAGATTTTTTGAGTCTATAACATCTTGGCTGAGAATTTAACACAAGTATGGGTAGGGGGGGAGGGGGTTATCTTGTAAAAGTTCGCACGTAGCAATGCCTCAACCCATTCCAGCAACAACGACCAGGTAAGGAAGCCGGCGTCCGCTTTACGTGGTTTGCGATTATGCCTCGGCCGGACATATTATGTTCTGGTAATCGGTGATGTTTTAACAATAGTTACAGTCAAAACAATAAATGTCATGAAATATACATTTTAACTATATATTTGCAATGATCAATTTGGACACATTAATAAAAATCATCCAGCATAGTTAGGTTAAAAAAAAACTAGTTATACATAACTACAACGCGTACTACAAAATTAGATACAATCAAATTATCGAGGCATAAAAAGAATAGTATTATATATGATTAAAAATAATGTTATATTACTAATTTTAAACTGCTTGTACATTTTTTTTCTTTTAACATTTTATAAATATTTCACTGTTCACACCTCATATGCATGTCTGGTTATACTAAGTTATAGTCCCATACATTAATAATTAGTTTATTTTAACAATGGCAAGAAAAAATCATAAAATGTCAAGTTTGACCCCTTTTAACTCGTGAACTGTAATAATTTTAAATAATTGAATAACTATTTATAGGTTATAACTATAATACACTTGTTAAAATTGTGCTATACTATTTTTACTGTCGACTAACCAGCCCTGGGGTTGGATTGGTGGCGAGGGGGGGGGGGGGGAGCGGCAATAAGAAACTATTATATAAATACACATAAATACATCAAATTGTGTGTTAGGGGCCGAGGGGTGAGAAAGGGGGAGGCATTTATTAAATACTTAAGCCTAACTTAAAATTTTAGCTATCGTATTGATGAAATATTGTAAATAAAATCCAAACAAATAATGGCAGAGATGACCAATTAAAATCCAAGGGGAAGGTAAAGAGGATGCATTCGCTAAGGATCTGATTATTTATACTAGTGATGTATTAACATAATCTGGTCTACGGCAGACCCGGCTTTAGTGAGACATTCCACCACTAAGCGCTGTAATCGATAGGTAGTGTGTGAGAAGAGAATTAAACCGTTGTTGATACTTTCATTGTAACCTTTGTTATTGCTTTCATTGTAACCGTTGTTATTGCTTTCATTGTAACCTTTGTTATTGCTTTCATTGTAACCGTTGTTATTGCTTTCATTGTAACCTTTGTTATTGCTTTCATTGTAACCGTTGTTATTGCTTTCATTGTAACCTTTGTTATTGCTTTCATTGTAACAGTTATTATTGCTTTCACTGTAACCGTTGTTATTGCTTTCATTGTAACCGTTGTTATTGCTTTCATTGTAACCTTTGTTATTGCTTTCATTGTAACCTTTGCTATTGCTTTCATTGTAACCGTTGTTATTGCTTTCATTGTAACCTTTGTTATTGCTTTCATTGTAACCGTTATTATTGCTTTAATTGTAACCGTTGTTATTGCTTTCACTGTAACCGTTGTTATTGCTTTAATTGTAACCTTTGTTATTGCTTTCATTGTAACCGTTGTTATTGCTTTCAATGTAACCGTTGTTAATGCTTTAATTGTAACCTTTGTTATTGCTTTCATTGTAACCGTTGTTATTGCTTTCATTGTAACCTTTGTTATTGCTTTCATTGTAACCGTTGTTATTGCTTTCATTGTAACCTTTGTTATTGCTTTCATTGTAACCGTTGTTATTGCTTTCATTGTAACCTTTGTTATTGCTTTCATTGTAACCTTTGTTATTGCTTTCATTGTAACCGTTGTTATTGCTTTCATTGTAACCTTTGTTATTGCTTTCATTGTAACAGTTATTATTGCTTTCACTGTAACCGTTGTTATTGCTTTCATTGTAACCGTTGTTATTGCTTTCATTGTAACCTTTGTTATTGCTTTCATTGTAACCTTTGCTATTGCTTTCATTGTAACCGTTGTTATTGCTTTCATTGTAACCTTTGTTATTGCTTTCATTGTAACCGTTATTATTGCTTTCATTGTAACCGTTGTTATTGCTTTCACTGTAACCGTTGTTATTGCTTTAATTGTAACCTTTGTTATTGTTTTCATTGTAACCGTTATTATTGCTTTCATTGTAACCGTTGTTATTGCTTTCACTGTAACCGTTGTTATTGCTTTAATTGTAACCTTTGTTATTGCTTTCATTGTAACCGTTGTTATTGCTTTCAATGTAACCGTTGTTAATGCTTTCATTGTAAATCTTTTTTTTCCTTTTAATAATGTTCCTGGTGTTAACTTCTTTAAAAAGAATTAAAAGGAAATATAAAATAGAAAACGTGAGATATCTCGATTTCATACATCGCATTTAAATAGCTGAAATATATATATATTTCCGAAACAAATTAATGGCATATTTCCCAAAATGAAACCTTTTCCATCTGTCATCTCTGTTTATGTGTACTCGTAACTCGCAACCTATCCACCACTAAGTGTACCCATGACTCCTAGCGCAACCACAACACAAGGCATGTATTTGTCACTCAGCGGCCAAGTTCATCAGAAGCACTCAATCCGTCAACTTACACGCCACGTTACCTAATACCTGCGGCGTTCAGTGGCGTACCACGAGTACTTTCTCAAAGGGTGCTTACCAAACCTTGGGGGATATACCTAAATTCGAGAGATGGATATCAATGCGAATATTGCATACATATTAATACATTCTACCCGATCAACGCCTGTGACCTTGCAGACAAAGGCACCGGTCTTATCTAGTATAGTTTGTCGGGTAACGTAGAGATAGGGGGAGTGGGATTCCCGAACGGCCGAAATAAGGTGGTATTTTCAATGCGAATGCGGGTACATTTGATAAGCATTTCATCCCCCTCGTTCCTACCAACGCAGCAGAGACGCGTATTAAGTCACGCCGTACGTGGATGAACTTGGCCCAACGTAAGACTAGCAGCAGAGCCAATTTAAGGATTTAAAAATATCTGCTTCAGAAGTAAGAGCTAGTTTACCTTCTCCCAAAGCAACCCTCTCCATCCTAGTTGCAGTTTCACCAGGAATATGTATTTTATAACCAGACAAGCCAACAGAATACAAAGTTCATGGCCTACATTATCTTCTCATTCCAACAACCACGTGTTGGAAACATTTATGCCTTTATAAAATATCGTTAATATTTTAAAAATATTCTTATTTAACATGAATGCCTTAAAATGGCACAATAATGCTAAGACATTACTAATAAATAATTTGATATTGACTATTATAGGTCTATTATATTTAGGAGAATTGAACAGTTTAGTTGTTAAAGAAAATTAAACTAAACGTATCTACTACTTAAGAAATATTTTATTTTATTTTCACCATTAAGTTTTTTTGTTATAAAAAAATATTCACCTTAACTCGCGTCCCCGCCCCCTTCTATCCCTCCCCACTCAAAACAATCATGGATACAAATGTAAGCCCTTTAGAGAAAATAGTGGTTTCAACCCTTCCTGAAAGATTAAAATAGCGCCTTGTGAGAGGTTCGTCGACGAAACTCTCTTGATGTCGTTTCTTGCAAACACGCGGTCGGTAATAAAACGGTGAGGTAAAATGAGGCATAGAAAATTGGGCAAATTACCGCCGACCTGTCGAATTTAAAAGTTGCAAGGCGACAGGACCCTTCAAAGTCAACCTCCCCTTAGACAGATAGATGGACAGACAATCTCCTCTCAGCCTCTAAGGACCCTCAACTCACAGGGATGTCAATCATTGCTCTGTTCCTTCGTTCAACAAAACTCCTCGAAACTGTTTACAGAATCTATTTCAAAATAGTTTTCTTTCGATTGCTTTTATTGTTTATGATTAATTTTTTCATCAGTCCAGACTATTCGATTTTAATCAACCAATTCAGAAGGGATCAGGAAGGCAGGATTTAGAATAAGGGTTCCCACATTTACGTGGAGGTGTGGAAAACTATTTAGGGAAAACTCCTTCAAAGTGCACTCATCCGGAATTCGAACCCCGACCTCTCCATGATCGGTAAATCAGACTATATAAACTTGACGTTTAGTCCGCGTGCTCACCAAATACGGGCGATTTTTTTCCCCTTTTAAAAACTTAAACCTGTCCAAAAGCAGCGGTCAAATACTCAGCCACGCCATACTTTCTCTAGTTCTATATTCGTTAACTAACTAAAATAAAACCCTCGTATCGGTGGGTACGCGTGTGCTAAGACGTTAACCTCATAATGGGCTGGTTTTTTTTTCTACGATGTGGGCGATGAGATTCAAATCCCGGGCGGGTGTTCTTTTGTTTAATTTTTTGAAATATTTTTTCCCTCACCCTTAATGCAAATGTAGATACATTTACTCTAAATTATATCTTCATCATACTTATCACATAGCCGTTCCAGTGGTGTAGTGGTAAGTGCACCTCGCTACGAACCTAGGGGGTCCTGGATTCGATTCTCGGCTGGTACCTTGGATATTTTTCCCGAATGATGTAGCCCAGATTTGCAATGTTATTATTATTATTATTATTATTATCCTCGTAAGTATGCATGATTATAGCACAAGTGGGTATTGAGACGTGGTGGATAATAAAATAGGATATATATTTACTATGTATACACTTCTAAAACTACTTTTTAATAGTAGATTTACGTATAAATTCTTATCTGCACGCCTACTTGCACTTTTGTGTTAACTCAGTAATTTCAATTTTTTTTTATCTTGAATCATGATGCTTTCCATATAACATGCCTAAATAGTTTAATGACATCAGGTTTTCATGAAAATATATTTTGATTTATTATAAAATCTGGAAATTTAATACTAGCCAATAGCTACAGTTAATAATCCACTTCGATGGACGAATGGTCTATGCTAAGGCTTCACTCTCACAATAAACTGGACTTCCAATGACAGTAAGATCGGGGCTTCGAATCCCGGTTGGGTGAACTGAGAGTGGTTTAAAAAAAATTGTTTTCCATTCTCCCTCCATGGAAAAGGTGATACATTTCATTCTAAGAAAACCTCTTTCTACCTCATTCATATTATATTAAAGTAATTAATGTACCCGAAAGCGTAGATGGGGTAAAAAAAAAAAGGTATGTGACGTAACTGTGAGACCAAAAATTGACACCCCTAGATAATTTTGAGGGCGTTTTCTCTGAAGGGTGCAGACACGAAAACTTACCTAGGGGAAAAGGGGGGGAATAGAGGGGGTGACATTCCTCAGTCGCACAGGAAAACCGGCCGAAGGAATAAAAAAAAACCTCCCCCTCGTTCCAAACTTGATGTTGCGGCATTAATACACGTAATTTCCTACTTCCCATCAGTCAAAAAAAAAAAAAAGAACCGACCCGATATTCTTTTGTTTCTTCCCCTTCCCCCTCCGTTACTAATGAGATCCTCCAAGAAAATTGGCTAGTCCTAACTTATATACCAAGTAACACAAACCCCCCAATTTCTGGCTGTAATAAAAACGATTTTTATAGCTCTGTCTATAACAAGTGTACCTTTTAAAAAAAAACACACACACGATAATAATATATTTAAAACAACAACAAAAAGCGCATCGATATTCTCCAACGACCACTAATTTGATCGTAATGAAGCAGGTTGCAGCATGATCGTGTAAACAAGGCTTTGGAAGCCGTCGTTCGGCCCGGTACTTACAGTAATTATTGCACTTATTTCTCCGAGTTTCATTAGCTACTCCCTTCCGAAGAACGCTTATTAAAAATAAAAAAAAAGTTGTTATTCACTCGGTTAAGATATCGGAAATTGTCTACTCCCCTTACCCCCTACCGTAAAGGCGAGGATAACTAAATAAGAGGTTAGGAAACAAATCGAATTGATCCACATTAAAAATCAAAAGATTCTTTCTTTTTGATCAAATTTATTTGCAAGAAACCCGTTTGTAGGACTCCTTATCCCAGTAGGATACTCGTCTGCCTACTGAACTAAATGTCTAGTCCTTCAAAACTAAGGTCTCAGATTCTGTTAAATAAATAAGTGCAATTTGAGATTCATGTAGATTAAATACAAATATGTTATTTAAGTAATTTGTTGAAAATGATAATATCTGTAAGCATTGTAGGCCCACATAATCATAGCCAGAGACAAGTATTTCTCAAAAATTCTTACTTTTTTCTTAACTTTTGGCTCTAACTATACGTAGGCTAGTTCACTACTTCCATGTACCGTAGCATGGCCGTCCGTATTATATCACTTTCATTATATAGATCCGTATTATAGAGGCCTATAATTTAATAAGCCCATTTCGAGTAATCGAAATTACGATAAAACGGCTTAACCGATTTTGACAAACGAACACTCATTTTAAGCGTTAGGGTTCTAGAATGTCGGCAAAAAAACCCAACTAAAACACAATTTTTCCTAGCGAAATTCCCATCTTTTATTTCAGTGTGGGCAGCGGCTCATCTGTACACTCAATCTTTGTTTACATCACCATAGAAATCATGATTTGTATATTGGTAAATAAAATATTTCTCTCTGGTTAAAAGAAGTAAAAACTCGATTCTTACTTGAGTGGTTTGGTGCAACGAATTGATAGAGAGCTGAGAGGAGGATGATAGTTTTAAAGTTCTCATCGTGGCGGCGTGAAAGGGGGGGGGGGGGTGTACGTTCCGATACAAACTAAACACCGAATGCTAAAAATCTATGTAAAGATAGATAGTCTTTGACGAGTAAACTTTTGACTAGAAATTCGAGTGAGAGCTTATAATATGGAACTTTTCCCAGTAAAAATACATTTAAGTGCAATAACTATGCAGCCATCACTGCAAAGATATACTTTTATCGCTATATTTCAAAGACTTTTTTCCAAACACCACGTCTTAGGGCACGGCCATACTTTTTGCGACCTGGTCACCGCAACAAAAATGCCGCAACCATAATGCCAAATAATGTTATTTATATGGGAGACCCCAAAATTATCCCACTTCTGACACCAAAGGCCGCCGTCGCTAGACTGTAGTATGGCCAACCTCACAATATATACAGGATGCGTAGAAATTCACGGATACAGACAGTTCCACATGATTGGGTATATGAATATACTGTAAGTAGAAAATACTCTCTGCGAAAAATCCGTTTTTTCCCATCCATACCTTTTGAGAAAAACGACATTTGAGTTGGAGAGGAATTATGTTGCAACACTGTGCCTGAAATTTCATATCCACCGGCGATTAGACGTAAGACAGAAATTCGATGTCAGTATTGTGTTAGCAGCAATGAGCTACCCAGACTACACCAAGGCCACCGAAACTCACACCATTCTATTTTTTCCTGTGGGGTCACCTCAAAGCACTGATGTACCCACCATATGACCCATCGCAGTCACCCGAGGACATGTGGCACAAACAAATCCATGCAGATTTACAACAGTTGATGTCTAGAAATGCGAGGATCAACCCTTGAACATAACATACTTAGCACCGCGTCTTACTACCCGTTCGGGTTATACGCTTAAGTACTAATTACACTAATTGGTTAGGAATTGGGAAGGTTGAATTTAGAGGAAGTTAACCCGCATTTGCATGGAGGGAGAGTGGAAAACCATTTAGGAAAAACTACCCTCAGTTCACCCGACCGAGATTCGAACCTCGATCTCCCTGTCCTCGGCAGTCGAGCTTAACACGACTGGCGCGTTAGCTAACTACGCCACCGAGGCGGGTAACCCTTGAACACCTACTGTGAACTAACATATACGTTTGATGTAAGTTTCAGGCACAGCGTTGCCACATCACCCCTCTCTAACTTTAATGTCATTTTAATCAAAAGGGATGGGGAAAAGACTGATTTTTCGCAAACAGGGGTTTTAACTTATATTTACCCACCTAATCATGTAGTACTGTCCGTCCGCGAGTTACTACTCATCCTGTATAACAAAGCATTGCGTGTCTTGATCGCGGTGACCAGGTCGCAAATATGGCCGTAGTCTTACTGGTCGTTCAGGTTTCACGAAAACTAAATAACTCAATTATGTTAAGTATAGGACTAGGTTGAATTTAGAAGAAGTGTACCCACATCTGCGTGAAGGAAAAAAGGGGAAAGTATTTGAGGGGAAGAGGGCAGCATGGGAACCCCGACCTTTCTATCAACGGCCAAACCAGACTAAATGAGCCTGACATTTAGTCCACGTGTCCATCGATGCTGGTAACATTAATATAGCTGTTTCATTTTGTTCTGTTTATACTGCGCGGGTTAACAATAAGTAGAAAAACTCTTGATAAAAGGATATATTTTTTGTCGAGATAAGATATGATTTATTAGGTCAAAAGGAAAATAATAATTTGGTCGAATTACCCGCGTCATTGGTCTAACGGTCTGAGACGTCACTCTCATGAAAAACTGGATTTCTGGTGTAGGGGAGGTCGGAGTTTGAATCCCAGCCAGTTTAAATAAGGGTCTTGTTCCATTCCTTTAATGTATTTACACTTTCTTCCGCGAGTTTACGAACCCTGAACTAAGACTTCACTCTCGCGGTAGACTGAGATTTACAATGACAGGGAGATCCGTGGTTCGAAACCAGGTCGGGTGTACTTAGGGTGGTTTTTCTTTAAAAAATTTCCACTCTTCCCACCACGCAAATTAGGGTTCATTTCACTTAAACTTTACATCTTCCTCATCCCTACTACGTCCTCATTTCCTCTAAATTTAATATCTTCCTCATCCCTACCACTTCCTCATTTCCTCTAAATTATACACCTTCCTAATCCTTACCTCTTCCTTACCCATTACCATTTAGTGTAAACATGCGAAAAATCAGATCAGCTACTAAGACGCGGTGCACACAAAAACGAAAACAAACCAAAATCTATCCTCGTGGATAAATATCGTGTAAAGCCAGCGATTTTAAACCTTTTCCAACTCACGGCACACTCACCAAGTCACTAAAATTGTCAAGGCACACCATCAGATTTTTTTTAAAGAGCGATTATATCATTAAAATAACGAGTCCACTTCGGCAAAATCGTTTCAAATTCACCAAGTAAGTGACATCGTTAAGAATTAGTTTTTTTTCTTTCAAAAGACATGGAATTTGACTGGCCTTCCCTCGGCAACAAAATAACAATAATAATAATTTCCCACCCTATTTATAGCAGGTGTGGCGCCCTTGTGACATTTTGATGGATAGCCTTCGGTCTCTACAACACAGCTCCTTTTAACAAACCTCATACACCCCCAGACACACCCACCAGAACAAGCTGAGAGACTTTTTCCTCACGGGCGGCCCCTACTCAAGTCCTGCAAAAATATTTTCTGCACACCTTTCAGGATCGACAGATCCCTCTACTTTCAGACAACTCCCTGCGCTTAAAATTACATTAGGATTCTGGTAGGAAGAAACCTCATAGAAAATACAAACATAATTGTTTTTCGACAAGCATTGATATCATTTTTCTATATTTTTAGTGTTATTTTATATGTATTATTATTATCTATCAAAAGTTACAGTTGCATATCACATGACTTGGCGTATGACTATATGACAATAGCTCTATAAACTTTTCTAGCTGTCAGAAATGATACTCTAAATCTAGTAACATTTCTAGCTGTTAGATAAGGCTTTTCTTAGGAAAATTGGACAGTAGATCTAGTAAAATGTCTGGCTGTTGTATCAGGCTTTTTGTATGAAAATCGGTTTGTGGATTTAGTAGCTTTCTTATCTGCCAGCTAAGGTCTTTCCTATGAAAATTGGACAGTAGATCTATTAACTTTTCTCTCTTCCAGATAAGGTTTGTACTATGCAAATTGAATACTATAGCTAGTAACTTTTCTAGCTGTTAAATAAGTTTCTTCCAATAAAAACTGGAACATTAGATCTAGTAACTTTTCTATCTGTCAGATAAGGCCCTTTCCATGAAAATTGTACAGTAAATCTAGTAACTTTTCTATCCGTCTGAAGTTATTCCTATGAAAATTGGACAGTAGATCGAGTAAAGTTTCTGGATAAGTTTCTTCCAGTGAAAATCGGATTGTACCCAAGTAGACCTGTAAAGTTGAAGGAATCTTCAGCCCGTCTGTTTTTTTAAGGAAAGGAGTTGTCTGGAGTGTGTGTCTTGTACCAGTCGGTCGGTCTCTTGTCGCGGTGCTAGTGGTAGCTATCCATCACTGGCCGCGACACACTCAACCACTCCATCTCTGGCGTCACTGTCGAGCACTATCTCGCTGGAAGAATTATTACGGTCAAAGGAGAGGAAAGGATGGTGTGTGATGGTTCACAAACGAACAGACACTCCTGCGGCCCCACTTCAAGGGGGTGGCTATAGGGGTATGGTGGGTTGAGGGATGTTTTGTTCCTTCCCTAACCGGGGGATGTTCTGTTCCTTTCCTGGCTGGGCACGTTCTGTTCTTCTCCTGGCTGGGCATGTTCTGTTCCTTCCCTGGCCGGGGAATGTTCTGTTCTTTTACTGGCCGGGGGATGTTCTGTTCCTTCCCTGACTGGCGGATGTTCTGTTCCTTTCCTGGCTGGGCACGTTCTGTTCTTCTCCTGGCTGGGCATGTTCTGTTCCTTCCCTGGCCGGGGAATGTTCTGTTCCTTTACTGGCCGGGGGATGTTCTGTTCTTCTCCTGGCTGGGCATGTTCTGTTCCTTCCCTGGCCGGGGAATGTTCTGTTCTTTTACTGGCTGGGCATGTTCTGTCCCTTCCCTGGCCGGGGGATGTTCTGTTCCTTTCCTGGCTGGGCATGTTCTGTTCCTTCCCTGGCCGGGGAATGTTCTGTCCCTTCCCTAACCGGGGCATGTTCTGTCCCTTCTCTGACCGGGGGATGTTCTGTTCCTTTTCTGGCTGGGCATGTTCTGTTCCTTCCCTGGTTGGGGCATGTTCTGTTCCTTTCCTGGCCGGGCATGTTCTGTTCCTTTCCAGGCTGGGCATATTCTGTTCCTTCCCTGGCTGGGCCATGTTCTGTTCCTTTCCTGGCTGGGCATGTTCTGTTCCTTCCCTGACCGGAGAATGTTCTGTTCCTTCCCTGACTAGCGGATGTTCTCTTTCTTTCCTAGACATTTCCACGTATTGCGGGACACACGCACAGATGCAACAGTCTAGTCTCGTCTCGTCTGTTTTTTCGGGTATGGGGAGGTCGGGGTATGTGGTCGGACACACTTAGAATGGTTTTCTACATGAATATTTATTTTTTACGCCATGTCCTATCCCTATCCTTAGAGCTATCAGCATGTAGGCCTACACTATTGGTCTAGAGACAAGGAAGATTGAGTTTAGAGGAAGTGTACTCACATTTGAGAGGAGGGAGAGTGGGAACCATTCCCAGTACACCCGACTGTTATTCGAACTGCGATATGCCCGTCATAGATAGTCCAGTATATTGCAAGAGTGACGCCTTGGACCATTCGACCACCGAAGCGGGTTGCTGTAGAGTTTATTTTGTAATGATGCGTTTTAAGAAGGGCATCGAAAGGTATCTTAATATGTATCGAAATACTCGAGAATATCCTGAATGCACATCTCGATATTGTTTTCTCGTGACGAGAACTCAAGTGAACTTGCCTGTGATAACCACCCAACCATCCTTGTTACGCGCTCCATTCAACAGGCCTTCTCTTCCTTCGAGCTCTTCGCTTCTTCTTGAAACACTTTTTTTTATATATTTTTTTAGTCTTTCTTTTTTTCTATCTTTTGTGCGTGTGTGTGTGTCCTTTTGTCTTCCTTGTTCTCGGCGGTACAAGTGGAGTATCGGCGTGTATAAGGAGAATGCGGTGATAAAAGGGAAGAGGAAAAAGAAAAGGAGAGGAAAGATTTTTCATTCATAAGGGTGTTGCAACTCTAGTACTACAGTTTGTAAACCAAGACTTTGTTCCGCGTAACAACGAATCAAGTACGGACTTGGACGCTTACATTAGCGTTTTTAAATCAGCATGTTGAGAAGGGTCAGCAGATGTGTGCAGTGGGAGTCTGAGGGGGGGAAAAAGTTGTTTTTTTAATTTCTAAAAATAACACGACTAGGCCTAATAGAATTTTAGCTATTGAACTTTTAAACACAATCTTTATACTCTAAACTTAACGCACCCAAGCACTCTTAAGCATTATCACACTAAGAGACCAATGTAGGAGATATAAAAAGAGGCTAGAAAATTAGCAGTTCACGTTGCGAAGCTCTTTTTTTATCTGTTGATAGTACTTTCCCAATTCTTCTGACGAGTATAAACCCTCACTCTAGTATTTGACCCTGGGCAGTCTTGATTTGCGTTACCAAATTACCTTTTTCTTCTTTCATATTCTAGATAGACAAATGCTTCCATGTAGTATTTTTTTAATCAACATCTTGAAAGGAAGATTCCTACAGGTAGGTCTAATTTTCGCGAGTAAAGCAAATAGCCCGAGTTGAAGAAAATTACTAAAAAATACGTATACAAATAAACTATTTTAAAATTCAAGTAAATATTTTGTGATATAGTAGGAGTATTTTTTAGAACTATTTAAGAATATATGGTTTTTATTTCAATGCTATATCCTTAAAACTCGTCGAACGAAACTTTAAATACATTAATATGGGATAGCCCTATCTCAACTTGCCGTGGCGTCAAAGGTAAGAAACATCCTTAACATTTGAGCAGTTATAAAGGGCACGGTTGAGTTCCTCCACAAGAGCTGGTTTAATCCCTCATTCGAAAAAGAGTCCATGGTCGAGTTACTTCACTGGGAGTAGGGTGTGGGGGTAAAGAAGGTATAGTTCCTCCACTCCAACTTAAGAAAGCGATTATAAGCAAAACTCCTATTTTCCCCGTGGGCTTAATATATGCAAAGTAGGATAGGAGGTTCATACTCGACTCCCTGGCCCTCATAAAAGTGGAGGAAATAAGCTATTAAATTCGGGCTACTTATAATCCCTTCCTTGAGGTGTCATGGAAGAACTAGTACTATTTATAATCCCTTCCTTGAGGTGTCGTGGAAGAACTAGTACTATTTATAATCCCTTCCTTGAGGTGTCGTGGAAGAACTAGTACTATTTATAATCCCTTCCTTGAGGTGTCGTGGAAGAACTAGTACTATTTATAATCCCTTCCTTGAGGTGTCGTGGAAGAACTAGTACTATTTATAATCCCTTCCTTGAGGTGTCGTGGAAGAACTAGTACTATTTATAATCCCTTCCTTGAGGTGTCATGGAAGAACTAGTACTATTTATAATCCCTTCCTTGAGGTGTCGTGGAGGAACTAGGACTATTTATAATCCCTTCCTTGAGGTGTCGTGGAGGAACTAGGACTATTTATAATCCCTTCCTTGAGGTGTCGTGGAGGAACTAGGACTATTTATAATCCCTTCCTTGAGGTGTCATGGAAGAACTAGTACTATTTATAATACCTTCCTTGAGGTGTCATGGAAGAACTAGGACTATTTATAATCCCTTCCTTGAGGTGTCGTGGAGGAACTAGGACTATTTATAATCCCTTCCTTGAGGTGTCGTGGAGGAACTAGGACTATTTATAATCCCTTCCTTGAGGTGTCGTGGAGGAACTCGACCAGTGCTATCGGACGACCTATCTCCGTGGAGGAACTCGACATCCCCGGTTTATAAAAGGGCATAGTTATCGTGGAAGTAGTACAACAGGCTTATTATCTCCCCCCACCACCCACCTTAGTGTGACTTTGCGTGTTCTTGCTCGCACCGGGGGGGATTTTAAGACCGCAGTAAAGAAAAAACTTGAAACTATTTACTTTGAACTTTTCTAATAATGGATATAAATTACTCTGTACTTGCTACGTTTTTTAAGCATGTAAATTTTCTAACTAAATTAAATACAAATTCACTATCTAGATCTATTTTTTAATGTTTTATTTCAAGTAAATATATATAATTAAAGTAGGCCTTATTTGTTAGTCTAATAGTGTCTGACTGTCTGTTTCACTCGTCCTTAGACCGTTTAAGTCAATATGCGGATAGCCTGGACGGGTAAAACGGGGCTTTCCCCTTAACAGTGATTAATTAACCGATTGCGTACTGTGTCTGTTCAAGAATTAAGTGGCATGGATACAAAATTAACCAACACGATTTCGAACACACATCCCTTGTGAAAGAGACACTTCATAAATACAATTATGTGTGAGAGAGATAGATGGAGGAAGATAGATGGAGAGAGTGATAGTGATAGAGAAAAATAGAAATATAGTGAATGATCGAAACGAGAGTGATATATATATATATATATATATATAATGAGTAAAAGAGGGAGTGAGTGATTGAGTGGGTGAGTAATTTAGAGAGTGAGTGAAAATTGAAATAGTGAATGACTAGGCCTAGTTGAGATAATGAGTGATTGAGAGTGATATATATAGTGGTTGAGTGATATAGAGAGCGATACAGAGAGTGATGAAGTGATAAAGAGTCTGAGAATGAGGGATCAAGAGAATGATAGAAAGAGTGAGTGATAGAAAAAGTGATAGAGTGATTGAGTGAGTAATAGAGAGAAAGCGGGTGAGAAAGTGAGTGAAAAGAGAAAGAGTGAGTGATAGAGTGATTGAAAGAGTGAGTGATAGGGAGGGAGTGAGAGAAAAAAAAGATAATTCAAAATAATTATAGTTTTAAAACACTAATTAGAGATTGAAATCAAGAAAAATATTCCAAAAATATGTTTATTGGAAACGAGTCTATGTTGTCGACCTTTTTTATTTCCTAGTTGTAAAAACGCCGGTTTAGACAACCAATCAATCACCAATCAATCAACATTATCATTGGGAAAACATGGCAGATATGGTTAAGACATTATCAACTGTAACCATCAATCTGCATCAATAATTTGAAATGATGACATCGTGTGCATGTGATCAAATGATCATGAACTGGGAAATACTGGTGGCTTTCACGAGCATTTATAAACATTTCGACAAGTCTTTGAACTATTTATTAACCAAAATACACAAGATTTCTTGATATTTTAGAAACATTCTACTAACGAGTGTAGGATTTGTAGATTGGGTTAAGGTGGGATGGAAGATAACGAGAGTTAAGGTAAATATTTTAAAAGTTTTTTTTAGTTGTTTTTGTTAAAAAAAAATTAATTCAGTAGATACGTTTAGTTTAATTTTCTACACATAATAATATCAAGATTTCTCGAATATCTGCCATTAGCAGGGCCCGGACGTTGAAGAACAAAAAATGATCAAAAAAATTACCTAATAATTCTAAAAATTGACTTCAAATTTTCCAATAAGACCTAAAAATATGAACAAAGAGTCCAAAATTCCTGTAGATGCTTATAAAATCTCTCAAAGGACAAAAAACAAGAATGAATGACCTAAGATTATAAAAAATAACACATCATACATACATACACACACACATACATACACATACACATACATACATATACACATACATACATATACACATACACATACATACATACATACATACATATACACATACACATACATACATATACACATACATATACACATACATACATACATATACACATACATACATACACATACACATACATACATACATACATACACACACACATACATACACATACATATACACATACACATTCATACATACATACATATACACATACACATTCATACATACATACATACATACATATACACATTTCATACATACATTCCACAACCAGTGTATATATTCTGAACAGAATATCTGTACACATGAGCATTATATATGATGTACCAATAAAAAGATGACGTGTCATCAAAATCCGGGCCCTGATTACTAGCATCGCGGAATTTGATAAGCTACATTTAAACGAAGGAGAGAAAGTTTTGTTCAAATTCTACGATGCTAATTACGGATATTCAAGAATTGTTGATATCACTATGTGTAGTAAATTAAAGCGTATAACCTGAATAGGTAGTAATACTCGGTGCTAAAGATTAAAAAAAAAAATGCTAAATGTATCCCCTGAAGCAATATTTTATTTATTTTGGCCAAAAGAGGATTTTTTTCTGTAAAATAAATAAGGGCCTTTACTACCTCACCTTACCAAAGAAACATTACTGGATCGCACAAAAAGTAGAATCACTTACCAAGTTTCAGTGATGCTAGAAGTAAGATAGTTGCAGTGGACTATGCCAGCTGGACAAGGTGCGTTACTGGACCATCCAATATTTCCAAAAAAGTAGAAATACTTACCTGGAAAAAAAAGGTTACAAATATAACTAATATACAGTCAAATTTTCATATTAAGGCTTTATCTATTAGCTAGAAAATGTACTAGATCTACTTTCACGTATACATACGTCAAGTCACGTGATCTGCAACTTTCACTTTTAATAGATAATACCAATAAATATAAAATAACAATAGTAATATAGTAAAATGTTGTCGATGTTAACAGCAAAGAACTATGTTTGTACTACTTAAAAGTTTCGTCCTTGAAAAATCCTACTATACACAAATTTTACACTTATTCCACTGAAATTTCGCATGGAGATAACTCGAACGTACGGTTAACATATAGGCTGACTAAATACTTATGCATCAGCAATTTTGTTTCAAGATGGCGGCTACAAACCACTGATTTTTGGCCTTTTTCTCAGCTTCTGCTTCTTTGATTTTCGTTGGCCCGACTTTGGAAGATTCCTATCTATGTGTGTGTTTGTGTGTACTAGTTATAAAACGTATCCCTTTCGAAGAATGAGTAATTAGCTAGTTATAAATATTGACTTATACAAGGTCGTAGTCAGTGAAGGGGTTTTGGGGGTTCAACCCCCCCCCCCCCCCACTAAATTTAGTGAACAAAATATATATGGATTTATTTATGGTTCAAACAATAACACAATTAAGGCATAAGTACAAATTAGGAGGCTGTGTTACTGTAAAAGCATTTCAGAGAGCTTCTAGAGGTGTTTAATGTTTAGATTATTTTCTAGCCTTCGGCAGTTATGGTGTTATGTTGCCATAAAAAAACACTTCAGATAGCTTCTAGAGGTATTTAATGTTTAGATTTTTTTCTAGCCTTCGGCAGTTATGGTGTTATGTTGCCATAAAAACACTTCAGATAGCTTCTAGAACTGTTTATCATTTAGAATTTTTTCTAGCCTCCAGAAATTGGGGGAGGTGCCCACCAACCTCCCCCCCCCCCCTTAAATGATTGTCTGGCTACGGCTTTGGACTTATGTATAAGTACTAAACACATGAGATACAAATAATATGATGTCCGATAAAGACTTCCACAAACCAAACCTACTAGTGCAAACCCGTCAAATGCCAGTGCATTTCCTCTTACCAAACCCTCCCCGAAGAGGGAATGTATTTTGGTTATGAAACGTCTCAAGGGAAATCAGTGGCGTGTTGCGGCTCTTTTAAATAAAAAGAAGAGATAAACAAAACCACACCGACTATTTAATTTCAGCGTAAGCGCTTACCTTCCTTCGTCATGTCAAATAAACTCAGGTACAAGTAATGAGACGGGATAATTGAAGGGGGTGATGTGGGGGGTTCCCCTTCCTACTGTTCGAGAGGAAAGGTGGATGCACGGAAGCAAAACCCAGAGGGGACGATGCAAGTTCGACACAATAACCTCCCTTCTCCTTCCCCACACCGAGAGATCGACAATTTGCTGACCATTATGGGATCAAGGAAGTTAACTTACACAAAAACCAACAAAAAATAAAACTTGTATCTAGAGCAAGGGTGAGGAAATTTTCTTTCTTGGGAGCTATTTAAAAAAAGTTGGACCTTAAGGTGTGGTAGAAGGGAACGCGAGCTAAGGCGATGATTTTTTTGCAGGTTTTTTAAAACAACAAAATAATAATAAAGTAGACCATTGCTTCAGTAGAGACGTTTAGTTTAATTTTCAAGGTGACTAAAAATGTTTGAGGAGTTGCGTGGAAGGGGAGAGGGATCCAAAAAAGTACGTTTATCACGCATAGTTGAAAGTCACGATTACAGCCACCCTGTGAGTGTTTTTTTAAAAAAGCCCATGTTTGAGAAAAACAAGTTTTTTTTTAGGATTAATGAGGTCTATGCGGATAGTCCGAACGGATAGTAAGATACGGTGTACAGAAAATAAGAATGTTATGTGGACTTATTGTTTAAATTTGTATTAGATGCCCAAAATCAAAAGATTTACTGTCTTTTCTATTTTTTTTTAAAGAATTTCCATGTGTTTTCCTTAGTTTTTGTTTTTTTAGATATAACAAAATTCCCGTATATTTCCAGCTCTCCGGGTTTTCTAGTTGTATGTTAACCAGATACCTTGCTGAAGAACGGTATAATTTATCCATGAATTTTAGTAAATTATAATAATTTAGGTATCGATAAGCCACACACACAAAGTCTCGCGTGCTGTGAATGGCCCGCGGGCCGGAGTTTCCCCAACCCCTAATCTAGGGTTGGTTTCTCTCCGAGACATGGGAGAATCAACCGACCCCTCTCTATAGGGTGTTGACGGCCATTTAGCTGCACCCGTTTCAAACTCACACCCTGGCTACGTTTCGTGACAAGATGAGTATAGAGGGTGTTATTTAGGAGCCAATCATCCCCACACCAGAGACAAATTCTAAGTAAAATCACAAAAGTGATATACAGTAAAACCTTGGATTGCGAGCATAATTCGTTTCGTAAACGTGTTCGTAATACAAAGCACTCGTATATCAAAGTGAATCTCCCCCATAAGAAATAATGGAAACTCAGATGATTCGTCCCACAACCCAAAAATATTTAATCTAAAAATGATTAATACCTTTTTTATTTTCGTTATTTAAATGTAACTGTACTGCAATCAAATGTATTTATTAAATTTAATGGTGGCTGGTGTGAGGTGGACGAGAGAGATGAGAGGAGGAGGTGTGTTATTGTTTAGGACGACTTTCACTGTCACTAACGGAATCACTGCTATCTGTTGGATCACTGGAATATTTTTCTTTTTGTGCGACTTTAACAAAGAACCTATCCAATGACATTGCTCGGCAGACAAAGCGTAACCATAGTACTACTCGTATTGCAAGATATCGCTCGTTTATCAAGTTAAAATTTATTGAAAATTTTTGCTCGTCTTACAAAACACTCGCAGACCAAGTTACTCGCAATCCAAGGTTTTACTGTAATTAGGGTGGGAAGGAAGCCTTCAATCCTTGAACCCTCACATCCTAAAATTCTAGAATACTTAAATCCTCGCATTTTTGAACCCTCCAATCGCATCCTCAAATCCTCCCCTCCTCAAATACTCAAATTCTCGCGCACTACCCTCCTCAAACCCTCAAATTCTCACATCCGCACATCCTCACACCCTCAAATTCTCGCCTCTTCGAACCCTCTAATCCTCCCTTCCTCGACAGCATATCTCATCTTAATCCTCTAACACTCAAATCCTAGAACCTTCGAACCCGTATGTCTGGATAATATAGATTCGAATATTATTATTATTATTATTATTATTATTTAGCACCGCGTCTTACTACCCGTTCGGGTTATACGCTTACGTACTAATTACGCTAATGGATTAGGAATTGGGGAGGTTGAATTTCGAGGAAGTGAACCCGCATTTGCGTGGAGGGAGAGAGGAAAACCATTTAAGACCCCCCCCCCCAGTTCACCTGACCGAGATTCGAACCTCGATCTCCCCGTCCTCGGCAGTCAAGCTCAACACGACTAGCGCGTTAGCCAACTACGCCACCGATGCGGGTTAGATTCGAATAAAATATCGGATTCAAGATCAGATTTTTTTAAATTGGAATTTGTTTCAGAGTTCTAATATTGCTTATTGGTGGTTCAGTCCCAACATAATTATAGGGGAAAACTTAACTACCATACCCCAGAACATTAATGTAACACTTAACTCAATATATGAATGTTACAATGCTATAAGTTAACAAAATAAAAAGTTAGCATTTCGTTGGCCCTAGTATTTACATTTTCCATTTACTTTTATGTTCATGTATTTTTCCAGAGTGAATTGAGATTTTAGTGCTAGGCATGTATTTATATTAAGTTCATTCATAATTCGGTGGCTCTTTTGCGTAATCTACCCTATTTAGGGATACTAGGTATTTACTCCCCCCCCCCCCCCCAAAAAAAAACCTAAACCATATTTCATAAAAGTAATTTGATTTAGTATTAACTTTAAAAAAAGTGTTTTGATCTTGAAACTATTATAAATGTTAACTCACAAGATCATCTAATAACTACAAGACTGACCGCACAGTACGACCGACACAAGGAGGGTGAGGTTTGATTGGCTGCTGAGTAGTGGCCACGCTAATAACTACAAGACTGACCACACAGTACGACCGACACAAGGAGGGTGAGGTTTGATTGGCTGCTGAGTAGTGGCCACGCTAATAACTACAAGACTGACCGCACAGTACGACCGACACAAGGAGGGTGAGGTTTGATTGGCTGCTGAGTAGTGGCCACGCTAATAGCTACAAGACTGACCGCACAGTACGACCGACACAAGGAGGGTGAGGTTTGATTGGCTGCTGAGTAGTGGCCACGCTAATAACTACAAGACTTTTTTTTATATTTTTTTTTTATTATTTAGCACCGCGTCTTACTACCCGTTCGGGTTATACGCTTAAGTACTAATTACGCTAATGGATTAGGAATTGGGAAGGTTGAATAGAGGAAGTGAACCCGCATTTGCGTGGAGGGAGAGTGGAAAACCATTTAGGAAAAACCACCCCCAGTTCACCCGACCGAGATTCGAACCTCGATCTCCCCGTCCTCGGCAGTCGGGCTCGACACGACTAAACTACAAGACTGACCGCACAGTACGACCGACACAAGGAGGGTGAGGTTTGATTGGCTGCTGAGTAGTGGCCAAGCTAATAGCTACAAGACTGACCGCACAGTACGACCGACACAAGGAGGGTGAGGTTTGATTGGCTGCTGAGTAGTGGCCACGCTAATAACTACAAGACTGACCGCACAGTACAGCCGACACAAGGAGGGTGAGGTTTGATTGGCTGCTGAGTAGTGGCCACGCTAATAACTACAAGACTGACCGCACAGTACGACCGACACAAGGAGGGTGAGGTTTGATTGGCTGCTGAGTAGTGGCCATGCTAATAACTACTAGACTGACCGCACAGTACGACCGACACAAGGAGGGTGAGGTTTGATTGGCTGCTGAGTAGTGGCTATGCTAATAACTACAAGACTGACCGCACAGTACGACCGACACAAGGAGGGTGAGGTTTGATTGGCTGCTGAGTAGTGGCAACGCTAATAACTACAAGACTGACCGGACAGTACGACCGACACAAGGAGGGTGAGGTTTGATTGGCTGCTGAGTAGTGGCCACGCTAATAACTACAAGACTGACCGCACAGTACGACCGACACAAGGAGGGTGAGGTTTGATTGGCTGCTGAGTAGTGGCCACGCTAATAACTACAAGACTGACCGCACAGTACAGCCGACACAAGGAGGGTGAGGTTTGATTGGCTGCTGAGTAGTGGCCACGCTAATAACTCCTGCCAGAAGTGACAGGGGGCACAATGGAGCTGCGCCGATAAGACCCACACAGTGCCGCTATGAAAGAAAGGGCGGGAAGTGCTGCTATAAATCCTGGTTAGAAGCTACAGCCGTATTGCACGCGAGGGTTGAAGACAGTGCCCCATCACGAGATTGGGGGGTGGGAGCAATGGCCTACAAGGTGGGGGTGAGGGACAAGAGGAGTAGGTTTAGAATAGAACGGCTGGCACCCTATAGCTAGTCTTCAAATATTACTGATGAGCCCTTGATTTTCTGTCAATGTTACTCTTCAACAAGGTCTGCTAGTCTCCAATCATTACTGACGAGCTCTAGAATTACTATCAATGTTACTCTTCAACAAGTTTTGCTAGTCCCCAATCATTACTGACGAGCTCTAGAATTACTATCAATGTTACTCTTCAACAAGGTCTGCTAGTCTCCAATCATTACTGACGAGCTCTAGAATTACTATCAATGTTACTCTTCAACAAGTTTTGCTAGTCCCCAATCATTACTGACGAGCTCTAGAGTTACTATCAATGTTACTCTTCAACAAGGTCTGCTAGTCTCCAATCATTACTGACGAGCTCTAGAGTTACTATCAATGTTACTCTTCAACAAGGTTTGCTAGTCTCCAATCATTACTGACGAGCTCTAGAGTTACTATCAATGTTACTCTTCAACAAGGTTTGCTAGTCTCCAATCATTACTGACGAGCTCTAGAATTACTATCAATGTTACTCTTCAACAAGGTTTGCTAGTCTCCAATCATTACTGACGAGCTCTAGAGTTACTATCAATGTTACTCTTCAACAAGGTTTGCTAGTCTCCAATCATTACTGACGAGCTCTAGAATTACTATCAATGTTACTCTTCAACAAGGTTTGCTAGTCTCCAATCATTACTGACGAGCTCTAGAATTACTATCAATGTTACTCTTCAACAAGGTTTGCTAGTCTCCAATCATTACTGACGAGCTCTAGAGTTACTATCAATGTTACTCTTCAACAAGGTCTGCATGTCTCCAATAAATGCTGACGAGCATTAGGTCAAGTTCAGAACTTCGCGACTAGAGAGGTCTGGTTTTGGCGGGGAAGGGTAGGTTGAGAGATACCAGGGGTAGGTCTCGGCGGTTATGTGTCGGGTTTGTTAGTTGGATGTACGACTTGCTGTGAATCGTCCGGGCTTAGCCCGTTTCATCCTCCACACGCTAACTCGCTCACTCATATTCTCCCCTCTCCCTTTACCCTCAACAATCACACCTGTCTAGTTTATGTCGCATCAACTCTCCCGGCGCATGCACATGCGCAAAATTACTTGACACACACGCACGAGATTACAAGTAACGCCGCCGCGGTAGATTATTTTATTTTCTCACGAGCCCTCTGAGGAAGTAAATACTTTGATCATAAAAAAAAATTGCAATTTTGATTGATGTCACCATTTCATAGCCCCCTGAAACAAAAAAAAAAGTTGTTTTCGCGATGCTTTTTGTCCGTCCTTCTACCTGTGAATCTGTATCTCGGCCAAGAGCCGAAACCATTTTACCGATCGGCCTAAAACTTGGTGTGTATTTAAAGTTGGCATCATAAATAGGATGGGCAGGAAACAATTAGACGATCTCTGCTAAGGAAAGTGATGGACAACGTGCTGAGGTTTGGCTGACATCCGGTGGAGCTCACTTGAGTGATATTATCTACAAAAAGTGAAAAAGTGTAGTACGTAGTTTGATTTTATTGAGCTAGTGTTAGGTTGCTTTTATTTAGCTAGTGACCCGCCTCGGTGGCGTAGTTGGCTAACGCGCTAGTCGTGTTGAGCTCGACCGCCGAGGACGGGGAGATCGAGGTTCGAATCTCGGTCGGGTGAACTGGGGGTGGTTTTTCCTAAATGGTTTTCCACTCTCCCTCCACGCAAATGCGGGTTCACTTCCTCTAAATTCAACCCTCCAAATTCCTAATCCATTAGAGTAATTAGTACTTAAGCGTATAACCCGAACGGGTAGTAAGACGCGGTGCTAAATATTATTATTATTATTATTTAGCTAGTGAATATTTACTTATCAATTAAAGTGTTAGTTTCCAAGTTACTACTCGTCTAATGGTTTCGGTCCACCCTGTATATATTACCCTAAAATTAAGGGTAGTTTACTCAAGGGTGAAAAGAGAAAAAAGCGATTATATCAAAATGCACACTAGCGATTGTTATTTTGTGACTTTATATCCAAGCTCTCTTTGTAAACGTGGAAAGCTGTGATTTTGTCACTAAGCCCTTCTTGTAAACGTGTGGGACCTGTGAATGACTCCAAGCTCTCCTTGTAAACATGTGACCCTGTGACTTCCATCTCCAAGCACTCTTTGTAAACGTGGGACTCTTGTGACTTTGTCCCCAAGCTCTTTTGGCAAACGTGGGACCCTACGATTTTGTCTTTAAGTTTTTTTTTTTTGTAAAAGTGGGACCCTGTGACTTTGTCTCAGAGTTCTCTTTGTAAACGTGGGACCCTGTAACTTTGTTTCAGAATTATCTTTGTTAATACGGGACCCTGTGACTTTGTCTCCAAGCTCTCTTTGTTAACATAGGACCCTGTGACCTTTTCTCCAAGCTCTTCTTGTAAACGTGGGGCCCTGTGACTGTTTCAGAGATCTCTCTGTTAACATGGGACCCAGTAACTTAGCCTCCAAGCTCTCCTTGTAAACGTGGACGTGGGTCTCTGTTTACCTCAGCGCGCTGCCACCAGGGGCGATGTGTTGGGCTGCTCCAAGTGTCAAGAGAAACCTCGCGATAAGCCGCGCCATAGCGGTAATGACTTGATTGATTAGTGTTGCGACAAATGACAGCTCGGGCTGTGACACGTCCCAAGGTCCTGAAGAACATACACACACACACGGTACAGTCACTTCCCGACCACTGTGCGTCTCATGAAACTACCTTGACTGCGTGTTTAAGGTAGGCCTACCTAGCTAGGCCCAGCGAATCAGAGTTTGTCCTTATTTTTAAGTTAGTTAGTTAGTTTAAGTTAGTTTAACTTAAATCTTGCTGTTTAATATCCCAAATTCACCAATATTAAAGTACCTTTTTAAACTTTTTTCTTCCAATTTCCTTTGTTTTCTGTTTTTTTTTTTACCAGGAGAATAAAATTACCTTCGTTTTCCTGACTATCCTGGTTTTTCAGGTGCGTAATAATCCTCCTCTCCCTCCACGAAAATGCTGGTACAGTTCTTATAAACTCCACCTTACTCATCCCTCACCTCATTGTGCTGCTATCCCGGACGGCTAGTAAGACAATTTAACGTGAACACAGTCTATCCTCGCGTACTAAAAACGCCGCGAGCAATAAAGTGAGTCTGGCCTTGTCTCGACAGCTGCTCGTCAAACTGTTGTTAAACTGACAACATCCGTGCAAATATTGGGCCAACTACTCAAGCTATCATGTCACCGTCTGGAGACACGACGTGACAACTGCTTCCAGTAGGCCTCGTCTACATGGTCCGTAACTCCTGTAGCCGTGTTGTCACTAAAGCACGTACAGTGTATTACTTAGGATACGTAAATCTTTTATGTAAACGCACTCCGTAAGGGGGCCGACTCGTTTAGTCAGAAATTGCCACATATACGTTAAGCTTTAATGCGATAGACTATTTAATTCTACTTTGCATTATTTCAAAATAGGGTTCTTGCCAAAATAAAGTTGAAATATCCCAACAAGGTTCTTTTTCTTTAACCTTTTAAGTTATTTTAAATTAGAGAGACAAATGCGTGAAAATGTGATATTAGCTCATTTTAAACGACTTTTTAAGCATGTTTGGGGCTATGAGACCAGGCTTGATGAAAAGGTGCTTTAGATTCAGCTTTCTTCTAACAAGATGGTTACATGACCTGAGTGGCGCCCACCCCCCCCCTCCCGGGTAGGCGTGAAACACCCCCAAGGGGGCGTGAAGCAATTTGGAATTTACGTTAAAAAAAAAGAGATAAGAATTGAAGACATTCTTTATTTCAATACTTTTTCCAAAGTAAGATTTTTATTTCTTGAGGTATTGGCAACATTGCCTAAAAGTTGTAAAACCCAATATTCAAGAACTAATGAAAAAAAGTGCTAACCATTACATAGTTTTTAAGTCATTTTATTTGTACTATTCCTTTGGCAGTGTTACATTAGTTTTTGTTTAAATTAAAGAAGTGGCTATATAAAAACACTTTTTAAAGATTTTTTTAGAACTGTCCCAACAATAGGAGGGTGGATGAATCGTGGGAATTTGATGATCTATCAAGGGGGGCGTCAGCTCAAAAAGGTTGGGAACCATTGCTATTGCTATAAAGAATACACCAATTTTATGATACGCTCACAACAGAAAATTTTAAGATATTTGAAAACTAAAAGAGATCTTTCCTCTTTGCCTTGAGATAAGTTTCTTGGTTTTATTTCTTTTTTTTTTTTTTGCATGACAAAGGGTGGTTGTAGGTGAAGGATGAAAGAGATTATAAGCTCAGACAGAATAAAGTCGTTCCAAAAATGACAAAGACGATTGTATTTTAAACTGTTTGGTCTGGCAACGATTGACACTTTTTAAATAATTTCTCATATCACAGTTTATAACATTATCAAAAACTAGACTTATTAAACTAACCTAAATTCATTAACTTTTCTCTAAGAAAAATGAACCAACATCATTTTTATCTATATAATAAAACACTCCAGATACACATTTTGAACAAAAACAGAGATATTTTCAAAAAATCTCAAATTTTCCAAAAATAAGTAATCAGTAAACTAACCTAATTTTAGAGCTAAAATACAAATGTTAAAAATCGCGCTGAGGTATGAACATATAATATCCAATCATCAAATATGAACGAAATCAATTTTTTTTTAGCGTTTAGGGTTATATAATATGCCCAAGATCCATTATAGACTGAAGACAAAGAAAATATTCACAATCACAATACTTTCTCTCCATGAGAGTGAGAATAAAAATTATTCCTCAAACAAGTGCGCTGACAATCAATCTAGCAGTGCCGCATTCAATATTTTCTATTGTTTGTTCGTCCTTACCACTCGAAGTTGTACAACTGCGCGGTAAACTGTTGAGTTTGACATTTACGAGTTTACTACTGGTAGTAAATACTCCCTGGTTTGACTTTCAGTTCGTCCCGCCCTTGTTGCAAGTCGCGCGCGGTTTACTTGGGAAATAGCACACATGGTAGGCTACATATTATACCAAGTTTGCGTTTGGTTTCCAAACGCTTAGCATAAAATATTATTTTTAGCATTTGGGACTAAGCCCCGGTATAATACCAAAACGTAACTTATTTTACTTTCGTAACCTATTCACAAAACCGTACTTTAGGCACTAAAATAATCGATCAGAAATTCCTAAAGCCAAGTGGGAGAAGCCGGCCGGTAGTAGGAGAACAAACCGGAGAGGAGGAAAACGAATTTTATTTATTTGAGGTATTTAACGCGCACTTCCTGAACCGACTGATTATATCAGCACACGAGAATTTCTATGAGCGAGAAGCAATGGGGCTTACCAATTAGGCCAGTAAAGTTATTTTCACATACCTTTCAGGGTTCTTTTACACGCACTCGGCATGGAATCGACGGCTTTACTTTGCCTCCGTGTGACGGATTTTGATCACTCAAGAAAAATCCGTCGAATCCGGTTGGGTCGAACATCGGGTCCCCTGAGGCGAGCACTTTACCCCAAGACCACCGAGGCCCACTGAGGGTAATAAAATTACAATACAATTTGTGTTAAATTGCATTATTCTATTCACAAAGATCCATTACACGCTAATGTACCAGTTACTTTTACTTTCCCGAACATTTAGGTCTTAGGGATAGATCAAAATACATAGGGAATTTTCGACTTTTAAGAGTAGAAAATGTCAGCTTTCAAACTATGTTTACAAGTCCATGTATGTAATAAGGGTCCAAAAATTTTTTTTACTTATTCCAGTAAACACCAGACTAGTGTACTGTTAAAAGTTTTATCAATATTTAACCTAAGCCCAACATCTGATTGGAGATATCTCAGCTGTCTGGGCAGCACCCTTGGATAGATCTTTTATATTATAAGCAGAGCCTTTGAATATATCCTCCTTTTCCCTTGGAATTCAATGATCTGAAAATTTTGCCGAAACATATTCATCTCGAATTGCCATTATTTGTTTGGATAAGTATAGCATTTGCTTAGCAAGGAGCGCAAAGTAGCACGTTTTAATGTAAGCATTTTTTGTATTTTTTTTAAACAAAAAACACTATTGCTTAAAATAAATAATTAAAGATCTCGAGTAAATACATTTAGGTTAGTAATTTCATATCTATAGCCTAGATGTCTCAACAATGCTTGAATATTTTGTCATGAATATCGCGGCATTAGACTAGGGATTTCTTTCTATATAAGAAGTAAGAAATAGTTTCTCAATTTACTGAAGTCGATCTCAATGGTATTGGGGTAAAGTGCTCACCTCAGGACCCAGTCAATCTCCGTGGGTTCAAACTCAGTCGGGGTCAACGGATTTTTCTTGAGCGGAAAAAAAAAAACCACGTAGCACAACTTCCTTCGGAGGGGTAGTAAAGCCGTTGATCCCATGTCGATTGTGGCATGTAAAATTACCATGTAAGGTATGTGAAAATACCTTTCCCAGCGAAAATGGTATGCCCGTTCGCTCTCGCTCATAGAAATTCTCGTGTGCTAATATAATCACTCAATTCAGAAAGTGCACGTTAAAAATACTTCAAATAAATAAAAATTAAAAAATAACTTACTGAAATTACAGTCTGATTTTCATAGGAAGACCGTTATTTTGAAAACTAGAAACTTGTTGACGCAATGAAGAGGGAAAAAAAATACAGTAGGCCTAAATGTAACCTATTCACGTTCTTAATCCGTTTAGTTAATCATGTAAAGAGACATTATAATGTAATGATTAAGGAAGTACAGGGTGGGGCCGAAATAATTAGATGATTAGTAGCTTGAAAATGAACATGTTAACTGAAAAGTAAATATTCACTAGCTAAATAAAAGCAAACTATATAGCTTATCACATTTTTTCACTTTTAGAAGATAATGTCACTCAGGTGAGCTCCATCGGACGTCAGCCAAACCTCTGCACGTTGTCCATCACTTTTCCTCAGTTTAGATAGTCTAATGGTTTCGGACTCATCCTGTATTATTATAAGCTTTTGCTAACATTTTAGAAAAACTTTATGGTTAATAAAATGAAATTATATATATTTCTAAATGGCAAATTTTAGTGACTTTCAATTAATGTTGATTGGTCAAAAGGGGGCTTCCTGTATGAAGAAAAAAGGGTTTTAACATTCAATATTATCTCCCGAAGATTTTGCAAATTTTTCTCATCAAATGCCGCTATGATTATGACACATAAAATCAATGTAATTATTTATTTATTTATTTTTAGCATCGCGTCTTAATACCATTCGGGTTGTACGCTTATTTATCAATCACGCTGATGGGGTGAGGATAAGGAAGATTGAATTTAGAGGAGATGTGTCTTCATTTTCGTGGAGAGAGTGGGAAACCATTTGGGAAAAACCACTTCAGTAGTCCTACTCCCAACCGGGATCGAACAACGATCTCCCTGACAACAGCAGTCTAGTCTATTGCATGAGTAGCACCTTAGACCACGCGGCCACCAAAGCGAGTTTTTTTATTTCTAAAAAATACCGACCTTAAGGTGGGATGGTTGATTATTATTATTATTATTAGCACCGTCTTACTACCCGTTCGGGTTATACGCACTTACGCTAATGTGCAATGGTAGGGTGATTGTGAGATGAAATGGAGGACCTACAGTTTAACGTGGGATCCGAACCACGGTGGAGGCCTGGCATTCCTCACATTCACAGGTTGTGATTAATACACATCTTGTCAGAGGTGAAGGAAGGGTTTGGCAATCAGATAAATCTGTGCCGGGACCGAGGATTGAACCCCGGACCCCTAGCACAGAAGTCTGACACCTTAACCCTAGACCACCAGGTCATCTGGGATGGTTGAAAACACGATTTAAGGGCATTTTTGTTTCAGTTTTTATAGGAACTTTTTTAGCCAAAATAAATAAAATATTTTTCTAGTGGAAACGTGAGAGTGTAATTTTCTTACTTGGTGAATATCTATCAAGGGTGTCCTGGAATTTAATGACAACTTTTGGTCTTCATTTAAAAAGTATCTTACTTGATGCCGCTATGCTCATGACAGATATTCAAGATATGTTGATATCACCATGTTAAGAAAATTAAACTATATGTTTGTATAGAAGCAATTTTTGATTCATTTGGGGGGAAAAAAGTTGTTTGCTATAAAAAAAAACTGCTAAAAATACCGACCGTAACTTTCCTCTCCGTTCAGAAAAGTCTCTACGCCCCAAAAACTGTGTGCTCCAGTTATCAAGTGTTGTATTCATTATAAGGAGCGACCAGTGACAGCAGAACTAGAACAGAAGAGGATGGGGGGGTGAAAGAGAGAGACAGAGACAGAGGACGTTGTCGCTGTGCCCGGGCAGACCAGGGCGGAAGGGGAGAGACGTCTTTTGACCCAGCGAACAAGTAAAAGAGGGCGGGAGTGAGAGAAAGGGGGTTGCTTTGAGGCAGTGCCACAGCCTGATCGATCCGAGGCTAGGCTTTGCAGGAGAGGGCGAGTGACAGACAGGCATCAAGCAACGGACGAGCTGCGGACAGTCGCTGCGCGAGAAAATGGGAACCCGTCAAGATCTGGGATAGGGTCGGGAATAAGAAACGTCAGACGGAAAAGAAAAATGTCAACAATTTTTATTTTATATTGAATAAAAAATCCTTTTATATATATATATATATATATATATATATTTTTTTCATCACCACGTCTTACTACTTGTTCGGGTTATACGCTTGCATGATAATTATACCTCAGTTTTATCTTCTGTGGTGCTGACTGACAGCTCACAGCTGACTTCTGACAGTCAACAGTTAGGTATATACCTAAATTTTGACTGTCAGAAGTGACAACTGATAAAGACATGGTTTTTGAAGATCATATGTTTCGGCGTAGGGATACATAATTTGGTCTGGTAGCTTTTTAAAGCCGTCAGAAGTCAGCTGTGAGCTGTCAGTCAGCACCACAGAAGCTAAAACTGAGGTATACTTTAATGTAGTAGGGATGAGGAAGGAAGCCTTTAAGAGGTAATCTACCCGCTTTTCCGTGGAAGGAAAGTGAGAAACCATTTGAGGAAAACCCCCCCTCAGTACACCAGGCTGGATTCGAACCCTGATCTCCCCGTTATCAGCAGGAAAAAGTGACGTCTTAGACCACTAAGCCACAAAGCGGGTCGCAGATATTTGAATAAATTTCAATAAAGCGGTGATGGTTATCCCAGTTCTTTTCTCATTCTCTACGTATCGATTACAGCGCTTGGTGGTTGAATGTGTCACTATCGTTGGGTCTACATCAGACCAGATATGTTATAAATTCAATGTTATAAATAAAACCCGAGAGCATCTCCTTCCCCTGATATTTTTAACAATCTGAAAATTTTACCGAAAAATGTTCATCTCAAAATTGACCATTTTTGTTTGAATTTTATTTTATTATTACTACTATTATTAACGTCAAGTGTTCTGTCTTACGACGGATCGATTCCCTTTTTTTTTCAGTGAAATTAGACCGCCAATTCGCCCTGTCCTCCGCCTCCTCTTTCAGCTCCTAGAATGTTCTTCTTCTTCTTTTACCATCAATTAGCTAATTAAAATAATTTTAAGGCTGGAAAATATTTGCTGACAGATTTTGCTATCCCACTCGTCCCCCAACGCATTATTTGATGTTTATATATATATCACCTCCCACAACAGAGTCCTTCAGCTATTAGTAGGCCGCAAGCCACCGGATTGGAAGATTTTCCTACTCCTAGAAATTTACCGGAAAAATGTTCAGCTTTAGTTGGACATCAATGTAAAAAAAAAAGTATCGCCTGCAAACCATTGAAGTTTTATAATTAAAATATAAACTTTTTTTAAACTCAATAAATAACTGTAACGGAAATTTATTTTTAATTAATAGGGCCTACATCTAAAATCTCAATACGAATACAAACCAGATAGAATTAATAGAATTCATATATATATTATTAAAAAATACTAGTAAAATAAAAGGAATAAATAATTTGCAGTTCAATAATTTAAAGCATACAAAATCTGAAGTTAATGTTTATCAGTGCCTTTATTTTATTAGACTTTAGTAATGCCTCGAATATCGGGTACAAAAAAAAATCGATTATCAAAAATCATCGACCAAAAGATGTTGAAAATCCCGAATATAGAATCTTATACACCGATGTTTTTAAAAATATCGATGTCCAACCACTTATTAATTCTTTGAGAGAAATAATCACTGAGGCGGGACAGGAGGAAGGTAAAGTATGGTCAGAATGAGCTGGAAATAACTTTTTAGTTAAAGTTATAAAAATTACCAAAACCATTTTCAAATATATGTATGTGTCAAGTAATGTTTGCTATCTGTAGCTGTAACTTTTGATGGATATTATTAATACCTATAATATAGTAAGATGTTATCAATGTTGAAAGATTTTTTTAAAAATATTTCCCAAAGGTTTCTTCCTAGCAGAATCCTCTACTATAGCTTGAAATACCTCAAGTTTCACACCTCAACGAAAGCGACTGTCCTGAGAGGGAGAGCGTAAGAGATAAAGAGTTAGGAGAGAAAGAGACCTCTTTCAGCATCTCTCGCACAGTCCAGAACTGACTGATGAGGTGAAAAGGATGAAGAGCTAAGGGGAAGGTATATGATGCAATAGGATGAGGGAGGGGAGTGGAAGGGGAAGTAACATTAGGTCAGCGCGCGGGGGTATAGTTCGAGGCTAGTCAGTCGCGCCTAATAATACCTACAACAACCTCCCCCCCCCCCTTTTTTTCAGATATAAGGGGTGGGGGTGGTTTTAAAGGGGGATGACGAGCGACAAAGTTCCCGCTGATGACGGCAGTTTCCGACCTGCCAAAGTCGCCCAGCTGCTTTCTGGTCCTGACAGTCGCCCCCTGCCCCTCTTCACCTGCCAACCACCCCCTCATGTCTTCACTACAGAGCTTCTTTCGGACGTCTGGGAAACGTGAAAATGTGGCGACACACGAGAAACAAATTTTCCTCTTAACCATCGCTAAATAAATATCCAATCTTTAGAAATGTATTAATTTTATTTTTGTGTCTTGAGGGGAAAGTCAAAATTGAACGAGAAACACTGACAATTAATACTATTGTAAAATACAATTTTTTTTTTAAATGCGAATTTCATATAAATAGATGTTGAATGTAGTTTCTCTTAGTATTAATATAAAATAAAATAAAATAAATATTAAATTATATAATTGTTCCTAGTTCAAATCTTGCCTGCGCAACACTATGTTTGGGCACTGTCACGATTCGTTTGCTCAAAATAACAAAAATTTAACTTTTTTTTTCCTTTTAAAACATTTATGTATATTATTCTTGTATTCAAGCCACTGAAAATAAATTGTATAATTTAATTCTAGTTTGTTTTTATTTCATACTTTTTTTTAACAAACATTTATATGAGATAAGTTAGTAAATAAAATATATATTATCAAGTTTGGTAACTAGTTTATAAAAATCACAATAAACTTCAACAGTTATTTTAAGGAATATAAGTTCCCCAGACGCATACGAAACGTGGACAAAATTATCAAGTATATTTCTTTCATAAGACCAATGTTAAACCATAGTTCTAGCATTTCACACCAGGTGGCTGCAAGGTCGCGCTAGAACTATGAAAAATTTGCCGAAGAGTTCTATTAGATATTAATTGTGACGGTGACGAGGGGAGATAAAGGTTTGAATCCCGGGTGTACCTATAGTGGTCTTTCTTAAATTGGTTTCTCAATCTCCCTTCACATAAATGCAAGTACGTTTACAATTTAAAAAATATATAATTTATGGCTCATTATGGGTAAAATATGAGTTTGGATGGGATGGGTAGTAGGACGCGGTGGGTGATCTTAAACTCCTCACCTGCTCGAAGAAGAAAAGTAATTCCTACAGAACCAGAACCACCCCTCACCCCTTCAATATTTTTTCCACACACTGGGGCCCCACTTGGACCCGAAGCCCCCTAACGACGGAAACGGCCGTCTTGTCAACCCTGGTCTCTGAGATGGATGGGACGTCAAGACTCTCTCGAGTCCCCCCCCTCCCGCCGTTCACAAAGACTCGTCTGTACAACTGACAAGTGTCTAGCTCGGTTCTGAGAGAAGGAGGTAGAAGGGAGGGATGATTGATAGATTGGGCTGGCATGGTAGTTCAAACAACGGCGACTGCACGGTGCACACCGGTTCCCTAATGGCGACCGGCTTTTACCTCTAATAGCCGACATCACAAGGGAAAGTAGGGAGGGAAGGACTTCATCGCCACACAGCCCCGAGCTAGCAGTCTAGAAACCACCCTGTCTTACCATCAGTCCAGGATATATTATTACTAGAGGACCTACATCGTCACACAGCCCCGAGCTAGCAGTCTAGAAACCACCCTGTCCTAACAGTCCAGGATATATTATTACTAGAGGACCTACATCGTCACACAGCCCCGAGCTAGCAGTCTAGAAACCACCCTGTCCTAACAGTCCAGGATATATTATTACTAGAGGACCTACATCGTCACACAGCCCCGAGCTAGCAGTCTAGAAACCACCCTGTCCTAACAGTCCAGGATATATTATTACTAGAGGACCTACATCGTCACACAGCCCCGAGCCAGCAGTCTAGAAACCACCCTGTCCTAACAGTCCAGGATATATTATTACTAGAGGACCTACATCGTCACACAGCCCCGAGCCAGCAGTCTAGAAACCACCCTGTCCTAACAGTCCAGGATATATTATTACTAGAGGACCTACATCGTCACACAGTCCCAAGCTAGCAGTCTAGAAACCACCCTGTCCTAACAGTCCAGGATATATTATTACTAGAGGACCTACATCGTCACACAGCCCCGAGCTAGCAGTCTAGAAACCACCCTGTCCTAACAGTCCAGGATATATTATTACTAGAGGACCTACATCGTCACACAGCCCCGAGCCAGCAGTCTAGAAACCACCCTGTCCTAACAGTCCAGGATATATTATTACTAGAGGACCTACATCGTCACACAGCCCCGAGCCAGCAGTCTAGAAACCACCCTGTCCTAACAGTCCAGGATATATTATTACTAGAGGACCTACATCGTCACACAGCCCCGAGCCAGCAGTCTAGAAACCACCCTGTCCTAACAGTCCAGGATATATTATTACTAGAGGACCTACATCGTCACACAGCCCCGAGCCAGCAGTCTAGAAACCACCCTGTCCTAACAGTCCAGGATATATTATTACTAGAGGACCTACATCGTCACACAGCCCCGAGCCAGCAGTCTAGAAACCACCCTGTCCTAACAGTCCAGGATATATTATTACTAGAGGACCTACATCGTCACACAGCCCCGAGCTAGCAGTCTAGAAACCACCCTGTCCTAACAGTCCAGGATATATTATTACTAGAGGACCTACATCGTCACACAGCCCCGAGCTAGCAGTCTAGAAACCACCCTGTCTTACCATCAGTCCAGGATGTATTATTACTAGAGGACCTACATCGTCACACAGCCCCGAGCTAGCAGTCTAGAAACCACCCTGTCCTAACAGTCCAGGATATATTATTACTAGAGGACCTACATCGTCAAACAGCCCCGAGCTAGCAGTCTAGAAACCACCCTGTCCTAACAGTCCAGGATATATTATTACTAGAGGACCTACATCGTCACACAGCCCCGAGCTAGCAGTCTAGAAACCACCCTGTCCTAACAGTCCAGGATATATTATTACTAGAGGACCTACATCGTCACACAGCCCCGAGCTAGCAGTCTAGAAACCACCCTGTCCTAACAGTCCAGGATATATTATTACTAGAGGACCTACATCGTCACACAGCCCCGAGCTAGCAGTCTAGAAACCACCCTGTCCTAACAGTCCAGGATATATTATTACTAGAGGACCTACATCGTCACACAGCCCCGAGCTAGCAGTCTAGAAACCACCCTGTCCTAACAGTCCAGGATATATTATTACTAGAGGACCTACATCGTCACACAGCCCCGAGCTAGCAGTCTAGAAACCACCCTGTCCTAACAGTCCAGGATATATTATTACTAGAGGACCTACATCGTCACACAGCCCCGAGCTAGCAGTCTAGAAACCACCCTGTCCTAACAGTCCAGGATATATTATTACTAGAGGACCTACATCGTCACACAGCCCCGAGCCAGCAGTCTAGAAACCACCCTGTCCTAACAGTCCAGGATATATTATTACTAGAGGACCTATATCGTCACACAGCCCCGAGCCAGCAGTCTAGAAACCACCCTGTCCTAACAGTCCAGGATATATTATTACTAGAGGACCTACATCGTCACACAGTCCCAAGCTAGCAGTCTAGAAACCACCCTGTCCTAACAGTCCAGGATATATTATTACTAGAGGACCTACATCGTCACACAGCCCCGAGCTAGCAGTCTAGAAACCACCCTGTCCTAACAGTCCAGGATATATTATTACTAGAGGACCTACATCGTCACACAGCCCCGAGCCAGCAGTCTAGAAACCACCCTGTCCTAACAGTCCAGGATATATTATTACTAGAGGACCTACATCGTCACACAGCCCGAGCCAGCAGTCTAGAAACCACCCTGTCCTAACAGTCCAGGATATATTATTACTAGAGGACCTACATCGTCACACAGCCCCGAGCCAGCAGTCTAGAAACCACCCTGTCCTAACAGTCCAGGATATATTATTACTAGAGGACCTACATCGTCACACAGCCCCGAGCCAGCAGTCTAGAAACCACCCTGTCCTAACAGTCCAGGATATATTATTACTAGAGGACCTACATCGTCACACAGCCCGAGCCAGCAGTCTAGAAACCACCCTGTCCTAACAGTCCAGGATATATTATTACTAGAGGACCTACATCGTCACACAGCCCCGAGCTAGCAGTCTAGAAACCACCCTGTCCTAACAGTCCAGGATATATTATTACTAGAGGACCTACATCGTCACACAGCCCCGAGCTAGCAGTCTAGAAACCACCCTGTCTTACCATCAGTCCAGGATGTATTATTACTAGAGGACCTACATCGTCACACAGCCCCGAGCTAGCAGTCTAGAAACCACCCTGTCCTAACAGTCCAGGATATATTATTACTAGAGGACCTACATCGTCAAACAGCCCCGAGCTAGCAGTCTAGAAACCACCCTGTCCTAACAGTCCAGGATATATTATTACTAGAGGACCTACATCGTCACACAGCCCCGAGCTAGTAGTCTAGAAACCACCCTGTCCTAACAGTCCAGGATATATTATTACTAGAGGACCTACATCGTCACACAGCCCCGAGCTAGCAGTCTAGAAACCACCCTGTCCTAACAGTCCAGGATATATTATTACTAGAGGACCTACATCGCCACACAGCCCCGAGCTAGCAGTCTAGAAACCACCCTGTCCTAACAGTCCAGGATATATTATTACTAGAGGACCTACATCGTCACACAGCCCCAAGCTAGCAGTCTAGAAACCACCCTGTCTTACCATCAGTCCAGGATGTATTATTACTAGAGGACCTACATCGTCACACAGCCCCGAGCTAACAGTCTAGAAACCACCCTGTCCTAACAGTCCAGGATATATTATTACTAGAGGACCTACATCGTCACACAGCCCCAAGCTAGCAGTCTAGAAACCACCCTGTCTTACCATCAGTCCAGGATATATTATTACTAGAGGACCTACATCTCACACAGCCCCAAGCTAGCAGTCTAGAAACCACCCTGTCCGCACAGTCCATGATATAATACTATAGCCATTCCACTTACAAATTGCAGTAGGCCTACAGGCTATTATGACCTTTTACTATCTTTTTTTAACACATTGTATTCCCCATAAGCGGTGTCCTTTTTTCTACCCATCGGAGTTATCATTTTGTAGCTTAAAAATGAACACAATTATTTCTATGAAATTAGCATGCTATAATTACATAACATTCACTAATGCATCTATTGTAATCAATATAAACTACAAAAAAAAAAGTCAATGGTATTTTACAAAAAAATAAAATTAGCACTGTCTCATTTTGAGAAGTTTCCAAATCAATCACGTCATAAGTCTTCCCATTTGTGTGGTAAAGCCAATAATGTTATGGTAGCTGTAGTAATAGTCATGGAAAGTGCCCGGATTTTAATGACTTAAAAATGATAAAAAATCTTTTAAATGACCCAAAAAAGTCTAAATAATTATTTCAAATTTTCAAAAAATTACTTAAAATTATGAATAAAGAGTCGAAACAAATGCGCACGACTAAATCAAACAATCAAAGACGCACTTTACAAAACTAATTTATATATATATATATATATATATTATATATATATATATATATATATATATATATATGCAATAAAAAGCCTTTAGCAACCAACTCTTTGATTCTGCTAAATATAATAATAATTTACAAATATCTGCCTTCAGAAGTAAACATGAAGGATAGAAAGTTTATCGACTATATTATCTTCTCATTCCGACAACTGTGTATTGTAAAAATGTATGCATTTATAAAGTATATATAGTAACATACTTATTCAACAAGAATGCCTAAAAATTACTCAAAAATTCTTTTAAAAGGTGCTAAAAATGGGTCTTAAAGGACGCAAACCAAGAAAATATTAACCTAAAATTTCTAAATGACAAAAAATGACATATAAAATATACATTTATACAACCAAGGCATCATGAACACAGCTCACGTACTTATGAACATTGTCTGTGATGAACCAATAAAAAGATGACACGTAATAAAAATCCGGGCCCTGGTCATGAACAACGCCTGCAAAGCCGGAATACCATAGATATTATACGAGGTTTGAAAAAAAAATTAAAACTTATTATACCTTTTGAAATATTTAAAGCAAAACAAGAAAAAGTTATCTTGTTTGAAACTTATTTTCCTTTCTATTGTATGTGGGTATATTATGTAAAGTTGATTTTAATAAAAGTTCAAATTTATTTTTGAAAAAGAAAAACTACCGTGATGGCCAATAGTACCTCCCATTTATGTGTAGTGGAGTTTTGAAAATTTCAGTGTGTGCCACTTGATTTATACTCCATTCACGGTAGGAATTACTCTCTGAAAGGTCTTTTTTCCTACCAAAATCCTACTATATAATAGCTTTCTGGTAGAGAAAAAGGCCTTTCAGAAAACAATTCCTACGTTGAACAGATTTTACACGCTACTTGCTTGGTCTTAAAAAGCACAAGCACTATTACACAGCTATGACGTTGAAAATGGAAGAGTTGTGTCAGTTCATCCCATTCACATAAAAATTGATAATATTGCCTACACGTAAGATATTAAGTCAATTTTACATTCATGTAGAAACAAAATTAATAAGCTTTTTTGTTTTTGTCAATAGGCTAATGTCGTAATTGTCGAGATGTTAAATATTTGAAACTCTACTTAATTCGCATCAACAATTTACTATAACATAATCTATTTTCAAGTAAAGAAACCAGCTACCCGCACTGATGTTCGATCGGTCTAAGGTGTTGTACTCTCATTACACTTTTATCACCGTTAGTAATCAGGTCGGGGGTTCAAATCCTGAATTCACTGGCATAAGTCAAACAGCTAATCAAGGTCGGTAGCGCCCAGCGCATGTACCAAATGAGTTTGTGGTCCCGGATTCCATTCCCGACATGATCAAAGATTTACTATGGCAAATTGTTGGGTGGGGGAATGAATGTTGTGTTTTAATTGGTACCGTATTAGGTTAGTTTGTAATTCGTGTGTTAATACATTCAGGATGTTCGAAAATATACCGTAAAATACACCCAATTTAAAAGGTATATATTTGAGGTTAGTTTTATCAAGTGATTTTTCCATATTTCAAGGCAAATACCGAAGCAATGGTGCGAACTCCTGGTTAGCTCAGCGATAAGAGTACTGGCGTATAAATCCAAAGGTCCCGGGTTCGATGCCCATGTTCAGGTATTTTTAAATTTAAGGAATATGATATTCAGATGCATCTATAACCGTACTTGGCAACTATAATAGCTTGTATATTTAGTCCATTATATATAGTTAGGCCTATCTTTCATAAACATAATTTATTGCCATTTTCCAATAAAATAAATCTAAAAAAGCATGTTAGGGTGTATTAAATAGCATTTAAATTGAAATTATCCTCTCTTACAACCAATAATTTTATAATGTTATCCTCGAAATTACTAAACAAAGAAATTGTTCATTTAGATTAGGAATGAACGAAATAAAATTTTAGAAGAATTGTATTCGTATTTATGGGGAGAAAGATGGGGGGGGAGGGGGGATTTAGGGAAAACCTATCCCCAGTTATATCAGGCCGGAGATTCGATTACTGAACTTACGGTCACCGGCAAACAAGAATTAGATGCATAGCTCACGTGACCACCCATGCGGGGGTAACGCCCAAGTTCAAAATCTTTGAAAGCCAAAAGAACCATTATCAATAGTTGACTAGAAACGAAAATAAAAATGATTGAAATCCACTACGCAGAAGTGTGACCTATAAGGCCATGTCAAATCTGCTATTTTATGCTTTTTGAGTACTGTTGTTTAGGTTAAACAATTAAGTATGACTTGATTAACTTTTAATAATATTATTAATATTTTATTGTATACATTTCATGGCATTGTATGTATAATTTTACTAAATTTCAGCGCCTTGAATTAATCACTTTAGCGTGACAATAGTGTGTCGACCTTGGTGACCTTCGGGTAAAATGCTCGCCTTAGGACCCACTGTTTGTGGGTTCAAACCCAGCCCAGGTCGATGGATTTCTACTCAGCGATACAGTCTATTAACATTTTGTTAAACCCACTTAAGTGGCCGCATTGTCTAACGCGCTACTCTCGCAGTAGACTAGACTGCCGATAACGGGGATATCAAGGTTCGATTCTCGGTCGGGTGTACTGAAGGTGGTTTTTCCAAACTGGTTTTCAACTCTTCTTCCGTGTAAATGCAGGTATACTTTCTGTAAATATAGCCTTCCTAAACCCTAAAACCATTAGCGTGATTAGCATACAAAGGTATAACTCGAACGGTTAGTAACACGCGGCTGTGGGTGACCTGGTGGTCTAGGGGCAAGGTGTCAGACTTCTGTGCTGAGGGTCCGGGGTTCAATCCTCGGTCACGGCACAAATTTATCTGATTGCCAGACCCTTCCTTCACCTCCGACAAGACGTGTATTAATCACAACTTGTGAATGTGAGGAATGCCAGGCCTCTACCGTGGTTCGGATTCCACGTTAAACTGTAGGTCCTCCATTTCATCTCACAATCACCCTACCATTGCACATTAGCGTAAGTGCGTATAACCCGAACGGGTAGTAAGACGCGGTGCTAATAATAATAATAATAATAATAATAGTAACACGCGGCGCTAAAAAAATTGTTAATAAGTGAATAAATGGTATCGTATCGCGGTGGAGATAAGGGTAGAGGCTGCCGCGAGTTATCATTGGCTTCAAAGGGTCTGCAATATGAAATAGACCATCCGCCCACCGAAGAAGGTGTTTCTTTACGATGAAGTCCTTTCATTGTACCTCTTTATTACAAAGTAGTTTGTTAGAAAGAGAGGAAGCAGTCATCATCAACTGGCTGACTGCCTCTGCCTCGAAAGAAAAGTTTTAGTCCAAACAATCTTCCTGGCGCTTTACTGGAGTTGCTTATTCATCGTGTCCAATATCAACGAAAACATGAAAATTAAAAAACAAATTTAAAAAAAAAAGTCTCAGTGACGTGGGCTCGCAAGCGAGCTATACCGACCGAGGGGCCGCCGCATATTGACGAATATCCAGTAGTACCAACATTTGCGGATAGAGGCTGTCATGCGATCAGCAAAACGAGCCCTTCAGTCGTTAATCTCAGTTTTCTGGACCGTACACGCTACTTCTTTATTCAAATAGCTTCTCAATTGTCTTCTAGAGTCTGAGTCTGACCACGTTCCAGACCCACTGGTTCACAGAAAATCTGGAAGCGCCGGGGATCGAACCCGGGACCACTGGATCTGTAGCCAGGAACTCTGTCTACAGAAAAAGTTAGAAGCTCCGAAATATCGTGAGACGTGTTTTTACAAACTTTTACTAGTACATTAAAGTGAATATAAAAATATTTTAAGAGTTAATTGTAGAATTTAAATTTGCTTTACACATGTAAAAAAAAAATCCGCAAAATTGATTACTTGGCCTCTTATAAGCTGATATTGGTCAATTAGGTCAATTTTAATTAGAATTAACGGTACAAAAAGTTAACATAATTTTATTAAGTGGTAGACATCATCGTTCTTTACCTATGTTATTTTCTCACGACCCCTCAGAGAGAGAAGGTATTGTGATCAACAAAAAAAATCGGATTCGAGATTTTGATGGTTGTCGACGTTTCATGACCCACTAACGCCAAAAAAGATTGTGGTTTTTTGCTCCATGTGCCTGTATCTCGACTTAGAGTCGAAACCATTTTACCGATCGGAATAAAACTTGGTATCTAGGGTTTCATAAGGTTCCCCCGAGGGGTTTTTGTAAATAGATACCTAAAATTAGTAATTTAATCAAAGACAGAAAAGAGAGAAAAACTTATTTTATATAAATCGGCTCTAAAGAGTTTTATTAAAATTCGTATCCTAGGCATTGTTTAACATTTTATTTTAGCCTACAAATAAAATTTCGATTCTTATTTTCCCGTAAAAATGACTTTAAAGGTAATTTACAAATGCGGAAATTTCCAATTTTTATAATATCTACGGAACTCTTTGAGATACGAAATAACCTAACGTTGGAAAGTTATAGGTCTAATAAAAATATTTTATTTCAAATACAAGTTTACTAAACCATTAGTTTACAAGCTATAAACAAATATAGGGCCTAAATGGAGATCTTTGAAATGTGAAATTGATTGTTATGCTTTAGCGCAAGTACCCGCCTAGGTGGCGTAGTTGGCTAACGCGCTAGTCGTGTTGGTTGAGCTCGACCGCCGAGGACGGGGAGATCGAGATTCGAATCTCGGTCGGGTGAACTGGGGGTGGTTTTTCCTAAATGGTTTTCCACTCTCCCTCCACGCAAATGCGGGTTCACTTCCTCTAAATTAAACCTTCCCAATTCCTAATCCATTAGCGTAATTAGTACTTAAGCGTATAACCCGAACGGGTAGTAAGACGCGGTGCTAAATATTATTATTATTATTAATATTATTTAGCGCAAGTGCGTATAACCCGGACGGGTAGTAAGACGCGGTGCTAATAATAATAATAATGATTGTTATGCTCTTTGCTGAACAGAGATATTCCTCTATTCTCAATGTTTCTTTAACAATGTAAGTTATATTATTTCATTTATGCTCTTTGATAGAATGTGATGTTCTTTTTCCTTTCATGTTTCTGTAACAATATCTATATTTTTTATTTCACAAATCTTACGAGTTTTAAGTAAGTGTCTCCATTTTTAGGTAAAGGAACGAGGAAGTGTCTGTACGGTGCACAGAACTTTTTTTTTGTCTGAAGTTGCAGGAAAAAAAGTAGGCCTACCAAACGCACTAATAAATCTCCCACCCTCCCCCCAATATCCTTGTTCTAAGTTCCCATACTAGACCATAACCGGCCTCGTGGTAAAGTGGTCAGAGCCCACGGCTGCTGACTTAGAGGTCCCATGTTCGATTTCCGGATAGTACATTTTTCTCAAAATGGGAATAATTCCCTTGACCACGAGGGTTTTGTTAGTTAGACTTAAGTTAAGTTAAGATCTTCATTGGCTTTTGATGCAGCCCAGACATGCCATTATTATTATTATTATTATCATCATCATTATTATTATATACAATGTATTTCCTTCAACCAAAGAACAATGGTAAAGAAGTAAAATACGTGTTTGATTTGGCTGTTACGACAGTTATTGTGACCAAAGACAAATATTTTATATTCAAAAATGAGAAATTTGGCCTAATATTTATATCCATAGCACTATAACAATGAAGTCTGAGTTGATTTTTTAAAACATTTTTATCCGAGAAAAGCATTTTATTTACAGATTTATAATACCGAAACACAACTTTTTACTTGGAAGATCCTATCATTTTATTTACCACAAATCAGAGTCTATATTGAAAGTTAATTGGCTTATAACATTGGCATACATTAGGGATTTCATTTCAGTTGAAAAATCGACAGTAACGTGAAGATCCTTGAATCTTCTCAATAAGAGGATACGCTTGCAAACTCATGTAGTGCAGTTCTTACTGACCATATGGTAACACTGGTACGTTAGTAACGTTTAACTAGACGTTAGTTTAGTATTCGCGTTTATTTCACAGTTTTACTTCTTTCGAGAAGGAATCTGTTCAAAAGAAGTTACCAATTCCCTTTTCCTAAAAACTTATATATATATATATATAATTTTTTAAGTGCTTATATGCTTATATATGTGTGTGTACAATATTTTACACAAACATTGATTGCAATAAGATTATAAACCATTAGGGTTATCAATTATTAGAACAGGGGAATTCCAATTTAAAAGTGCCCGAGAACCACAAGTGAATCATAATCTACTACTAGTTTTTGTCAAATTATGAAAAAACAAGAACAGGTATTTAATTGTGAACAGGGCCTCAGAGAAGAATTTTACAAGGGGAATTTTATAAGATTTTTGGGCCCCCCTTCATTTTCCATTACTCCTGTCTAAAATTTTTTTTAACTATTTGAAAAAAAAGAGAGATATAAGACAAAAAAAAATTAATTTATACTTTTACACATAAAAAAGGATAAAATAATAATAAAAAAATACACCGCTACTAATAATTTAGTTATAATAGGCCTACTAGTAGTGGAAATATAACTGCTAATCTCCATTATATGCAAACATTTTCTGAGATCCCGGGAAATTCCCAGGCCCCTTTTAGACCCCCAGACCCGGGTACAATGTACCCCCTGAACTCCCCTCTCATAGGGCCTGATTGTGAATGAAATAAGTAGTAATTTAAATATGTTTAATTATATATAATGTAAAACAAATTTTCTTACTAAAATGTACTATTTTTGATGAATCAATTTAATATGTTAGATGTAAGGATGAGATTTAACATGAACATTATTTGGAACATTCATGAGATTTTCTCATGCAAGCCTAAACTTTCCGTTTCCCAGGAAAAAAAATCAATTTTACTACAGTAGATTATTTTTACAAGAAACTTCGTGGGGTTAAAAAAAAAAGTCTCACGGACCACAAATTGGTAACCCCAAACTATAACCAAAAATAATAACATAATAGATCTGTTTTATATACTCGAAAACCAAACATGTTTCTAGTTTGCTTTGCCAAGCATCATAGTTCAACATAATACATTTCCTGCGATCTTTTAACTTGCTAACTTCACCCCTGCTCACAATTTTCAGCAAATCTAGCTTTAACGTCAGTTTCATAATCAAGAGTGAGTACATCTCAAGTGTGATCAGGTTCGCCAGGATGGGGGGGAGACTAAATTGGTATCATGGTATCGGGCCCACGACTACTAAGAGTCCGGGTCCAAGGTCCAGATTCATAGTTCATAAGTTTAAAAAATTGAAGATGAAAAATATAAAAAAATAATATGAATGACAACCAATAAAATGTGTATTATTATTATTATTATTATTATTAGCACCGCGTCTTACTACTCGTTCGGGTTATACGCTCTTACGCTAATGTGTAATGGTAGGGTGATTGTGAGATGAAATGGAGGACCTACAGTTTAACGTGGGATCCGAACCACGGTAGAGGCCTGGCATTCCACACATTCACAAGTTGTGATTAATACACGTCTTGTCAGAGGTGAAGGAAGGGTTTGGCAATCAGATAAATTTGTGCCGGGACCGAGGATTGAACCACGAACGTCAGCACAGAAGTCTGACACCTTACCCCTAGACCACCAGGTCACCTAAAATGTATATTCATATTAAGGAATAGTGCAGCCAACCCACTAGATGAGTTTCCTACGGAGGAACTGTCACTAATCATTGCTATGGTATTGTCTTCTCCTTCGTTTCAAAGTGTTATTTTTATAATGAAACTAAATTTGGCACACAAACAGAGTCAGGCAGTAAATCAGATGCGATTTATATAATTCATTATGTGTGTAAAATGTCAGTGTTCAGTTAAGTTACGTATTAATTTTTTGTACATTGTTTTTCTTTTGTAACATTGACAACAAGGCAAAAAAAAATAATCAAGAATTGAAGTAGGAAGAGTAGGCCTACGTGCGGCATTCCCCCTGACTGGAATAAACATGCCCCCCTTTTAGATTTATCTCACTCCCCTCTGATATTCTCGAACGTGAAGCTGAAAGATGGTTTGTATCAAACTCAAAATTATTTCTAGAGGCATCCAATTTTCAAACATTTGTCGGGAGAAGACTAGTCTGAATAGATTATAGAGGCATCCAATCATCAAAATTGCCAGAGTAAGATTATTCAAAATATCTTCTGTGAGCCTTCAAGTTTTCAAAATTTGCTGAAAGAGGCCCAATCTAAATACCTTCCAGAGACATATAATTTTCCAAGCGAGGACACTTCAAATAACTTCCTTTAGTCACCCAATTTTCAAAAATTGGCTGAATAAAGACCACCTTAAATGATTTCTATATTAAGCATTTAATTCTAGGCGAAAGCCACTTTAGATAGCTTCTAAGGGCATTCAAATTCCAAAAGCTGTATGGGGAAGGATCACTCCAAATATCTTATAGAAGAGTCAAATTTTCAAAAAAATTTCCCGACGAAGGTCATTGTAAATATTTTCTAGACATTTGATGGGGGAGAGTCCCCAGTCCCTCAAACCCCTCCCTTTTTTTTTTTTTGCTAACTGCACCCTGGACAAATAAGGTTGCACCGTCATTTAAGTCAAATAATAAAAAGAGAGGGGAGCCCACGCTTTGCCCCTGGCGCTGGGCTCGGTTTGTACACCTGTCGGGCCTGAGTGCGGCGCTACAATAAATAAAGGACGACACCTACCCAGAATGGAATGGGCCAGTTCATATGAGAAACTGGCCCATTAAATTCAAATCTAGGTAGGTGTCGTCTAGTATTAAGTAAAATGTCGTATTTGAGGCGTACTAAGTCTGACTATTTAACTGGCCGTTAAGAGTTTGTATGCTACCAAGAGGGGGAAATGGGTGGGGGAGGAGGAATGTGTGTTAAGTAAACAGATATTGTGTTTTTAATTACCTTGATAATTAAAATCTCGCATCCCTATACATGGTGACCCAGAATTTACTGACGCGACTTCGGTTATATCCACACGATATCCAAAAAGTTAGCCTATATAGTAGGATTCCGTCAGCAATAAATTGTTATAAAGTCCGAATTAATTTATTTTTCTCCGGTCGACATTAATGCCATTTTACTTTATTTTCAGTGTTATCCTATAGTTATTGATAGTATCTATGAAAGGTGACAATTGTAGAGCACATGGCCTTACATATAAAATATATTAGAATGGTTTTACTAACTTTTTATGACTGTCAAAAATTTTCGTTTCTTTCTAAATCGAGCTCTACCAGCTGACGTCGAGTACCTGTTCTATATCAGGTTTGCCACTATTTTCTACTATAAAAATCTCTGTATTTTTCAAAAGGAATTCCCATTTTCCCAGGCAGATTAAATTGAAGAAAAGAGTATATTATATATAATTTCATTTTCCATCAAATTGACTGAGTGTAAAGTCACGTAACTCATGTTTAAAACAAAAAGATTTAATATTATTGATGGGGAAATATGTCTTCTGTCGTTTCACACCCTTGATTAAGGAGTAGTAAGACATGTTTTAATCAGCGTGCTTAGTTCTCCAGTTCACTTTTTCGTTCATTCAAAGACTTACTATTTTAAGCTTTCAGTTAAATGTTCCAAATTAACAAAATATTCCAGTATTTTTAATTAGGTTTTGCAAATTTCCCTGTGTTTTATCGGTTTTTTACAGACACAAAAATTCACCTAAATTTTCCCGATTTTCCAGGTGTGTCAATCCTCCCTGTATACGGATACAGAAAAAATACACGATAATATACTGTCCAATAGGGAGGATTAGTGATTTTGACAGCTTCGTTATATATGTATATATATATATATTTTTTCGAGAAATGATGTTATAGTAAATAATAATAATATTTAGCACCGCGTCTTACTACCCGTTCGGGTTATACGCTTAAGTACTAATTATGCTAATGGATTAGGAATTAGGAGGGTTGAATTTCTTTATAGGAAGTGAACCCGCATTTGCGTGGAGGAAGAGTGGAAAACCATTTAGGAAAAACCATCCCCAGTTCACCCGACCGAGATTCGAACCTCGATCTCCCCGTCCTCGGCGTTCGAGCTCAACACGAGTCGCGCGTTAGCCAACTACGCCACCGAGGCGGGTGTTATAGTAAAGAAGCTCTCTTGATAGTTTCATTATATATTTTTTTCGAGAAAGGATATCATAGTTGAAAAGCTCAATAATAATTCACCAAAGTAATTACGCAAGATAACATTATTTTATTCTTCTTTTGGTCCATAGTAATTTCAATTTGTTCACCTTCACTCACACACACATTTTATGTTTTTCCTAATTTTGTGTAAAATATAATTATTTTTCAGTCAGGTTTCGAATCATTATTACTATACACATTTTATGAGTAGGCCCCCTATGATCTTGCAATTAATATTTGTACTAAAATGTTACTTTTGACTCTAGTTGATAACCCTTATGAACTTATGATTTGTCTATAACTAATGTTTGTGCCAAAATGATATTTTTTATTCTCGTTGATAACCCTTATGAACTACGATTTGTCTGTTATCAATGTGTGTGCCAAAATCTTACTTTTGACTATTGTTGATAACCCTTATGAACTACGATTTGTCTGTTATCAATGTGTGTGCCAAAATGGTACTTTTGACTATTGTTGATAACCCTTATGAACTACGATTTGTCTGTTATCAATGTGTGTGCCAAAATGGTACTTTTGAATTTAGATGATAACCCTGTAGCGGGATAACCAGTCCTGGCCCGTAAAAACTAAATCTGCTAGAGAAAATCATTTCTCGAAATAAAAAATATATATAAATGTTATAACATAATTCGTTACACACCACGCCTCGGGAACATCGCCGGGTAAGAACGGCCCCATCGGAAGAGTTGCACACACGAGCCTCCATTCAACTCTAGACTTGACTCAACTAAACTATCTAACGAGCTGAGTGGATTTGTGCGTGGTTCGTGAGGGTGGGTACGTCATGGCCAGGTGCCTACGTTTTGTTATCAACGTCAGGGGGTGCTTCTAACCCCCTCCTCCCTTTCCCGTGGTTCGTCTATTCAACCAGTATAAAATGCCTCGGTCCACTGGGAACAAAACACAGTCCTAATCTAATATTCGACGACCGACGTCTATCCTATCTACTGTACATCAAGACATTGTGGTCACGATGATGGTGCCGTCAGACTCACCGGAAAGACTGAAATAACTTGCCGTAAACTATAAACTTTTTCTTTAGAAGGGAGTAGGAGGCTTAAGTCCTATCATGTTAAGTAAAAAAGATTTTTCTTACAAGTTGAGAGTTTCTGTCACTCTTGAGTTTATTAACTATTTAAATGTATAATTAGGTTAGGTTTTCATTGGCAATGTCATGAGATTACGTAGCTCTTGTTTTTCTATTTGGTCCTTAAGACCATTGGTTTCATTGGAGTGTGTCTCACTCCTTGGCCTGTATGACCGTATTGTGGTCTGCTATGCCATCGGGCGGGAAAGTGGGAATTTAGGTTGTTCCAGGCCCGATGTCAAGACCTAGTTAGGTAATGGTTAGCTATTCTTGTGGAACCTTGGCACCTCACACTTTGGTGTTCACCCCTGCCCTTCTGGCGTGGCCCGCACCCTATTTGATGTTCATGTCTGACTCCTTTCAGGGGCGGCATGATACCTTGTTGATAGGTTATAACCTATGTGTGGTAAGTGGTTGGCACCTAGGTTGAGTGTGGTTTAACTCATACCTGGCTATACTAATTGGTTACTTGCCAGCCTTTACTATATGGAGGCCTAGAATCCTGAATGACAACTTTCCCTAAGATATTTACCCGGTGTTTCTATGACCGGGACAAATAGACAATTCTATTAAACTTATGTAATTAATTCAATTAGGTCAATATAGCTTCACTGGCATATATCGTTCTCACCTCTTAAAATAGGGTTGCTTGTATTATAAGTTGAGTAGGTTCTGACCCTGCCTTGCTCGCCTGTCATAATCCATTAGATATTTGTTGCAACAAATTTACTATTGTTACTGTATTGTGTTTGTAGTCTGTGTCTCCCGTCGGGAAGTAACTTAAAATAACTTCAGTATTGTCTTTCTTCCTAGGAAGTATGATTATACATCTTTTGATAGTAGGCCGATAGTTCATAACACTAGCGGAGTTTAATTGTAGTATTAAACCAATGGCGCTTCACGCCTAGTTCACTCTATGAGTGTGCCGATTTTTATTTTATTGTTATGTTAGTTATTTTGGCCTAATCAATCAACATTTAAAATATTGGATTGAGCTCTGATGTCTACCTTGTAATTGCTTGCTTTGTTTGTTCTATTAAACTCTGATGTCAACATGCATTTGAATCTTATGCTTTCAAGTGTTAACTTGTCATGTATATTTCTCATGTTCATATAGTCGGCGTATTTAGTGCCAACTAAAGCGCCGCTGCAACTCTTATGAACTTATGACTTGTTTGTAACCAATGTTTGTGCCAAAATGATAATTTTGACTCTAGTTGATAACCTTTATGAACTACAATTTGTCTGTAAGCAATGTTTGTGTCAAAATGGTAGGCCTTACTTTTGACTACTCTAGTTGATAACCTTATGAACTTATGACTTGTCTGTAACCAATGTTTGTGCCAAAATGATACTTTTGACTCTAGTTGATAACCTTATTAACTTATGATTTGTCTGTAACCAATGTTTGTGCCAAAATGATAATTTTGACTCTAGTTGATAACCATTATGAACTATGATTAGTCTTTAAACAATTTTTATGTAAAATAATTGTACTTTTGAATATAGTTAATAACCCTTATGAACTACGATTATACTGTAACCAATGTTTGTGGCAAAATGTTACATGTCTGTAACTAATGTTTACGTAAAATGTGCTCTTTTACACTGTCCATTGAACACACAATAAAACAATACAGTAACATATTAAAGAATAAGTTTTGAGCTACAAATTTTTATTTAAAGATAAAACCATTTATAGCTTAACATGACAAAATATGATAAAATTATAACACAAACTTTATTAAGTTTTCTAATTGATCTTTCGAATAATAATAGATTATAATTGTTTTCCGAAAACATTATAGACCATGTGTTATTGAATAAGTTTGTGAAAACTTCTTTATTAATCACCAGAAATTGTTAGCGTAATCAAATCTTGCAGATTACGGTGGGCAGGACATGCAGCGCGAATGGAATAATCTAGAAACATGTTCAAGGTATTGACTGGTAAACCCGATGGAAAGAGACCAATGGGAAGACCTAGGCACAGATGGGAGGATAATATTAGAATGGACCTGAAAGAGATATCGTGTAATGAGGTGGACTGGATAGAGCTAGCTCAAGATAGCCATAGGGTGTATTGAGATCAACCGGGTAGAACTAGCTTAATATAGAAATAGTGTGTAGTGAGGTGGACTGGATAGAACTAGCTCAAGATAAGGATAGGGTGTAATGAGGTGGACTGGATAGAACTAGCTCAAGATAGGGATAGGGTGTAATGAGGTGGACTGGATAGAGCTAGCTAAAGAAAGTAATAGAGTGTAATGAGGTCTACTGGATAGAACTAGCTCAAGTTTAGGGATAAGGTGTAATGAAGTGGACTTGATAGAGCTAGCTCAAGATAAGGATAAGGTGTGTAATGAGGTGGATTGGATAGAACTACTTTAAGATAAGGATAGGGTGTTGAGGTGGAATGGATAAAACTAGCTCTAGATAGAGATAGGTTATGAGGTGGACTGGATAGAACTAGCTCAAGATAGGGATAGGCCTAAGTGGCATGTGGTAATGAACTTTCAAGTTTCTAATGCATAGACTAGAGTTCAAACCCCACCTATCCTTTGTCTACTCCGAGAAAATTGGATTAGATAAATGAACTTCAAGTTTAGGAAGGACATAGGATTAGTCTTATGTTATGACTCAAGGTAACTCATTTATTACTTTTTAGATAAACTTTTGTTTTGAATAACAAAGAAGGTTCTACAAACTAAATAAGTTGGCTCGTAATAACTCTATTTGCAAACTAAGAAAATATATCAACTATTTCAACTAAGGTAGGGCCTACTGTATGTTTTTGTTCTCAGTTACTATGTGTAACAGGATGAGTGAGCAAGATAACATAATATATTATAAACAATTGAAGAAAAATGCATGCATTTAGCTTACAGTAATTTACTACATGTTAATGTTATAGTTAAATAGGACTAACTTAATGCTAATTATTTTTAAATCAATTATTATATTCATACACTTGTACTCAAACACGCGAATAATTACATAGTTTAGTTTATTATATTTAATGTGATTAATTTTATGTCAAAAATGAGTTTAAAAAATAATAGTAATAAAAATACAGGTTATTTCACGTTAATATAAAGACAATGATGGACTTAATGACATGGGTTTTTAATAAGTTTTTTTAAGTTTTATAATTAAATAAGATCTACGCCATAATATTTAGAGATAAAACATTGTTAGATTAATGTTATACCCAAACAAAGTGTTTAATAATTGGGGTTCAATATGCATTTGTAGATTGATTGATGTTAGTTTTGTTATCTTTTTTAAAATTTTGACAGGCGTTGGAAAAAAAATTACAAAATTAAAATCTATCAGAGCTTATCTGATTAGTAAAATAAACATAATTAAAGATAATATTAATTAATTATTAATTTTGAATCCTCTTTGACGCATAGAATTATTTCAAACTCGATTAAGTTACCAACTTAATCTAAGATCAACACATTATACCTTAAGTATATTTAGATAGAAAGTAACTTTTTTTATTGACAGTTATAAAAGTTAACCCACTTCGGTGGCCACTGTGGTCTAACGCGCTACTCTCGTGTTAGACTAAACTGACGATGAATGAGAGATCGAGGTTCGAATCTAGGTCAGGTGTACTGAGGGTGGTTTTCCACTCTCCCTCCACGCAAATACGAGTGCACGACTCCTAAATAGAATCGTTACAATCCCTAAAACCACTAACGTAATTAGTACATAAGCGTACTACCTGAAAGGTAGTATGATGCGGTGCTATAAAAAGTTATAAAAGTTACTAAAACCACTTTAATATATTCCATACGTCAAGTGTTATCTGCAGCTGTCACTTTAGATAAAGAAGATAAAACACCTATGAAATAATACTAAAAATAAAGTTAAATAATAAATAGTTTATCAATTTTGATCACAAAAAATATGTTTTGTATTTTTTTAAACTCACCTGCCCGGATATTTCTATAATGCAGGGCTTGGAGAAGCGACATTTTGTTTATTGTAAACTCTTGTGTCAAAATATGCTCCATTATTTGAAACGTGACGTCATGTCTTTGAAACATGGGGTTTGGGGTGAAGGGAGTTTAAGGGGAAGTTTGCAAACAATTTAGAATACCTAACAAGAAATGTATATTTTGTTGCATGATTCTGACTCTTTTTACTAAATAAAGCAAAAAAGTTTGGAAAACATATTATTTGATAATAAAAAATGTTAATAATTTTATTTATTAACCTAATAGAGTGATGTGAGAGTTTTTGATATCAAACGAAAATGCTGGTTTGTTATTAAGTAATCACAATCACCTCGTATCAAGCAATAGATACAATCCAATTTTCATAAGAAAGCCTTATCTGACAGCTAGAAAAGTTATTAAATCTATTTTCTCTTGTTCATACGCCAAGGCCTTTGAATTGCAGCTGTAATTTTTTAATAATATAGAATATAATCAATAGTTACAAAATAATAATTACTGTAATATAGTAAAATAATATCAATTTTAGCAACAACAAAAATTGTGTTTGTATTTTTTTAATGTGTAATTTTATTAAAATAGTTCTGTAGCCGTTTAATGATAGTTTATGCTGTGGTATTTATAGTAAATAAATGCATTAGGGATCACAAATATATTCAAAACAAACAGTTAAAAAAAATTGTTTCAGATGTTAATATTAAAAATAAATAATTTAAATATATTTTATGCCCATCTAGGACAACATTAGTTTTTGAAGACAATTTTCTCAGCTAATTATAATTTTAGAACTAAATGTCTAAGAGAAAAAAATATTCAAAGATTTATTTATTTATATTTTGTAATCACTATCAGATTTATTCAAATTCGCCTCGTCAATATTAACTTCAATACAATTTTTCAGGTGTTGTTTATTTATTAATAAAATATAAACTTTCATTTTTTTTATATGATTTTCGGTTTGAGAAAAATGTACATTCTCCACAGACAAGAGGAGAGGCGATTATAAAATCTTAACAAAACTCTGATTACTAATTAGCTACGATTAAATACAATCATAGTAAACGTAACAAGCATTTGTAGCAAATATAAAATCTATTTTAGATAAGATAGGGTAGAGGTTATTAAACTTTTATACTTTCTTATATTTATTAAAATAATTTTCGAGGTATCCCTCGCCCCCTCCCCCCGAATATATAAAATTTAACACGTTAGGGCATAACAGATAGGCAATTGATAGCCTACGTAAATTAGAAAACTTTTTTTTGTTTTAAATTATTAGTTCAAAACTCAATAAACATTTAATAAAACTAATCTTTGTTTCTGATTTGACACTCAAACTATAAAAATAAGATTTAAAACTAGTTTTAATTATCAAATACACATTATCAACTAGAATCATAAGAATTATCGTTAAATTCACAATTATTCACATGGAAATAAATACTATAGAAAATTAATTACCGGCATTTGCATTTTGATATTAAATTAATATTATTTTCACTAAAAAAAATTGATCAGATTATGAAAAATAGTTTTCAATATCAGTTTGTCACACACTTAAAACCACACAACTTAACACTCAGTATTTCAATGCAACTTAAATTTTAGTATTTAATTAACGGTAATAGTTCAAAATACAAGGATGGAATCTTAATACAGTCGATATGTTGGGCAGCTTGAACGGCTAACATTGTCAACACTAAAGAGGTTAAAAAGATAAGTTTCACCGAAATAAGAGTTTAAACATTACCAAGGAGTAACCAAGGTTTTATCAGCATTCATAGAGAAACGATTTTTTTAACAACAACAAATATTGATTTGTCAAAACTTGCTAGATAGTTGTGACGTCTATATGACATGTCCGTAATCAGTCAAAACGTGTCAAAAGCATGTCAATCATTCATTACAACCTCAAATAAAGGAAATGTCAAGTTAAAACCAAACATGAGTTACTTTTTTGATTGAATTTCTTAGAACGCTATTACTTTTAAAAAACGAGAAACTTTATTCATATTTTTAACACTTCAATAAATTAGCTATATAATGCATAATATAAAGCTATATAATGAATAGTCCCTAAAAGTCCAATTTGAATATGAAGAACCTTATCAGACAGCTAGAAAAGTTACTAGATCTACTTTCACGTATTCATACGTCAAGTCATGGGATCTTTAGCTGTCACATTTGATAGATAATATCAATACCTATAAAATAACAATGATAATGTAAGATTTTAATAAAATGTTGACTGTAAAAAATATGTTTGTATTTTCTAAGTGTCTCTTCCTACCAAAATCCTGCTATGCTTAATCCTATATGAAAATATGTTCTACACAAATGTAGAGGGCCTATATTTTTCAATTTTACTTTTAAAATATACTAATCATAATGTGTTTGTTAAAGACTGGAAATAAAACGTACAGTATATTGTGAAATATGGAAAATAATATAGAATAATTGAAAGTATAAATTATTATTTTAATGTAGACTATTTTATTTACTCTGTAGAAATCAGAATGTTAAAGTGGGAGTGTAGGGGAAGCGAGTTAAGATAAGTATTTTCGCAGTTTTTTATAGCAACACTTTTTTTTGGTCAAAATAAATCAAATTACTCTCTACTAGAAACAGAGTTTAATTTTCATCCCATGGTGACATCAACATTTTTTTGAATATCTGTTAAGGGTGTTCTAGAATTTAATGACAACCTTTTATCTTCATTTAAAAAGTTTCTCATCTAATGTCGTTATGCTCATGACAGATATTCAACAAATGTTAATATCACCAAGTGAAGAAAATTAAACGCTATATGTTTCTTCTACTGGAGAGTTATTTGATTTATTTTGGCAAAAAAAAAAAGTTTGATTTGAAAACAGCAAAAACACTGGCCTTTCCTCGGGTTCCCTATGTACCCCCACCTTAAAACCATGTATTAATAAAGTAACTTCCCTAATATTATAAATAAATATAGGCTACTAACTTTAGACGAGATTTTATACAAAATTATATTATATAGGCATTTTTAAGTTATATCACCGACAGATAAAAACTAATAATATTTTATCTTCTTCTTCGCCCCCCCCCCCTCTCCCCCCATCAGCTACTCTTTAAAAATATAAGAAAAATCTACCGTTGGAAAACACCTCATGGCCTTTGAACGACCGATTGTCAGTTGTGTTCCCGCCACGTGCTTTACGAGAACATGCCTCCCCACACATGACACACGTGTGTGTCTGTTGTGTAGATTATCATACAGGCCATGCGCGCGGTGTCTTATGGGGGGAACTCTGAAGTGAAGAGAGGTCGGCCGACCCGACGACACTAGCCGGCATTGAAGATCTGGCGAAACCCCCTGAAGTGGTGTTGACCTCCGTCCAGGTCCACCCTTTATCTACCTACAAGTTCAAGGTCAAGCTGTTATCACCGTTTTAAGCGCGGTATCACTGTCGAGCGGGGATCCCTTCCTAGGGACTTCGATTGTCGGAACGACAAAACTGATTGCAACAAATAAATTAAAATTAAGACTTTTTTTTAAATACACCCAACAATTACGTATTTATTCACGCTCCTAATTATTTTATTTCATATTTAGTTAATAAAAAAATCCCTATTTTAAGACGCCATTATAAAAAGTCAATAATACGTTTTATTAAAAGAAATAATAATTTGACTCGTGTATTCTTATGTGAAAATAATTTATTTTCAATTTGGAAACGAAAGAGTTATCTTTACCGAGCAAAATCCAGGACAAAGAATAAGATAAAATAAAACAAAAAGAACATCTTCTACAGAACCCCTTTTATCGAATACGTCAAACCAAAGCCTACCCTTTCGAGCTGTCACTCATCCGTCACTCAGAGCTAAAGAGCCTCAAAGAAAAAAAAAAGTACTGACGCAAGGGCCTCCAGAAAAATCGAAACTCCCTTTTGCGTATGGAAAAAAATAAGAGAAGGAAAGAAAAGGGTTCACAATGAAACCGCTAATTTGGTTGTCTTGCTTTTAAAATATTGGGTGCATGTGAACGTAGCCTCTTCACTATTGTTGTGAGTCAACCCGCAATTTGATATGTTTGAAGCATCAAATAATAAAGTTTTTTCAAATTGACTCACTATTTTAACTATTCAGGTAGAATGTGCGTATTGTTGTAACAGTTAACACGAAATTAATGCATTTAAAGCATCAAATAATAAAAGGCTATATTCAAACTGACATAAAATTTTAACTATTCGTATTTTATGTGCATATTGTTGTATCAATGTATTGTTGTAACAGTCAACACGAAATAAATGCATTTAAAGCATCAAATAATAAAAGGCTATATTCAAACTAACTTCATATTTTAACTATTCGGGTTTTATGGGTGTATTGTTGTATTAATGCATTGTTGAACAGTAAACGCATAGTAAATATATTTAAAGTATCAAATAAAGGAATTCCACATTCAAATTTCTGTATGATACACCTCAATAAAATTGAAATTTTCCACCAGTAATAAAATAAATCGTCAGGCACTAAACGAGTCTGTGTAACTACTTACATTTCATGCGCTTCGGACAGTCCTGCTTCCTGCGTGGCATTGCTTTCCTTCCCGCCGGTAGCGACAGGGTTGATTCACGGTTGATGATGATCTTGACAGTAGAAAAAGTCTCTCGTGATGTAAAGAAAAAAAAAGGGATATAAAAAAGTATAATTAAATAATATGTTTTGTTTTGTTAATACTTTTGAATGTTACACGTATACTTTATTTCGATTTTTAAAAAGCAAAGACAAAAACACTGTGATCGAAATGTGATTGATTTTATTTTTATTTTGTCACTTTGTTGACACTGTCACAGATAATATTGATCGTGGAGGCCGACAGTATTAGATCCTGTTCACCACAGTTGTTGACCACTTTAAGACACTTGATCGATGACATCACTTCGTCTTCCTCCCACTCCCTTTTCACGTGTATCAACGCGATGAATACTAATTAAAAAAACAACACATTCACGGGCGCCGAAAGGGGAAACGGACACCTCAGTAAGTCTTTTGTTTCGTTATTATCGTCGGCACATGACGGCGACGTGGGTGGTCCGAGGTGTGACGTCGGAAAGAAACACATGTCTACTTCTCCTCCGAAGAAATGTCTGTTTTAAACACCTGAACGGGATGTAGAGAATTCGTAATCTTTCAGACACATGAAAATTCCCATCGAAAGTTTTCAGACGAAATAATATTTGGTATGAACAAATTTGAAGCATTTCAAACAAATAAAAAAAAAATCGTGTTTATTTAGGCCTAACTTTTCGTTCAAGTGTCACTGTAGAAATTCACTTGTCTCTATAAACACAGCTTCTATTAAAAATACTTTAATTTGTTTTGGTTGTGAGGTTTAAAAAATGAACAACATTGAGCGTTGACGTCCTCGTGAACGCAGCAACGGTCTGACGTTCACGACAGACGGTGACTGACTGAGTGACAATCGTCAGTCCCCTACTACTCAAACCCACCCCGGCTCGCGGAGAGAGACAGACAAGCGGCGCAATCACTATCCACTCCGTAGTCCAGCGGAACCCGTCGTGTCCTCCCCTCTTTACCCCTCCTCGTCATCAACGCGATTTCTCTCTCTCTCATCTTCCTGCGTCTCACACACACACTCTCACGCGCGCTTCGTCCTGTCAACTCCTCGTCACTGACGGACAGCCCCGAAAAATCTTTTTCTGGTCTCCTCTCACCGCCACCCAAAACACTACCGAAAAACCCTCATGGGTTTCCTCGTGACGTCACGATGTTGGAGGCGGGGCTTGCGTGGTCATAGACTCCTCCCAGCTTTCAGAAAACAACTCCCTCTGCGAACTTGGTACTTGGAACTTGAGACTTGCTAGTATAGTAGCCGGAAAAGCATTGTATCGAGTGCTGCGCAGTATTTTGTGATTTTCTGCCGATTAAAACAGTTTTGCGGCATAGGTGAGTGGATTCAGTAATTGTAATAACATTATAATAGGGTATTTTAGATTTAATGTCCTCTATCTATGGAAATAAATTGGTATTTGAAAAAATAAGTAGGTTGATTTGTGTAACAAGCCAGATCGGCATCCATTTTGACCACCGTACAAATATCGTCTCGTTCAAGGCATGCCACAAATTTGATTCTTACAAACAAAGATATTGTTGACCACAAGACATATCACTACTTTTTACACACCTCTATCTTGTTTTGTATGTTATGTACATTAGATATATCCACCGATATTATAAAATAAAGGTATTTAATATCGTTTTTGAAGAAAGATTTGATACTTGCGCAAACGGTTGTTATTTGGTAGTTTGGAACTCTCTCCGCTAGAGACCACCACGTATCGACTGAATCGTTCCATTGAAAGGCGGGGACTCGCCCAATCCTGACGGACGACGTTTTGTGCCCATTGATTGGCGCAAATTTGGATTACAAACTGCCTACCTGTTTCCCCCTTTTCTATTGGAATGATTTAAGGTGACAATATTTGCGCGCCATCGCAGGACTTTGGCGCGTCAGACAGTAATTGTTTAGCTCAATATTACTGTATTTCTTGACGAATCGGAAAAAATACACAGCCGACTCGCTTACAGTTGAATTCGACAGTGAGAATCGTAGAAACATTGCTCAAACTAGCACATTATTTATTAATAAATTGATAGGCAAATTATTTATTAATCAATCAATCTTTGATTTTTACTTATTAAGTGTGTACATTTTAAATTATGAAACGAACTTTAAATTCAAACCTTAAAATGTGTTCCAAATGTTTTGCACATTATTTAATTTAGATATATTACTAGAATCTAATTAAATAGCGATTTATTAATCCAACTTTAGCATTCAATTAATTAAAATTTTTGTCTTGACTTTTTTATTTCCTCTCAAATAGATCTAGGCCTTCTTACATGAACAATTTTGGTTAAAATCCTGATAGTCATAGATCCTAAGATCGACTTTACAGATCAGGCCTGGACAGACTCTAGGCCTAATTATTATTGTATTATTGACCAATTCACACACACACACACACACACACAAAAGAAGGTACCTTGTTTCTCCATAGATTAGCCCTAAAGCAAGAAAAAAAAATATTTAAAATATCTCAAAATTTAATCTTTCAAATAGTTTTCAACAGGCCTATCTATATAGGGAATCAGAATATGAAAAACAATTATCATTATTTTTATCAAAACAGATTCAAACAAATGTATGTGGAAGGTAGGCCTAGATCTACCTTTTATTTACAGTCGGCTACACTTTCGGGTTTTCATTTCTACAGTCTAAGTCACCGAGTCTTACTACCCGTTCGGGTTGTAGGCTATGCCTAAGTACTAGGCTTATATTCTAATATGTTATGGATAAGTAAGGTTAAATTTAGAGGAAGTGTACTCATATTTGCTTGGAAGTAGATTCGAAAACTGTTTAGGAAAACCACCCTCAGTACCCCTTACCCGGATCGAACCCCGATCTCCCCGTCATCGGTAGTCCTGTTTATTTTGAGTGTGACGCCTTAGAACATGCGGCCACCGAAGTGGGTATTATTATTATTATTTTATAGGTATTGATAATATCTATCAAAAGTGATAGCTTCAGCTAACATGACTTGACGTATGAATAAGGGAAAATAAGTTTAGTAACCTTTTATAACTGTCAGATAAAGATATTCTTATGAAAATTGACCTGTAGTTTGTATATAGGAAGTATACCAAATGACCTTGAAACTACCAGCTGGCTGGCTACACAGACGCTACACCTTTTATGTGAATGAAACGAGGTTTACCTGATTTGAAGTTTGGAATTACCTGACAACCTTTTAAATCGGCACCCGCCTCGGTGGCGTAATTAGCTAACGCGCCAGTCATGTTGAGCTCGACTGCCGAGGATGGGGAGATCGAGGTTCGAGTCTCGGTCGGGTGAACTGAGAGTGGTTTTTTCCTAAATGGTTTTCCACTCTCCCTCCACCCAAATGCGGGTTCACTTCCTCTAAATTCAACCTTCCCAGTTCCTAACCCATTAGTGTAATTAGTACTTAAGCGTATAACTCGAACGGTTAGTAAGACGCGGTGCTAAGTATTATTACTATTATTATTATTATTATTATTATTTAAATCGGCCTACACGTGCTGTTGATGTAGACCTTGACCTAAATGCAATGTTAGATAAGTTTGCAAGTTATAACTTAAACTTCTTTTGTTATAAATTATTAATTGGTAAGCTATACGTACTAAGGTAGGAGTGTAGTGGACGCGAGAAAAGATTAATTTTTTTCTGGAGTTTTTATAGCAAAACATATTTTGGCTAAAATAAATAAAATATCGCTTTAGTTGAAACATTGAGTTTAATTTTCTTCACATGGTGATATCAACATTTATTTAATATCTGTCATGAACATATTGGCATTAGATGAGAAACTTTTTTGAATGAAGAGAAAAAATTGTCATTAAATTCCAGGACACCCTTGACAGATATTCAACAACTGTTGATGTCACCCCCATGTGTAGGAAATTAAATTAGGTTAACTTATATATTTTTACTGGAGAAATATTTAATTTATTTCGGCCAAAAAAAAAAGTTTTGAAATAAAAATTGCCGAAACACTGACCTTTTTTCTCGTCCCCTACATCCCCACCTTAATGATTAATAGGGTCTACTATTAATACTAGCCAGCTCTAGACAGGCCTACCAACATTCGTTCACTCGCGCTGGTGTTGGCCACAAGAGGTAGGCCTATAACTATCAAGGTCAATAAGTTTGGAAAGGTGGTTGTCCAAGTCCCGGTATAGTGTACTGAGCGTGTTTTCTCAGTTTCACTTCACCGCAAATGAGGATACATTTCAGAGTAGAGCCTATGTATAATGTCAAATAGGGACAGAGTGGGAGAGAACATATCACTCAGTAGAACACTCATTGGTCATGTATCAACATTCTCATATGAGGTATGTGGACTAGAGTATATGTATTATTGGTCAAATGGGGCAAAATGTCAAATAGGGACAGAGTGAGAGAGAACATATCACTTAGTAGGACACTCATTGGTCAAATATCAACACTCTCATATGAGTTATGTGGACTAGAGTCTATGTATTATTGGTCAAATGGGGAAAAATGGGAGAGAACATCTAACTCAGTAGAACACTCATTGGTCAGGTATCAACACTCTCATATGAGGTATGTAGAGTAAAGCCTATGTATGAATGGTCAAATGGGGCAAAATGGGAGAGAACATCTAACTCACTAGAACACTCACTGTACAGTTATCAACACTCTCATATGAGGTATGTGGACTAGAGCCTATGTATGAATGGTCAAATGGGGACATAGTGTTAGAGAATATATCACAGATCTACAGATTTAACAAGCTCTGCATACCCTGGCAACACTCCACGCCACGGCTCCCGTATAATACAAAGACAGGAGTCGGAGGTAAAGGGGGGCAATAAAGAATAAAAGAGTAAGACAAACAGGGGAAGAGGAACTCATAGGAGACGGCGAGGAAGGAAGACAGCAAACATAAATATCTGATAACAATAGAACCAAAAAAATAATAATAGCTAAAATACAACATCACGTAGAAAGAAGAAAATGTTAGTTTAGTCGAAACGGAGACTAACAAAATTTTGAATTAACATATCATGTTCAGAAAAAATACTAATCTTCATGTTTACATTTAAAATGTTTTATTGTATTACTTATTTAATCTAATATTACTGTTACTTTTAAAACATGTGTGTTTAATATATCGCTTCCAAACACAAAACTAAATCAGGACACGTTTTACATACTAGTATAACCGGAAAAAGCACACCCAAATTTACAGATAGTTAATTCCTACGTCAGAAAGGTTCAGTGGCGTATCCAAAAATTTATTTGGGGTAAAGTGGAAGGATATTATAAATCGTAAATTTTTTTTTGTGACCTTGGAGTTTGAACAGAAACTTTTAAAATAGATGAACGAATTCCGGTCAAATGTCGCAATGATCATGAAATATATTAAATAACTGTTGAGATTACTAGTTCTATTATAATGTAGAACATTAAGTTAAACTTCTCTACTGTAGCAATATTTGATCTATTTTGTCAAATAATTTCTTTTTAGGTTATATGCACCGTAAAAATAAGAACCTAAATGGCGTTGCTTATTTGGTGAATTCGAAGCTATTTTGCGTAGTGGAAACATATTAGCTTGACGGACCTAAGCACTCTAAGTAGGCATACTATAACCCTTAGACGCCAATGTACGCAATAAAAAGAGGGGTAAGTAGATGAGCAGCTAGCTCTGTGATGCTTTTTGTTTATCTGCTGATAAAACTTCCCCTATTCCTCTGACGCGTATACACACTCACTCAACTAGGCCTGGACAGCATTTACTTGCATTTTGAAACTATATTTTTCTTGTTTCCTATTCTAGATAGACATATGTTTCCACAAACTTTTTCAATCATCCTGGCAGGAAGATTATTACAGGTCATTTCCGTGAATAAACAAAAGAACCCGAATTGTAGATGATTTAAAAAAATAGTTTGCTAACAAAATTAACTGCTTCAAGATAAAAAAAAGTCACAATGTAAGACTATTCTCTAGAATTATTTAATAATTTGTGGTTTTTGATTCAATGTTATACCTTTAAAACTCACCAAATAAAACGTAAATTCACTAACATGGGGAATCTCTTGACTTGCCGTTACGTCACAGGTAGGCAAAGTCATTGAGGTGGAGTTTAAGGGGACTCGAGAAAAGGTTTTTGGCAATGTTAATAGCAAGCAGATATTGCTTTAGTAAACACATCCATCCTAATTTCCTTCACGTGGTGATCCTCAACAGTTGTTGAATATCTGTCACTTCATTTGGTGGAAAAAAACTTTTTAAATGAAGAGAAAATGTTGTCATTAAAATCCAGGTCATCCTTGACAGATATTAAAGAACTGTTAATATCACCATGTGAAGAAAATTAAACGTAATATTTTATTGAAGAAATATTTGATTTAGTTTGAGGGAAAAATATTTCTTTCTATAAAAACTTCAAATACATTGGCCTTGACTCGAAATTCCTACCATCACGCCTTAATTCGCATTACCTCCCATTCCATCTTAAGGTTTTTGGGTGTTTTAATAGAATCGAGCTAAGATTAAGCGTCATAAAAAATAGAACGGTCCATAATGTTGTGAGAGAGTAGATCCAAATTACCTCGAAATATTGATTTGCGCGTTGAAGTGTATTTACACAGACATAAGCCACCAACTACAATCCGAGGGTATATACACAAATTTGGCGTAACAGTTTCAATTCCGGGGTGGTTGAATGTCTTTCTAAAAAGCGAGATAGGAATCATGTGTGTTTTGTGTGTCATTTAAACACAACAACGCTAAAAAAAATGAAAGGTTGTGAGGTGAGGGGGGTTGACATAAACCAATAAATTCGCACGTCAGTGGAGTGAATGGCTTACATTTTCTCCTCCATACCCCTTGTACTTTACCCCCTGTTTGTCTACTATTTAATGATTTATCTAGGAAACCCCTCCCCCTTTTTCCCTTGTAACGTTCAGTAACAAACAGCTGTCTATCTTCATACGATATGGATAGCCCGGATCGAGTGGTAAGACGCAGTGCGCGCACACACACACACACACACACACACACACACACACACACACACACACACACACATATATATATATATACATATGGTGACTGAATGTACAGTTTAATTTTCATATAAAGTGCCTTTTATAAATTCCTTTATTTTGCCGTAAATATTGATAATATTTTATATTATTACTTTAGAACCGCGTCTTATTACCGGTTCAAGCTATACAAATGTGCATATTTACCAATTAATATAATGAGTAAGGGATTCAGAAGGTTGAATTTAGAGGAAGTGTACCCACATTTGCGTAGAGGGAGAGAGAAAAACCATTTAGGGAAAATCACTCTCAGTACACCCGACCGAGATTCGAACTCTGATCCCCCCGTCATAGGTAGTCGAGTCTATTGCGAGGGTGACGCCTTTGACCGACCAGTGTTATTCAACCTGGAGTGCGCGAAGACATCTTAGGGGCTACGTAAACATTTTAACATAGGTCTGTATAGGCTTATATTTATTTCTCATTTAACTCTTATTATAATAGGCCCTCATTATTTTGAATGTAATTTATTTTAGATGTATATTATAGAAAATATATAGCCTATATAGGTAACTTGAATTTTGCCTTAACAACTTATTTGGCACAGAGTTGAACAATTTTATCTGGGGGTACGTAAAAAAAAGGGTTTAAGGTGGGGATGTAGAGAAAGCAAGAAAAAGCCAGTGTTTTTTTTTCAGTTTTTATATAAAAAAAATTGGTAAAAATAAATCAAATATTGTTTCAATAGAAATACAGAGTTTAATTTTCTTCACATGGCGACCTCAACAGTTATTGAATATCAGACAAGGGTGTCCTGGAATTTAATGACAACTTTTTATCTTCATTTTAAAAGTTCGTCCTCTAATGCGTCTAAGCTCATGGTAGATATTCAACGACTGTCGATATCACAGTGAGAAGAAAATAAACTATGTTTCTACTGGAGTAATATTTAATTTATTTTGGCAAAAAAAAGTTTTGATATAAAAACTGCAAAAACACTTATCTTTTCTCACCCCCCCCCCCCTACATTCCCACCTTTGCCTTACACCAATAGACCACCGAATCGGGTCAAATTACATTTTCTCTTCTGAGCCAGGCATATTTTCGTTTCCCGTTGAATTTTGTTTAGTAAAGCTTGTTTCGAATGTGTGGTTTAGGACCTTAGTCCACCCCAGTTCGGGAGTCTGACACGCCAACCTTTCCGGTGTTCCTCCTGAGAATCTTACCTCCACTAGAGGCATCGGTCCAGGCGGTGGCTGTCGTCAGTAAATCACTCGCAATCTGGAAACACAAGAGAGCAAGCTCGCATACACATGTCATAGAATTGATTCACTGCCTCGCGGTCCTGCCAGCCATTCATGGCTCGCCCCCCACACGGTGACTAACAAACACACTGCCGGGCAGAAGTAGAGAGGAACAGTTTTTTTTTCTACAGAAAAAAAAACGCGCTCAGGTTGTCAAATGGTTTGAGACAAGAATAGGTGGAGTTTTGAAGTGTCCGGTGCGGCATTTTCACATTTCTTGTCAATTTTGTATTTTTTATCGTACGAAAACTATACATTCTCAATCGGAATGAATTTTAATTGATTTAAAATTAGGAAAACATATATTTTAAAAGCATAGTATTAAAACCAACCAGGTGACCTGGCGGTCTAGGTGTAAGGTGTTGGACTTCTGTGCTAGGGGTCCGGGTTCAATCCTCGGTCCCGGCACAGATTTATCTGATTGCCAAACCCTTCCTTCACCTCTGACAAGACGTGTATTAATCACAACTTGTGAATGTGTGGAATTCCAGGCCTCCACCGTGGTTCGGATTCCACGTTAAACTATAGATCCTCCATTTCATCTCACAATCACCCTACCATTACACATTAGCGTAAGTGCGTACAACCCGAACGGGGTTGTAAGATGCGGTGCTAATAACTTAATAATAATGATAGTAATAATAATAATAATAATTAAAACTAACCACGATCTATGGTTGACGCACTATAATATTTTGAAAAAAAAGTGGCTATAGGCATCAATCATGGAATAAACTGGACTGCCAATGACGGGGAGATCAGGGTTTGATTCCCGGTAGGATTTACTGAGGGTGTCTTTTTACCCCGTAAATAGTTTCCCACTCTATCCAACCACGAATATGTGGGTATATTTCCTTTAAATTCTACTGTCCTCATCTCTCTAACATTAGCATAATAACACTATGCTACTAAACCCACTCCACTGGTTGAATGGTCTAAGGCGTCATTCTCGCAATAGACTGTACTACAGATGACGGGGAGATTTAGGTGTACTGAGGTTGTTTTATCCTAAATGTTTTTCTACTTCCTCTCAAATGCGGGTACACTTCGTCTAAATTCAAACTTACTTATCCCTAACATATTAGTGTGCCTATAACCAGCGTGGTTAGTGAGACGAGGTGCTAAAAAACAAAAACTTTTCCGGGGATATTATAAAACGGAAAATCTTCCGGTAAAAATGTCAGATCGATGAATCCCAAAGGTAGGGAATGTTAACGTCCAATTTTTATCGGAATGGACCTATCATATTGTTAGAAAAGCTACTAGAGATACTTTCCCGTATTCATACGCCAGATCATGATATTTTCAGCTGTCACTTTTGATCGATATTATCAACAGCCTACCAATAAAATAATAATAATATATTAAAATGTTATCAATGTTGAACGCAAAATAACGTTCGTATTTTCTAAAAGGCCCCTTCTATGAAAATTTGGGTGTACTCGTAAGGCCCTTGGTTATAGGTTATAATATTGAAGTATTGACATAGGCTATTTATTCTACAGCAGTCCAAGGAACATAGACTTGAGAAACACTTTTGCATTCAACCATCAAGCGCTGTAGTTGTTAAGCGGATGTGAGAATAAAACTGAAATCGCTGTTATTACTTTTTTTGGAACACCTTAAATTAGCTGGGTTTTTTTTTTCCTAGGAAAGAAATAGAAGTTGAAAATTTTCCAAAACAAGAAATTTTTCTCCCTGGAAAAGAATCAAAAGAAAAATGTTTGGGTAGTATAGTAATAAGACGAACGGTGAGGGGGGGAGGGTGCAGTGTTGAACAGTTTCTGATAAAATTCAGTGTTCGTTTCGAAACTCTGGATTCGGTGAGTTAAAACTGTATGTGATTGTGTTTATGGGGCACCTGTAGACGTCTCCCCTCTCCCCCCCCCAAAAAAAAAAATGTCGGCCTGACTGCTCCACAAGACACATGGCTGTCAAGTCGAGTCTTTACAACACTCCCAATTTATGACTAGATTCTTTTCTCCATCGAGCCTGTTATGCGCCTTGTGTTCGACTTGGGAGATCTGCACGACGCAGACGGATTCAAAAGATGTGGAATAAAGGGGGGACTGTTATGTATGTATATATATATATATATATATATATATATATATATATATATATATATATTTACGGGGGAAGGGGTATAATTAAATGGAGGGATTTTTAAAAAAGACTATTTATGTCGAATTATCCCTTCATTTGACTTTATGGAATATTTAATTGGAAATTTAAAGGACGTTACTTCTTGTGACGAAGTGGTACTAAGTTGATATAGAATTTCCCAGTTTTATATATCTGCGTTTTATTCATTGGGTTTTAAAGATATAGTCCGACACCTTAGCTCAGTCGTAGCATGTATTTCCACTGAGCTAAGGTTCCTGGGTTCGATTCTTGGCATGACCGAAAAAAAAAATGTATCATTGGTGAAGTTTAGGTTTCCCCTTTCACGGTTAAGAATTAGCAGTTAGGTCCTGAATGTTGTGTCTGTTCTAGATTTAAGTTGGTTTTTAAGTCGTGTGTTGATATAGTCAGTCCGTTTAGAAAGTGCACGTTAAATACCTCAAATAAATAAAATAATAAAAATTAAAAATATAACATTGAAACAAAAATCATATAACTTTTTCTTAAATATTTATAAAATGTCACAACTTGATTTTTTAATCTTAAAGAAGTGTTTTTGTAAAAGTTTTTTTAAATCGACTATAACTCAGGTGGTTTGGTTTGGAAGCATTTGCCGCCTATCTAGAATAAGAAACAAGGAAAAGGGTAATTTTGGAAACCAATTCAATGCTGTTCAGGCATCAATATTAAAGTGAGTGTTTATACTCGTCAGAGAAAGGGGGTACTTTAATCATCACATTGACAAGATACCTCGCAGGTTAAATTACTTATTTTCTTCGCTCTCCCTTTCTATTTCATACATTGGTGTCTTGAATGTGATCTTGTGTTTAGAGTGCTTAAGTGTGAGTCTCGTTAAGATGTGGTCCGCTTGCCAAAATAATCTCAAAATCACCAAGTAGGTGACGTCGTTAGGGTGCGATTGAAGGGATTGTGATTCAAGGCCTGTATTTTTACCACTGTTATAACAAAAAGTATTTATAACCAAAATAAATAAAATATCGCTTCAGTAAATAAGTTTAGTTTTTTCTGCAGGTGGTAGTATCAATATTTCTGGAATATTTGTCATGGACACATCACCATTTGAACATAAACTTTTTTAAATGAATACAAAGATCTGGTAACACTCCAAGATGCTTCATGACGAATATTCAAGAACTGTTGATATTATCATAGGTAGAAAAAAAAACTAAACTTATTTACTGAAGCAATATTTTACTACCCACTTCAGTGACTGAAAGCGTTACTCTCGTGTTAAACTGGCCTGTTGAGGACTGGTAGATCGGGGTTCAAATCCGTGTCGGGTCTATTGAGGAAAGTGTTTCCTAAATGTTTACCCACTCTCCTTCCATGCAAACGTGGGTAGATTATCTCTAAAATGCTTCCTTGATCATCCCTACTCCATTAGTGAAATCATCATACATGCGTAAAGAATGATCAGGTGGTGTTAAAAAATAAATAAAACCCTTTTTAGTATACCTGGTTGGTTTTCGAACCCCGACCTCCCTGTCACTGAAAAACCTGACTGGATAAGACTGATCTTTCCAGTGTAGAACATCCGGTGGACGGGGTGCCATGTATGCTTCAAAGTTAATCTAGTTTGTAAGTCCTGTATAATCGATTCGTTCATAAAAGGCAATTTAAACAAGACACCACTTAGTCAAATAAATAACCATCAGCTAAAAGAAGAAGGAAGTCATTTATGATTTGCAAAGAAGACGTTTGTATTCGAGCGAAGTAATGCAATGAGAAAAACATTTGTTTCGTGAAATAAGTACGTTCATTTATTTTTATTGCGGAATCCGGTTTATTTTACTTTTTTTTTTTATAAACCGGTATGTAAGTGGTCATCTACGTGTGACGGAGGCCGCGTCTTACTACCTGTCCGATCCATGTGGATATCTACACTGATTGAGAGGGGGAATCCAGCACATTAGCTCAGTCGGTAGCGTGTCTACCTACTGATCTAAAAGTCTCGAGTTCCATCCCCAGAGTGACCGAAAAACTTATCACTGGTGAAATATGGGCTGCCCCCTCCACAGTGATGAATTAACGGCTGGAGGTCTGAGTGTTATGTCTGTTATAGATATAAGTTAGTTTCTAAGTCATGTGCTGATATAATATATAATCAGTCAGTTTTGTTAGTTAATTAACTTAAATAATATACAGTGATGTAATAGAGTTGAGAAGTGTAGAATTAAGGAGTTGTCCATAAACTACGTAAGCACATCAGGGCGTGGGGGGGAATTACTATTCGGCGTAACGAGGCGAGTAGGGGGAGTCAGTTAATGCGTGACGTCACATTACAATTTAGCGTATCGATCGACTCATCGGCTTCGATCGTCGAGCCTGGCGAACACGTTTCAATAAAAGGGCTATATAGGCTCTACTCATTTATTTGAGGTATTTAACGTTCACTTTTTGAACCGACTGATTATATCAGCACAAAGCTTATTGACTAACTTAAATCTCATCGAACTTAAATCTAGAACAGACACAAATTAATAACTAACTTAAATCTAGAACAGACACGACATACAGCCCCCGGCCATTAATTCATGACTGTGAAAGAGTAAACCCCCTTTTCATAAATTATAAATTTTTTGGCCATGCCCGGAATCGAACCCGGGACCCTCAATTCAGTAGACAGACACGCTACCAACTAAACTAAGATGTCGGACCTCTTCAGTTAAAAATACTATTTAATCATGGTAGAGACGTGACGTAATATTAGAAAAAGGGGCTCACAAAATTGTGGAAATGTTTGACAAGGGAGAGAAGGGGGTAAAAAAAAACCAAAACTAGCGTGACGTAATTTATGAACAGCCCCTTAGAAGAAACGTGTCCATTTTTTGCGTGGAAGTAAGGTGGGAAAACCAACCGGTGTACAAATAAGTGCAACAATGTGGATAACCCGAGCGGCTGGTAAGTCACGTTGACAGATAAACAAATAAATCTAAATTCATTTTCGTTTGTGTGTGTCTCCAGACCGTGCCAAGTACAAATTTACATAATCTGGTGCTATAACATTGTATCTCCTTGTATCTCCTCTTCAACTCTGTCCGCAAATAGCTAGGAGCTCTTCTCGACCCGTCGCCAGTGTCTGCCGGTCGCCCACTGGGTCAATACCTGACAGATAATCAGGGAGTTACAGAGTTAAAGAGGTGGAGTTATTGTCGAGTTTACTGGGAACAGGTTCGAAGCCAGTACCTTAAGCTCGTAACTCTCCATCAATATCCTTCTTTGGTGGTGAGATAATCTCCCTGTATACTGGTATATTCACTGACTGGTGGAAAGTAGACCTTCGTTCTCATATCTTGAATGACATGGTGGCTCATGAGATAATCTTCCTGTCCACTGGTATATTCACTGACTGGTGGAAAGTAGACCTTCGTTCTCATATCTTGAATGACATGGTGGCTCATGAGATGATCTTCCTGTCCACTGGTATATTCACTGACTGGTGGAAAGTAGACCTTCGTTCTTATATCTTGAATTGCATGGTGGCTCATGAGATAATCTTCCTGTCCACTGGTATATTCACTGACTGGTGGAAAGTAGACCTTCGTTCTCATATCTTGAATGACATGGTGGCTCATGAGATGATCTTCCTGTCCACTGGTATATTCACTGACTGGTGGAAAGTAGACCTTCGTTCTCATATCTTGAATGACATGGTGGCTCATGAGATAATTACCATGTCTACTGGTATACTCGCTGACCGGTGGAAAGTAGACCTTGGTTATCAGTAATATATATACACATATATATATATATTTTTAAATTTGTTTTTGAAACTAAAAAAGTGCGTGTCTTGGCTCGCGTCTCCTCTTAGCCCGCCTTAATTAGGATATGTTTACAACAGTATCGGATATAAACTAGTAAACCGGAAACAATCGAACTCTTGAATGTTGAAAGCTTTTGAAAAAAGTTAACAATAACAAGCAAGAGAAAAAAAATTATACCTTAACATTGAATAAAATATATCTTTATTTTTATGTAGGCAGTCTGGTTCACAACCGAAGTGAATTATTCTAAAAAAGCGGAGGGGGGGTGTTTTGAAGTGGACGTAATATATCAATATCCAATATCATTTGTACATAACTATATGCAGGGAAAAGCAGGAGGATGTGCATTTACACTCTGATTTTGGTAGGAAGAACAGTATTTGGTATAGTTATTAAATTTAATAAAACTTTTTTAATATATTCATACATCAAGTCATGTGATCTGCAGTTTTAAGTTTGGTTGATATTAGCAATATCTATAAAATAAAAATAGTAAAAACAGTAAAATGCTATTATTGTTGACCACAAAGAAACACGTTTGAATTTTATAAACTGTTTTTCCAACCAAAATCAGGTTATATCTAGGTTGGCCTCTCTAATTAGGCCTATGTGGTTGAAGTGGTATAGGTTGTTTTGTATATTAATATGTTTATTGAACCAAATTAAGTGTGATCATTTAATATTAAAAATAATATGGTTTAATAGAGTATGACTTTTTTTATTCTTTTATTATAAGCACCGAGTCTTACTATCCGTTCGGGTTATACGCCTATGTACTAATTACGCTAATGGATTTAGTGTTTAGGAAGATTATATTTAAAGTGTACCCGCATTTGATTGGGGGGAAAGTGATAAACTATTGGTTAAAAACACCTTCAGTACACCCAACCGAGATTCGAACCTTGATCTCCCCGTCATTGGCCGTCTAGTCTACTGCGAGAGTGGCGCCTTATACAACGCGACCACCGAATTGGGATTTTCATTTTTGATGTGTTACACAGCATATAACAGTATTAAAATATAGTTTTGTGTGTTTTAAAGTTGAAAAATGTACTAAGAACCATACCTTATTCTAAGTTGTTTTTAGGGGTTCATAGATTCCAAAGGGGCCCAGAACATATTTCTGCGTCCCATGCCCTGCGACGCCTCTTTCGAAATTGTAAAGGCGACTTTAACGCAAGAGTAGGACAATAAATTACTTTATGTTGGCGACACGTACTAAGGGATAGGATATTATCAAACAAAGATGACTGTGATATATATATATAGACTGAAACTATTATAAAAGCATTTTCTTGATATCAGTATATCGATTTTAATCGGAGCAAAAATGTATAACTATACTCAGATAAAAGTGAATTTGTATAAAAGTATCAAAAGTTCACTACACCCTTCTCAGAAAACTATATAAATAGTTACAGTATTTTAAAAAAAATTATCATTCAACTACTGTAATATAAAAATCAAAACATAGTTGACTTTTATTTACTATGTAATTTTCTACCAACTTTAAACATTCAACTGTCTTATTCCTATAGATAGGTTACAAATACACATACCTTTATAGGTAGACATATAGATACATAATAATAATTATTATTATTAGTTTTTTAACACATTGTCTTACTACCTGTTCGATTTATACGCTGCTTATGTACTAATTACGCTAGTCGTTTTGGGGATCGGGAAGCCTATAGTTATAATAAGTGTATCAGCATTAGCGTTAGGGGATAGTGTAAAACCATTTATAAAAAGCTATCTTAGGTACACCCAACCGATCTCCCTGTCATCAACAGTCTAATCTACTGTGAAAGTAGCACGTTAGACCACGCTGTCACTTAAGCGGGTTATTATTAGTTCTTGGTATGACATTTTGACAGGGTAAGCAATAATTATTCAAACTGTATCTCCTTCAGTAGAATATTCAATGGTCAGGTTTCAACGCACATACAGTCTATCCAGCGTAAAAGTGTAGGTAACTAACAGCTAGTAAAAGTTACCAGATCTACTCTCGTGTATAAATTAGCCAAACTATATGATCTGCTTAACATTTTTTTAAGCATTTTTATATGATATAAATATTAACTATGAAAGAACTGTTTGGATGTTTCTTTTTTTGTAAAAGCTGCCTCTGTAATTCACATAAAAATTCTTTTCAAACTAGAGCCTCTGAAAGGCCATGTTTTATTCATAAGTTAATATGGTGAACTGAAAGAAATAAGGGTCATTGGTTACGTCATAAAAACCGTATTCGTCTGTGTTTATTTATACGCATATGTTTAAAAAATAAAAAGTTTTATCTTTAAACTAATATTTACTATGGCTCGTTTTCTAAGTTAAATATATTTTTAATTTTTTTTTTATAATTTATGATCGCCAGCTATGAGGAGATATAAATGTGAATATAATATATTTTAATTAATTATTTTATCAACTATAAAATTTCTTTTTACCAAAACCGCGAAACAGGAAACCGTAATAATTTTATTAATATTTTTTGTTCTTTCTGGATATGAAAAGGCCAACCATACAATAATCCTTAGTTAAGTATTATTATGATCGTTCAATGATGATCACGACAAGGAAGGAGGACAGGTATACAACTGGTGTGACAGTGAGAGGGGAGCAATTGAATGTAGTAAAAAGATTCAAGTGTCTGGGCAGAATCTTAAGAGGAGAGAGGAAGGAACAGGAGAGAAACAAGTGGGAGAGGAAGAGCAAGCAGAGGCATTTTCCAGAAGTGTGAGAAGCCTGATATAAAGCCGGAATATGCCAGACAAGTGCAAGAGAGTGATCTACAATGCCTATTACCTACCAATATTGACGTACGTTGCAGAAACGTGGGCAATGAAGGATAAGAGCAGAATGCAGGCGAGAGAAATGAAATTTCTAAGAAGCAGGATAGGTGTGACAAAATATGACAGGACGAGAAATGAGAGAGTAAGAGGAATAGTAAAGGAAGAGCCAGTTCAGGACAGGGTAGGGAAGGCACGACTAAGGTGGTACGGCCATGTAAGAAGAATGGAGAGGGAAAGTATGTCCAGGAGGATGTTGGATATGGGGGATAGGAGGCCTAGAGGAAGACCAAGGGACAGATGGGAGTAAGAAGGAGTGTGGAGGAAAGAGGAGACGACTGGTCCAGGGTGGGGGAGGAGAGGAGGCGGTGGAGAAGCTTATGTTCCGAACAGACCCAGCCAGTGGCTGGAGGCTGTTAATGATGATTATGATAAAGCTTTTGATTGATAATATAGTAGTCTACCACTAAGACAATAGTTATTATTTCCACATAGGTCAACAGTAGTGATTTTCAACCAATGTTTGCAATAAATATCTTCTGCTAGCTGTCAATTACCACCACTCATATGCTGAATAAACTGAACATCCCTGTGTAAAGGTGTAAAGAAGAGCTTATGAATGAGTGGTCAAATTGGGACAGAGTGAGAGAGGAGAACACATCACTCAGTAGAACATTCATTGATCAGGTATCAACATTCCCATGTGACGTATGTAAAGCAGAGCCTATGAATGAGTGGTCAAATGGGTACAGAGGGAGAGAGAACATATCACAGGCATAGTTTTAACAGGTTTTCACAAGCACTAGTAAACATGCGGGACTAAATGTCAATTTCATTCATAGTAAGATTTTGGTAGAAAGGAACTTTTAGATTATTATTATTATATTATTAGCACCGCGTCTTACTACCCGTTCGGTTTTACGCACTACGCTAAATGTGCAATGGTGGGTGATTGTGAGATGAAATGGAGGACCTACAGTTTAACGTGGAATCCGAACCACGGTAGAGGCCTGGCATTCCTCACATTCACATAGTTGTGATTAATACACGTCTTGTCAGAGGTGAAGGAAGGGTTTGGCAATCAGATAAATCTGTGCCGGGACAAGGATTGAACCTCGACCCTCAGCACAGAATCTGACACCTTACCTCTAGACCACCAGGTCACCGGAACTTTTAGAAAATACAAAAATATTTTATCACAATCAACATTGATGATATTTTACTATTTTATCATTGTTATTTTATAGTTATTGATAACATCTATCAAAAGTGACAGCTTCAGATCACATGAACTGACGTATGAATAATAAAGGAAATCCAGTAACCATTCTGATCCACTTCGGTGGCCGTATAATCTAGGGCGCTTTTCTCGCAGTAGACTAGAAGCCAATGATGGAGAGATCGTGATTAAAATCTCGGTCGGATGTATTGAGGGTGGTTTTTACAAAATATTTTTCCAAAATGGTTTTCCACTTTCCCTTCACGCGAATGTTAGTACACTTCCTCTAAATATAACATTCCTAATCCTTAAAATCATTAGCTTAATCAGTATATAAGCGTATAACCCAAGAACGGGTAGTAAGACGCGGTGCTAAAAAAAATCTGCTCTCCCAATTCTGCTCCTTTGAAAAACCAGACTTAAGTCTGATTTGCCAGTGATAGTAAGGTCGAGATTCGAATCCCAGCTGGCAGTAGCCTACTGAAGAATCTTTTTTAAAAAAACAGTGTACTACTCCGTTCCACGCAAATGCAGATCATAATCTCTAAATTCTACCTTCATGATCCCAAACTAACTAAGGTAACTATATGGGTAAAGCCTTAACATGAAGTAATGCTGGTTGGGTGAATGGGGAAGGGGGGGGGGGGGGTAACCTGTGTGAACCTTTGCAACAGTCCAAGACATAAGCCACTGATCACTCTATCTTCTAATATGTTACAAAATAAGTAAGCCTGTATTTGTTGCCAAAGCTACTTGACTTTTTTTCCCCCAAACTTCTCTGAAAATGTCTTTCTTCACTCTTATTTCTCGTATGAATAGACTATCACATATTAATATCACGTGAACACGATTAAATTTTTTTTAAAATTTTAATCTTGACAAACATTAACTACTCAATTTATAGTTAATGATTTACAGAACGTTTCTGAATATGCCGTCCCAAATCTACGAATAAACCTAAGATGCAGGTATTAAAACGATTATGCAAATTATACACGTTAATCAAATTACATGTATGTCTTAGCTAAGACATGAATCGCAGGTTTATTTATTAATCTTTTGGACGTGTCTTACAAAATCGTTACGATCATTTGTTTAGTACTTTCTCTCTTTTTTTTGTCTATCATAATTCTGTCAAATATGACATAAGATAAATAATAGAATTCTCTCTCTGCGTTGTATATATTTAATTGCGACAATATCCCTCCTACATTTCTGGTTTATTTCATCCTCTACGTCATCCAGCTTGGACGGTGTCAAACCAGTTACGACACAGCTTCACACCGATAAAAAAAGGAAAAAAAAGAAACTAAACACTTGTTCATCTGTGAATTCCTACTCTCTTGACTCTTTCAATCTGAAAAAATAAAAAAAATCCAGACATTAAAGTAACATTTTTAAAGGTAGAATATGTTTAGTTGTTTATAAAAAATATAAACTATTCCAAGTATTTAGAAAATACTTTTTACGATTAAGTTTGTGTTTATATTTTAAAATCAACTTTACTTAAAACCCGCTGATGGGGAGTCGGTGTTCGAATCCCGGCCGGATATACTGAGGGTGGATTTTTCTTAAGAATTTTCCACTTTCTCTTCACGCAAATACAGGCACTCTTCCTCTAAGACTCACCCTTCCTCATCCATAACACATTAGAGTAATTAGTACATACCGAATGGGTAGTAAGACGTGGTGTTAAAAAAAATGTCAACTACACCAACCAGCACCCAGTAAAGGTAAGTTTCCCAAAGTAGGTCAACGAACTTAAATATTCAATTACCTCAAATTATGTCATAATCCCTTAATTATGGCTATATTATCTAAGAAAGTAAATTATTTTTAAGTAAGGACACTGATATCAATTATTTAAATACATCTTGGGGTTTCAGGGCTTAACCTATAGGTAGGTCACTAAATTCTCAAGTAATTTCAATGACCTCTAAGTAGATCAGTGCACTCTTTAGTTGTTCAATGACTTCTAAGTATCAATTGATTCTTAACTACTCCTGAAAGAGAGTAAAATTAAACTAAACCATGGCTTAGTCCCTTCTTTTTTAAAACTGATCCAACCTAGTTTTTTTACTTTATCATACAGAGGAAGTATTGTAATCATTCAGATTTCCCCCTTCAAGATTTCAACGGATCTTTACGTTTTATTTGACGCCTCGCAAAAACAAAGCGGATCTTTCAATTCAGTCTGGCCTCCTCCTGCCTGTCTATACTTGAGAATACAGCCGAAACTTTTTTTATATTTAGATAATGTATTGTCATATTTTGAGGATAAATCATGATTTTGAATCTAGCTCTAAAATTCAGTTTATTTTATTAATAACTGATTTTTGATAATTCTAAACTGTTGATAAGAACTATAAAGATAATTATATATACGGATCACTGATTTTTTTCAATTTGAAATTTTTAAATATAATTTATGATCTTGTTCTACCATTATTTTATAAAAAAAAACCATCTTATTTATAAAGTAAATTCTAATTGAGCAAAAAAAAAGTTACTTATACTTTTATCGCATCCCAAGTTCGTTTTAAAAACGACACTCAAAAATCAATAATTTCTCTTTTTCAGTACGGAACAACAAACTTTGCTAATCATTTTGTTCGATCAACTCTTCCATTAACTAAGTTGAATTCAAGAGAAAAAGTTCCTCTTGTCTTTTAACTTGTGAAAATACAAAACTTCAAAGTATTATATATTTTTGATCGAGTCTTAAAGATTTGAGCCCCGGCGACCCCTATCTCGAGTTGTCCTTGCATCTCAAGGCTGATTCAAATACCCCCACCCCCTAGTACCCCCTAGTCATCCCTTGGTCCCCCCTGCTACCCTCTCCCCCACGTTGGTAGGAGATTGCCACGTGAGGGTGTGGTATTGGTCTCAGGAATACACCACTGTCATCTAGTTTATATCACGACATCCAAGGGTGAGCCTGGTTAGGCCAAATGGGGGGGTACATGACCCCCTTTCCCCAGTATGTTTACTTCCTAGAATATAGTTCTGAAACAATGTATTATTTAATTTTAATGATTTATTGACCAAATGTAGTGAAGTTTTGTTTCAATTTGACCATTTTATCTGTTCATCTAGCAGAAAAATTATTTCGCGATAATTGTCAAAAATATCAACCAAGTTTAACTAAATTTGGTAGGTACATTCTTTAAACCTAGGGAAAATGATGTATGGGCATAGTTTTTCAATCGGTTTATCCGGTTAAAGATGGCGGCCGTATAAAAGCTTGTTTGTTCAATAACTCATCTAGATTGATTTAAATTTAAAATTCTAAGCAATCTATCTTGTACCTAGAGCGTATTTTTTTAAATTTCAATATCTATTGCGAGACTAATTCCTTAAAATGGGTGAAAAACACTTATTATCTACGAATATAATGTACTATGATTTATTATAGTATTAATTTGTTAAATATATCACAAAGGAAAATAAATGGTATGATGCACCGCAGACTTTCTCTCTCTTTTATTTTAAAATAGAAACATTCAATTAAAACTAATAATATTGGTGAAACGAAATAATATACATTGTTACATAAACACCCCAATAAATAATATAAATGAAATAATATAAACTGTTACAGAAACAATGAGAAAAGAGTAACATCTCTGTCCACAAAATAACATAACAATAAATTTCACGTTTCAAAGAACCCTATATATGTATAATATATAGATTATATATATAATACATATATATTATATATTTGTTTATAGTTAAGAAACTATTGGTTTTTTAAACAAGTATTTGAAATAAAAGTATTTTATTTTTTAAATTACCATAACTTTACAACGACAAGTTATTTTGTGTAAGAAATAGTTGCGGAGAAATTATCAAAATTGGCTATTTCAGCTTACGTTAAGTGTCATCAAAGTCATTTCCTGTGAAAATTAGCGTTCCCATTTTGTTTGTAATGTTAAGCAATGCATCGATACACAATTTAATCCAAATCGTTAAAACGGAATTTGAGAAAACAATTCTTTCTCTCTTTACCCTTCAGTAAACTATTAGTGTTAGGGCTAGATATCTAATTCTAAAGAATCCTTGGTGAAACCTTATGAAAACCCTAGATACCAAGATTTAGCCCGATTGGTAAAATGGTTTCGGCTTTAGGTCGAGACACAGACACACAACACAGATATACAGACAGACGGCATCGCGAAAACAACTTTTTCGGTTCCAGAGATTCATGAAACGTCGATATTTATCAAGAGCTCGAGTTCGATTTTTTGACGATTAGAATATTCTTCTTTCTTCGAGGGTCAAGAGAAAGTAGATATCGAAAATAAATTATTGGAGATACTTCAACTTGAAAACCAAAGAGAAATCTTAAAACTTTAGTAACGATAGGACCTTGGTGAAATTGAGGTTTACGGTTCACAGAACTACTAGTAAGACTGTAGTAACGATAAGAACATGGAGGGAGTGAGGTCTACTGTTTACAGAGCTACTAGTAAGACTGTAGTAACGATAAGAACATGGAGGGAGTGAGGTCTACTGTTTACAGAGCTACTAGTAAGACTTTAGTAACGATAAGAACATTAAGGGAGCAAGGTCTACTGTTCACAGAGCTACTAGTAAGACTGTAGTAACAGTAATAACATGGAGGGAGCGAGGTCTACTGTTCACAGAACTACTAGTAAGACTGTAGTAACGATAAGAACATTAAGGGAGCAAGGTCTACTGTTCACAGAACTACTAGTAAGACTGTAGTAACTGTAATAACATGGAGGGAGCGAGGTCTACTGTTCACAGAACTACTAGTAAGACTGTAGTAACGATAAGAACATTAAGGGAGCAAGGTCTACTGTTCACAGAACTACTAGTAAGATTGTAGTAACGATAAGAACATTAAGGGAGCAAGGTCTACTGTTCACAGAACTACTAGTAAGACTGTAGTAACGATAAGAACATTAAGGGAGCAAGGTCTACTGTTCACAGAACTACTAGTAAGATTGTAGTAACTGTAATAACATGGAGGGAGCGAGGTCTACTGTTCACAGAACTACTAGTAAGACTGTAGTAACGATAAGAACATTAAGGGAGCAAGGTCTACTGTTCACAGAACTACTAGTAAGATTGTAGTAACTGTAATAACATGGAGGGAGCGAGGTCTACTGTTCACAGAACTACTAGTAAGACTGTAGTAACGATAAGAACATGGAGGGAGTGAGGTCTATTGTTCACAGAACTACTAGTAACATTGTAGTAGCGATAATAACATGGAGAGAGCGAGGTCTACTGTTCACAGAACTACTAGTAAGACTGTAGTAACGATAAGAACATGGAGGGAGTGAGGTCTATTGTTCACAGAACTACTAGTAACATTGTAGTAGCGATAATAACATGGAGAGAGCGAGGTCTACTGTTCACAGAACTACTAGTAAGACTGTAGTAACGATAATAACATGGAGAGAGCGAGGTCTACTGTTCACAGAGCTACTAGTAAGACTGTAGTAACGATAAGAACATTAAGGGAGCAAGGTCTACTGTTCACAGAGCTACTAGTAAGACTGTAGTAACGATAATAACATGGAGGGAGCGAGGTCTATTGTTCACAGAACTACTAGTAAGATTGTAGTAACGATAAGAACATGGAGGAAATGAGGTCTACTGTTCACAGAACTACTAGTAACATTGTAGTAGCAATAAGAACATGGAGGGAGACAAGTCTACTAGCACACTAGCTTATTCGGTAGTACGTCTGCTTATCTGTGCTGGGTTTGATTTCTAGCATAACCGAAAAAACTATCTTTGTTAAATTAAGGATGCACCTTTTAACATTGATTATTAATTAATGGCTGTGAGGAGTGAGCGTTGTGTTTGTTTTTTATAATCAAGCTAGTTTGTAAGTTGTGTGGTGATTCGTTTTCTAAGGTTCACGTTAGATACGTCCAAGAAACAGATAACGGATAAGTCTGGTTTCAATAAGCACGTTAAATACCTAAGAAATAAATCGGTAACGGGTAGTTCCGTCTATCAAACCAGTTTGTCAAATACCTCTTAAGATATTGATAACGGATCGTTTTGATACGTCCAGTCATCAGAGCAAGGTCCGCCTATGAAACTTTACTCGAGGTGGTGTATGTTCAGTAAGCTGGTCGTCCCCCACAGGGAGGCTATTAAGGTGCGTAATGGTCGGCGAGCGGTAAGTCGAACCGGCGCATGCATCGATTAGAACAAGGCAGGCGTCTCTTACGGGTAGCGTCGTGTCGCGTCGCGTCTCCTGGCGTCTGACACCTTCTCTCGATCAACAAGATCATGCGCAAGGTTCGGATCCCCGTAGCCTTCGTTGAGAACAACCGTTATTGACAATTACTGATTCATACACCTGAAGACAAATTTGCACAATAAAAGCTTTTTTTTAAAAAATACTAACCATATTTATTTGCGTTGAGTCTCACTATCCGTTCGGGTTATATGCATATATACTAATTACATTAATATCTAAAGGATTAGGAAGTTTGGATTTAGAAGAAGTGTGCCTGCATTTACGCGGAAAGAGAGGGAGAGTGGAAGCTCGCTTTAGAAAAAAACAATACATCCAACCGAGATTTGAACCCTGACCTCCCAATCATAGGCTATCCAGTTTATTACAAGAGGAACGCCTTAGATCATTTGACCAGAGATGTGGGTCAGACATTGTTGTTTACGGTCAGCAATGATAACGATTTACTATTATTATTAATATCTTATAAGTATTGCTAATATATTTCAAACGTGACAGCTGCAGATCACACGACTTGACGTATGAACACGTGAAAGTAGATCCATTAGCTTTTCCACGTCAGTGGTCTTAGCTCAGTCGGAAGAATATTTGTCTACTAAGCTAACTGTTCTAGGTTCGATTCCTGGCATGGATGATAACATATATCATTGGTGAGATGTTGGTTTCCTTTTTCACGGTGACGAGTTAACGGTCAGGGACCTGGGTGTTGTGTCTCTAGTAATGTTAACTCGCATCAGATACCGACCTATTGTTCTTGTTCACAATTAATTCGTTTTGATGTTATACTGACTATGTTGATGTGACTTATCAGGTTATAAGAAATCACTTACGCAAATGTGATGAATTATTTATTCAGCGTCATTGCTGTATTGAACAGGGTGAATATGCGATCCGATATCACACGCGTGTTTTATCTCTTCTTAAGGAACTGGGATGGGAATAGATCAAGATTGATCCAATCTAGTGACAGACGTGGAATAATTATGGTCCTGACTCAGATTAGGTGATTAATAAAACAAAATCTTGACAAACACAGGTACGAACTACTCACTAACTACTACGTGTGTGTCCTCATTACGAAGAATTTGCTTCTAGATCATTTGAGTAATGTGAGGCGTCCGTTCCTCGTATTTCCCCCCTTGTCCTTCGAGAAGATTTTGTTTTGGAGGGGGATAGAGAGAAGGATGTTGCACCACGTAAATATTTACTGCGAAATCTAATTTAAATTAAATAAATTTTAAATATTTTTTTTTATGTTGGACTAGATCTGATTAGCTCTATTAATTGATCAAAAGGGACGTCCAAAATATAATCATTACACTGTTCTAGATTAAATCAGTATAAAACACAAAATAAGCTTTTCTGTCATACAGACGGGTGAACGCATCTCGGAGAGTAGTTGGCCGTATGTGGAATATTGCAAAGAATGAATTAGTATCGAGAGAGGAAAAGATGGCGATATATTAAAGTGTGCTAACACCAACTTTTTTTTTGTATGTGAAGCGTGGGTTTGTCAGGAGAAACACAAGAATAAGATGAATGCGGTTGGAATGAGATATTTAAGGAATGTGGAAAACCCGTATGGACAGAGTAAGTAATGAATGGGTGCTGAAGGAGTGTGGTTTGAAAGGGAATCGAATAGGTCACTGGGAAAGAAGCGTCTAACGTTGGTTTGGTATGTTGAGAGGATGAGTGAGGATTGAGTGAGGAAGCAAAAATATGAAGGTAGAGAGTGTGGATGGAAAGGAAGGAGTAGGCCATGTAAGACGTGATTAAATATTGTAAACAAATGTGTGAAAAAGAGAAGAATGCAGGGATGGGGAAGTGTGGATAAAGTTAGTGTGGATGGAATTGATAAGAAGTTTTTTCTTGCTTACCCAGTAAGGGAACGGTGTAATTATGCATATGTATGTATGTATGTATGTATGTATGTATGTATGTATGTATGTATGTATGTATGTATGTATGTATGTATGTATGTATGTATGTATGTATGTATGTATGTATGTATGTATGTGTGTATGCGTGTATGTATGTGTATGTATATTATATATATATATATGTATGTATGTATGTGTGTATGCTTGTATGTATGTATGTGTTTATGCGTGTATGTATGTATGTGTGTATATATAATATGTATGTAATTTATACAGGTATGTATGTATGTATGTATGTATGTATATATGTATGTATGTGTGTATGTGTGTATGTATGTAAGTATGTATGTGTTTATGCGTGTATGTATGTATGTGTGTATGCGTGTATGTATGTGTAGGTATATATATAATGTATACATGTATCTATGTATGTATGTAGGTGTGTATGCGTGTATGTATGTGTATATATATGTATGTAATGTATATATGTATGTATGTGTGTATGTATGTATGTATGTATGTATGTATGTATGTATGTATGTATGTATGTATGTATGTATGTATGTATGTATGTATGTATGTATGTATGTATGTGTGTGTGTTATGTATGTGTGTATGTATGT